>CM025789.1:93717931-94917931 GCA_014635995.1 Sarcophaga peregrina
TTTGCTTGCTGTCTTTGTCTTTTCTTTTTTCTTCTTTTGTAAATTGAACAAGAACTGAGACTGTAAATTTTGATGAATTATTCGAATCCCTTGAATCATTAATAAGTATTTTTCTAAATTTATATATCAGAATGAATAGGCGTATGAATCAAGCATAGGTGTGATATCAACGTTATACTCATTCCAACCTGCAACAGAGTAGTTCAATTTGAATACTGTTGACTCACTTATACTCAAAATTTCATGAGAACTTATGTGTAGCAAAAAAGCGATTCATTGCTGATCTCTAATCGTAACCCAATCATTTTCCTTTAATGAAAAGTTACACATTTTAAGCGTCAACAATTTGTCCGGATTTAAAGGGAGCTAGCAGTTAGGCTTAGAACAATCGTGTCCTACAAATCAAGAAACTAAACTAACAATAAAATCTACACTTAACAAAAGTGGATTTATTTCGCAGACATAAATTGTGTATTACTTCTTATGCCCGTGATGAAGGTATAAAGAATCGAGATCCCTATGAAATGATATTCGTAAATTTTCTTATAATCCAGATGTTTATCTGAATGGCAGATGTTATGATGAAAAATGGCGTTTTTTGCTTTCAGAGTACTTTCGGAAAGATAGGTAATCAATTATTATTATTCATTGTAGATACCTCGCCACTTTGGAATTCATATATTTTTTTTTATATTAAAATAAACAGTTAACATTTTATATGACTGTGAAATGTGGAATGCAATCAATAGCTGCAAATTCTCCAAAAGTATTGCCTTGATAGGATCATGAGCATTTTTTAACTGATTTTGACTAATCAGAAACGTGGCCAAATTACGGAATAATAGCCGCAAATAGTGACTGATTCGTGACATTCTTCTATGATAATTGAATGTGATTAACAAAAGGAAACAAAAGAGGAGAGTAGCTCCACCCTATATATGAAGAATAATTGAGGCCGAAATAAGAAGAAATGCTAAGAGTTTAAGGGATATAAGGATTATATTAGAATAGTTAACTTAATGTCAATCGAACAATGATCTTTCAGACGTGCAAGATATTAACACAAAAACCAACAACTTAGTGACCACATGTTTTAATTCCATATTCAGTACAACACAAGAACGCATATATTACAGTTCATGTTCGAATTAAACACCAAGTATAATTACCAAAAGACTAATGCACATACATTCTCACACTATGGCCTGATATAATTTCAGGGTTTCTATAAAAGAATCCCTATTTCTGGCTTCGCTCAGAAGAAATCCCAATACCTTGATTTTAGATTTATCTTCCTCAGAACTATTGAAATAGTTATGAACTGTACTCAAAGAATTCTAAAGTTGCAGAAATAAATCCACAAATCAAATGCTTTCGGCTTTTTAGTATTGTAATAAAAAATATCTTTAAAATTACTACAATCGACTAGAAGAAATCGGAATTGAAATTGGCTACACAAATCGTAGGACATGCTATTTCAAAATGAGGCCCGGAGTAAATTAAAACATGGGAAATTAATTTGGATTTTTATTAATTTTTCAATATTTGTTTTGATTGTTGTATATACACTGAGCACCATAAGTTTCTGTTATAAAAAATGTACTTGTAGCCTAACAATAATTTTGTTTTTGTTTTAACAATTTATAAGTAATAAATAAACGTTTTTATTTTTGAAAATTCATTCGACTATTCTCATTTACTTTTTCGCTATCCTAAGAAAATGAAATAATTCTGTTATGTTTACTTACTTTTGGTGCTCAGTGTATATCAACTTAAATGTGTGAGTATGTATTTTAAATAAATATTATTATCTTGAAAATATTTAGAAAATTAAATTCAAATTTCATATTTAGGTTAAAGGCTTATAAACCAAATATTTGTTAGAAGAAATAAAATAAAAAAATTTTAAAAACAATGGAATTCTCAAGGATGTTTATGCTCATAAATGTATTTTTGTTATAAACGTTGGTTTAATTAAATAAAAAATAAATTAAAATTTGTATTTAATAAAAAGAAAAATAAATAATAACAATTTAAATTAAACAACATATCAAACACAAATAATTTTACCAGGTCAATAATATAAATTTTAATTAAAAAATAAAAAAAAACGAATGCAAATTTATAAAAATACATAGAAATCACACGAAACTCATGAGTGACAGACAACAAACATTTTAAAATAAAATTTATTTTTTTTTTAAATGAAATAAAAAAAAAATTAATTAAAAAAAATTCAAATTCATTTTAAAACAAAATATAAATTAAAAAAAAAAAAATGAATTAAAAAAATATTTATAAAACCCAAAACTTAAAGAAAAGATATATACTAACTTTATATTCTTTAAAGTTAAACAAAAATAAAAAAAAAAGATTAAAAGGTGAGTCAAATTTTGTATTACAATAAATTCTATAAATTAATAACAATATTAATAAATAAAAAAAAAATAAAATAATAATTTAGAACTAGTCTTCCAATAATAATCTATTATTTCCTAAACTTAAAATACTTACAATACATACATACATCAATACATATACACCATAGAAAAACTATAAAACTAAAACTATTCTTTACTAATATTGTACTCTACTCTACTGTACTCTACACACCATAATACAAAACTACGATTGGCAAAGTAAAAATTTTGATAAATTTTCCTAACAAATTATGGTAAGTAGAGAGATCAGAAATGTGAAAATAAAAAACTGGCAGTAACAGGCTATTACTACTTTAAAAGCCAGCTATTTTAAATACATATTTAATAAAAATCTTTAATTATATAAAAACGATTTAAATTTGATTTCCATTTAAAAAGAAAATTTAAACTTGAACAAAAAAAAAAACAAACAATGATTTAGTACAAGTTTTTGCAACGATAAAAATAAATTAAATTAAATTGTTTTGATTTTGTTTAAATAAATAAATTTTCACAAGGCAAAGTATCACTAGAGATTCGTTGCAAAGGACGAGTATACTCGTCTTTTAACAGGGTATCCCGCATTGCAAAGACGAGTATACTCGTCTTTGACAGAGTTCCCGCATTGCCAAGACGAGTATACTAGTTTAAATCCATAACATGCAGCCAATAGTGAATTTCTAAGTGTTGCTAATTTTCACAATTTTTCTCGTTTTATTTCATTTTGAATTAGAAAATTTTGTTTTTGACAATCGACCCCAGTGAATTTCTAAGTGTTGCTAATTTTCGCAATTGTCGTGTCTCGTTTTATTCTCTTTTCTTTATTTTATTCATCTACATGATTTATTATTTGTTTTTCTACTAAAACATATGCAAATACGAAAAAGGATATTGAGTCCTTCTGCCTTCCTATTGCCAACGACGAGTATACTTGTCCTTAGCTCTCTGCTTCTAAATGATTATGTATGATAATATATGTGCTCTTACCAAGAAATAATAGAATTTTGGTAAACAATAACACTCAAAATATAAATGGCAATGGGAATGACTTCATATAATTTACGTTTGGCAGTGAATGTGTTACACAAAGTTGAACCCAAATATACAGAACTGCTGATCTGAGATTCGAAAATAATAGTAGGGGTTCTTTTAATTTAATTTAGATTGAATTAGGTAAGAGATCCTCAATCTCAAGACTATTATTCTATTATATTGTAGATGATCGAATACAGCGATCCTTACATATATGGACATGGTCTGCAATGCATTGTTCTAGATTTTTTAATACAGGTTAAGACCGAATCAACACAGTTAATAAAGTATCTATCATTCGCTATGGAGGTAGACAAGATTGCTGTCGTTACATGCCAGCTAATGGCGTTAAAATCTTATTTCTGAATTTCACATTACCTTGGAAAAGTGGTGAGGGAATGTTATCGAAAACTTGCAGGAAACTTTCTAGAAATATACAAGTTCAGCTGACCTTGCCTTGTCCAAGAGGTAAAAAAGTTTGTGGTTTTAAAGACATTTTGCCAGCGAATTCAAGTACTCGCAGATAGCGTAACCGTGACAATGGAAGTCTCAATGGAGGGTATGGTAAAAGCAAGAAGTGTGGGTGAATAATCCACCACTAATAAAGGTAAACGCTGATATATTTCTAAGTATTGTATTCTTTGTAAATGTTTACATTTCTAAATCGCAACTGTCTGAAACTAACTTCAGAATTCATTGCTACAAATGTGGATGGGACTTTCTAAATTAAAGTTAACTTTGAGTTGATTTAAGAAAGCCCCAGTAGGTAAAAACTAGTGGAGTAAAATCGCACAACCTCGGTAGCCAGTTCATATTGTACTACAACCATACCCACAAATCAATTGTTGCTTAATGAAACTTCTTCCGAATATGCCCCATCAATTTTAATGCAGAAAATGTGTTTAAAGAGGAGTTATTGTAAATCTCGAATGTTGAAACAGAGAGACGTGAAAGGAAGATTTTACATGTCTGAAATGCTGCTTGAATATCGTTGAACGAAATTTAGATGTTGTCAGATACACATAATTCGTTCCTTCTATTATTTAATATTTAATACTTTTTACTTGCCTTGTGAAATTATAAATTAAAAATTATTAAAAAAAAACAGAAATAATAATGAAGAAAAAGTGCATTATATTTGAAAACTGATCAACTAAACTACGATATGTAACGACATATAAATTTGTTTTTAATAATTTAGTTTTTGTAAAACTATTTATATGAACTTGTTAGTTTAAAAAAATACAGTGGTGTTTGATAAAATTGATGCAATCCTTGGGCCTGACTATCATTTAATGAAATAGTTAGGGTTAACTGTATAAAGGGTTAACTCTTTGGTCTTTAGTTTTATTTCAAAAACCATCTTTAACAAGGTTATTAATTCTTTTTTGAACCTAGGGTTCTATTTAAACTGAACACCACTGTAGTATATACACAATAAATAAATCTTTAGATTTCTGTTTCTTTTACTATTAATAATAAACTTGAAATTAAATATTTGCGAAAGGGGATTAATTAATATTATAAAATTGAAATTATTGCCTTTTTGTTCTTAATTTTTCTTTGTATTATTTTTTAAAAATTAAAAAACTTAAATTTATTAGAGTAAACACAAAAGAAAAAATAGTAATTATAAGCAAACGATGTGGTGATTTTAAATAAAAATAATTGTTTATATACAACACATTATATATATATATATTAAAAAAAAAAAAAACAAAAGCAAACTTATATAATATATATTTATACACCCTGTAATTCTTTAGTATATACTATATATAAATATATACTCAATGTATACCTTATATACATATATGATGATTGTATATTCTCTTTAGATCAAATATATATAAATATATATATATATATATATACTTATTTAAACAAAAACAACAACAATAACGAAAAAAAAAAAATTATTATAAAATGAACGCCTATATACTCGAAATGTTTTGCTTTTTTCCTTAAAAATAAAAAATCTTAAAACAAATAAAAAAAAATTATTTTAAAATGTTTATAATAATTTAAAAAACAAAAGAAAAATATTAAAAGAAATATAAGAAATAAATATTATCTTTTAATTACAAAATTTCTTTGTCGAAAAACTTTTATTGCAATATTCGAAAATGTTCCAAAATCGAATTTGTTTACAAAACTAAGTTAAGTATTAAAATAAAATTTAAACAAAAAAAAAACTTTTTATTAAATTGTATTGTAATGTATTCCAATAGAAACGTATGTAGTTGAACGCACCTTTTTGTAAATCTAGACGTCATTGTAAAATTTGTATTAAATTGTTTTTCATTTTAATTTAATTATTAATTGTATTTGCTAATATATTTAGTGATGTATGTAATAACGTAATGGCTTTTAATTTTCTTTTTAACAAAAATGTTTTTCAGTAGTAGTTGCAGTATGTAAAACCTTTGTATTGTCAAAAAGTATTCTAATTTTGTAGAAATTTAATTCGAATTATTTTCTTTAGTTTAATTTCTTTTAATTTTTTTCTTTTGATTTTTTTTTAGTAAAAAAAAAATGTTATCTGATATAATACGCTCATAAACTAAAAATTGTAGTTGTTTGATGCCAAGTAGTCCCAATAACTCGAATTTAAAACACCTTAAATAATTAAAAATTAAAAAAAAATTAATCACGTTCAAACGATGCCACTGCACACCTTTTGAGCCCGTGAAATGTCAATATTTTATGAATGAAACTTTAGTAGTCTTGAACTAGTTCGAGAGGCGTGAGTAAGATTTTTGTATTGAATTCAGTAGCTTTTCTTTAATATAAAAGAGTAATTAGAACAATACTTCTCCTTTTTAATGAGGATATGATAAGCGAACTTATTTTATATGTTACAGAAATAGAGATTTTTTTATAGCTGAGGCTAACATTTCTCAGGTTACTCCCAATACCCCAAAAATCTTCAGATCCTACCATATAATACGAAAAGAACTGTGTCAGGAATTTTTAAATCTGTCAAGGCAGTAGGCTCGAACTCTACATTATAGGAACACCCTATAAAGTATGAGAGCATGCGTATGGTCAATGCACCACAACAACCAGATTTCAGGACACTTGTGGTTATAGTAGTCACAATACACTTAATACACTAAGCTAGATATCGAAGCATGGAAAATATGGATGTGAGCTAAAATGGCGAATGAAAGGCTATGAAAAAATGTAACTGCAAGCACTATAGAATGCCCCACTCTGCAATGTCCCATATATAGAGACGTTCAACAGTTTATTATCTGAATAAGAGTGATTTGAGTAGGATGACAGACTAGCTGACTTTACAAATTACAGCAAATACAGGAGTTAAATAGAACTCATCGTATTTTATATGACTCTGTCCAACTTCTGGAGATATGTATGAGAAGCCAATGAAATATTCTAAAGTTATCACGATATGAGTTTGTTAAGTCCGAATAAAACGGATCTGAATAGGTGCGACAAATCATAGCGGTATACGGTAAATGAATCCACTTTTCAACACATTACTCTTCTAATTAAGGAAACACCACCGGGACACAGTGGTATTCAGGGAAATTGCAGAGCTGATGAACTTGCCATGCGGGGCACGACCAGCTAGCTATCCGATGAGTTGTCCAGTCTGGGAATATCTGTGAGGACATGTATGCTCATAATTGATATTGCGACCGTCGATTCCGCCAATGACAGGTGGGGACTTGGACACGGGTGAATGTCATTATGAGGCGTCGCATTTTGGGTACGCATGCGAGGCGCATTGGTCTTTGGCACATTGCTAACTACTTCTGGATAGAACGACTAGTAAAATCTGGTCAAGGCTGGATAAGGGACACACAAAGAGTCTACTTAAACTCCAAAGCAGCGCGCTCAGTGTAGTCGTGAATGTCATTATGAGGCGTCGCATTATGGGTACGCATGCGAGGCGCATTGGTCTTTGGCACCTTGCTAACGACTTCTACAGAAGCTGCAGAGATGAGGAAGAAGAGGACACTGCCCCTAACCTACTGGATACATTCCCGGCTCTTTACCAAAGGAGAAGGAAGTACTCAGGACCAAAGATTGACACTGGCAGCCTAAATCGCTTTATCAGGAGCTCCGAATGGTTTCGAGACTAAGGTATAATGGATAACTGTGGTAGCACAATGGGCTCATGCGGCCTAAGTGAGTTTATCCAAAAAATTTTTCTTGGATTGGCAGCCACCTCTACCTAGCCTAAGGTAGCACCAACGGAAATCGCGTAGGCAAATTTGTGTAAGTTCTGATCGAATATGAGGGTAATACCTATCTTCGACGTGATATACAAATTCTCAGACATTTAATGGAATAATTTTCTGGATATGTTTACAATTACAATTGTCTGACTCTATAGCGTATGACATGTTACATTGGGAAATGTCTTAAATACCGGTGTTTCATATAAATAGACAGGAATCTGTTGACTTATTCAAGTACGAATACAACTGCTGTTAAAAGCATAAAATTTCATTATAATTTTATTAATTGGTGTTTTTTTTTTTTTTAATTAGTCTCCTAATTTCATTCATTAACAAATTAAGTTGTTTTAAGTTTTCAATAAATTTTCAAATAATGACGGGAGATAATGTATTATTGATGGACTGTAAAGCTAATGACTTTTCTTTTTCAAAACGGCTTTATGAAATGTAATTCATAAAATTTAATATTGGTGTTCTAATTAAATGTTATAATTGTGTCATGCGAAGGAAAAATAATTCAAAAAATTAAATACAACAATAAATTATAAAAGTTAATCCCTAATAAAACCTTATATAAACTACAAAATGTTAACATTTCTATACAATATAAATATGAAAAAAATAATAATAATTAATAAAAAAAAATAAAGTATTAAATATTTGAAACGATATCACCAATTAAAAATGCCTTTAAAAAGAAAAAAAATTATTATTATTATTATTAACATATTAAATGTAATTACAATATGAATAATAATTTTTTTAAACCCAAAATACCTTAAAAAACAAAACAAAAGAGAAACCAATTAAAACCTTAAGCTACTATACATTTAAATATTGAAATAAATAGAAAAAACATACAAACGAAAATAAAAAAAAAATTAAAAAAATTTAAAAAAAAACTATTTAACGAAACATACACACTTACAAACAAAAGAAAACAAAAAAAGAAAAAAAGAAAAACGGACAATATCTCTTTAACTGGAAATTATTTAAAATAACAACAAAAATAAATTAAAATAAAATACAAAAACAAAATACATTATTATCTATACAGACATTAGTTGTTTTTAAAACATATTTAAATACCACGAAAAAGAAAGCAATACTCGTAATTTAAATTAAAAAAAAAAAAAATGAATAAGAATAATAATTAAAAATATAAATCATTTATAATTAGGATCATGCATATTGAAAAAAAAAGTAAAGGAATTTGTGTAGAAATATCATTCAAAAGAAATATTATATGCTTGTTAAAAAACAAAAAAAAAAATTAACTAAACTTTGGTGTTGAATACAAAAACTTAATCAATTAACAAAAATAAATTTATGAATATAAATTAAGAGTATTTAATATATATATAAATACAATATATACGTTATATAACTTAAGTATAATGGTAGTTTTGTGTTGCCCTTACTTTTCACCATATATTTGGCTCAATATGTTAATAATTTATAACAAAAAAAATAATAATAATAATAATTGTTCAATGCCGTTATTAAGTATAAAAATAAAATTTAAAATTAGCTTGTTGTTTCCTTTTTATGTTTTTCCAATTTAATTTAATTTAATACCGCTTATTATAGGAAATAGTGTATTTTATTTAAATATTGCGCTATTTAGTTGCTACATGTAATAATACACCCAATTTAATTTAAAAACATTTTACGTAAATATTAGTTGATAAAAAAAAAAAACTTGAATAAATAAATGTAGTATTTGCTAATGGTAAACAAAAACAAAAAAATAATAATTAAAACAAATAGAATACAATTTTGAAATCCCCCAGTATACTCTTATTAAAAGAATATTATTATAATAATGAAAATATATTATTAACAATTATTAATAAATAATTTGTAGTTTTAATATTTCCTTATTAAATTATTTTTTTTTTTTTTAGAACGAATAGAAAAAAAAAATACCACTCGTAGCAGTACTAAATAGCTAAAGAAAGTAGTCCAATTTGTGTTAATTCTTTTTTCATATTATTTTGTAAATAATACTTTGCACTTTTTATTTAATTTTTATAATTTTTACAACTCTTTAGCTGTAGATCTTTATTTTAAAATATTTCTAAAGTTTTATATTTTCAGCATTAATCGAAAAAAGAGAACGCAGTATATACAAATAGGGCGATCGGCTCGTTTTTTAATAACCGTTTATTACCGGTTTTTTTTTTGGTTAAATCGGTTTCGGTTTTCTGAAAAGCTTACATTCGAATATCGAAGAAATCGGGTATTTCTCCTTGAATAGCTAGTTTTTTCTAAAAAGATTATAACATAAATAATGATTCCTGTTCTAATGAATCTGATACGGAAGAAGAGGATCCAGAAGGCTTTATTGATTTAACTGAATAAAATTTCTATTTATTTGGCAATATTTAAGCACTCTTATAGAGAAAGAAAATGCGTACAAATCAGTGGTATTGTCGAAGCAGGACGCTCCGGTATGTCGTTGCGGTTGTTCCTTTTTGAACAGGAACGCGTTCCGGAACTAAATATGATT
This sequence comes from Sarcophaga peregrina, assembly GCA_014635995.1. NCBI lineage: Eukaryota > Metazoa > Arthropoda > Insecta > Diptera > Sarcophagidae > Sarcophaga > Sarcophaga peregrina. The sequence continues at coordinate 93,728,107 of CM025789.1, forward strand.
TCTGATAACGACAATTGAATGACGTTAAAAAAAAATTAAAAAGAATTGCTGATTTTTTTCATCTAATTTTTGACGAATTTTTATATGTATGTCGTTAAATTTGGCACATGAGATTGCACAGAGCAGCCGTCTACCCAGGATCGTCCCTGTCTATATAATTAAATATACGCGTTCCGGTGAAAAACAAAAAATTAGCACAACGCCACTGGTACAAATGTTTAACAAATCTTCCGATAAACAACAGAAGCTTCAAGTTTATGTTAAAAAAACAGGAGAATAAAGAGCTCAAGTTGGTACATAATGTAAAGCATAGATGGAATTCAATGGTAAACGTGATTACCCAATTTTTAAAAAATTATAAATGTGTAAACCATGGTCTATTGGACCTGGAGTTACTACAAATTAGTGAACATGAAATACAAGCATTGAAGGAGTTAAATAACACTCTAAAGTCGTTAGGAATAGCTATTAATGAGCTGAAAGCATATTTCAATTTATGTTTAAAAACTCTTTTACAGAAGATTTGCTCCAATGCTTAAAGAAACTTCTTACATTCAAGAGAAATTAATGATTTTTTTTATGAAATTAAACTCCTAATAGAATACTGTTAAGCGCTGTCATGCTTTTAGAAAGCTTTATAAAATGTGTCTACTTTGCCAGTTCGAAGTGAAATCGTAAACAAAATCATCCAGCTGGAGAGCAACGAATAGGCAGAACAGCATTTCATGTATCATAAGAAATATTTCTTATGGAATACAGTACAGTTTAAGTATATTTAAGAATCACCAATGATCTAGGTTAGGGCCATTCGGAAATCAAATTCATTTCATTGAGTTTACTACCCTCTTGAAAGTGTATCAAACCAAGTACAGTTACTATGAAAAAAAAAAAAAAACAAAAAATAAAATAGGTGAAGTGGACGATGCGAAGTCCAAAAAAAAAGGAAATCAAAGATATCTCACAAATCAGCAAATACCAGAGATGAAGCTTTAAAACACTAAAACCATTAAAAAAATCGAAATTCATGTGTTTTTATGAAATTTCTCTGCCCAACATTACTACAAAGTCTGCACAATGAAAGGGTCTTTCTGGTTCACACACTAGTTTTTGCCGATGAAAATTGAGAAAGATTAACTCATATTCGGCTTTCAGTGACACACTCCCTCTCACTCATTTAATGCATCAGCCATTTTTATGATTAGTTTTTTGTGCTTATTTGCGCATAATATGATTTAATGTTGCATTTACGAATACTTGATAGTTGCAGTGCTGACAAGGTTTCCATTTATGAACATAATGCGTATAATAATAATGCATTTACGAACAGGCGCTATTTCGAAAACCTGCGGTGATGGAGCAATTCAGACAGTGGATTCGAATTCAATGCTCTAAAAGCTAATTTCCTATATTATAGAGAGCAATCAGTGGAATGGAGGTCACATCTGTATATTTCATATTTCATTTAGCTTTTATTTGTAAAGATAGCAGATCAGATGAAGTGAATTATTTATTGCATGGGCTTAATAAACCAAGGCACTGGTCAGGATCTTCTGAATCCCTAATGTTTACACCAAACATGGCGACTCTTTTACGATTTCAATGAACTGAACGTCTTTGACGATTTTGACGATTTTTTGATTCATATATCTGGCATTTATGTGTACAAACGTTTTCATACTATACAAGATAATTTCAGTGTCTAACCGACCGTTGGAGTTAATTATTTTTTTTTTTAAATATATAATTTGTTTTATACTATACTACAAGATATTATGTAAAACTGTAACTGTAACTTACCTCAGCATGTTTTAACATAACTTCTGGATGAAATATACTTGGATAATCGAACCAGCCAGGAATGGGTGCTAAAAAAAAAGAATATAAAAAAAAATCAATAAAAATATAAACTTGCATTAACAAGTTCTCAAACTTACTTAGAGTGGATCTGTTACGGCATGGTAATGACTGTAAATAAATAACAAAATGTGTATATTAATAGATTTTATAGATATTAAAATAAAAGAGAAAAATATAAAATCAGCCAACTTACTTTTATAGGGGATATACGGCACAAAGATCTACCTAAACGAGCATTTATTAAAGGTAACGCCATTGTCATTTACCTACATAAGTAAGATAAATATTAATTATTATTAAAATCAATTTAAAATAATATTTATAAATAACTAAATGCTTTTTTTTTTAATTATTATGTTTTTTTTTTATGAACCTATTTACTTAATTATTTTTCAGCGATGACGAGTATACTCGATGAAAGCGGAATATAATTTTACAATTATATGTATCAACAAATCTCAAACTTATATCATAGATGAAAATTTTTTTCTGTACATTTGTATTTTGCTCTTTACTAATCAATAAAATTAATTTCATTGAGAATAAAAAAATTTATAAAAAAAATGAAAGCGGCTTTAAAAAATGTATACATTTTTTTAGGATTTTGTTTAGAGTTGTTAGGAATTATATAATATTTTATCGATTTATTGTATAATGATCAGAACGTAAGAAATGTTACATCTACACTGACCGCCAAAAGTGAGTAAACGCCACTGAAATAATTCCTTTCCAAAAATAAAAACGTTTATTTATTACAAAACTTTTGTTGTGCTAGAAGTTTATTTTTTAAAATAGAAAATTTAAAACTATGGTAGGTATTGACTCATTATGGCGCTCAGTGTATATATCTAGTAAACTCGTTCTGAAGAGCATGCACAATGTAAATAGTTCAAGGATTGAAGTTAAGGTATTTTGTAACACTCTCGTGGGTACCTGGTCATAGGAAAAACGAAGCTGATTGAATAGCTGACGAACCTATACACCTACCTATAGAATACCAATTCACATAGAAAGGAGTATAGGTACACCAATTACATCAGTCAGGCACGTCTAGTCTATTTGGCTATAGTACTTATTGGGCACTGAATAATCCTAGGCGGTGAAAGTATGTTCCTACTTAAACTGAATTTTGTTCTGGAGTCATTGTGTCATAACTTCACCTATCTGCAAATCACTTCTGCAGAGTTTTAACTCGATTAAGGAGGCATAAATTATTGAAATCTTTTTTCTTTGTTCAATGCCAGTATTTAACGGAGCTTTCGCTACTGAATATCGAATCGATCCCTATATACACACGTATAATTGGCCATTACAATCCTTCAGTCAGGATTACGACCTAACTTCTCACACCACTAATGTTGTATGCGGTAATTTTATACATGACCTAGCTGACCCGACGAACTTCGTCCCATCAAATTGCATTCGTCTACTATCACTATGTCCCTAAATATTCAATTTTAAAGGTTTGCCACGCCTACTTTTTGTTATATCGAATTTTTTTAAACCATCTAAACCTGATAAGCTTTCGAACAAAAAAAAGAATGGTTAAAATCGGTTCAGTAATTTAAGAGTTATAGATTTCACTTGAAGGGAGAGGGTGTTTACGCCCATTTTTGGTGGGATTGTCGATATTACATACATAATTGGCCATTACAACCCTTCGGTCAGGATTACGACCTAGCTTCTCACACCACTTATGTTGTGTGCGTTAATTTTATACATGAGTGGCGGGACCTACAGTTTAAAGTCGACTCCGAACGACAAATTTTTGAGAAGCTTTTCATGGCAATTTTTACTCTCAGAGTCTTTGCCAGAAATCTGCTGAGAGGAAGTCGCCGAAGAAAAATTTTTCGTTTTGATGTCTGACCTGGGATTGTCAATATTGACTCTACGAACTTACGCACTAAATTTTATTCGTCTGCGATTAATATGTACCTAAATATTCACGATTTGCCACGCCCTCTTAACATTTAGGGATATGAAAAATAGATGTTGTCCAATTCTCCGTCCTACCCGATATGCACACAAAATTTTATGAAAATCAGTCGATCTATTTCGGAGGAACTTAACCACTAACACCGTGACGCGAATTTTATATATTAGATGACGGAGAACAAATTTTTAATGTCTGACCTCGAGATTGAACCGTTGCCTTACGTCTAATAAGCCAACTTTTCATTTCATTAATCCCTAAATATGTACATTAAACCTTCAAATTGATTTTCAGACTCCTTTGACCTAGAGGCTGTGTTGTTATCGCTATTTCAACGTAAATAAAGAGCCTTGTTCAATTCCGAACAAATTTTCAAACACTATATGGAGAAAAATCACTTATGAAGTTCTCTCATTTAAAAACTTTTAAAAACGGATATTTCCAATAAACACGGTTTTACACATAACAATTTCTATATACTCACCACCAATATAATAGAAATGGGATAGAAATTTTGATAAAAGAAAAAAGAAAAGAAAAAAAGTAATTTAAAATTTAGAAATTTTTAAAAAAATTCTCCAAAATTGAATTTTGTTTAGGAAATAATGACAAAAAACTAAATGATAAGAACGTAAAAGTAAACTTGGTAATCAAAAAATCAAACAATAAAAACATAGAAAACAAGTTTAAAATTTTAAATACAGTGGTTTTAAGGTTATTTTTTTTTTTCAAAGTATTTATAGCAATAAGAAAAACTCACCTCAGTGGTGGTCAATATTTCAAAATATGTAATGGTAACAGTCCAAATTTAATTTTCTTCACATACATACGTTTGTAGGATTTAAATTTTGGTTTAGATCTCTCCAAAAGGTACGAAATTTAATATAAAAAATATAGTAATGAAACGAATTAAAATTTCAACTTACCCAAGACCCACATGAAGCTATGATTTCGCTGAAAGCACAAGCACTTGATAGCAGTCTAAAATACCATTTAAATTCAATGCAAATAAAACGTTATATTGAAATCATATTTCAAATTGAGATGAAATATTTAACGTAACGGCCTTTATTGATTTTTCAATCATCTTTTAACAGCAATTGGAGGTTCGTGTCAAAAGTTGAATAGAAACTTATTTTAATTACCACAAGGGGACTCTCACGTAAGAATATAAATCGCAAGCAAATCTGCCTAGTATTTTCCATCAAAGCTTTTAAAAGCTTATGCTTGGAAGCTTTCTATAATGTTATAATAAACAAACATTTAAATGTTAATAAATATAATAGATTTTAATATTTAAACCTTTAATGGTTTTGCTACCCGATGCTTTTGCTTTTTTTTCTCTTTGATTTGTTTTTATAAATCTTTAAATAAATTTTTTACAACAGATTTACATGTAAAAAATAAAATTTCAATTAATCATTTAAGCATTTTACAATGTTATTTTAAAGTATTTTTATTTATTACCACGTTGACTGCCAGCCACGAGATAACTCGTAGATTGCGTTGTCTTCTACGGTGCCAAACAACGAGTTATCCCGTACTTACTGATGTGAAAAAATCAAAAAAGTCATTTTCTAAAAATTGGTGCGGCAGTCAACGTTTTAAACATTAATTTACAATAAAATCTGAATTCGAATTACCTTCATGCAACGATATTTCTTTATTATTAACCAATGATTTCGAAATTGTTAAGGTAAACGATATTCCCTTTGCAATATGTTATGCTATCAATGTCCATTATCTGCAAAATGATGCGATTATTACCATAAGTTCATTAAAACATTACCTCCTTACAAGTCCTATAGGTTAGGTTAGCTTAAATCTGCAGCCGCCTGAAGATATTCTCACCTGATCCCAATCAAAGATTCAGTTTTAACACCAATTCATATATTTAGAGTCTCTAACTAAAATATTAAAATATCTATCCACACAGTAGTCGCCGTGGTCTAGTGGGTAGTGTGTTGGCTTATTAGACAAAAGGCCCGGGTCCGTATCCCAGATCAGACATCAAAACGAAAAAATATTTCTTCGGCGACTTCCTCTCAGCAGATTTCTGGCAAAGACTCTGAGAGTAAAAATTGCCATGAAAAGCTTCTCAAAAATCTGTCGTTCGGAGTCGACTTTAAACTGGTCCCGCCACTCACATTAACGCACACAACATAAGTGGTGTGAGAAGCTAGGTCGTAATCCTGACTGAAGGGTTGTAATGGCCAATTATGTATCCACGCAGATGTCATAGGAATAATAATTAATATCGTCATGGTTTAATATATCCATGGTAAGGATATAGGATAGTGTATTGGCTTGTTAGGCGATAACCGGTGGTTTAAATCTCAGCTCAGATACTTAGTATATCACGTAGTACCCCCTTAAGTGGGGTCTTACTGTATTTATTTTGTGTGTGTTAATTTTATACATGATTGGCGGGACCTACAGATTTCTTTAAAAACTTTTATTTGCTCTCAAGGTCTTTGGCAGAAATCTTCTTGGTGTTATAGCGAGTGTTTAAAGAAGATTTAGGTTACTATGGCCGTCTTTAAACCATCCGGAATGGGTATTGAATCTAGATAGGGAACCTATTAGGATCCTGAAAGGAATTTTAACAAGGCAATGTGCTTTGCGGAAGAACATCAGTAGTATAATGAAATATTTTTCAACAACTTTAAGTCTTAAGACAAAAAATTCTAAGCGCAAATAAAATTGCCATGAAAAGTTTCTCAAATCCATAAGTTGGAGTGGATGGGCATTAAACTGTTCCGAAGCTCATGGATAAAATTAACACGCACTACCTTAGAGAAACGAGAAGCTAGGTTGTAATACTTACTAAAGGGTTTGCAAAGACCATTGAGATAACTTTTATTTTATATATCTCGAATACTTAAGATGGAGATGAATGCAATTTTGATGTCGGATTAAGATTTGGTGCTACAAGAATCTTTACAAAAGTATTTTTTTGGTTTCTTTGTTCTACAAACCAAGAAGCAAATACAGTAAGACAATTTGAGATTAAAACTTGCTTAGAATGGATATAAATTGAGATTCAACAACGATGCTCGCTATTGGATATGATAAGGAATATTCTGACAAAGGACGAGGCAATAAGATAATCTTCTACAGTTCTATAGAATCGAAAGGAATGACAGATGGATGAGACTATTTTCTCTCGCATTGGACATTGATGATGATTAATTAAAGTAAAGACGACTGCCTTGGAGAATGGAAACCTATTTCCAATTTTCTCAAAAGAAAAAAAAAATCCTTAACACTATTACAGTTGGTTCGCCTCGCCGTATTGTTTTACTTGATGGCTAAATTAATGAAATTTTTATTTTCATGCCGTAGTACAAATCCCATCCTTATATATTTATTATTATTTTGTTTTTAATAATTAATAATTGTACATAAATATTGACTGTTCTTTAGTTTAGACCCATGTTCGAGTTGTGTTAAAACTTTTACAGCTTAAAAATGACAAAGATGGAAAAGAGAAAAACGATAAAAGGAAATAAAGAGGATAATTAGGAGGAGCGGAATCCATAAATATGTGTAACAGTTTGTTTGTTGGGTTTTGATTGTTTTTCCATTTTTTTTTTACTATTTTATTTAATTAGGGATTAAGAGAGAAAGAACACTCTTCGTTTTCATTTCAGTATATTAAACAGTCGAAAAGTTTATCTGGGTAAAGAACAAATTTCACAAGATGTCAGTTCGCCACGATTGATAAAAGTACAATGATTGCAAGTCCAAGTAGCTGATTCGGTAACATCATTCTCAAGCGCAGAACCAGCAGCAACGCTGCCACCAGCGGCTGCCCGCACACTGGCCGGTGTCGACGGATAACTAGTAGTGCCCCTAAGAACATATGGCAGTTGTAAGTAAGAAATAATATTAAAAAAAAAACAATCAAAATAAGATTTTAAAACTTACCCACTGCCTGAAGAACTGGCATGTATAAGCGATTCTAATAGTTTCCAAACGTCTTCTTTTTTGAAAGCATATGCCATATTTGGATTATGATTACGCACAGCCTCTAATAATGGTTTCATGTGTTGGCGCAACGGCAACATGTCCATTTTGAAAAGGTAGAGCAGCAAATGAAAATCGGAGATAGCCTCAAGGAAATCCTCATCGCCCCATTGCGATAGATACGTGCTCAAGGCATTAAAGTCTTGCAAATGGCCATCTAAGTAACGATTTTCTACAGGGAATGGCGATTTCTTATCGTATTTTGTAAAAGTATATTGCGGCTGTAGAGGAGTGGAGGCCGGCACATCGACTAACAAATATTCAACAGGAAGAGGACGTGCCAAACGTTGTACCTCATTGCCATACTGGTCTTTTTCCTGTAAATAGAAAAATAAATAAGGAAGAAATTAAATAAAATTGTCTGTCGTCTGTCGTAAAATAAAAATCAAAATTAAATATAAAAATGAAATACAAATTATGCATTTTATTTTGTTGATCCTTTTTAAAGATTTATTTCAAGGTAAGTTGCAGCAGGATTTCAAGTGTATCGTTAAGCAAATAACATCACACCTTTATGTGATGTCTGTGTATGTCTGTATATCAACTAAACAGGTGTTAAAAATCATAACTGAAAGTATATATATAAAGTTCAAGGTTAAGAGTATTCCCATTTATACTCCTCTTAAAAGTTATTATTAAACACCATTTCACGCCACATAAAATACAGAGTCTAAGGTTAAACCGGTACATTCTGTACATTCATTTAAATGTTGGAAAGAAAAAAAAAATGGGAAAATTGAATGCATATTCGTAAACGCAAAGAAAACTGGGTCACCTATTTTTTCTATTCATCGTTTCGGTAGGTAGTAGTCGTTTTTAAACGAAAGCTTTCAAGTTCATATATCACCAGAGGAATGTGTTAACGAATGATGACAATGGAAAGCTTTTTATTGGAGTGGTACATCATATCCCTAATTTCGTTAAAAAACAAAAAACAATAAACAAAATACATACAAACAAATATATACGTACGTATGTATGTGGAAGAAAAGGGGAATTGAGATGAGATGGTCTGTTTTTCTGTTTCTATACATAGACAAGGCTAAATTGAACAAACAAGTCCAAGTACATTTTCATATTATTATATTACATAGAATATTTGTAGGTTCATGGAGTGGAACAAAAGTATTTTCTTTAAATAGATATGATAGAGGATAATGCATAAATACGAAAGTTTCTGATTGTGTACTACACCAGGAATTGTGTTTGGTATTCAAGTGACATGCACCTTCGCGAAGATCTCGCGGATTTTTGGCATTGTAGCCTACTAATGTTAACAACCCGTCACATCCAATCCCCTGGCGTTAATTTGGTCGGGCTAGGCTTGGGCCCACCACGTAAAAACTTTTCTCAAATGAAAACTAATATATATAATTCCAAAATCCCCTTTATTACGACCAGGCAAAAGTTTAAGGACAAGATTTAAATAGCCATTGGAACGTCCGACTCTTCCAGGGGGAGTCCGCAGGCGGATGCCCTCAGTGTGGACTCATACTGCCATACAAAAGCTTGGATAGGGCAAGGATGCAAAAGGCTAGCATCTTGCGATGTGTACTACAGCTGCCATGTTGATAAGCACGAATTTGGATGCGGATTTGTGGTTAATAAGAGACTTCGCCACCTTGTCTCTGGGTTCACACCTGTGAATGAAAGAATAGCCACAATCCGCATCAGGGCAAAATTCTACAACATCAGCCTGATTTGTGCTCACGCCCCGACGGAAGATAAGGACGATGTGGTTAAGGATGCCTTCTACGCTAAACTCGAGGACGTATATGATAAGTGCCCGGCCCATGACGCAAAAATTGTCCTCGGGGATTTTAATGCAAAGGTCGGGCGGGAAGGTATCTTTGGCCCCACTGTCGGACAGTTCAGCCTCCACGCGAACACTACCTCCAATGGTATGAGGCTGATCGATTTCGCCGCGGCGCGTAACATGGTAGTATGTAGCACCAGGTTTCAACATCTCGACATCCACAAGGCCACTTGGATGTCCCCCGATCGATCAACTTCCAACCAGATCGATCATATTGTGATTGACGGAAGGCATGTATCCAGTGTACTAGATGTGCGCACATTTAGAGGTCCGAACATTGACTCGGACCACTACCTTGTCGCAGCCAAGTTTCGATTGCGCATTAGCGCCTCGAGGATGGCGCGCTCTAGTACACTGCGGAAGCTGGATGTCAGGAAGCTGCGATCACAAGGGACAGTTGAGGCGTTCTCCGCTCAACTCTCGGATAAGCTCCGTCGATCCCCACCTAATCTCAACGACATTGGAGGACTGTGGGCCAACATCTCCCACTCCTTGCGCACTACTGCGGAAACAGTCCTTGGTTTCGAGCGCCCACCCCAACGAAATCAATGGTACGATGAGGAGTGTCGCGAGGCAGCTGCAGCGAAAAACGCCGCATACAAGAAGACGTTGCAGTCTGCTGCTACGCGAGCCATTGTCGAGAACTACAGAGAGAAGAGAAGGGAAGAGAGACGCGTTTTCAGACGCAAGAAAAGGGAGCAGGAAAGGCGTGAGCGTGAGGAAGTCGAGATGCATAGACGTAGGAATGACGCTAGAAAATTTTATCAGAAGGTTAAGCGTCTAACCGAGGGTTATAGACCCGGAGCGTCTTCTTGCAAGGACGAGAACGGAAACCTGGTTACAGATCCGCAGGGGGTGCTGAGGTTGTGGAGGAAACACTTCTCTACTCTGCTACAAGGCGATGACGACACCAATACCGCCTCTAGAGATGATATTCCGAACCCGATCAATGATGACGGCGTGGAGATTCCGCCGCCTAGCTATGAAGAGGTCAAAGTCGCGATTACGCGTCTTAAAAGCAATAAAGCGGCAGGTCCTGATGGCCTCCCCGCTGAATTGTTTAGGACCGGATGTAATGAGTTGGTAGGGCGCATGCACCAGCTCATCTACAAAATATGGCTAGAAGAAAGTATGCCCAACGATTGGAACCTCAGTGTCCTCTGTCCTGTCCTGAAAAAGGGAGACCCCACAATCTGCGCCAACTACAGGGGTATTAGCCTTCTCCCAATCGCATATAAGGTTCTTACAGGCGTATTGTGTGAACGACTGAAGCCACTCGTCAAAACACTGATTGGACCTTATCAGTGCGGCTTCAGACCTGGCAAATCCACCATAGACCAGATCTTCACACTGCGCCAAATCCTGGAAAAGGCCCACGAAAAACAAGTCGACACACACCATCTTTTTGTCGACTATAAGGCAGCCTTCGATAGCCCCATAAGGGATCGTGTTTATGCCGCAATGTCTGAGCTCGGTATACCTGCGAAGCTGATAAGACTATGCAGAATGACGTTGAGCAATTCCTGCAGCTCCGTCAAGGTAGGAATGGACCTCTCCGAACCTTTTGATACCGTGCGAGGCTTCAGACAAGGCGACCCCTTATCATGCGACCTCTTCAACTTCGTCATGGAGAGTGTTCTGCGAAAGGCAGGAGTGCATCGCAATGGCACTATCTTTCAAAAAAGTGTCCAATTGCTTGCGTACGCTGACGACATCGACATCATAGGGCGTACCAAGCGAGATGTTACTGCTGCCTTTAGCGCTATTGAACGGGAGTCTAAGAAGATGGGTCTGGCAGTAAATGAGGGCAAAACGAAGTATATGTTATCGACAAGTAGAGACGTGCGGCGTATTGATTCTCAGATTACGGCCGATAACTATACTTTTGATACAGTCAAGGAATTTATTTATCTTGGCTCCGCCGTTACCACCAAAAATGATGTCAGTCTGGAGATCAAACGCAGGATTACTCTTGCCAACAGGTGCTACTATGGTCTCAATAGGCAATTGAGCAGCAGAGACCTCTCTCGTGCGACAGAATTAATACTCTACAAGACGCTCATCTTACCCGTGCTTCTTTATGGCGCAGAGGCATGGACCCTATTAAGAACTGATGCAGCAGCCTTGAGGGTATTCGAGAGGAAAGTCCTACGTAAGATCTTCGGTCCTGTGCGAGTTGGCGATGATTTCCGCATCCGATCTAACAGTGAGCTGTATGAGCTCCTCAACGACATAGATGTTGTGCAGCGTATTAATATCCAGCGGCTGCGCTGGCTCGGCCATGTCGTTCGAATGGAGGAGGATGCTCCGGCGAAACGGGTATTTGATGCGGGGATCTGCGGAAGTCGGCGAAGAGGACGACCTTGTATCCGTTGGAAGGACCAAGTCGAGGAAGCCCTGTCATCGATTGGTGTGACCAACTGGCGTAGGCGCGCAAGAAGCAGAGGCGCCTGGAAGGATGTATTGCGGCAGGCCGAAATCCGTTAATCGGGTTGTTATGGCCAATTAAGTAAGTAAGTAAGTAGATATGATAGATAGGATAATTGTTTAATACGCTATTTCGACAAATGTTATGATTTTTTTATTTTAAATTAAAATGTTTAGGTAAAGACAAAGGATGATGCAACAAAGTGCGAAGATCTGATGGAACCCTTAACACGTTCACACCGGCGCGTACCACCGGTGGTCGGCACTAGACTGCCTTATCGGGCGGCGTGTACCATCGGCTCTAAACTACAATTGATCAAGTTATTAGACGATACGTAATGCCAAATATTTAGATCTTTAAAACTTCGACTGTCAAAAAAATACCCGATAGCCAGGTTCTCTTTAGGTTAGGATTTTTAATAAGGCAATTTGCTTGGCGGAAGAGCACCAGTGTAATCGTAGGAATATCATCCATTTGCAGTGTTAAAGTAAAAAAATTATGAATGTTGATACAATTGACTCAAGATACTCGACTAGGGATTCTTCAATGGCCTTGGAGAGTTTTGCTCCGTTATGATAACAATATAATACTGTTTTAAGTTACTGACAGATGATGGTTTTTATTAACAAACTTCACTTAGCGTCAGGTAGAAGATAATCTTCCTAAGCTCTTGGTGTAAGAAATTGGAGGGTTGAGACACTTGGCATTTTATTATAAATCAAGCAAAATACTAAAAAGTTGGAATGCCTACATCTCTTTAGCGGATGAGACAAAAAATTAAAACTAACGTGAAAAAAATAAGACAATACTTTGCTAAATCAAATTAATTCTAATAGATCTACAGGCTTTTAAAATAGTTTTTAAAATTAAATGTTTTAATGCAACCCACAAGAGTAATGTTGAATGTATACATGAATTAAGATAATCACCATCTAAGTTTTATAGTCGTTTTTGACGGAAATACTCGAAAAGCTTTTTATTTGTATAATTAACAATAAAATTAATTTTGCAAAAAAAAAAAATAAGAAAAAAAAGAAACAATATTTTATTCAAATTAAACAATTACAACTTGTAGAGGCTGCTGTACTAAATTCTAGGAATAGATTTTATTAAAGAAAAAAAAAAAGAATAAATAAAGAAAACAAAACAAAACAGAACGAAACGAAACAATAATAATAAAGGAAGAAAGGAAGAAAGAAAAAAAGAGAAAATATTTAAAAAGCTTTCACAATACGCAGAGAATTTTTCAAGCCCGCCATACAGTTAACAAAACAACAACGCCACCATCAAGGAAAACTATCATTGACATTGCACTTGTTTGATGTAATAAAACCTTGGACTTGCTTGCTTCCCAACGTTTATCTACTGATTTTAATTTCAGATATGGCCATGTGCTAACATACAGAGCCAGCCATAGAAAAGAAAAACAAAAAAAAACAAAAAGAAAAGGGAGAATTTGATGCTGTGTTATGGCAAGAGAAGAAAAACAGAATACGAGAATGCAACGAACGACAACTGACAAGCAAAAAGGATGAAAAAGCTTTCTCCTTTTGCATCCTTACGTTGTGATTGAAACACGAAACAAGTAAGAAGAATTATTTCATTGAAAACATTTACAATTTAGTTGTTGAACGATGCGGAGGAGTTAAGCACAAGAAAATTATTAAAATTCCTTTCAAATAATAATTGAAAATAAATTTTTCTAAACCTTAACAACATTCATGGCTAGAAATAAAAATCGAAGCATTATTAAACGGTCATAAAGAAGCCATTTTATCACAAAAATTATTGGAATTAATTTTTTAATACAAAAATAATAAAGAAAAATAAATAAAATAAAAAAAAAACCTTCTCTATAATTATAAGAATTTTTAAGCAAGTTAAACTGAGAAAAAAAAATGAATGAAAAAAGTTCCTAAGCGATATTGTCAACAGCTGAGTGTAAATGTTTAGCAACACGTTACGTTTTTAACTGTTGCTCGTCATTAACGTGTTAAAAATAAACAGCAAAACCATTTTATTCCATTATTATATTAAAAATACAGTACAACTTGTGCAGCAAAATCTAAAGAAACCCAACGATTTTAAAGTGTAAAATAAATCCTACTGCTTTTAAATAATTCCCCCGAATAAAAGCAAAGTTCAAAAAGAAAACGAAAACGAAAAAAAAAAATCATTCATTCGTTCATTGTGTATACAATTACTGTGCAGCTGATAAAATTTAAAAGATATTTTATGATTTCATTACCTGTGATTTAATAAAAACGAGCAAAAATCCCCTTTTTTTAAACAGGGTAAGTAATTAAATTAAAGTCTGTGCTGCTGCTGCTGCTACTGTTGTGAATTGAAGTGATTTGATTAAAATTGTTTCAATACATATTTCGAAATTCACAATGTAGTGGGAAATTTAAGAAGAAAAAAAAAAATAATAAAAATGCATTACGTTTAAACCTTAAACGCTCTAAGGGGTGTATTAAACTTTCTTCATTGTATAGAAGAACACAAGGCTAAGGTCACTGTATTAGAAACCGAATTTTGCAAACATTTGATGATATTTTTAGACATACACAAACATTTTATTTTTCAATGTCATTGAGTAACACAACACAAGATTTGAAGGTCTTAAGTTTAAGTTAAAAGAAAAAAAAAATAGATTTAAAACAATAAAGAAGAAAATATACTTGAAACATCTACAATTACTAAAACCCAAGGAAGACAGAGGTCAGAACAGAATTGAAATGATTTGTTTTTCTCTATGTCAATGCCGTTCCAAATTAAACCAAAATTAAGCAGCCATGGCTGAACTATAGAGTGTTTAAAATAAAGACCTGGAATTAGGATACATGATCACTTAATGCCTTGTCAAAATTAAAAGAAAAAAAAAATTTGTTTTGTTTAGCATGTCCTTTCCGGAATACAATCCAGATCAAGAGAATCTATATGAATTTCTGCAATTAATCCAAATAATATCACCGCTTGTATTTGAATAACTCGACCTCTTATAACAATAGATGTCAAGGTGATCTTCATATTCCGTGATCGTATTCATGGTTCAACACATTCTATTTTTTAAAATATTTTTCAAATATTTGAAGATTTAAAGCCTGAAATTCCGCAGTTTAATTGAATTTATATGCTTTATAGACATGGTAAGACCAGACGGAAAAGTTAGTTACACCTCACTTGAAATACTTCTACGGACTAATCGATCGATCGAGTAATCAGATGTGAAGTGAACTTTAGTGGAGACTAAAGAGTCTCGAAATTATTATGTTCCAGGCTCAGCCATTCTAAATTGTAACGTATACTGAAGCTAAGTAGGGTTGGCTATTGGAATACTGACAAGCTTTTTTTTTATTTATAAAACATTTCTGATTTCATGAAATTGGTGTATTGTGAAATTATTGTGTAGTATCCAGAATTTTAGACCACCATGATTCCTTTACTGGCATCGGAGTATTGAACTATATTTGATATTCCGACTTAAATCGTTTCATCTATTTTTACTCTATACTGCTCCTCTGTTTTATTTTCATTTCCTTTTGAAACTCATCTCTCCTTATATCTCTTACATTTTTCTTTCTATCCTGATAACCTGCGATATGGAAGGTAGATATAAGAGTCCCTTTTCGGGTGTCTGGGTGAAATTTTTGCGATTTATACTCGTACCAAGTCAAGACCTCAACGCTTTCTAGATAGATTATTTGTATTTAGTTGCAGAGGTTTAATTGAAAACAATGGCGAACATTTTTCCGCGACTTTTTAAAGACTACTTCAACATGCCAATACTTGCAATATTAACACTTTGCAACCGTATGTCTGCTCTCAGTCACCAAACCTTTATTATCGATCTAGTCGTACATTTGGTCTCGGCCACCAAAGCTTAATTATCGATCTAGTCGTATGTCTG
The DNA here is from genome assembly GCA_014635995.1 of Sarcophaga peregrina. Classification (NCBI taxonomy): domain Eukaryota; kingdom Metazoa; phylum Arthropoda; class Insecta; order Diptera; family Sarcophagidae; genus Sarcophaga; species Sarcophaga peregrina. The sequence goes on from CM025789.1 coordinate 93,744,080, forward strand.
CTTCCAATCGATAAACTTTTGAAATTCATTGAAATCGAATGATATTTTATAAGTCGTGCTTAATTTAGATTTGGCGATTTCGCTTGTTAAAATATTTCAAAATATTACTCTAATAAAATGGCAAAAAGAACTTCACTGAAAGAAGTACGAAGACGAATTTTATTTTGATTCTATTAACACTGACTTTTTCTATCACAATTTCGCATACTGTGCATTAGTGATATACCAACGAAAATTAATTCCGATCAGCAAGACATCCATATATAAAATTAATATGGTCGCAAAAGGTTATATTCACCTTTTATTGACATAACCTGTTTAGAGGACAAATGTAATACACTTGGATCTGTCTATCCTTGGCGCTCAGCTTCTTCATATGTCTCCACATAATTGTTCTATTAATTGGTGCCAAGATCAGATCATATAGATTACCCCCGAATATATTTCAATAGTTACCTAATAAAACTCTAGGTCAAGGTTTCATATGCATTCCAAAAGTCTACAAAGATAGGATAAAGGGGCACAGGGATACAGACTGACTTCTAGACAATTGCATTTAATAAGTTAATGCGGTCAATAGATGATTTGTTAGGACAAAATCCAGCCTGTCGTTTCTTTAGATCGGATACTAAAGCTTCTAATAACTTTATCCAGCAAGGTTAACAATTTATTTCCCCATCAAATATTGCGATGTTAGGTATCATCACACAATGATGCAGCCATTAGCACCTGTGATACAGACAAACAACATACAAATGGATTTGAATAAATGCATGATAAATATGAGCTCGTATCATTAAATTGTCAAATGAGTTTTTATAATGAAATCCTGTTTAAAAGTAAAGATTATTAACTACGTTCATTTCTTCTAGTTAATTCAAGGTGAAGGTTAATAAACAACGACTACGACTACGACTATGACTATGACAAGAAACGAAAATAAACCATAACAATAATAAAATGAAAGCTTTGCGTAAGGACATAAAGGATTCAATATCAAGGTTAGCAGCAATGTGAAATGTAGGTCTCTACACTATATATTTTAAGAGAATAACAGTGATAGATAGAAACAGAAGGAGAGTGAGAGAGAGAGTGTAAATAAGAGAGTAGCAGTAGTAGTAAGCAATTGTAGTAGTTGAAGAGAATATGCAATTGGGTTTCGAAAAATAGCCGCCTAGTAGAGAAAAAACGAAAAAAAAAAATGAAAAGAAATAATGGAAGTTAAACAACAGTGCATCAACATCCTGCATACAGGTGTTTGCCAGCGGATAAAAATAGATTAATTGCAAACGTCAAACGGTAAAGGATAAAATATGTGCCGCATGTTGTAATTGTAAAAATAATCTAATAATTATAATTAGATACGCAATTTGTATACCATACATACGTACATATATTGAGAAAAAGAAATTGGCGGGTTAAATATAATAAGAAATTGAAAAAAAAGAAGAAGAAATTTATTAAAAACGCTTATATACAAACAAGGTGTAGTAAAAAGATGATTTTTTTTTGTTATTGCCTTTTCTAGTGTAATTTTATTTAATGAAAAATTGATTCCTAGGATATGACAAAGGCAAAAATGTTTCGTAAAATTTACCATTACAACCAGAATAGACTAAAAATCTTAGAAAACTTGCCCATAACAATGATTTTCATTATTGAAATTCCTAATTTACACGTAAATGATACGTCCATTTTGATTCTGAATCCTATTAAGCGTAAAAAATCTTTTGGAAAGATTTTCCATTTGCGATTAGCTAATTCGAAATAAAAAGCAAATGTGATAAGTCATTGAGATTTTATGTCACAGTCAAGTCAAAATTGATAATTCAAGCTTATAAAGCCTAATTTCACCCACCGGAAAGAAATTGATTCTATAAGAACGACATCAAATCAAATACAGTGGACGATCGCTAGTATGAATTATATATTTTCAGGCCCTATCGTAGTACCGAAAAATTCGTATTATTGAACAACATATTTTTATGTTCCACACAGTGTTGCCAATAGTAGGGAAAAATCCCTACAAATAGGTTTTTTTATGAAAATATGTTAGCGTAGGGAAAAAGGGACAGTTTTGTATTTTAATCGAAATGTAGATACTTTTTATATGTACATATATGAGGTGTTTGTATATAAAACTCATAAGTTTAGTTCACCACGCTTTACTGCCGCAAACAGTTCATCTGATAACACATTTTTTTTATTATATTTGGACTGATATGTTAATATTAAGAGTTGTGTCCATTATTTTGGAATTTTGTTAACAATTACATACATACATACATAATTGGTTATTACAACACTTCAGTCAGGATTCAAAGTTTCTCACACTATTTATGTTGTGCGTCTTAATTTTATACATAAGTGGCGGGACCTACTCTCAGTTTTTGCCAGAAATCTGCTGAGAAGAAATCGCCGAAAAAATACTTTTTGTATTTTATTTCGATGTCCGGCCCGGGATAATCCTAATATATATTATAAATATTTCTGTATGTCTGCCCGCCTGGACCGATTTTCTTGAAATTTGGGATATAGATCGTGCTTTTGTCGGTGCTGGTTATAGGCTACAAATCTTTTCAAAATTTTGACCAAAAGGGGAAAAAAATGGGACAAATGGGGAAAAATTGTAATAGGTAATTTTTTACGATTTAGCGTGGTTAAGTTTCCCAAATAGCTATTGGAAGTGTTCCGTTTCTAAAATTGAACCAAAAAGGGTACAAAAAGGGGCAAAGGGACGAAAAACGGGCAAATTGAATGCATTTGTATTTAGGACTTAGAGTATTAAAAAAAACTGGATTGTTTGATAAAACGCTTTCTGAATAATTTGAAAAATTGCATTTTTTATTTTTAGTTATTATTATTTTTATAACCCGCGCAACGACGGGTACAATCTGCTAGTAATATAATATTGCTGAATTATGTTTTCTCAGTATTTTAATTTTACTCTACACTAAAAGTAAAAATATGAAATATAACATTTATTTAATTACTATATATATATGTATGTATACACATAAGTATGCACAAAAAGTGAATAAAATTTATTTTTATTAATTAGGCAGTTGAAAACGTAGGTATAATTGTAGGGGATTTTTTTCTTCAAATGTAGGGGAAAAAGGATTTTTTTTGTCCAAGTGTAGGTTTAAATAGATTAAAGAAGTTGGCATCACTGGTTCCAGATCTAGATCTTATTAATATATAAATATATACATATACTTATATACAGTCGGTGACAAAAAAAATGGAAACTTTTTCAAAAATTTGTTTAAATGTTCTAATCAGACAAAATTGAAAATTGGAAAGAAAAAAATTGGAAATTATTTTTTTTTTTTTTTTTTTTTTTTTTTTTGTTTAAACCAGTACTCAGTGGATGACCCCTACTTATGCAGTGCATTGTGCAGGTTTAGGAAAAGTAGAAAGAGGGTCAGTGCTATACCTTCACCATTAGACAGTCTACAGCAAACGTTCCCAAGAAGCCCGCAGTTTCTCACAACCACTTATGTTGTGTGTGTTAATTTTATACAGAAGTGGCGGGACCATATTATTGATATGTTGTAGCCGTCATCCAAAATGATGAATGTTTACAGTCCTTGATTCAAAAATTTTTTTTAATCATTTTTGAAAGTTCTGATTTGTTAAGTCCATATTTATCACATATTGCTTCTCTTTTGCTGAAATTTAGCATTGAAATCGTTTTTTATTAATAAATAACACAAATATTTTGCGAATTTCTTAAAAATATTTTTAATTTTTAGTGCTATTTTAAAAAAGTTTCCATTGTTTTGTTACCAACTGTATATTTTTATATAAAAAAAAAGATAACGAAACAAGTTATAAATAAATAAATATTTTGACTTAATTTTTTGTACTTAAACAGTCATGGAAGAACATACTAGTAGATTTGGATAATCCATATTTATTTGCAACGATGTTTCCGTTTCGTGGTCTGCTATAATTTTTAATTTATCTTGTAAAGAAATTGGGCCATAATCATAGTCATCAAAAAAGTCTACTTTTCGGCTACTATAGACGATAAAAAGCTTACTTTTTCCACTAAAGTCAATTTTATACTTAAAACAAGGTAAAGTTGTTTTAACGAAGTTAACATCATTTGAAATCTATCAGATATTTGTCAAAAGTTGCAAAATCAACACAAACCAAAAACAAAAGTAATTTGAATTGTGTTAAATTTTTTATAAATTGTAGAAAAAGTTTTAAAAATAATTGAAAAAATGTGTACAATTCAGGACATTGAAAACGATTTTGGTATTATTGAAGATTTTTGTGAAAGAAGAAAGCCTAAAGGAAAGGTTTTGCGCATTTGTTTATTATTTTATTTATTTATTTATTTTTTTGCGTTTTTATTATCAGCTGTACAGAGATGCCAATTGTACAATATTTATACCAGTTTGTATGAAAAATTTCAAACATTATACTAATCATCCACTTAAAGCTGATTCAACTTAAAACTATTATTAATTTTCTCTATAGTTAAGAAACAGTTAGTAGCAAGTTTAAATATTAAAGTTGTTTTAAAAAAAACGACTTTAGTGTTTGACTATGATTATGGCCCACTGTGTTTTTTGCATCCTTTTTTTTTGCAATATTTTTACAGTTAAAACCACAAATACTTTTTAGAAATAAAAAAAAAAAAAAAACTTCAAAATAACATCGCTAAATGTGGATGACCGCGAAAGAATGAAGTAAAAGCATAATAAAAATTTCATTCATACGTAAATAAAACAAAAATTCTTATAACCAATCACAATTCATACTATCGAATAGAAAAAATGCCCATCTATTCGTATTATAGATTAGTCAGTGCAAAAATTTTGCCATTCGTATTATTGGAAATTCGTAATAAAGAGCGTTCGTACTACTGGACGTCCACTGTACATCGATAACGACTCCTATGCATCATGCATGAATGATTGAATGACTTTGCTGGGACAAAATTCTCCTTTATAGTAGCTTTTAAAATTTACGTTCTAGTTTTTTATGCCTCAGATTATTATTATTTTTTTTTTTTTTTGACCAATAGGAAAGAGTTTTTATTGAAAGCGTGAAAGAGATGAAATTTTTTGCATGAAATTTTTTTTTTCAACTGGTAATAGCTTTTAAAGGCATCAAGTTTTCGAATCACTTTTTTTTTTGTTCTTACCTACCTAGGTGAAGTAATACTTCTTTACACCTCCAACACTCAACAAAACCAAATAAAGCCTTCAATTTCATTACAAACAAAATCTTTTTCCTACACTTTATACTTAACACATCGACTGTTGCGGCAAAAACTGGCCAAAAAACGACAATTTGATTTGACACTAGTAAATACGAAATAACTCGTAGTTACCCTATAAGATAAGGCAATCTACAAGTTATCTCGTAGTTGACAGTCAACGAGTTAATTTATAAAAATAAATTACTTTGAAAGTTACACAAATATGAACTAGTTTTGGTAGAGTCTGAAACAATTTTCAATTTGGCAAACAAACAATCTGTGTTTTAATTTATTAAAAAAATTTTTAAAATTCAAATATTAAAAGAAATTTCTTTTCAGACAAAAACAAAAACAAAACAAAAGAAAAATCTAACAGAACATGGCTGTGTCACATAAAACCAATAATTTAATCAATTGTAATCGTTGCCATTTACCGTTTAACCTGAAGAATACCGTGCCAAAAATGTTAACGTGTAAACATTGGTATTGTTTTAATTGCCTCGAATATTATCTGCATGCGGCTAAAGACTCAGATAAACACAATATCGAATGTATACACTGTCAAAGGTCAATTGAAAATATGCAAGGCGTGTATAATCATGATAAACTGAATATGCAATTAATGTCACATAATAATAATAATAATAACAACAACAATGTTTATTATAAAGAGATTAATCAAATTAATAATAATAATAAAAGTGATAATAATAGTAGCAGTACAACATCATATGGTTGTGAAGATGATGCATTCATTCAATTGGACTATGAATTGCTGATTAATAATGGTGGTAACAAATCAAGATCGGCTTCATTGGCTTCCGAGGAGAATTCCATTGGCAGTTTTACATATTTCAATAATAACACTAATCATATTGCCAATAACAAAACAAATGGCGGCTCTGATTTAGAGGGGAGTATAAATTTCGGAAATCGTGGCATCAGTTCAACTGTTACAGAGAAAATGTTGCCGGGTGAAAATTGTTTCATACACGGCATGCCAAATACTCTATGGTGTCAAACCTGCCTAGCTGTGCTCTGCCGCGGATGTAATGCTGGTCTAGAGCATAAGGATCATAAGGTGGAAAATCAATTGGAGGCCAAAGAATTCTATCAGAATCGTGTCAAACAGGAATTTATGCAAATCCAAATGAGCGTTGAAGAAATGGAAAATTTACAAGTTTTACAAAAGAATTTCCTATTAAAACTTTTAGATACTTGCTGCACCTTAAAATTACAAATCGAACATGAGTTATTGGCCAATTCAAAAGCAACAGAAGTAGATGACATGAAAGATACGATGAAAAACTTACAACTTTGTTTCGGTCTGTTGGGTAAACAAACGCCCAATGAAATTTTAAAACTTTACAAAATTATTAAAGATGAGAACACAAAATTGAAAATGAAACATAAACTTTTATTACAACAATGCAAAATGCAGCAGCTATTAAGTAAAAGCCAAAGAATTTTAGATTTTGATATAATAAAAGAATTTTGCCAAAAACTGGATTCCTCGGAGAATTTTTTGAAACAAAGTGAAGCAACGGAAAGTGGTGAAAACAATTCACTAATGATGTTGACCAACTATTGCATTTATCGCGTTTCCATAACATATATGAGACAACAACAGCAGTTTATAGAAGAGCAGGTATTGCGTTATCAACAATATCATCAAGAACAGAAACAGCAGAATTTATTAAAACAATACAAACTGTTGCAGCAACATAATTTATCGACATTATCCTTACAAAATCAAAACCAAAATCAACAACATCAACATCATCAGGACTCTCAAATTGGCAACAATGAATTTAACAATTCGTTTTACAATCTCGATAAGGAGGACAAACCAAAAACGTATGCCGAAATAGCCACCAGTCAAAATGCCCACCAATTTGATTTAAACGATAACACAACAAATGGATTTGCTGTTCTGCCCACCTCTACTAATAACTTTCAGCCGTATAGGAAACCTTTAAATAAAAGTTATGAAGAGCCACGAAAAACTGTGCAGCTACTTTTCAATCCCATTAGTAATGAGAATAATCAAATTTACTTTTTCGATTTCGAACGTAATGGTTTACTTTTGGGTCGTGTGTTAATAAAAGTTTTTGCTGACATTGCACCGAAAATGTCCTATAATTTCCATGCATTGGCCACCCATGAAAAGGGTTTTGGCTACATTGGCTGTAAAGTTTTCGAATGTCATCCGAATGAAAGTATAATAACGGGTGATATCGAACAAAATACAGGCTATAGTAGTCGTTCTATTTACGAAGATGTTCAATTTGTACCCGATGATACGAATATAGCACCATTTGCTGGTGCTGTCGGCATGCGTAGAGCTAAAAAGAAATTTCATTCACAAGGTTTAGTGGGTTCACAGTTTCGCATTATATTAACTGAATTGGGTTTTACGGCAATATTTGGTTGTGTCATTGAAGGCATTGATGTTATCAAGAAAATCTCACAAACTTTAGTACAAAATGATAAAATACATGGCAATAGCCAACAAAACCCTACCAACGGTACTGTGAATAATGCTGTTAATGGTGTAGGTCAGGGTAGTAGTAATGGTAGTACAGTGACTGGTATATTTATAGCACAATGTGGTCTATATGAATTTGTTAAACGTGATATAATGTGTGGTATTTAAATTGTTCCTTGGAATAATATTTCTCTATTCAGTAACTAAACCAAACGAAAAGATAAATAAAGAATTAAGGTGCAAAAATATAAAGAAAAAAAAAACAAGAAAAAATTAAGGAAAAATAGAAGAAGATCGATGGAAGCAAAATATTCTATCGTTTATTTAATATAGAAAAATACATTCTGTTACTATTCAAAAAACCGTAGTACTTTCTTTCACTTGACATATTATTCTTAGTAAAGAAAAAATATAGGAAAATATATTTTGCCCCTCAGCGAGGCTCAGAGATTGAATCTATTATTCGAAACCGACATTAAAGTTTAAGTCACGCCACGTATTAATAAAATTAAAACACACAAGAACATGTGGGACGTAACACATTTGAACGTAATCCAAACAAATAGTCCATAAAAAAGGATTGTTACGTATTTTAATTCGAAGAAGAATTCATGCAAATATCACGGTGTAACATATGTTCCATTCGAATGTATTTCAATAATCTACTTTAAGTATTTTATTGTCTTGTGGATGAAGGTTTTGTATTGAAAATGTCAAAATATTTTTCTTTTCATTTAGTTTGGATATTCTACACAAAATGTAGAAATTGATTGTCAACAGTTCATTTTCTAAACTACTTTGCAACTGACCATTGCTTGTTCTTTTTATAATGTAGATAAGACAGTTACATTTACCGTTATATAGTTTTTTTTATGTGTCAAGAGTGTCGTATTTTATTCACCATAAATTCGAAGTATAACTTTTTTATATTAAATCAACGATATAAACGTTTATTTATATCGAAATAGCTATTAAATACTTTTAATATTAAGTCAATATTATTTTCTAAATCCAATTTATAAAGAACTTATGTGAAATTTTCGCAAAATATTTATCGATTATTTCGAAGTACATAGTTACAAGATCGATGGTATGGAATTGTTGAAAGAACAAGCAAGACAATTGTTACAATATTACACAATATTTACTATCTATTCTAAAACGAACTCTTTTTTTTTATACTTATTTAAATAAATTATTATTTTTCGTCTAGACTTCAAAATTTATATGAATAAACAATAAAATCTTGAAATAAAAAAAAGAAAATATAAAAAGAAACTTGGAAATATAAAATAAAAGTAATGAAAATTCGCACTCTTATTAGATTACATGTTTGGATAAGTTTACAGTGAATAAAATTTAATTAAAAAATATTTCAAATAAATTGTAAATGATCTAACAAGTACATATAAATGTTATATAAAAAAAATTTGCAATATAAACGTACCGCAAACGTACCTACACTATATTAGTTAATTATGTATGTAATATATATGAAAATAAATATTTTTGTATAAAAAAAAAAACAAAAGTAAGAAATTGTGATTAGGGAAATTTAATTTTAAAATACAGAAATAAATAACATATTAAAAAGCAACAACAACAACTAGCGCTACTAAGTTACCTGGTGATGAAAATAAGTTAAAATAAAAACAAAAACAAAAAAATTATATAATAAAACTAACGAATAATAATAAATCTATATTTTAAATAAATGTAAGCATGTTATTGCGAAACTCGGCAAAAAAAAATACATAAACTTTTAAAATGATAATGATAATCCGTTCCACAAAACGTAAAAATAAAATTTTAAATGTGAAATAATAAAAAAAAATAAAAATTAAAAATTACTATCATATACATACATAACCATTTTACAAAAAGAAAAACAAAAACAAAAAAAAATAAATAACTTTAAAGGAAAAATAAATAAAAATACAAATAAAATTTGCGCATATGGTCTAGCTACCCGGCGCCTTTTATGTATGTTTTATAAATTTAGTTAATCAAATATAGAATAAATAAATAAATAAAATTGCCATTAAATGTTCCAAACACAACTAATTGTTTGAAATAAACATACATATGAAGGAAATAAAAAATGCTTGTTATTTGCATTTATAAATAATTGGCCTAAAGTTCAATTATTTTTTATATTACTAAATTGATTATTTTCAAAAATATATAAAATATAGAAATTTATGTGAAATAATGTTTAATGTTGCTTTAAAATCTATGTTGCTTCTAAAACAATAAACGAAATGGAATGGAAAAACACAAATAGATTTAAGTTTTAGATTTTGCAGAGAGAAAAAAAATAATAAACAATATATGTTAATCGAAATTAAATAATTATTATAATAATAATAAAGCTTTCTTTGCCGCTAAGCTAATAATATTTAGAAACAATTTTGGTATTTGTTATCATATTTTTTTATTTTAGCAAACAAACAAAAAATGAAACACTATAACCCAATTATTATTATTATTATTTAAACTCTCCTCTCGTGAATTCTTGCATACTTTTGTAAAGGAACATTAAAAAATTCTAAAGCAATCAAATAAGCACAAGTAACTCGTGATAATAGGGCATATTTCCTAGCTTTATGTTCGTTATGTTATGCAATTTAAAAGAACTTAAGAAAATTACAAAATTAAAGTACATTTTTTGAATATTGAATTCGAAATATGCTAAGAGCGAATCTTGTATGGAAATTGAAAATGTATTTAAAGAAATTATAAGTAAATAGTGTTCTTAATTCGATGTAGTTCTTCACTTCTTAATCAATACTCTTACAATGAAGGCACATGGACAAAGTCAATAAATAATCTGATTATTTTCATTTGCGAAAACATATATTTTAACGTAATAATCTTTATTCTTCTTAATTTGTAAAGAATTCGACATTGAATGGCATAAATAATAAATATTAATTATTTTTATGTAAAGAGATTAAAAAGTAAAGGAGCGCCATAAGTGAGTCAACACCTATTAAAATTGTAAATTTTCTATTATACAAAATATACAATAATTTTGTTTTTTGTTTTTATTTTAGCATTTTATAAGAAATAAATGAATGTTTTTATTTTTGGAAATATATTCGACTATTTTCATTTACTTTTCTCGCTATCCTAAGGAAATAAATTATTTCTGTGATGTTTATTCACTTTTGGCGCTCAGTGCACAGCCTTTTCATATTCTCCGGTATTTTCCCGGTGTGAGCTACTTAATTTTAGTATTATTATTAGTTCGTTGTAATATTTCGATATCAAAACGTAGAAATGTACATATATTTTGAGTTTTATAAAATTCTGTATCAGTGTTTCTATGCATTTAAAATTTATTTTTGCTTTTTTAAGAAAAAAAATGTTATAACAAAACTATTAAAAGATTAATATAAAATATTTAAAATAATAAATAAAATAATTAAAAAAATCATCATAATTAACTGCCTATAAAATGTATAAAATGAAAATTGTAAACATTATATAAAAAAATTCTTGTGTTCAGGTTAAGAAATTCATGTAGCCGAACAGTATTATTGGAATAAAATTTATTTAAGTTATTGGGAAAGTAATGCAAGTTATAATAACTCTGCTTAAATTACTTTAATAATAAAAGAAAAAGAAAAATAAAAAAAACATTTGTTGGATTATATTTAAACTGCCAAAAAAATTTGTTCTTCGATAAAAAAAATTATAAAAATATAAAATATTTTTACTACAAACGATAATATTTAAATTTATTTTTTTTTTTTAATTAAAAAAATTAATTTCACTACTTAAAAAATTTTTAAAGTAATAAACTTAAAACATTTGAATATCAGAAATCTAATGAAATATGTAATTTAAACACATCAATAAATTTCAAATTTAACGTTTTTAAAAAACGAATTTATTAAAGATAAGAAACTAAATAATAAACGTAAATCTAACACCTAACAGAAACCACATAAAAAAAAACTAAAAAGCGACATAAAATTGCATTTAACGTAATGCAACTTAACTAACTGAATAAGAGTTTTAAACGAAGAAACAAAAACTGTAAAAGCAAAATTACTTTGAAAAATAAAAGATAAAAATTAACTATTAAAACACTATTACATATTATTATTATTATTATTAGGAAAATCGTTAGGAATGACATTTTTTTTTATTAAGAAGAAATAAAAAAATCTGAAGCGTGATTTAGAAAAAAAAAAACAAAATATTTTGAAAGAAATTTTAGAAAACAAGAGAGTTCTTCAATCTGTTATAAGTCCTATAAGGAACATTTTATTTAAAATAAATTATATTGTATTTAAATACTGGAAAAAAATAATTTATTTTTATAAAACCAAAAATAAAAATTAAACTCGAAAATTTAGAAAAGAAAAAAATATATTAAATAATCGAATAAAAAAAAACTAACTGTGACTAAAGAGATGTGTGTACAAGTGCATCTTTAAAATAAATAAAAACATAACATAAAAACAAATCCAAATAAATGTAGTTTCCTTCAAAACAAATTTAAAATAAAATATCAAATATATAAAGAAATAGTTATTGAAAGTATAAAAAGTTACAATATTTAATGTTTCTAAATGTCTATGTTAACTAAGAAGCAGAGAATGATTATTATAATTGAACAAATCAAATGCTGAAATTAATTTAAATAACAAAAACAAAAAAAAAAAAAAACAGAATGTAAACTAACATATTACTAGTATTTTAATATAAAATCATAAATTTAAATATAAAAATATACATACAGAGCATTTGTATGTAATTGTTAAAAATCAAAAAATAAAATATATTTGTCTACTAATATTATTAAATGAAAGAATATTTTAAACTCTCAACTCTTAACAATATACGGTCTAAAGGACTTTAAACGTTTTCCTTTTAGTCCTTCCTCACCACCACTCTCTCTTTATACACTATCTATAAATTTTAATTCTTAAATCAACGTAATGAAATGAACTATAAAATCTATGTTGTTGCGTACAGTTTCAATTTACATGTACATCAATGTATAATTATTGTTGTATACTAGAAGAATAAGTCTAAAAATATACTCGAAAATTTATAAAACTCTGTATGAAACAATAAAAAAACAATAAATGGTCAGTAAATGTCAAAATGTCGTTTGTTTTTCACTCAATAAGGTGTTAAAAGATTCAGCATGAAAATGGTTTGTATAAATACTTAATAGATAGTATCTCTATTTACATTATTAAATTTAAAAGACAATATAAAAATCGTAATTCATATTTGAGAGAATGTAATTCTTAGTAATCTTCGAACGTTTACTTCTATGGCAAGTTTCGGAAAATTTTTTGTCTCATTATAATTAACTTCAATCTCTTACGATGATTAATAACTGGCACAATATCTTGAGAACCTCAACCTGAATCTTATAAAATTGAAATTCAACTCATGAACTAAGAATGGATTGGATCTGGATTGTTCATTGACCCAAGTGATTTAAAATGTTTTCTTTTTAACATTTAACACATTTCCAAGGTAAAATGACACTCAAAATTAAGGACTAGACAGTATTAGTAGACACGTAAATATGCAAAAGTAGTAACCTTGCCCACCTACAAAGCAATTGATGGCTACTTCATTAACTATGCTGCTGCGGCTTTGACCTCTGCAAGGAGTCTTGAATAATCCATTGCAGACCATAGCCGTATTAGTAAGGATGACTACATTGGACCATATACATGATAAAACTAAGGTTTTACCAATACAGGTACACAACATGCTGTTTTTAAATACCAACCAACCTTTCCTTTGAGTAACAAGACAAGACGAGAGAAATGCTATATAATTTTGGGACCGCCATCTAACGTTTTTTTTCAACTAGTGCTTATTTCGTAAATGGTAACACTTAGCTGGTCTGATTTGATAGATCAACTTACAGAAGATGCGGATTTTGGCAAAAAAAAAAAAACATCTTTTCAGATGAAGCTCATTTTGATCTTGTCGCATTTGGGTCACAGGAAACCCGCACACATACATTGAAAAGCCGACGCACCCAAAACGAGTCACTGTTAGGTGCGGATTTTGGCCCAGAGGCATAATTGGGCCATTTTTCTTAGAAAATGAGCAAGGAGTGGCCATTACAGGCAACGGCGATCGTTATCGGGCCATGCTGAACGAATAATTGTTTACAAAAATTGAAGAGGAAGATATTGGCAACATTTGGTATAACAGGACGGCGTTACGTGCACACAGCCGAAGCTACACTCGATATTTTGCGCCTTGCTTTTGAAGATCGCATTATCAGCCGCAGAGCTGATGTCGTTTGGCCACATCGGTGCTGCGATTTGACACCGTTGGACTTTTATTTGTGGGGTGCCAGTCAAAGATAAGTGTTACGCCGACAAGCTAGAGACAATTGACACCTTAAAGGACAATATTCGTGAAGCCATTGATGAAATACAGCTGCACACAATCGATAATGTGCTTAAAAATTGGACTTGATCGTGTAGGCTACTGCATAGGCCAGCTGGGGCAGCTATTTGAATGAAATTATTTTCCATTTTTAACCGGAAGGATTGTACTTACATATAAAAAAAGAAATTTGAGAAAATGTTTTCAGCAGTTTTTTTTTAAAGCATTTTCAAAAAAAAAAAAGTTATTTGGCGGACCATTTATCATCTTCAATTTATTGTTTTTGGATTTTAGTCAGGAATCAGACAACCCGTTAAAACCACAATATAAAAGCTATCTATTGGAAATCCAGGACTTTGCAAGTTACAACGGTAATCTATAACCTAAGAAGGAAATTACTATGAAAAACGCAATTGCCGGTTGCGGATTTAATCGGGGCCTTAAGGTCACATGCAAAAGGTTACAGACTACAAGGTACATTTCCCAAGATAAACAAATGTAACTCTTCCAGGTATGATTCAATAATTCATCGGACAAGATTAATAGCGATGTCTAGAGAGGAGCGATCCTTTGGAGCGATCAATTAAGCCTGTTAACTTTCTGCAACACAATACCTTAACAAGGCAAATTTTTTAGCATCACTATTAATTGGGTTCATAACAGATCCATTTTAATAGTTCGGCACATAAAATTACCCTATAAAATCATTTAATTTTGCACTTTTGATACAAACTACAATTTTTTTTTTTTGCAATGTATTTTGTCCAATTAAGAAAAAATAAATTAAAATGAAACTTACCTTATAATAAACATCTGGAACATATTGTTTATCAGTCGATTCACGAACATAACCGAGTTCGGGTGCATCTTTTGTTGGTATTAAACAATTATCGCGTACTAATGCCATACATTGAGCTGAGACAGCATAGCCTTCCATATGAACTTGTTTCGTTTTATCGCCTGCATACAATAAATTAAAATTAATTGCTTAGACAACTTTTAGACATTCCCTCAATAATAAAATGCTTACCAGTAACACAAACGGTAACGAATTTAGAACCGAAAACACCATTTGATGCATATTTGCAAGGATTGGGATGACGATTTTGCAATTCACCGGCCATAATACATTCCTGAGCGGTTAAAAAGTGAGTATCGATGCCGCGTATCTGTTTAACAGTACCAGCGGCAGGATCATCTGTGATTAGGTCAGTAAAAATCCAGCCAATCTAAACATAAAAATAAATTTACTTATAATCCATCGCAAACATATAAATATACGAAGAACTCTTCAAAAACCTTTCTTAAACCCAATGTCTTTGCCACCTCTTCCACATCGTCAGCTGATTCATCGTCTAATAGTTTAATCGAATCTCTGGTGGATTCCTGGGGAGGCTCATAAATTGCGGCCACTTTGGCTCTTATACCCAATGGCACATCTGTGTTCACTTCGTATGTGCCATATAGAAAACCCATTCTTTGGTGACCAGTGGTACGCCAATAATTCAAAAATCTCTCTACTATTGTGGTATTCTCGAACATAACATTATCGACGTGACGATAGATTTGACGATTTAATGTTATAGCCGAGGGCTGACACTTGGAACAAATACCCTTGGGCCATGGTGGATGTTCCCGACAACCGGCCTTAATGCGACAATTAATATCATCGAATACCATATACTTGCCACGATCAATGCCTGACGTCTGTTTGCGTATGTAAGAGTGGAAAGATAAATGTTTAATTTTTTGCTCTTTTAGATACGCTTCATCATAGGGTTCCAGCGGTGAACAATTAACACAACAGCCGTTAGCTTGATGACGGCATCTAGAATTTCAATGGAGAGTTAATAAATTTTATGTAGTTCGAATTGTAATATTTTATTTACAGTTTACTATCCCTTTCCCTCTTTATTAAACCATCTTCTTTTGACAATAATTGATCAACTTCATCTTCAATTATTTTATTAGATGATGGCTTAAAATCATTGCTTGCTATTGTGGCTGGAACATGTTCAAAAACATCGATTGCGGTGGTACTAGTGCGCTATAAAATACAAACAAAAAAAAATTAAATAAGGAAATAAAACAAATCAAATTATCATACTTACTCGCACAGAAGTACCAGCCATTTGCTTTAGAAATATCATGTCACCATGTTTGAGCAGACTACCAATCTGTTGTAGTGAATTCGCTTGCAGCTATAAATACAAAAAATAATAAAAGGACTATGATTTAAAAATATGTAATTTTGGAAATAAAAGAAACTCACCTCTTTTGTAAAATTTCGTTCCTTAAACAAGCCAAATCCATCTACTTTTAAAGCCTTTTGAACAGACTCATACAGTTCTTTAAGATTCGATTTCGTTGATATTTCAATACGTTTTATACCCTCAGGAGATTGTACACGAACTAACTGCAAAAGCAAAAACCAAAACCAAAATCAAATTAAAATGAAATAAAAAATAAATAAAATTTCTAAAAATAAATAAAAACCAATTTCTTGTGGTTTTATTTTTTAAACGTTTAAACACAACGCAACACAACACGATACAACATTCCTTCCTCGCTAAGTGTAAGGGTGAGTATAAAAATGACGTTATTGTTAATAAACTTTTATAAAAACTATTGCCAAAAACCATTTCTTGTTCCTTATTTTTCTTTTGCCATCACACAAGTTCATTCATTGCATTCAAATATTTTGTGTTTAAAATAAATCATCCGTTACTTAATAAAATTTCAAAAAATTTTTAATTTTTATTTTCATAATCATTTTAAGACACTTTTTTCTTTTGTTTGTTTGTTTTGCCGGCTACTTAATCATGATCGCGTAATTAATCATCCCTTACCGATTGTTTCATTAGAACCATTAAACGATGTCGCACAAAGGCATACACTATGTTACGTTTCCTATAGAAGAGATTTTCCAATTCCATTGTGGCCATTTTTATAGGATCTTATTAAGGCGCTTGCTTATTGGATTTAAATTCTTATACAACAATTTCAAGTTGTTTCAAGTTTGTTGGAGGTTTTTGTAGCATTAATATGCTACGTTTTGGCCTTAGGGGCCCACGTAAATCGCTAGACTTCTATTCACCTTCAATCTTAACAACAAACTGAACGACTGTATTTCCGTTAATTCACAAAATAAGGCGCAATTTTTTGTTTACTTTTTCTATTATTTGTTAATTAAATGCTACACGAAAATAATAAAAAGAATAAAAGAATGCCAAAGCATCTACCGTTGTTTGACATAAAAGAAAGGAATTTAAAATAGATAGATGAACAACGTCATTATTTTATTACAATATAAACGCTTGCTAATGAAATGATATTCTTAACGTGTACCAGAAATGTAATTTCTGATCTTATTTTTCAACGAAGAACTTCTACTGGCCTTAGCCATTAGCCTATAGGACACAATTCTGTGAGGGTTTCTCATTCCGCTATTATCCTCTTACGATATGAACTGAGAATATAGCTTTAACTGGACCCCCTAGCAGGATTTTGTCTGTCTGATTAAAAGCCTCTCTTTTTCACTCTCTGTAATGTCAGGTGAACGGCCCTTCAGGAACATATTATAGCCGTATTCACTCATCACATCTAATATTGCCTGTTTAGTCCTTTGTGTGTTATCACAGAGATTACCGTTATGTATTGGATTTAAGTCGTTTGAATACCCTGAAATCGTTTAAATACCGCCGAATATTATGTCCGATGTGTCCATAAGGTAAGCCTTCAATTATTACCTTGTGATTGGCATGATAAGGCAGTACAATATTATGTTGTTTCAACGGAAGCAATTTGAAGATAATTGATGCTGGTCATCTTGACACAGCCTGAAGTTTCTTTCACTTCACTATGATTTCCTTTTTAATACTCCATACATAAGAAACAATGCAGTGGGCAAAGTGTTGTTATAGAAACGTCAACCAAGTTCCTCACAGACACAAACTAGACTGTGAAACATGTTCCATTTAAATGCACAAGATTTGGAGACCATCGAATTAAAATGTGTGATCATGTTGTATTGAATGAGGTCCAACTGTTCGATAAGAACTGGAAGGCATGGGGAAATTTATTCAGACACTCAACGGCGTATTGCCAATAGCAGGAGACGTTAAGGATTTTACAAAGAATGGACACTATGAAATTGAAGGTAACAATATAACTGAGGCACTTGCAAAAGTTAGTATAAAGGATAAATCAAATGAATCTAAACGATCTCACACATAGCTTTATAATTCGCAAAGGAAATAAGGCAAATATGCATGAAGCCCAGATAAATATGATTTGTTATGAATATACACAGAACAAGAAGCGCTCGAAGTCTGTTCAGAATACTTATTAAGGATTACATAGTAGTCATGATCCCTAAAGATTGTCTCAAATGTTTAAAGTACCTTGAAATCACATCTGCAGAAACTCCAAACATGATATATGTTGATGTGGTTAGCTGAGGCGAAAGATTTTTTTTTTTTTTTTGTTTAAACCAGCACTCAGGGGATGACCCCTACTCATGCAGTGCATTGTGCAGGTTTTTTAGGAAAGGTAGGAAGAGGGAAGTTGCGAACGGTAAGGAAACGAGTTGCTGCTGGTGACTGTAAAATGGTCAGTGCTATACCTTCACCATTAGACAGTTTACAGCAAACGTCCCAAAGAAGACCGTTTCTCACAACCACTTATGTCGTGTGTGTTAATTTTATACAGAAGTGGCGGGACCTACAGTTTAAAGTCGACTCCGAACGACAGATTTTTGAGAAACAAGAAGAGAAAGAGATGAAATCGCCGATGAAATATTTTTATTTTTGATGTCTGGCCTGGGATACGAACCCGGGCCTTTTGTCTAATAAGCCAACACATATCACTCTAACTAGCAGATTGTACCCGGCGTTGCGCGGGTTATTTTTTCACCCTTTTCCTCCTTTTTGGACCCATTGGTCCAACTTTAGAAACGGAATACCTCCTATTTGGGAAACTTAATAATAATAAAAATCCGGTTTCGAAACCGGCTTCTTAAAAAATGAAATTTTTCTAATTATTCGGAAACCGGTTTATCAAACAACTCAGTTTCTTAAATACTCTCCCTAAATATAAATGCATACAATTTACCCGCTTTTCGCCCCTTTCCTCCTTTTTGGTCCAACTTTAGAAACGGAACACCTCCAATAGCTATTTGTGGAACTTAACCAAGACAAATCGTGAAAAAAATACTTTTAAAACACATAAAATATAGCATTTATGAATAAAAGTGTTAATTTTTGCCCAGTTTTCTCCCGTTTTGGTAAACATTTTGAAAAGATTTATAGCCTATAACCCGCACCGGCAAAAGCTCAATCTATATCCCAAATTTCAAGAAAATCGGTCTAGATGTTCAGGCTTACAGACTTACAGAAAGATTTATAATATTTATTAGGATTAATGGGAAGTAGGCACACATGTTAATATTACAAATGGGCTTTAAAGCGGCTTCGTGTATTGTTTGTAATTGTGTTTGTTAAACAAATAGGTGGAATTCCAAATAAGTCTTGATATTGGAACAATTTTTTTAAAGAAGTCATGGGACTTCAGGAACTTCCATCACTTTATGTTAGGAGTTAGGCATTGAATCACGAGGTTAAAGTTAGTTTTTTCCTTTAGATCAGAGCCCTAGTCTTGCAGAAGTTATTTGAGGGAGTTTTTCGGCTTGCTTTCAAATGTGGCAATACCCCGTGAGTCTTGAACCTTCCTAAGAAACAAGCTGGCAAAAATCAGGATGTATATGCAGATTATGACATTCGTGCCATACAGTTGCTTTAAAAATTCTCTCTTTAGATTAAATGAAATAAAATTAAAAATGAATATTTCATTATATGTGTATAGTTCGATGTAGTACAGGGTCTTTGTTCATTCATTGTTCTAAATGCATTAGGAAAAGACATGGAAATCAGCACAAATTCATATGCTTTTAACAAGTACGTGTTATTTAGATAAACAAAGACAGGCAATGACTTGTCAAATTGTATGAGTTGTTGACATTTTTTCGTTTTTATTTTTATTGGGGGGTGGTCAAAAGTCACGAAACTTAATAATACTGCCACCAGGAAGAATAATAATAGATGGAAGTCTGGAAAGGATCACAATTCATTAGAAACATGAACGGAATTATCTATGTAACTGTAATGCTTGTAAATAAATGCTAAAAACGGACTAAAAGAAAAAAAGAAGTAATAATAATAAATAGCCGGCAAAATCCCACACTATTGTCCGTCCGTCCGTCCGTCTGCCAGCATTATCTCTTATTAATGCGCATGCAGCACAACACTGAAGCAGCTTTCTGCCTAATTGTAGATGCAACACAAAAAAAAAAAAATTTGCTTTGAAATACCGAATAATGCCGGCATTTAAAACTATCACAAATAGGAGATTCTTTGCAATTTATTTAACAATTTAAGAAACATACGATGATGGAAACTTACAATTTTTTGACCAGGTTGCGACATTTTTATTGCAAAATTGCTGCACTTTTTTTTTTCCACTAACACCAATCGAAAAATTTCAAGTCACTGCTGCTTTAAAAAAAATTTTTTTTCTTGTAATATTTTAAAAGGAAAAATATAAAGTTTACAACTATTTTTTAATAAAATTTTTAAGAAATCACACTTGTCAACAAGTGCTTAGGCAGTAAAAGTGATTGATTTTTATTTAAATAAATAAACAGAAGAACTAAAACACGATGAAAAAGTTACAAATAAATTCAATTGTAACTTTTTCCTTTTAATAGCCGATAGAAAAAAATCGCAAATTCACTTAAATGTCAAAACAAACCGTTTGAAGCAGGCACACACATACACAAGGTTGCAGTAGAGAGTATTAAATTTTGACACATACTAAAGCTGATAACTATGAAAACTTAAGTGGAAAAGTTAAATGGCATTGCCAGGTGTATTAAAAATAATGCTGTTTACAAATTACAAAGCATGTAATTGACTTTGCTGAAGACAAATATGAAGTTGGAGACTTCTAATATTTCGTTTTTACCAACAACGGGAAATAAAAACAATGAAAAAGGATTGTAAGTGGAAGCTTTAAGTTGTGAAAATACAGGGCGTCTGCACAAGCGTTTTATCAATTTAGTTCGAGCGGGAATTTTGTCGGAACAGGAAACGAAAATATTGTTCTGTTGAAAAACGAAAATATCGGTGGTTAAATGAAATTGTTCTAGTGTATTTTCTGTTAAATAATAAAAATATGTGATTGAAAATCATTTGGTGTTGTGTAACAAAGTGTTGTGTATCCAATTACCGCTCACAAGCCTGAGAAATATTTTGGTTTGTTCAGCGGTGAGTAAAGAATTTTGTTAATTTAGCACCATCAATTCCTCTGCCCTGTAGGTGGACTCATGGGGCTTGTATCGAGTCTAACAACAGAACAATAGGAAGTTATTTTAATCAGGTGTCTGTTGTTGTTGTAAGTGTTGTTTTTTGTGTGTTCCCGTCGTTGTTGAGTGGTGCAAAAGCGATGCCAGTAATTGTTAGTTTTTTGTTCATGGTGTTATGTCAGGTGTTTGTTGTTGTTCTTGTTGTTGGTTGAATAGACAGCCGCACTCATTTGCAGTTTGATAATAGTTTTGTTGTTTGTATGCATACAGAAGCAGAAGTCGAAAGTAATGTTGTACACAAATTACATGGTTTGTGTCTTTACTGGTGAAAAATTAGGAGTTGCAAACAGATAAACTGTAAAAGTAATGATGTATAACAATTACATGGTTTGTGTCTTTACTGGAGACAAAAATAGAGCTGCAAACTCATAATTTTTATGTAAAACACGAAAAGTATAAACAAAAACAGGAAATGAAAAAATTAAATGTTGGTTTTAAATGAAAGCTTTGAGTTGTGAAAACATAAAGCGTCTACAGAAGCGATTTATCAATTCAGTTTGAGCGGGAATTTAGTCGGAACAGGAAATAAAAGGATTGTTTTGTTGAAAAACGAAAATATCGATGGTTCGACGATATTGTTTGTTTTTTTATAATAAAACTGTATGATTGAAAATTCAATAGTGTTGTGTAACAAAGTGTTGTAGCGTCCATACTCAGTAATATGCAGTGTATTTGCATTCAGAACTCTATTCAAAGCATAAGTGGTAATATCACATGTTACAATTGGACTGAGCAGGCTATGGAATATATAGAAAAAGGTTCTAATAGTTGATAGATTTGAAGTTTTCTCGAGTGAGGTAGAAAAGATTCTGCATAGATTGAAATGATTCTGCAGTGGTTGAAAATATTCTGAAGAGGCTGAAGTAGCTGAAGAGATTCTAAGATAATGATCTTTTTTCTCTATTACGAGTAGAATGGTTCATATGATTATATTACATTTACCATTATGGTTGTACACGTCTTTAAGCCAATCAACCAACCAATTCACCTGGTTGTAAGTCAGTATACTTCGTTAATGATCAATATATCCTCTTGAAATGCTCTAGAGCTTTTATGAAATTGTGGCAGTTAAAATTGACTTGGACTGTGAAAGTTTACATAATTCATCTTCGAACTATTCGTATAGGCATTGATTTCAAAGCTATTGATAGGATTGTTTTAATTCTTTTGTCACCAAAAACGGATTTTCCTTTTCGAGTGCTAATGACATGCAAATGAGTTTCGCCAAATGAGCCTACTCATCTAAACTAACCTAACCCAACCCAGTAGCATTTGGTCAAAAACAGAATAAAAAAGTATTTTAATTACTTTCTTGTAACCTCTTCCACATGCCACTTCATGGCGTAGAGCACACGCAAATTTTTGTTGTACTTAAAGAGGATGTATATGTGACATAAGCTGTAGTCTGTTCCATTTGTTGTAATAATTACAACTCAAATGTTAGCCAACACAATACAAGGCCAACTCTTTTTGCCATCATACTCTTCTTAATTAATAATGTTTATTTATTCGAGCCCATAAAACTCGAAAACAAATTGGGTCAAATTGCCGTAAGTGAAATTAAAGAAAATGAAATCGAAAATAAAAATTTATTGGAAAACAATTAACATAAATATTGTCTCTTGATTGCATGTATTGGTTTTCTATTACAAAATTCTAAAATTAGTTTCTGAACTCACCTAAAACTATGCAAAGAAAATATTCACATACAAAATAAGCAACACTTAAAAGTATGCAATGAGTTTACTTTTCAATTTGTTTTCCCTCTTTTTCTTAGTATTTTAGCAGTTCATCAAAGTTATCATTTATTTTATAAAAGAATTTCTCATTTCAATTTTATTTTTCTTTTCTACTATTTTGCATAAGCAATGTTGTCTCGCTTGTTTTTTTTTTTCATTTTCCAAGGACATTGTTCTTCAGAGTAAATGGTACGCAGTTCCTTACAACTTTCACTCACAATACAAACAAACAAGTGTTTCGAAAAATTGTTGATAAAATGCAGCATAACACACGCAATCATACACTCACAGTTACGATATATACACTTGCCATATACCGTTATCAAAATATTTTATAAAAATATTTTACATTTTGCATACATTAAGGGGTTAAAAGTAGTGATGCCAAGGGCAAGTACATATTGTTGGATAATGTGTCCTTAAGTAGCTGTGTTTACATATTAAAGCAACACAACATAAGAGTTTATCAAAAAAGGATTTAATTTCTCATTTTCAATGTTTTACAAATATAAACACGAAAAAATATTGCCGACTTTCAGGCTTAAAACACATTTCTGTAAATCCTTTAAAATCATTAAAGAGGTCCAGAAAAATTTTTGTTTTGGAAACATGCCAGTGTACATTATTTGCCTGTAGGTGGGGGTATTATGGGTGGCAGATTCTCCTTAAAGAATACAGTCCCACTCGGGACAGAGTTTAGAGTCATTGTGATACCACAAAACAATACCTAATTAGGAGATTCTATGGTATTATTCATTATTTCGGGCAGTCTAGTGACAGAAGACAGAAAGTTAGAAGCCAAGTACCTTTGCCTTCTCTGACACATTTGTCCACTGTTCGTGTGGTCAGGTCAACCACCCTCAGACATCATCAATCCTTTGAATGTTTTCCTATTTGTTTATTTCTTATTGTTTATTATTTGTATTGTTTAGTTTTTTACCGTATTTCACAAAGAAACGTATTTGGTATTTGGTCTTTGCATGGAGATGGTTCACCTATCTTCCTGAATATAATCTTATATCTAGATGGTAACCCTACCATTTCAGAATATGTTACACAAGATCTTTTCTTTACTTGCTGTTTGTTTTTTTGATAAATGATAAAAAAAGTCAGTTAAGCAGTTATAAAACTGTAAATGTTGTTGAATTTTAACTTTCTAATACCATCACGTGAGCTAAAAATCGTACTTTACCTTATATTTTCTTTTAATTTATCCAAAAACTTAGTTTTTTTTAGATTAAATTTTATCAAACGTTTGCCGTTTTTAATGCGATTTTCATTTTTAAAGCCTATTTTAAGGCTTACATAGTTAAAATTTAATGTGTTTTAATTTTTTTGTCAAAGGTTTTTAGTCTTATTGAGATAAATCTGTTAAAGCGCAGGTCTTTTTTGTGTTACAATAACAACTTAACATAACATCTACTTACTACTATGACCATACACAACACACACACCCACACACATGTATGGTTATAGTTAGTGCTGAATATTTTCTCAGTTTCTGTTAGCAGAGAAAGAGAGTAAATAACTGTGTTGTGTTATTGTTATTGTATGATGGAGCAGCATCGAAATAACAACGTGCTGATGTTAGAGATGTTTTTGTGCTTAAAAGAAGACAGGATGTAATTTTATTATTGTTGCTTTGCTTCTGTTACAGTGTTAGTGTAAATGTTGATATTTGTTTTCTTGTTTATGTAAACAGACTTACAGCAAGTCTTGCTGTTTGAATTAAGGCAAAGTGGCCAACATTCTTTGGGGCTCTGTACAGTTTAATGTCCATGATGATAATAATGTAGCTGCTCTCTCTCTCTCTGTCTATCTCTCACTCTTTCCCATACTCTTGCTCGTTTTTCGTGTTTATTGTTTTATTATCATTATCGTGGTTTGATAGAGTAAACAAAATACCGTTAGTTTGTTATTACATTTTCAATGTTAGAGTCTTGCTTGCAGTTGTTATTGCTTAACATTGTCACTATTGTGTATGCTGCTTTTTTTGTTGTCTTATTGGTGTTTTTGTTTTTGCAAGAATTTAGTCAGATGTTCGCCGTCTAATTGACAATGAAAATGAAACAATTTTTTCAGTCTGCATTTGTTGCAAAACATGAACGGTTGCTCTTAGCGGATGTAATGCTAGTTAATTTAAATCAAATGAAAATGAAATAATTTCTAAACGGATATACCCTGCTTAAATCGTTATTTTGTTAACAAAAAAAATCATATAAAAGTGTTTAAAAAAAGGAAATTAATGAAAATATAATAATAACAACAACAACAATATAGTGTTTAAAGCATAGCAGTGTTTAACATAGTTTTCCAAGTAAGAAGAAAAATTAAAAATAAATACCAAGAGTAACGTGTGTGCGAAATAAAAGGAAATATATTTCATTTCCGGTTTTTTAAATTGGTTTTTTTGTTTTTGTTTTAGTCTAACAACCAGAAGGAGAAAATTTTTATAAAATAAAGCAAATATAAATTAAAAAAAATAAAATAAAAAAGGTGATAAATAAAGTCAAAAAAGAAAAGGGAAAACATATCCTTATAAATTTATTTATAAATTCATATACAATAACAAAACAAAACAAAAAAATATTAAAGAAAAGGAACCAAACAACAAAAGACAGCCTCGATATAAATAACAATCGTTTTGAATGGGTAAGTAAGTTTTTCTTTAAGCCTGTAAACCACAAAATATAAAAACAGAAAAAATAAGCATTTCTTTATTTCCCTTTCGTTAAATTCTTTAATATGATACATTTCTTTACGGGTTATGCAAACAGCAGCAGTAAAATTTAAATTTAATCTTTATTTGGCTTATGATAATCCAAAGTACCTATAAAAACCGGCTGGAAGAGCAAGCGAAAGAAAATTCTTTAACAAATTGCTTTTTATTGAAACTCATAAATCATCAGAATAATATTGCAAGTAAAGTAAACGAAAGGATATTTTATTTCATTTCATTTCATTTCTTTCTCTTTTCGGATTAATAAAATATCCTTTTCTCAATCATTTCCAAAATGTTGATTTTAAACTCTTTGGCAGAATTGTTTGAACGATTCAAAACACGTGATTAAACGTTGTTCTGTCTTAAATGAAACAGTAATTGAAAAGCAAAATCTTATAATTTGAATATTTTATTTTATTCATAATATTTTATTGATTCTGATTCCGATTTTAATTAAGAAAGTTTCTTAAATTTCTTTCAAAACCATTTAAAGAAAATAAATTATTTTTCAGGGGTTTTATGAAAAATTTTTTAATACGAAGGCGTATGATTAATTTTTTTTTTGAGTTTTCAAGAATGAAGTTCAATAAAACACACGATAAAACTCCAATTCTATTTAATCCTTATACCTTGCAGTTATGGGCACATAGTTTGCAGTAATCGATTAAATTTTTGTGTTTTACAACCACTTTTTCGCCTATATTGGCCAACATATCGGTGATAACTTGCCAAATGTTGCTTTTCAAATGGTGCAACATAAGTGAGAGACATAGTCTCGAACTTAGCCTCACAAAAATATAATCTAACGTTGTCATGTTAAATGATTTTGGTGGTCATTTCATATTGTTTTGTATTGTATTTCTCTTCATGGAAACATCGCATGCTATAATGCCAAATTCGATTGTGTCATGTGGCTTATGGCATTGTCTAATTGAAACGTTTATAATCTTTAATTGTAGCGTTCTGAATAGTATTTCTAAGGCACATTTAGCTCAGAGTATGTAATAAATAGTCACTTTTTTCGGTTAAATATGTTTTTGCCAATTAGTTCTGGTACCTTAGAATCCCAAATAAATATTAACCTAATCAAGCAGATTCAGCAATAAATGTTAATCGCTGAAGAATTGTTCGTATTAAAAATAAGCATTGAAAACCTTGAAAACTAGACTACGGCGACTTCTCCTCTATATAGTCATGGATATAATACGTATCGGTTCGCATGTTTGAAGTCGAGTTAGAGGAGAGCTAAAGAAAAAAAAAAAAGAAAGAAAAACTAGAAGAGAAAGAAAAAAAAGAGAAATGTAATGTTCGATAGATAGATACATTGCTAGTCAATATATTTACGGTCTAGTGAGTTCACTTATTTGAATACATTTGCAAATTGAAATGGAAAATACGGCATAGTAAGTCGCAAAGTTTGACCAATTGCTGAAAATGTGGGATATGGAAGCGATAAATTTGAGTTATACGCCACAGTAGCGGAATTTTTGACAGTGATTCTATTGCTTGGGTCTGACCACATCTGTCACGTTTCCATTTTCTTCAAATTTTGTATACAATCATATCTATTTGTACACGAAATGTAGCTACTATGGTAACAGTTTTAAGTACTTTTTGTCTTAAAAAGTATAGGTTAGTTGGGCCCTATTAGGTCTCGTTGTGATAACGTTCTTCAAATACAATATAACTCCTGTTTGTGATTTCTCCACAATCTCGTTGGTTTTATAGAGTGTGGACATACACTGAGCGCCATAAGTAAGTCAACACCCATCATATTTTTAAATTTTCTATTATAAAAAATATTCTTGTAGCATAGCAATAATATTGTTTTTTGTATTTGTTTTAACATTTTATAAGTAATAAATTAACGTTTTTATTTTTCGAAACTATTCTCATTCTCATTTACCTTTCTCGCTATCTTAAGTAAATTAATTATTTCATTGGTGTTTACTCACTTTTGGCACTCGGTGTATATTCAAATCACTTTTGACTAGTTCACATAGAAGTGCCAAAGCATATGTGCTGTGATCTCATCTCCTCTGTCCGTTATAATACCATTATCACGTATTCCACAAAATAATTATAACGTCTGGCTGGTACCTTACAGTTAAAGAAGCCTTCAACCCAAGTACCGGACAACAATAGTGAAGATATCATGTAACTCTACTCTTTCCTCGTCAGTCTACAGCTTCTATTGCCACTCTTGTGAGATATTCCTAGTCTCTGGTCAGACACAGTTACATATATAACCGGGACCTGACTCCTAAAAGCTTCATGAGGTGACTTGTGGTCATGACCATAGCTTGATTAATTATAATTAGTTGATCATTCCATGCCTTAAAGTAGGATTACAATCTAGCTTCTTATACTATTTATGTTGTGTTTGCTAATTTCATTCATGAGTGGCGGGACCCACAGTCTAATATCGATTCAAACAAATTTGAAAAACTTCTCTTGGAGACTTTGTTTTATTCTTAAATTTTTTGCCAGAAAAGTGCTTAGAGGAAGCCAGCGGGAGAAATACTTTTTTTTTTCGTATTCTTACGTTTTTACCTTTTTAAAAATGTTTCAATATGAGTTCGTTAATCGCAAACAAGATAAAAACAAATATGTGTTTAATTTCAGTTACTATTATTGTCCGCACTTTTTTATGTGCCACTGTTCGAGCTTCTACAACGTATATAACAATAATTTCAACAATAATTTGTTTATTCGTTATTCTCAACACACAACTATTCACGAGATCTTTACTTTCTTCAAACCACGACTCTTTTGTTCATACGCAACTTCACACAAGGCTGACTGAATTCTTACTGACTCGTTGACAGCTTTGTCTTGCCTTTTTATATGCGAACGCCTTTAGTCTGATAATGGTTCTCGAAGTGGATTGTTCCGGGTTTCGCTTTCTCGAGAATTCATTTGCGTCTACATTGTTTATTGTTGCGTTTGCTTACTTTTGTTTCCCTTTTTACTCACAAACTTGTTGTGGCTGGTTTACTTATAATAAGTTCGATGTATGCCATTGTTAGTGGAGCTGGTAGCTTTTGTTTATCGTTTTTATGTAAAACGATATTAGGTCGTTTCGATCTGCATAACAGTATTTTGTTTTATTCGAGATGTTTTCTTCGAGGTTTGAACCACGGATCCTCGTCTAATAAGCCCACGCACTACCTTCTAGGCTATAGCAACTTCATGATAAAAGCTTCTGTGTTGCTGTCTCATGGCTGCCTTCGCAATTTCACGTTTCCTGCCATCATCCTTATGTATGTATATGCTCCAACCATATTCTTACGGTTTCCTTTTCTCTAAAACTAAAACAGTCTAGATGTGATTACATAGTCGTACAGCGAGTATAAGTTTTGAAATGATTCATAAGTTGATTGTAAAAAATCTCTAAATATTGCTATCAATTGCTTGACACCAATTGTACTTTTTAAATTAATTCTTTTAAATTTTTTTCTTTATTAATGAACTTATTTATTAACAAACAAGTATTTTTTTTTTCTTTTGCCGCTTCTAATGAATACATAATCAGTGAAATTACACCAACTTGCCGTTATTATTGTATACGATTGACTGATAACAATGCTTCAACAATTTTGCGTTTTTTTCACAGCGCCTAAAAGTATGTTCATTTTAAAAATTTGCTCAATAGCATTATGCTAATTTAATAGACACTTGTATTGTCTACCGAACTTAGAACAATAAGCCAATGGTGGTTGTTTGGTTGGTTGGTAAACAAATAAAGTTATTTGCATTTAAATTATACATAAGGAGTGTGCATGAAAAAATTTGCAAATCCTTTAAGGCTTTCAGGTTTTGTTGTGATTGGAAAAAATAACTACTCTTGATATGGAAAGACTTGTGAAGTTTCATATCCATTGGAAAACTAGTTTAAAATCACATGGCGTATGATAAGCATTGAAGTTTTCAATAAACGTCCACATTGTCTATCAGGAGTTAGGAGAAAGGCTTAAAGCCATGGAGAGGAAACGTGAAAGTGGAAATCAGTCAACGTATATCATTCTATTTTGTAAGGAAAAATGTAATGGAAATTTTCTCGTACGTACTCCTAATATGTAAATAAAAAGAAGAAAATTAAATTGAAAAAACTTAATAAATAAATTGATTACTTTTCTTTTGCCACAAGAAAGAAAAAATGGAAGTACTTATTATGCTTATTTGAAATTATTTATGAGCGGTAATTTTATCTTTTCCTTATTCATTTATTTACTTCAGAAACTACTCTACTTTAATTTAGAAATGAAGAATGTTTTTCTACCTGAAAATATGCTATAAATTTATTCAATATATGATTTAAAATGCCCCTTAAAGTATTTTACAATAAAGTTTGTAATTCTTTTAAGGCTTAAATTATGCTACTGAAATTTTCTTAAATTATACTTAAGGAATATTACACTACATATATTTGAAATTGATAAAACCTGATATATATGTATACAATTTAATTTTATTGTCCCTTAAAATATGCTACATATTAATTCCATTTAACTAATCCTTAAATATTTAAATATCATTTCATTACATTTAAACAGAACGGTTTTAAAAATAGTTTCATAGTAAAAATTTATAAAAAAAATCATTCAATGCCTGATAAAGCATAAAATTGTTACTAAAATAGTTTTGTATTTGGTAGCATACTTTTAGGAAAACAAAGTGAATATAGGATATGCATAGAAAGAAACATTTCATTTGTACCATTACTAAAGAAATTCTATTTAATTTTTTTCCGTTTTTGTAGGTAATACAACATACATATTATATGAATGATACTCCCTCTAGTATTCGTTTAATATGGTTGAGAGAAAGGTCGGTTTTCATTTTGTAATAGAAGGATTTATAGCCTACTTTTAGGTGGCTATATTTAAAATTTTTGAAATTGTAGTAGGTTTCAATTCTAATTATTGATGAAATTTACTTGAAAATGAAATTTCTTTAGGAATTTAGAAAGGAAATACCAAATATTCTCCATAATCTATATTTTTTAATTTAAAAAATTATTTTATGATTGACAAAAAAAAAAATACAATAAAAAAACTCATCCATCCATCATCATTTGAAAAATATTGCATGTTGACAAAGTAATCATTAATGGAAATATTGTTTTAATGGTAAAACGCCTAAAAATAGTCTCTGTATTTTCACTTTTGAGTGTGTTTATGTTTGAGTTTTTTCCCTCACCATCACTTAATAGTATGATAATGAAGTAATTTAATATCTTTTGCGGTGTGAGATGGAATATTAGAAGTGCTTATAAATTTTAATGAGACACCTGCTTTATTCAAATTAATTTAAACCAAAAAGACTTAAAGAATTTTTTTCCTTTCGAAAATAATTAATTAAAATTAAATATAGTTCCTTAAAAAAACCAGAAAACACAATATAGTTTCATAATATAACATATTTTTAGGTTTTAAACAGCTTTTATTTAAAATAAAACCCCCTTAAAATATGCTACACATAATTTTTAAGTCAGATGTTTATGCTTAGCAACAGACAGTGGAACGATTTAAGAGAAAAATAGAAAACAATTAAAGTTTCCATAGGTAAATTATCCATTGTCGCTATGCTATGCTATTCTCAACTAACAATACCTCTCAGTGAAAATTACTATCATTTAAACGCTCTCTCATAGTAATAGTCTGAAGTTCTTAAAGATGGTGAAAAGAAAAACTTATTTTACTGACAAGTATTCTAATTCTACAGATTTTGCAACGTATAGTACAAATTCTCCACGAATTTTTATTCCTTTCAGAAGTATAAGCCCGTCACAAAGCACCACTCCCTTGATTATTATTTGTTCGCTTTTCTTCCTTCTTCGTCTTGTGCAGCAAGTTCTAGAACGATAGGATTGCCATCTTACACAACAACTTACTCAGGATTAACTTACTTTGCAATAATAATGTTGTGTTTCCAATAAAGTTAAGCATTTATTCATTTTGCCCCACTGTAACAAAGCCAATAACACTGTAATGATTGGCATGCATATGTGCCTGGCTCATTAATTAAAAGTTCAAGAAAAACTACAAAATAAATGCGGCATGTAAAGTATACATTAAGGATGATGCTTTAAGTAAGTTAAGAAAGATTTTCGTTAACAAACTCGTTCATTGAAGGAGCCCATTACCACACACCCTCCTTCTCCCACCCTCCCTTCTTTACTTTTAAAACAAAAAAAAAATTGTTGCCAAAATAATGAACATAAAAAACGGAAGTCTACTTTTAGGTTAACATTTCATCTACTCGCTAAGACGTTATTATTGTAGATTATTGTTTCCCTTTTTAACACATGCCTTAACGCCCTTGCCCTTACTATTGTGAAGTGTAACTGTGTGTAGAAACGTTTTCTTTTTTTTATTACTTTAAAGTTATTAAAACAGCAAGAAAAAAGAATTCCCTGGGATTATGCTTTAAAAATAAAAACTCTTTTTATGTTAAGTGGAGTGATGATAGTAAATGTTGGAAATATTGTGGAATGAATCTGAACTAGTTTTACAAGTTTTATTTACAAACTGTGAGGACGTCTTAATATTTTAAGGTTACATACGTTATAAGTTGGAAAATAACGCTGCTTTTGACAGCAGGCCTTTGTTAGTTAATTCCTGTAAAAATTTCAACAAGCAAAGAATATTAATTCGTTAAATTAAATAAACGTTCGGATAGTTTTGAAACCATTAAACGGATAATCCGAACATTGTAATTATTTTTTGCTAACGGCTGGTAATTAGAATGTTTTTATTTAACTTTCTTTCAATAGAAACAGAGATAAAATAATTTTATTAAATTTTCTAAATTATTTAAATGTTCATCCGTTAATACATTTCCCATTAATTGTTTATTAAAGGTGATGAAAAAAGGATAACAAACATTTGTGACGTATTTTTAAAACATAAGATTCAGCATGACTTTATATTTTCAAGCAATAAATCCCATCCCTGCTTAATTTCAATGCAAGAAAATTTCAAAGACAGTAATTTCTTCTTATCAACTGACTTACATTGTATTTCCTATTTATGTATGTGTGAAAGAGATAGCAGAGAGAGAGAGAGAGAGAGGGGGAGCATAAGTTTCCTCATTCATTATTATCCGTTATATTATTTATTTATTTTCGTACTTCAATAAACGCCTAAATCAAGCAACAAATAGAAGAAAACACCAAGAATTCAATGTATTGTTGAATGCTTTCATTTTATTGTGTGTATACAAACTATGTACACAAACAAATAAACACAGTCAAACACACACACATACACGCAACACAATTACACATTTTCACTTTAGCATTCATTTACTCTTTCTCTGGCTTTGATTGCTTTTCATTTTTACACGTTCATTGTTGCCTGCCTGCGTGCATGTTTAGTTGTGCCTTAAGTTATGAAATGAACAAAAACCAAAATCCCAAACTCCCACACATACCCACACACACACACACTACCCGCATACACACAAACAATAACAAATTAAATATTTGTTTGGTTCTCTTCTTGTTCTAGGCTTTTATTTCTCTTTAATATTGTAAGTTGAGCTCCAAGACAATTTTTTTATAAGATTTTTTTATGGTTGTTGTTGTGTATCCAGGCATATGAAGAATGTACGTTTAAGAGAGTGTTAAATGAATGTGTTTAATGAGCGTATGTTTTAACGGTATTTTCAATAGAAATAAATAATATTTAAGTGTTAAAAATAAATCACACAAATACACTCACATACACACATATTTATTAAGAGATACTTACAGTGTATGTCAAGTCTTTTGGCATGCTTACCAAAAGGAAAGGGCAGAAGTAAGACGGTTCTTGTTTAATCCATACGTGTCAACAATATTGAGTCTCCCTGTAAAACGAATGGATAATATCCAAATTAAATGAGGCATATGGAATACGTATGTTCTGTAACATATCGAAGATTGCTACTCCCGTATCGACTCTTCCCAAGTTACTAACAATGCAATTTCCAACGACAATCTCAATGTCCCAAGACCTATAGAAGGGTTTAATAATGTGAAAATTTTCCTAAGAAATCCTAGGCATCCATTACGACAATAACGGACAATGAAACTACGTTCGCTAGGGACCTAATTGCAGTCTGCCTATCTGAATAATTCAAGAAAATTTGAGGCTAAATTGAGCTACACAATAAGCATTATGCCGCTTGCCAAATAGTCACAACATCTGGCTGGAAAACAGTTGCAGTTGTCAGCCATCCTATCAGAAAGTTTAACATCAGAAGCTTTAATAAATATACAGTAAGACCCCGCTTAACGCGGGGGTTACGTTCCAATAAGTTCCAGCACTAAACGAAACAGCGTTAAACGAGGCAATTTAACACGTGTATACGTGGATGACAACTAATAAATCAACTGCAACGCAGGAAAAAATGCGTTCGTACTGTGATTGCGACTTCGTAAAATACAGTTAGAATCTTTTTTCTGAATATACTAATAAAAGAGTGTTAAAAAAAATACACCGTTACTATATAATGCACCGCTTTTGGGTGGTTGGCATGGCAGTTTCATTTACAACCGCATAATACTGAAACAGCGTTAAGCGGGGTCTTACTGTACCACGAATTATAAAATCGAATGTTCTAATTAGAAGGTTTTAGAAAACACAAAAATCGTGTCTCTGTTTTTCTAGTATAACAGCATGTAGTTTGCATAGGTTGGGCTAGGATTTGACTGAATTAAGTCATACAGAATTAAGTCTTAAATATTAATGGCCAATTATGTATGATAGAAGGTTGAATAGAAGTCAATTGAATATAGCAAATAATGCATACGTAGTAACCGCGGTTTAACAGGTAGTTGGTTTATTAGACGAGAGTCAGCGGTTCAAACTCTAGGCCAAAAAATAAAAATCTTTTCGCTTCTTCCTTTCAGTAGTCTTCTGATTAAAACTCTGCGTATGAAATAGACTTTCCATGGAGAGAGAGAATCGTTGAGAATCGACTTTAAACTTTGTAATTCTGATTAAAGGATTGCAATGACCAATTTAAGTAAATAATGCGTTGGTTAAAGTGGCACAGAGTGGAGTGGAGATCAGAATATAACACTGCTTGTGTACACTTGGTTTTACCACACACCAGTAAAACCATTATATGACGGTTGGTCTAAAGTCCCAGATCTTACCAATGATTCTATTGTAGATGTAAAGCACTATCGTATCCACTCAATAATGTTAGTGTTTCACGGACCTTGGTATTATATTTGCTTCAATATTTACAGTCAAACTTCTATAATTACATACATAATTGGCCATTACAACCCTTCAGTCAGGATTACGACCGAGCTTCTAAACACCACTTATGTTGTGTGTGTTAATTTTATACAAGAGTGGCGGGACCTACAGTTTAAAGTCGACTCCGAACGACAGATTTTTGAGAAGCTTTACATGGCCATTTTTACTCTCAGAGTCATTGCCAGAAATCTGCTGAGAGGAAGTCGCCGAAGAAATATTTTTCGTTTTGATGTCTGACCTGGGATACGAACCCGGGCCTTTCGTCTAATAAGCCAACACACTACCCACTAGACCACGGCGACTTCTATAATTAGAATCACCATTATCCAGAAAAAAACCTCAACTTGTAGAAACTTTAAATTAAAGAAGCAAAACCTGATGGAATTTCTCTCCAAGATGCTGTCGCTGTACTTCAACTTATTAAAAATTCAAGTAACAGAAGTTCAAATTATAGAAGTTCTACTGTATTTTAGAATTTGCAATTTTATTTAGATTTACTAGGTAATGGTTTATTTACATATTCCATATTGCGAAATTAATCATAAATTCAGCAAATTTATTAATGCCTTTCCTAGAGGAATATGCATTTATTTGTTAGGGCCAAAATTAGTTAACAAATCATACTTTCCATCCCTGCTAAACGTAAATAAAATCCATATAAAATATATTTTTTTCATGATATTTCTTTTCTAATTGTAAACTTTGAACGTTGGCATTATGTGTGAAATACTACATCATTTAAATGACCTCCACCCGAAGTGTTGCAAGTAGTGATTCTTTTGAGGGAATTTTGGACTACTTTTTGACACATATTGGGAGGTATCTAAGCCATAACTTGACGAATGTTGGTTTTTAAGTGCTCAAGAGTTGAAGGTTTATCTGTATAAACACGGTCTATAGCGTAGCCCCCCCAAAAATAAAGTCTAATGGTGTCAAATCGCATGATCTTGATGGCCAGTTGATATCGCCACAACGAGAAATTGCGCGGCCAGGAAATGTCTCTTGCAATAAAGCCATATTCGCTCGAATTGCGTGGTATGTGGCACCGTCTTGTTGAAACCACATATTCTCCAAGTTGTATTCTTCAATAGCAGGCAAAAAAAACGTCGGTTATCATATGACCATAACGCTCCGAGTTGACGATTCCGAAGAAGTAAGGTCCAATCACACCTTTGGGTCAAAGAGCGCACCGAACAGTGACTTTTTCTGGATGTAATAGCCTCTCTTCAATTACTTGAGGATTCTCAGAATCCCAAATACGACAATTTTGTTTATTAACATACCCACCGAGTGTGAAATGTACTTCATCGCTGTAGCAGAATCACCATTTTTGTAGTAGGTTTTGATCATTTTTATGCGTTGCGTGATAGTTAAGCGATCCATTTTCGTCAATGTTAGACTTTCAACTGCAAAGAAAAAAAATTGGTTTCACAACTTAGTTTGACCGATGTCGAATTCTAGTCCCATATTTTTGAAATCGCGAAATGGATAGCCCTTTACTGTTGCTTTAAATCGTTTCCTTTACACGCACACTATCGTTTTCCGTTATTCTACTGATATTGTATTCTCCTGTTTATAAAGTTATGGTGAGTATAAAATCAAATTAAATAAGAGAGAAAAAGAGAAAGAGAAAGAGAGAGTGTGTATATTTGTTGTTGTTGTTTTTCTTTTATTGATAAATAAACCGTTAATTCAGCAGCATCATAATATGCCTTATGAGACTTTAATAGAGAATGTTTTCCTGGCTTGTTTGTGTTTGGGTGTGTGTGTGTGTGTATGGGTGTGTGCGTCTGTCAGACGGTTTCTTTTTTTTTTATTTCAATTTTATTTTCCCGATAAAAACAGTGAAAGTCTATAAATATGGAAAAAAGTTTTTATTTTATAACATAGGGGCACAGGGGGAGGGGCCTTACTCTCTGACTTTTTATGGCAGTATTTAAGCAGTATGTGTTTTGTAAGTATTTTAGCATTCATTTTATGATTA
The DNA here is from genome assembly GCA_014635995.1 of Sarcophaga peregrina. Classification (NCBI taxonomy): domain Eukaryota; kingdom Metazoa; phylum Arthropoda; class Insecta; order Diptera; family Sarcophagidae; genus Sarcophaga; species Sarcophaga peregrina. The sequence continues at coordinate 93,781,292 of CM025789.1, forward strand.
TTTTTTATTACAAAATAAACGCAAGGCAAAGGAAGAGAAATAGAGAGAGAGAAAGAGAGAGAGAGAGAGAGATAAATTCCATGTGTTACTTAAGTTCTCTTTAAATTCTTCGTATTGATTTCGTTCGGTTTGGTTTGGTTTGGTTTGCCTTGAAAATTGTTTTGTTAGCCCACAATTATTTCACACTTAAAAAATCTGGAAAATGAAAAAATCAAAACACAATTTCTCTTCTTTTCCTAGACTGTTTCATTTTTTTTAATGGTTTTTAAAGCTTTTTTTTGTTTCTGTCGGGGAAAAATGTTTAAGGAAAAGCTTTAAAGAAACAAAAACAAAAAAAAATTAACGTTTTTCTTTTCCTATTTCTGCTTTCCTTTTTTCTTTTTTTTTCGTTTTTGTTTGTTTTGCTTTTTAGATTTAATCGCGAGTTTTTATTTTAGTTTCATAAACTAAACCAAACGCAAGGTAAGGGAGCAAGCAGAGATGAATGGTGATTCTGTGTTTAAATGAAACTTAAAAACTTTTCAAAAAGTCAACAGAGCATGTCAGTGTTAAGAGATAATGATACACAGTGTTTTAAAATCAATGTAAACACTTCTTAACTTTTGTTTTGGCTCAATGACTACTAAATGGGGATAAACAAAAAACAAAAAAACAAAGAACAAGAAAACAAATTGTTTTTTAATTGCATAAAGAACCAGACTAAGGGGAGAAAATAATAATAATGATGATGGATTTATAGGTCAAAGACTTTAAAATTTATTAAACTTTTCCAAATATTCCTTGGTTGTATAACTTAAAAATAAAAACAGACTTACTTACTTATTCTCCTGAAACGATAACATAAGTGAGAGCTTGAGAAAGTGACAAAAACGCTTTTCATTTGCATAAGAACCTTAAGGAAGATCTGGTCCATGGTTTTCTGAAGTGGAACAACCAAAGCATTAGTTACTTAATTTGGTCCTTATAACCCTTTACTCAGGCTTACAACATAGCTTTCTCCCACACCTTATGTTGTGTGTGTTTAAGTTAGTTTAATGCCGACTTTGAACGACAATTGTTTGAGAAACTTTTTATGCCAAAATTGTGTTTAGTTTAGACTAGAAATATTTTTCTTGAGGTTCGTTTAGTACGAGTTTTCTAAAATGGAGCTTGAATTAAACACTCCTGCCTAACAGTCAATACACTATCCACTGCACTACATTACGGCAATTTCAAAAGGCAGCTTGACTTTCAAATACATACATAATTGACCATTACAACCCTTTAGTCAGGATTACGGCCTAGCTTCTCAATACCATTCATGGTGTGTCTGGTAATTTTTATGCATGAATGGCAGGACCTACAGTTTAAAGTCGACTCCGAATGACAGATTTTTGATTTTAACACTCAGAGCTTCTGCCAGAAATCTGCTGAGAGGAAGCCGTCAAAGAAATATTTTTTCATATTTCGTTTTTGGACCCTGGCTTGGCGTCTAGTAAGCCAACATACCACCTAGTAGACCACGGCGACTAGTGACTTTCAAATAGTATTGCTTAATCCAAATAGATACTTTTGCTTAGAAGAAAACCGAAAGAGAGCTTTTCCACGAGGGGAAGTATTTCCTTTTTACAAAATGTCTGAGCTAAGGTTTGAACCACGGGCTCGCTTCTAATAAGCTAACACACTAACCTACTAGATTACAGCAATAAAGTACAACTAGTTTGACAAATGTAACTCCAACAAGATAAAACGCAGATCGCGAGTTAGTTACTATAAACCACTTGAGTACAGTATTCTCTCGATCAACGTTGTTTCGCTTAATGTCGCCCAAAATTTTGGTCCCTTCAACTTCGATTTGCGATGTCATTCGATTTACGTCGCCTCTGAAGTTTATAAACAAAATCAGGGGAATTCCCCTTCAATACGTAGCATAAAAATTTAATTATTTTAGTTTTTTTTGTAAAATCTACATTAATAAATGAATCTGGTAGTATGAGTTCTTTGGGATTCGATATACGTTGCCTTTTTCTGGAACATTCTACGACGTAAATCGTGGGAATACTGTACCATCTCCTAGTTCAAACAAATCCGTGCTATGTTCCCATTCCTATAAAATGCTTTAGGTTAGTTTCTAGTCTAGTATTTACCCCACCTACATATTTAAGTGATTTGAAAAATTTTATTCCATTGGATTTAAAATTTTTCGCTACCAACTTTCAAAAATATAAAGCAACCAAATTTTTTTTTCCAAAACATTAATCAGCCAATTCCCACAGTTATTTGAGTTGAAATTTCTTCATTAAATATGTTTGCTATGGCAAATGTGGCATTTTTGCAGATGGTGTTGAGTGCTAAAAGCCCTCTAGATATAATAATGAAGAATATACGTAAAGCAAACATTTAGTCCTCTATTCATTCAGTCCATCCATCCATCCATCCATTCATCCATCTATCCATCCAGTCATTCCTTGTGTTCATTCATTGCATTTAAAGCACAAACAATAAGTTGAAGTGTGTTTGGAAAAAGCATGAAACACAAATACGTTATCAAAGAGGGGGTTATTTTAAATCAAAAACAAAAGAAATCAAATCGTCATGATTGATTACTTTCCCCTCCCGTATTAATACACTCTCTTCAGCTTTAATGGATATCAGCGATAATGAACGGATTCCAAACCATTTTTTTTTCTTTAATTCGTTTTTTATCTGTGAATGTAATAAACGTTAAATTAGAAAAAAAATTGATAAAAAAAATATCGGGTCCGCCATTTCAACTAGTGTGTATTTCGTGAATGGTAACACTTAGCTCATGTCTAATTTGACAGATAATTAGTTTTATCCTTCCGCTGAATGAATATGGTTCTGTATACGCTTCGTGGATCTGCGATCGATTTACAGAAGATGCCCATTTTGGCAAGAAATCGTCTTTTCGGATGAAGCTCATTTTGATTTTGGCGGAACAAAATTGTCGCATTTGAGGCACAAAAAACCCGCACGCATAGATAGAAAAGCTTAGGCACTCAAAACGAGTCACTGTTTGGTGCGGATTTAAGTCCAGAGGCATAATTGGGCAATTTTTCTTCGAAAATGAGCAAGAGTTATCGGGCCATTTTGATAGAATTTTTGTTCACAAAAACGTAAGAGGACGATATTGGCAACATTTGGCTTCAACAGGACGGCGCAACGTGACACACACACGAAGCTACACACGATGTTTTGCGCCCTGATTTTGAAGATCGCATTATCAGCCGCAGAGTTGATGTCGTTTGGCCACTTCGGAGCTGCGATTTGACACCGTTGGACTATTATTTGTGGGGTGCCGCCAAAGATAAGCGACACGCCGGCAAGCCAAAGACAATTGACGCTTTAAAGTATAATATTCGTGAAGCCATTGATAAAATACAGCTACACACAATCGATATTGTGCTTAAAAATTCAACCTATCGTACAGGCTACTGCATGGCCAGCTGGGGCAGCTATTTGAATGAAATTATTTTCCAGTTTTAACCAGAAGGATTGTACTTTCAAATAAAAAAAAGAAATTTGAGAAAATATTTTCAGCAGTTTTTTTTAAAACATTTTCAAAAAAAAAAAAAAAAGAAGTTATTTGGCGGACCCTTTACTATTTCTCTAAGTTTTTGTTTTTATTTTCATTAAAATGACAAATTATTTTCATATTTTTGGATTAGAACGAAACCAAAAACTATGAAAACAATGCACGAAGAATAAGAAGAGGTAAATACGACAATCCCCCTTTGGTTGTGATATATTTTTAGTGTGTGATAAATTGGGTTATCAAGTGTTAAATAAACACGGTAAACGATTGTCTGCCAATATAAATAATTGATTGCTTGACTGCCTGTTAATGCTTTTTGTTTACTCGGTTTTATCCTAATGGGGACAATAGACAAGCAAAAATCAGATGACTTTGCGGCAAATGTTTAAAAATAGAACACAAACAAAATTCAAATAAAATAAATGCTGGAAATAATTCAACAATACTTACGCACACATTGATTAAATAAAACAATTATTTTGTATAGAACGAAAATATCCATGGCACAGAGGGTACTGTCTTGTCCCATGATATGTAATCTTTTTGGCAACACTGGTTTAAATAGCTCATGCACGTTTCGTATTTTGTTTCATTGTCAAAGATCTTAAGTTTGGTCTATAATTTAATCATGATTCGTCTTACAAACGAACAACGCTTGCAAATCAACGCTTGAATTTTATTATCAAAATGGGTGCTCTGTTAAGAAAGTTTATCGCGAGCTTCTTCCATATTACGTCAGGTTAATCGACCCACTGCAGCGGCTTTTTTTTCAGGCTATTGTGTCATTGTTGGACGTTGAACTACCTACACGCTTCCGTAGAGTGCGAACTAAAGAAAATATCGCAGTTGTATCGGCCAATGCCCTTATTGAGAGGCGAGTTCATTGAACATTTTCGGGACCGATCGCTTAGATCGTGCGATTGAGTGCCTTTAGACTATTTCTTGTGGGGCTATGTTAAAGCTCATGTATATACAGACAAGCCCGCTTGTGACCCATTGGAAGACAACATTGAAGCATTTATTCGTTTGATACCGGCCGAAATATTGGAAAGAATATGAGTAAATTGGACTAAGCGAATGGACCATCTTCAATAATCTTCAAACATTAAATTAATAAAATGACCCAACAAACTATTTACTAGACTATTCTGATTTCACGTGAAAATCTAATGACGTTTATAATTGGTACTGACTGACAAAGGCGATATCTTTAGCAAGGTACCTATTTATCGAACATTTCTATTTTTTTCCTTCTCTTCTAGTTTTTCATTCTTATATCGTATCTTTTTTCTTTATCTCTCCTCTAACTCGACTTCAAACATGCGTGCCGATACTTATTATATTCATGACTTTATATAGGGGTCCGCTTCATGCCAATATCAATGATCATAATTCTTAAACATTACTTTTTAACACATTCGCAGCCTAGGACGAATATACTCGTCTTTGACAACACTTAAAAATTCAATATTGCCGATTGGTTGGCAAAAAAAAAAAAAATTGCTAATTCAAAAGCCTGCATGTTATAATATATTTAAAACAGGACGAGTATACTAGTCTTGGCAGTGAGAGATACCCTTTCAACACTTAGAACTTCAATATTGTCGATTGGCAAAAAAAAATTGCTAATTTAAAAGCCTGCATGTTATAATATATTGAAAGTAGGACGAGCATACTCGTCTTTGATCTTTTGTACTTTATCCATCTGCGTTATTTATTATTTGTTTTTCTAATAAAACGTATGCAAATACGAAAAAGTTTATCGAGTCCTTTTGCCTTCCTATTGCCAACGACGAGTTGATTTTCTGCTTGTAAATGATTATGAATGATAATATATGTGCGCTTACCAAGAAATAACAGGGTTTTGGTAAACAATAACACTCAATATATAAATCGCAATATGAATGATTTCATATCGACGCTTCCATAGAACATTCTAAGTGTACTTAAAACGTTTTTAATGTCTACGTTCTCTAACTTAAATACTGTCAATATTTGGTTAAGATGCGCCCATCCGTTCCGACGTTATAGGGAAAAATCTACTTAGAATATACATGCAATCGTATTTCGCGTGTAAACTTTGAGAGCTCATAACTCAAAACACACTTTTTCGACTTAGAACGAAGGCGTCGATATAGTTTAGGCTTGGCAGCTTGGCGTATTAATTGAATTTCATACAAGTGTGTGTGAATAAATTGCGGGTTTATTTAATAAATAATCCTGAAAAAAAAAAATAAAAAAAAGAACGAATATCAGCCACTAATCTGAGATTTCCCATTAAATTTTAAGAACCATTTTGACAATAAAAATGATGACAGGGACACTAGAAAACTTTTTGTCATTTTCATAATAAATAGTTGACAATTTTCTCTTGATAACACACATATTTATTCAGGATACATAACAATACACACCATGAAACACACACATGGTTGAATTCTCTGAATTTAATGACATTTTGAGAGCAGAAAAGAAAAATAATTCACCTGTCATGTCGCTGTATATGCATGGGTACGTGTATTTCTGTTAAAGGCTTCTTGAATTGATATTGGTTACTGGAGACAGGTTGTTATGCCTGCATAGAATGGTTTCATATTTCTTGTTCTCTTGTACAATAACTAATCCAGCTCAAAAATATTTTTGATACGATTACGTTACATTTTTTCCGTGCTTGAAGAGAACATTTTTGAAGAGCAAAATTAAATTGTCATCGTTGTTGTCATTGTTGTTTGCCTGAATTCTCAATTAACTACAAATGCTGTCATTCAATTCAGTTTCAGCGGTTCTGTGGTTTGTAATAGAAAGAAGAAAAATTAATTTTTGTTGTGGATACTGTTCCATTATTGAAGATTTATTCGTATAACGTTGTAATATCTCCGTGGAGCATGTTGATGAAATAATAATAATACAGTCTAAATATATCGTTTGACATTTACAAATTTCCTTATCATATGGGATTTTCTTACATTATTTACTCTCTTTAGCGATTCTGATATTAAGAAACAAAAGTTTCCTATAGAAAAGTTATCAATAATAGAAGTTTTCTGTAGAAAAGTTATCGATAAGAGAAGTTTTCTATAGAAAAGTTATCGATAGTAGAAGTTTTCTATAGAAAAGTTATCGATAGTAGAAGTTTTCTATAGAAAAGTTATCGATAGTAGAAGTTTTATATAGAAAAGTTATCGATAGTAGAAGTTTTCTATAGAAAAGTTATCGATAGTAGAAGTTTTCTATAGAAAAAATATCGATAGTAGAAGTTTTCTATAGAAAAGTTATCGATAGTAGAAGTTTTCTATAGAAAAAATATCGATAGTAGAAGTTTTCTATAGAAAAAATATCGATAGTAGAAGTTTTCTATAGAAAAAATATTGATAGTAGAAGTTTTCTATAGAAAAAATTTCGATAGTAGAAGTTTTCTATAGAAAAAATTTCGATAGTAGAAGTTTTCTATAGAAAAAATTTCGATAGTAGAAGTTTTCTATAGAAAAAATATCGATAGTAGAAGTTTTCTATAGAAAAGTTATCGATAATAGAAGTTTTCTATAGAAAAGTTATCGATAGTAGAAGTTTTCTATAGAAAAAATATCGATAGTAGAAGTTTTCTGTAAAAAAGTTATCGATAAGAGAAGTTTTCTATAGAAAAGTTATCGATAGTAGAAGTTTTCTATAGAAAAGTTATCGATAGTAGAAGTTTTCTATAGAAAAGTTATCGATAGTAGAAGTTTTCTATAGAAAAGTTATCGATAGTAGAAGTTTTCTATAGAAAAGTTATCGATAGTAGAAGTTTTCTATAGAAAAGTTATCGATATAGAAGTTTTCTATAGAAAAGTTATCGATAATAGAAGTTTTCTATAGAAAAGTTATCGATAATAGAAGTTTTCTATAGAAAACTTATCGATAATAGAAGTTTTCTATAGAAAAGTTATCGATAATAGAAGTTTCCTATAGAAAAGTTATCAATAATAGAAGTTTTCTGTAGAAAAGTTATCGATAAGAGAAGTTTTCTATAGAAAAGTTATCGATAGTAGAAGTTTTCTATAGAAAAGTTATCGATAGTAGAAGTTTTATATAGAAAAGTTATCGATAGTAGAAGTTTTCTATAGAAAAGTTATCGATAGTAGAAGTTTTCTATAGAAAAAATATCGATAGTAGAAGTTTTCTATAGAAAAGTTATCGATAGTAGAAGTTTTCTATAGAAAAAATATCGATAGTAGAAGTTTTCTATAGAAAAAATATCGATAGTAGAAGTTTTCTATAGAAAAAATATCGATAGTAGAAGTTTTCTATAGAAAAAATATTGATAGTAGAAGTTTTCCATAGAAAAAATTTCGATAGTAGAAGTTTTCTATAGAAAAAATTTCGATAGTAGAAGTTTTCTATAGAAAAAATTTCGATAGTAGAAGTTTTCTATAGAAAAAATATCGATAGTAGAAGTTTTCTATAGAAAAGTTATCGATAATAGAAGTTTTCGATAGAAAAGTTATCGATAATAGAAGTTTTCGATAGAAAAGTTATCGATAATAGAAGTTTTCGATAGAAAAGTTATCGATAATAGAAGTTTTCTATAGAAAAGTTATCGATAGTAGAAGCTTTCTATAGAAAAGTTATCGATAGTAGAAGCTTTCTATAGAAAAGTTATCGATAGTAGAAGCTTTCTATAGAAAAGTTATCGATAGTAGAAGCTTTCTATAGAAAAGTTATCGATAATAGAAGTTTACTATAGAAAAGTTATCGATAATAGAAATTTTCTATAGAAAACTTATCGATAATAGAAATTTTCTATAGAAAACTTATCGATAATAGAAGTTTTCTATAGAAAAGTTGTCGATAATAGGAGTTTTCTATAGAAAAGTTATCGATAATATGAGTTTTCTATAGAAAAGTTATCGATAATAGGAGTTTTCTATAGAAAAGTTATCGATAATAGAAGTTCTCTACAGAAAAGTTATAAATAATAGATGTTTTCAAAATAAAATATATCGATAATGGAAGTTTTCTAAACAAAAGTTATCGATGATAGATGTTTTCTATAGGAAAGTTATCGACAAGAGCAGTTTTTTACAGGAAAGTTATCGATAAGAGAAGTTTTCTACAGGAAAGTTATCGACAAGATAAGTCATCGCCAAGAAAAGTTTTCTATAGAAAAATTATCTATAATTGGTGCTATCTATAGAAAAGTTATGGATATTAAAAGTTTTCCATGGAAAAATTATCGATATTAAAAGTTTTCTATAAAAATGTTAACGAAAGGGGGTGGTTTCTAAGCCCTTAGAAAATTATACCAAAAACTTCTTCACAGTCTGTAAATATCAAACGTGTTTTGAAATCACTCTTTACGTAAAGGTTACACGATTTCGTGCTTTTCCTACCCTATACTAGATTTTTAATAATGTTATCAATAACACTGAGCAAAAATGTAGCACAGAGGAATGTTTATTATTTTTCAATTATATTAAGGCTTCTAGAGCTATGGTTTAAGAACTTGCTAGAATTTATGTTCTAATAATTACATAAACTGTTATGATTTCTTAGAACTAAAGCCTGTTCCTCCTTTAAAGAACCAAAACTTTCTATATCATCCTGCATTTTTTTAAATTTAATTCTGTGCTATTCATGTGTATTAAACTGTGTCTAGACTAAACATTGACCACGAACACATTGTGTCTAGACCTTAAATATACAATAATTAGACTACGACTACGACTAGACCATAAGTTTTTAATTGAATTTCTGCCAAAATGGCTTTTAAGCCAAAATCATTAATCAATGTGCTGTGATACCCACATTCATTCTTTTCAATTCTATTAAAAATAATTGGGTTAAGGTCATTGACTAAAATATCGCAAAACTTATTTTTATTTCAGGATTTTTTCTCTTTTTAGTCTAAAAATAGTTGAAAAAAAAAACTTTTTGGTATTAAAGTTCTAAACAACAATGATACACAAATTGCGTGGATTGGCATATATTTGCTTTAATATTTGTATGAGAGTGATTTCAACGCGAGTGTAAAAACATTTCACTTTGGTTCTTTTTATCGAAATTGAGTGATTTCCTTTTTTCATTTTCACACAAATTGTTACAGACAATTTTGTTTTGGGATAAAGAAATTGGAAAAAAATGTGACATAGGAAACCAATGTGATAAAATGTCAAAAAAAAAACTTCTCGTAACACCTGTCGTTGAAATCGATTTTTAATGGGTTCACACTTACGATACAAACTAACGATAAACTAAGTTGAAGAGTCCTTAAATTATACGGATATCTTCGCCAGTCTAAATAGAAGAAGTTTTTTATAAAAAAGTTATCGATAACAAAAATTTTCCATAGAAAAGTTATAGATAGTGGAAGTTTTCTATAGAATTGTTATCGACAATAAAATATTTCTAATGAAAACTTATCGTTAGTGTAAGTTAACATAAGTTTTCTATAGAAAAGTTAACGATAACAGAAGTTTTCTATATGATATAAGTTTTCTATGAAAAAGTTACCGATAATATAAGTTTTCTATAGAAAAGTTATCGATAATATAGTTTTCTATAGAAAAATTGTCGATAATACAAGTTTTCTATAAAAAAATTATCGATAATATAAGTGTTGTATAGAAAAATTATCGATAATCTAAGTTTTCTATAGAAAAGTTATCAATAATATAAGTTTTCTATAGAAAAGTTATCGGTAATAAAAGTTTTATATAGAAAAGTTATCGATAACAAAAATTTTATATAGAAAAGTTATCGATAACAAACATTTTATATAGAAAAGTTATCGATAACAAACATTTTTTATGGGAAAGTTATCGATAACAAAAATTTTCTATAGAAAAGTTATCGATTAAAGAAATATAGATATAGAAAACAGAAGTTTTCTATAGAAAAGTTATCGATAAGAGTTTTTTGTAAAGAAAGCCATCAGGTTAAACCATTATTAGGGATAATTTATAAGTTTCAAAAGTTAGATAAAGAAAAAGTAGTTTTTACTGGATTTCGTACGAAGAGTTATCAAAAATTATGTAAAGAAAAAACATCACGTTTTTATTAATAGCATGCATTCGTTTTAGAATTCAATTCCGAAAGTTTCTAATAGTTGCCTTTAAATCTTTAAAATTATCGAAATTTCTTATTGTGTAAATACTAGCAGAATCCATTACAATTTCAATTCACAATACATATTTATTTAATAACACAATAGAAAGAAAGAAAGAAAATAAAATTAAATTAAACAAAACAGAGAAAAAAAACACTCCAATTTAAATTGAATTTTATAATTTTCTCACGTACTAACTTGTGATTTAAATGACAGTCAGTAAATATTGTTTCGTTTGTTTATCTTCACGATTACCGTTTATCGTATTTAATGTTAGCGCAATCGATTACATTGACATACCAAACATAAACATTAAAATTTAATATTCATGTTTATGACAGACAGGGTTACACACACAATCTAATCGAATCGAATCAGATGCGCATAAATTTTGTTTTTCGACAACGTCAACTAACAATCAGTGTAAGTCAACGCCCTAAATTTTGTATTCCAATTAGGCGGGTAGAGCATAGGAAACCTTATCAAATATTTCGTTTCTAAGTAAAATAAAATTTGATAATCGAATGAAATCGAGTTGAATTGAATTTCAATGTAAATTCGAATGTAAATCACTGCCATTTAAAATTCAATCCTTTTTTCCTTGTCATTGCTGCTGATGTTTTGTGTTCCTGGGTACTAAGAATTTTTCTCCTCCTTTCCTCAATTGAATTAAATTAAATTCCTTGTATTTGTATGTAGCTCTTCCATATTCGGTTAACTTGACTGAATAATTTTCAAATTCAATGTGTTGTAATGTATTGTGAAGTGATTCAATGTGATGTGACATGTGCGTTTTCATTTCCGGTAAAAATTAGAAAAAAAAAACAAAAAATTTTCCACCACTTTTTCCAACTTTATTAAACGTTTTCGTGATGGACCAATATATTGTGGAAAGTTTTGAGTAATAGCTTTAGTAGAAGGTTAACAATGTTACGAGTTCTTATAATGTGTAATTATCAAAAAAGCGAAATTATCGTTCTTAAAACATTTATTTAGAAAAGTTGTCGCCTGTAAAAGTTTTCTGTAAAGAAGAAGAAGGTTTACTGTAGAAAAGTTATCGATAACCGAATTTTTCTATAGAAAAGTTATCAATAACAGAAGTTTTCTATAGAAAAGTTATCGATAACAGAAGTTTTCTATAGAAAAGTTATCGATAACAGAAGTTTTCTATAGAAAAGTTATTGATAACAGAAGTTTCCTATAGAAAAGTTATCGATAAGAGAAGTTTTCTATAGAAAAGTTAACGATAACAGAAGTTTTCTTTAGAAAAGTTATCAATAACAGAAGTTTTCTATAGAAAAGTTATTGATACCTGAAGTTTCCCATAAAAAGTTGTCGATACCTGAGGTTTTCTATAGCAAAGTTATCAATACTTGAAGTTTTCTACAGAAAAGTGATCGATACTTGAAACTTTCTTTAAAAAAGTTCTCTATAGACAAATTATCGACGACAAAAGTTTTCTATAGACGAATTATCGATAACAGAAGTTTTTTATAGAAAAGTTATCAATAACAGAAGTTTTCTATATAAAAGGTATCGATAACAGAAATCTTCAATAGAAAAGTTATCGATAACAGAAGTCTTCTATAGAAAAGTTACCGATAACAGAAGTTTTCTATAGAGAAGTTATCGATAACAGAAGTTTACTATAGAAAAGTTAATTAACACATAAAGTTAAAGTTCTTAAATTTATTGATCTCCCTTTCTCTCACTCAGAAATTTCGATAAAAATTGCTATTATTGAAGACTTTGAAGAGAATGAGAAAAACAGAGATAACTCCAACTGAACTATATTACAGTTTTGAAGGTATCTTCCCTGAAATACTTTTTTTTCATATTTCTACAACAAAAAAACATAATTTGTGGTCAATTTCACCTGCTTGTTTAAATAATTCATGTTTTCATGCAATATTTCGATTTCATATTTGGCACGTTTTCAGAACACGTGGCATACATTCGATTATTATTTGTGGGAGAACGAAATCATAATCAAATATTACGCCGACGTCATCGGCAAGCAGTACAACAAATTGTGTCAATTCTCTGTTAAGACACCCCGTGCAAGTGGATTTTCAATATTCAGGCTATTGAGTGGCACTACAACTTATTAAGAATGCCAAATGCAAACAATTTTTTATTGTATTTGGATGGTAAAAAATTGAATTTTATTGATGAAATCGAAAAATATTTATTATTTTCAAATTTGGAATAAAATAATTATTAAAGATAAGTGTTCATAAAATTTAATAAATTTGTTTGTTTTTTTTTTTAATTTATTTTCAAAGTTTTCTTTTTTTTTTGTTATTTTAAAATGACAAAACGTGCGAAAATTAATTCCTTGTTTTTTTATAATTTTTTTCCAACATATTGGAAATAAATTCTTTGATTTATTTTTTGTTTTATTTTAACAACAACAACAACAATTTACCAATTCTCCCACTGTTGCAATTGTGGTTCTTGTGTTCGTTTTCTTTTTTTTTTTAACGATAAATTTTATTTGACAATCAATATTAAAAAGAGTGAGACAACATTTTTTTTTGTTAAAATTGTTGTCTGAACAATAGTCTTTTGTATCAGACACAACCAGATGAAGGGTAATAATATGATGTTCGTGTAAGCATGTTAATATAGGCAGTACGTTAAGCAGAGATGTGGGTTATTCGATAACGTAACAAATTGAATAACATTAAAAATCTGTAAATGATCAACAACGAAGGAAGAAAATTTATTACTAACATAAGATTTTTAAAGAAAAATTTATCGATTACATCAAATGTTTATAAAATATTTATTTCTATAGAAATGTTATCGATAAAATAAAGTTTCTATAGTTATTGGTAAAATAAATGCCTCAACAAGAAAGAAAATTTTGTAGATAATTAAATGATAATAAAGTTTCTATATTTTTCTTCAACATAAAATTGTTATCGATAAAATGGATAAGTTTCCTATAAAATGTTAATTGAAAACCAATTTTTTATAGATGATTTTTTGTGCAAACTTTATCGATAACATGAAAAATTTATCAAATAAAATTGATAAAGTCTCACTCTCTAAAGTAGATAACATAAAGTTCCCATAAAAAACTTTTAGATATTATAAGATTTATTTAGGAAATTAATCGATAAATTTATGTACAAAAAATTTATAGATAATATTAAGCTTTTTTCAACTTATTAATAACATAAACTTTCTATCGACAGTTTATTTCTTTCGAAAATTTATCGATATCATTAAACTTCTATAGAAATTGTATAACCTTGTCAACAAAAAATATATCGATAACATAAAGTTAGTTAAGTTGAATTTTTATAGGAAATTTATCGATATCTTAAAATTTCTTTATAAAAGTTATCGATAACAAAAAATGTTATATGAAATTTATCGATAACATGAAGTCACCGTAGTCTAGTAGATAGTGTGTTGGCTTATTAGACTTAAAGCCAGGGTTCAAGCCTCAGGCCATCAAACAAAATACATATTAAAAGTATTTCTTCGGCGATTTCCTGCCAGTAGATTTCTGGCAAAAACTCTGAGAGGGAAAAAACATGCCATGAAAAGTTTCTCAAAAAAAATCTGTCGTTCGGAGTCGCCACTCATGTTTCAAAAAAAATTAACACAGACAACATAAGTGGTGTGAGAAACTAAGTCAATAATCCTGACTAAAGGGCCAATTATGTATGTTATCGATAACATGGAATTCTAATATAAATGTTTATATAAAATTTATCGTATCGATAAATTGAAATATATCGACAACATAAAGTTGATTAAGATTTTGTAAAAAAATTATCGATATCTTAAGATTTCTATATAAAAGTTATCGATATGTTTATATAAAATATTCTACAAACAATTTTCCGATAGCATAATATAATTTAACAATATCAAAAAAATTATAAAGAAAATTTATCGATAACATAAAGTTTTTTTTTTTGTAACAGATTTATCGATAGCACAGAGTTTTCATAGAAAAACTTTTTTTATGACACAAAATTCCGACAGAATGTTTATCGATGCCATACTTAATAATTACAACCCTTTAGTCAGGATTACAACCTCGCTTCTTATAACAAGTTATGATGTTATTGGCAAAGTTTCTGCAATAGTCCTACATTTCGAGTTAGAAGAAATTGAGAATAAAGAAACAAGAGAATTGTGAACAGTAATACAAAGAATCTAAACAGTTTTTAGTATAAGACTGGTTGATAAGGAATTTGGCCACTGTATTCGATGAGAAGCGTGGACAAAATGTTCGTTTTCAAACACTTTGGATATTATTTAATATGCTGGACTGCTATTCGGTGGGTATGTGTGTGAAGGAAACAATACTTACTTAACGTGTGTAGCAGGAGAAATTGTATTCTTCCTTTATTGTGTATATTCCTTGTGTGTATGACCATAAATACTTTTAACTTTTGGCCAAAAGTCAATTGAAAATAGGGCATCAGTTAAGTGTTCATGACCGCTTCTGAATTTCCTTTTATTTGTTTTTTAAATTTAATTTTTAATTGCCAATTGAAAGTCCGTTCTTCCTTTCTCACCTTTGGTTGTTTTAATAACAATTTCTCACGGGTATTTATTGTACCCAGCTAGGCTAGTCAGTAAAATAATTTTTTTGTGGCAAATCAAAGGGACCAAATTAAACCCTTTTTTTTCCTACATCATATTCGGTTTTCCTTTTTGTCTCTTTGTATTCAAATTAAATAATTTCAATTCGTTATGTGTTTTTGATATGGTTTTTGATTTATTTTCCAATTCAGTTGGATTTATGGTGCGTACTTTTTCGTTGAAAGGATGGATGTCCCTTAAAAACTTCTAAAGAATACAAAAGACCTAAGAATTCCCTAGAAATTCCTATTTTTTCGGTTTTCTTTTTGTTTGAATTTCTATAGAAGGCCATTAGATGGAAAAGAGAAAGAAAGTTTTTTTTTTTTGTAATAATTCTGTCCAAAATTTAATTCCATTAAAAGGGTTATGCTTGTGCCTCCAACAACACCAGAAGGAAATTTTACTTCGTTCTGCAGATTTTTTCTTTCCATTTGGTTTGACAATTTTCGTTCGATTTGTTTGTTGGTTGTTAACCAAATAACACCGGCAGATTTCTCTTTTTTACATTTTTTTTTAATAAATTTAAAAAAAATTCTGCTTTTGTTGCATTTAAATGTTTAACAATATGATAAAAGGCAACCATAGAGTATCACCTTAAAAGAAACATCTAAAAAGGATATACTTATCCTGTATCGTATCACACTAATATGTACATATTTATTTAAATTTATTACCCTGCCCCCCCTTATCCTCTTTACTGCTCCCCTCTGAATATGTATGCGATTTCCTTTCTAAAAAAGAAAATCCCTTTCGTTTTTTAGATTTTCACACATTTTGCCTTTACATTCCTTAAGCCTTTTTAACGCTTCTCTTTTCTTTTTTATTTCTCTGTAGATTTGAGAAATTCTTCTTGTTTTTTCTAGCAGAAAAAGGTAGAAGTGGGATATGTTTTTAATATCATAACGCTTGTTACACTCATTTTATGTCTCTGATCCGTTTCATTGTATATAAGGAATGAATGTCACATTCAAACCCAGTCAAACATACAATTTATGATACATACAGCTATGGTGTTGTAAATAACATCAACTTACAAGAATGCGAAAAACATGTGGAATCAAATAGAGTTGACGTAGTGATCATAGTTTAGTTGGTAGTGTGTTAGGTTATTAGACGTGAGTCTACGGTTCAAGTCATAGCTTAAATAGCTCGCACAAATTGAAATACGAAAATTAGTTCTAAGGAGTCCTCCTCCACGCAGAATTCTGGTAAAAATTCGGAGGATAAATTAAAATATCATGAAAAGCTTTTCCCAAATCTGTCGTTTGTATTCGATTTTAAAATTATAGGTACCGCTACTAATGGATAAAATTAACACACAGAACATATATAGTGTGAGAAGTTTGGTTGTAATCTGCACTAATGGGTTGCAAAAACCACTAAATTAAGTATGTATGTAAGTTACACAGGCAGTTATTTTTACTGGCACAGAAAAATGTTTCGGAGTTTTTGAATAGGATTGGGATACGTTGTATAGGTTGAGAGCAGTACTCTAGCATTTCGACTTTGTAAGAATAATAAGGATGTAACCCATTCTCATTATAATATTTTTCTGTTTCCCAGAGATAACACCATGTAGCAGTTCGTATTTAAAACTTTCTTAGGATTATTGTAATCATTTCACATTAATGTGAACGCATCATGCAACATTCTCTGCGTTTGACTTGTTTAAAAGTATTCTTGGCATCATTTTATTGAATAAATGAAGTTTTCTATAGAAAAGTTATTGATGACGGAAGTTTTCCGTAGAAAAGTTATAAATAACAAAAGTATAAAAAGTTATCAATAACAGAAGTCTCTATAGACAAATTATCGATAATAGAAGTTTTCTATAGAAAAGTTATCAATGACAGAAGTCTTCAATAGACAAATTATCGATAACAGAAGTTTTCCATAGAAAAGTTATCGATAATAGTAGTTTTCTATAAAAAGTTTTCATTAACAGAAGTTTTCCATAGAAAAGTTATCGATGACAGAAGTTTCCAATAGAAAAGTTATCGATAACAGATGTTTTCTATAGGAAAATTATCGATAACAGAAGTTTTCTATAGAAAAGTTATCAATAACAAAAGTTTTCTATAGAAAAGTTATCGATAATAGAAGTTTTCTATAAAAAGTTTTCGATAACAGTAGTTTTTTATAGAAAAGTTAGTAGTATGGACTCACCATACAACATTTTCTAAGTTTGACTTCTTTTAAAGTATTCCTGGCATCATTTTCAAAATTATTTTAATTTTTTTTAATTCAATTCTACTATTTAGTTTTCCTTGGCTGTAATGGACATAATGGCCATTTGTTTTAATACATTTGAGCGTATATCTCATGTTTACAGGTCGCCCATAAAATATTTGCGGTTATGGTCCATAACAACTACATAAACAACAATAAACACACATCCATACTAATACACTCACTCATACAAGTAAATACACACATACTCACCCACACACGTATTCATATGTAATCAATTAACTAAAAAACACATGCGGCATGTTCTTGTTTAAGCATTAGGGTGGTTGCGTTTCTTTCAACACGAAATTATAAGAAAACAAACGAAAACGGAAAACGGAAAAGGGTTTATAAATGTTTTCAAGCAATTATCGATATTATCGATAGAAAGTACGCGTCATCGTTTGCTATGAACATCTCAATCGTTGCTGAGTAAATAAAATTTCCCAAATCCAAAAACAAATAAAAACCCAAAAAGAAAAACTCAACGTTAAAAATTTTAAACAGACTTCTTGAAAAAAAAATTCAAGATGAAAGAAAACATGTAACACAACCCTTGGTAACCTGGCCCTGTTTTTAAACGCTTTAACACGTGCATTAAAATTCCGAATTGGCTTCAAAAGTTTTCCTGGTATTCGTGGTTGTTTTCTGTTTTTAAATTTATGTGCAGAAGTAAAAATTAAAAAACAGTTTTGGAAATAAAATTTAAATTTTTTTTTTGTTTTTTGTTACTCATTTTCACCAACCAACTGTTGAATTAAGCAACTGACACTAACAACTGCCAGACTGCCAATCAATGCTAAGGGTTTCTGGCACAAATTACAGCATATCCGTGACCTTTTTTATGTTTCTATATAACTTGATTTAGTTTTCAATCAAAAAAACAAACAGAAAGGAAGTGCGAAAAAAACACAAACTTTTGCGTGAAAAAAATTCTCCTTTTCCAGGAAAATTCATTCTTTATTTGCTTTTCTTAATGTCTTTTAGAGTAATAAACACAAAATAAAATAAGAAATAAAATTCCACAAGGAGGTAAAGAGATTTTCTTTTAATACCTCAGAAATAATAAAAAAAAAATATCTAGAAACTTAATTTAGATTGAAGGGAAGGCTGCACAATTCACATGCTACGCTCACTGGCTTATCAGTTTCGGCGGCGCACTTACTTCACTGTCCTTTACAACCTATCTTCTTACATCACCCATGTTGTGTACATTAATTTTATCCATTACTGGCAACGATCTACTGTTTCATCACAACTTTACATGGCAATTTTATTTTATCCCAGAGTTTTTGCCTTAAAATTGCTGAGGGAAAGATGTCTAAAGAATAACTATTTTTTATTCGAAATGTCTAAGCTTGGGTTTTTAGGCTCTCGTCTGATAAGCGAACACACTGCCTACCAGGCTACGGCGTGTTTTTTGATAATAATCGATAATGTGCCTTAAAATTGGACCAATCGTGTAGGCTACTGCAGGACCAGCCGAGGTAGCCCTTTGAATGAAATTATTTTCCATTATTAACCGAAATGATTGTACTTTCACATAAAAAAGAAATTTGAGAAAATATTCAGTAGGTTTTTTTAAGCATTTTCAACAAAAAAAAAGTTATAGCTGACCGTTTAGCATCGTTAAGTTCCTATCGCTCAATTATTATGTCCCTTTAAGAGCATAGGTCATCTGCAAAGTACTTCCAGGTCAATGTTCTTATTAGGTCTCTTTTTTATAGTATTTCAGTGCAATTAAGTTTGTTTTACTCTCATTATATTCACATGGACTATTCTAACAGGTTCCAGAATGACAAGGTTGCCATTTCTTCTTTATTAAAACATTTTTGCACGTAATGGTAAGGGATCCCACTCAAGCTCATGGGCTTTACTACTAGTTACGGGTTCTTCTTCTAACGTTTGTTGCCCATATTATTCGGGATGTATTATTTACAAGGGGACCCTGATGAAAAATTATTTAGCTGCGCTGCTTAAGTTTATAGTTTAGCACTCTAACCTCATTACACTATATCAACACCAATAGTTAAGTAAAATAATATTAACGTCGTCTCCTTTCTTTAATGAAATGCTTTATAATTTGAAGAGAAATTAAAATCATTTTTATTTTTCTAGGTGAGACAATTACAATTACAATCTTGAAATTAAAAAAAACCTACGCTGGCATCTTTGCTTATCTTGCATAAAATATTAACCCCACCCACATAACACTCATATAGAGTAGAACCATGAGGTGGCATAGAGGAAATTTATGGCTTTTTAACAGCATTACCTTGACAAATTCAGTATTTTTTTCTTATATTTTTAATAAAGGGTTCTCTTTTTATGGGTTTCAAATAAAAACACAATAAAACAATAGAAATAAATTCAATAAAAACACAAATAAGTTTACGATTTCGATGAGTCTTTTATTATTTTTCTAATGTTCTAATGTCAGTTTGTAATTTTGTAATGTTCTTTATCAGATCGAAAAATGATCGATTATCATTTGGCCAGAGCTACCTTTTGCAAAATTAATGGTCAGTCGACTTTAAATGTTGAGTAAGTTGAACTTTATATGAATGGAGTTGCATATCCAAATGCAAAATAGACCCACCAACTCAGAATAATGTGAAATCGACAATATCCACTCTAAGTTCTTTAACAGAAACGATATTTTCGAAAATGCATACATTGCGCTACTAGTCGCCGTAGTTTAGTACTTGGTGATGATGAAAGCCTTGCCAGACTTTCAGTTTTGAAACCAATAGATTAATTCCAAAGATCTGTTATCAGATGTTTAAAATAAAATTTTTAAAGGCAATTTAAAATGTCTTAAAATGCAATCTGAGTTTAATAGAAAAATTAAAAAAGTTATTAAGAGACAAATTTGAATTTCGTTTTGCCAACCTTATGTTCAGGAAACCTCTTAACCCTTAACCCTGTTCAGGAACCCAGCCCAATAAAGCGTTATTAAACTTTCCTTTTAGGTCAGAAAGTATAGTTTTTGGTGGCCACTGGTGAAGGACATTAAAAGCCGCTTAACTATTCGAAATATTAAGTGTATATAGATGGAGATAAGTGCCGACCTCCTACGGAAACATGCCACGCTCAATACCTTTCCAAATGTTATGAATTTCTGCCAGAGAAAGACAGAGTTGATATTTTAAGTCCAGTCCTATAAGATCATCAAACATTTGTCTTATATCTTCATTTTTCGCCTCAGAAATAGGCTTTCACCTCAGTTCACTAGAAAGCAGAAGATACCTAGAAAAGGAACAAGATCTCATTGTTGCCGTGAAGTGAAAACAGTTGCCAAGTGAAATTGCTTACCTTAGCGATTACTTACTAACTTACTTAGTTTGCCATTGCAACACTTTAGTTCCTATATTCGTGTAGAGTCCCTGTGCCCAACAGTAGGCATGGTATGTGCCTTTTAGTCAGGACTACAACCAACCTACCAACTTACACCACCAATGTTGTGTGTACTAATTGTAATTGGGTGCCTGGCTATCTGAAATGTCAGTAAAAGCTCTATGTATTGCTGTCATAGATTATTATCCCTTATATGGAGATACTGAGGCTGATTGCTTTTTATAATTTGGTCTTTTTCAACCTCTTTTAACCTTTTATAGTCGGTGTTACTGAAGCCATGGAAATACTTCATCTGAGGATATATTTGGTCTGATGATTTGCAATGTCAATGCAACGCTTTATAGTCTGTTTGATTTCTTTACCATGTTTTCTTAAACTAAGTATTCAGGAAAATGGTTAACCCGTTCAGTAATCATGGTATTCTTCAGGGCAAAAAGGTACTTTCTTAGGCCTTTTTGAAAACAAAAGTTGTATGTAAGCAAGGAATTTAACAATTTTTGAATTCAAATTTATTTCCCATTCCATTACTATTCCCATAAACCTGCCAATAAATAGCTGCTGCATATTCAATTAACATCGCTTAAAGGCACTTTAAATATTATTTTACTGTGTGCCCCATTCGAGTTTTTTATTTTTATTTATAAGATATCCCGTTATTGACAAAAACATATCCTTAAAAGGCAATAATTTCTTAAAAAGACATTTCCTGTAAAACATGACAAGACGTGTTTTATTCACTTCCTAGATGTTAAACTTTAAGGCCATAAAAGTTAGAAAAAATTAAGGGAAACATGAAAGGAAAGAAAATATTTTGTATTGAAAGTGGCAGTAAAAAATGACTGTTTGGCTGTTAACTTGTAGATGGTGATGATGAAAGCCTTGCCAGACCTATAGTTTTGAAACCACAAAATGGTTAACCCTATATTTTTAAATCTCTTGGTTTAAGTCTATTAAATTATTCTAAGTAACTAACGAGACTTTGATAAATTTCATTAAATTTCTTCTTAAATGCGAAGGAATTAAAATATTTTCCTTTTCACTTGTTAGGTGGCTTCAATAGATGAGGTGGCATCACTTTAAAACAGACGAAAAAAAGGATACAATTTTTAAGAGCTTCAAATTTAAACGGATTTTAATTTTTATGAAAACAATTTGAATTTTGTTTTTTTTTTATAAGAAAAAAGTTAAATTCATTTTTGTCTGTCTTTTTAAAACGCTTAATTTCTATTACCAGCGGCTTAAAGCCAAAATGCCAGGCAATTTGTTAAATAATTTTATTATTCATTGTCTTCATTAATTATTTATAAAGTATTAAGATGTTGCATAATTAATGGATTAATTTTTTTTCTCTCGGGAATAAATTATTGTGTGTGGTGTTGGTGGCTAAAGCAAAGACTTTTTCGAACATAAAAATAATCACAGAAACAAAATTTTTTTTATTTTTATTTTTTTGCTTTTAAAATATAATTTTTGGGTGTTAAAGATCTAATCGGGTCTTGTTATTTCTGGTATTTTTTTCTTTCTTCATTATTAATCTTTAACAAGAAATTGTAAAAAGACACACAAAAATTATTGAAAGAAAAAAGCGAAGAAAAAGGGAAAAGAAATTAAAATGTTTTTTAAAAACTTTCTAAAACAAATAAAACTGTAAGAGAAAAAGCAGAGAAAACTTTATTTCTACTCAGTTTAAGTTTTTTGTGTTAAAAAACAAAAAGAAAATCAAAGAAAAATCAACAACAACTGTGGGCTACTTTTTCTTTCATAAGATATTATTCGTGTTCATTTATATCCACTTATAAAAGGCCTATCAAGTTCGAGTTTAATTTTCAATAGTTTATTATGTTTTTCAACAGTTTCTTGTTTCATATGAATATATGATCAGTAGTTTAAGAGTTATAGGTATCACTTGAAGGGGGAGGGTTGTCACGCCTAATTTTTGGTTGGTTTGTCGAAAATCGACTCTACGAACTTATCCACCAAATTTTATTCGTCTACGATCAATACGTACGTAAATATTCAATTTTAACGATTTGCCACGCCCTCTTAACATTTAAGGATAAATATGAAAAATAGATGTTGTCCGATTCTCAGATCTACCCGATATGCAGATAAAATTTCATGAAACCACTAATACCGTGACACGAGAATCTTATATATTAGATTATATTCATACAAACAAATTTTATTTAATACAGTGGAACTTCTATAACTTGAACTTCTATTACTTGAATTTTCTATAAATTGAAGCACACCAACAGCATCTAGGAGAGAAATTCTTTCAGGTTTTGCTTCATTCGATAAGTTGAAGATTTTTTTTTGTGGATAATGGTGATTCAATTTATTGAAGTTCAACTGTAATTGCTGTCTTGAAATGCTTAACATTGCTTAGTAATTGTATATTGTTCGGGAGTTCATACCAGCGACGAATTGCATTGATGTAAAAGTGTCTCTCAGATATCTGTTTATGGTATCTAACGCTATTAATTTTCAAGCCTCTATTAGATCTTAAAAAAACTAATCTATTGAACAAATAATGGGGTTTCCTAATATAGATGATTTTATGTAGGTATTCCAGAATCCTTGAACACGTTCCTCGAGTCTTTGACAATAGTACTGCTTTCCATCTGATTGGAAACGTGTTATCTAGTCGGATGAGTCCAAATGTAACCACTTTCAGTAAGATGGAAAGCAGTACTGCTAGAGCAGATCCAGGGAACGTGTTCAAGGATTCTATGTGAAGCAAACTGTTAAACATGGCAGCGAAAATATAATTGGTTGTAGATGCTTAACATGGTGACATGTTGGCCCTCTATATTTAGTAGATGGTATCATGCAAAAAAAGACTATCTACAGATTCTGTAAACTCATCTTCCGAATTTCATGGACACATGGACTTATCCCGAATAACAAATTATTTTCCAACAGGATGATGACCCGAAATACAGAGCAAAAATTGCAAAGATATGGAGTGGGAAACAAAATTTTCAATTGATAGAATGGCCGACACAAAGTCCCAACTTCAATCCGATTGAAAATTTTTGGCCATTCGTGAAAATTCCGTTCGGACAGTACGAAACAGGCCTAACAAACATGGTCTAACTTTGGGATCGTATAAATGCGAAATGGAATCGAATTCCGAAAGATGTTATTGATCATTTGGTAGAAAGTATCTCAAACCGCGTAAATCAAGCTATTTCTAATAAGGGTCTATGGACAAAATATTGAAATTGGGTTAGTTTCTTGTATTTTCTTGAAAAGTGCAAAATTGAGTTTATGTGGGTTCTTTTCGTTTTTTCATTCAAACTCATTGAATTCATTTCATTAATAATTGTTTTTTTTTACTGCTATTTGTTAAGAATAAAATAAAGAATTAAAATTAATTTTTTTTTTGTATTTGCTTGAATGGTATTGTTTTTGCGGATGACGAAACTCAGTATTGTGAACATGCACTCACTTCTGCTCGTCACTGTATATGGTTCGACCAGTTAAGGCTCTTGTTAAAGATAACTCATAGATTTCACAGTCTCAATATGTAGAAGTATTATTAATCTGTAATGGTGAAAGCCGCCGTAGTCTAGTAGGTAGTGTGTTGCTTATTACACGTAAAAGTCAGGGTTCGAGCCCCCAGGCCAGACATCAAACAAAATACAAAAAGTTTTTATTCGGCGACTGCCACTCAGCTGATTTCTAGAAAAAACTCTGAGAGTAAATAAAAAATTGCCATGAAAAGTTTCTCATAAACTGTCGTTTGGAGTCGACTTTAAAATAGTAGGTCCCGTCACTCATATATAAAATTAACGCACACAACACAAGTAGTGTAAGAAGCTAGGTCGTAATCCTGACTGAAGGGTTGTAATGACTAATTATGTTATGTATGTGTGTATGTATTGTAAAATACTGACACAACGTAAATTTATTAAACAAATTAAGGTTCTGGCTACAGGGATAGTGACGCTTGTTCCCCGGGGGCCGAACGTTTTCGGATTTTTAAATAAAATAGGACACGAAAATCAACAATATTCGTTAAAAAGGGCTTAAAAATGCATTCAGTTGTAGGTTTTCGTCGCTTATTTTTGAATTTTTGTATATCTATTATACACCCAAAGAAAAATTTCATAAAATGTGAAGAAAAACCGAAAAATAGAATTGTTTTTTGCTTTAAATATATTGAATTTCAGATAACTACAATATGTTATGATGACTCTCGCTGCAAATCCATAAAAACTTGTGCGAAAAATACAATACAATACAATACACTGCTAGAACAATAATTACTAACAATTTTTCTCTAGGTTATACACAAATACACCCAACATTTTTATCAGGTTCTCTTTGTGTCGACGTCTGATGGTGGCTAAAACCATTCTTGTCTACTCTTCGAAAATCATATTTTTTTATAATCCCACTTGCATTTGAGTTGCCTTTTCATGTTATCCAGCCATTTCTACACGTATTTTACAACGAAAATTGAGTTTTTTTATTTCAGCCATCATAAGCTCTACCTTGTTTTCGAAAGTAATTCTAATGACTGCTGTTGCAAGTTCCGAGAATCAGAATTATGTGCCCTGTAGCATCAATTACATTTTCTTCTTAGTAAAGTCATTCAAATATTGCTAAGCTCTGCTCGACTGAAATTCACAACAAAAGGACTGATTGCCTTCTCTTCTTTAAATCGTAATGCACAGTTGCGGCTCTCTGGCAGGCCACTGGCCTATTTGAAGTTTTCTCATTAATCCTCGTATTTCTTCAAGTGACTTTTACCGTAGCAATGGGTGTAAGAAGGAGCCAAAAACTATCTTTCATCTCATGTGCAGGATAATCAGCTTTTCATGTGGATTGATTTATTGTTTTGCTATTAAAATTTCTATTTTAAACACAAACGCACTTGCAATGAAAACCCTAACTTGAAAGACCCTATATGAGTTACTTTTTCTCCTCGGTTTTCTTTATTTTTTTATGTTACATGTTACTGTTCATGTATTTGTAATTGAAACTTAACAAGAGAATAAAAGTTGAAAAGAGTACTCACATACGAGTATCACGTGTACTCGTACGTATATGTTCGTTTATAAAAAAGAAAAATTGTTTAAAGGTTACGATGTTGGCAATTTTTCAATTTCTTAATTTTTTATTTTGTTCTTATCTTTACCTACACACCCACAACAAACTAAATTTTAACTGTGGTACAGTGGTATGTGTGAAAGAGTACATAAATTAGAGAGTGTCAGTATCTTTATAAATGAGAAAAAGGTGGCGGAGAGAGAAAGAAAGAGAGAGAGAGAGAGAGAGAGAGGATCAAAGCTTATTGCACATTCAAACAAAACTTTGTAGATGTTTTTTAGAAGAATTAGCCGAGCGTTCATATTCGTTTGTAGCACGAAAGGCAATAAGAACGATTACCCAACCGTAATTGAATTTCGATGAAAGTCGCCGTAGTTTAATGGTAATGTGCCCGGGTTGGAAATATTAAATATGAATTCTTCGGTAAGTGCCTCTCAACAGATTTCAGACAAAGACTCTAAGAGTAAATAAATCTGCCGTGAAAAAGTTTCTCAAAAAATCAGTCGTTCGGAATCGACGTTAAACTGTTGGTCCCGCCACTCGCGTGTAAAATTAAAGCACACAACAACGTGAGTGGTGTGAGAAGTCAGGCCGTAATCCTGACTGAAGGATTGTAATGGCCAAATATGTATTCTATACTATGTTCAGACATGCATATTTAGTGAGCACAATATTTTAAGTGTTCAGACATAGTAATACATGCAGTTCAGCTTTCTCAATGACCAGCTGGTAAACGACAATATCGTACCAGCTGGTAAACGACAGTATCGGTCGTTATTGATATTTGAGTTGTTAAAGATCAACAGGAAATGTTTGGAAAATTGTAATATGCACACTGAACGTAATTATGACAGTGCTGTAGTTTTAGTCAATATTATAGCAATTTGCGTATTTATTGCGCAATAATTAATTGAAATTTTATATAAAATATTGAGCTCAATAATGGCGTTTATTGCGATTTACGCAATAAAAGTGCATGTCTGAACAGAGTATTGTGTTATGTAATTCAATTTTGATAAGCAATGTTCTCTTTCTCTTTAAATGTTGAATTTTTTTTTTAAGAAAAAACTTAAATTTTCTCCTTTGATATGCTGTACGGGTTTTAGCAAGTCTTCAAAATTTGTAAATTGCCGTGAAAAGTATGAATTGAGGTACTCAGCGCTACTTCACTTTCTCTTTCTCTCCCCCTCTCTCTGTTTATATGTTCATTTATGATAATTGCCCGCATTACAATAATAACACACACTTCTCAAGCAAGCCCTTATTACAGCTAATCTCATTCTTTCTCTCTCACTCTCTCTATCATTCCAAAAAAAAAAAAAAAGAAACAAAATTTTAATTTTCCCCTTTAACATGCTTTAAGTTATCTTGCAAGTATGTTTATGGAGTAAAAGTGTTCATTCAATTGCTCTCTCCTTCTCCATTCATATGCCCATTTGTGATAATTGCACGCATTACAATAATAACACACACTCACAAAAAAAAAGAAATTGTAACTGCTAAAGGGTGTACAAGCACAAGAAAAATTCTGCATGGGTGAGAGACAAAAGAACCGTTACCAGAATAATAAAAAATGTAAACAAACCAGCAGCCATGCTTATTATCACGTACACATATACACACACACACATGCATACGGAGAATGTGTAACTCATATGCATAAATATTTAATAACGGAAATTCATCACCATTATTAAACAGTACAGTGTGAAACAAAATTATTGCTTCAGTTTTAAAGTGTTTCACACATTTTCTTAAATAACTTGCAAACGAAAAAAGTTTTTAAAAATTTTCTTCCGCTATAATATTTATAAATATTTATTGTTAAAACATATAAAATAGAAAAAGCATTAGTAAACATTGCGTCGCCTTAAAGTATTTTCTAGTCTTCTTGTTTGTATTGCTTATACAGAATGCTTTCATTAGGACAGGTCATTTGGAAAATGAGAAAACGATTTGATTACCTAAGACCAATGCCTAGTAATTTAAATAAATCCTCAATATATTGCACAATAAATAGTCACAATTTGCCAAAATGAATCTCATCAAATATTTATTAATGCTAGGCTTTCTTTTTCTCTTAATAATTGATCTTTAACTCTTTTACAATAAAAATGAAATTAGGGATTCGAGTATTTTTTTATGTCGAACCTTTTAAAAACATTGAATAACGACGTTTTAAGTTAAATGAATATTAACTGCTTAACCTGGACATAAAAGAAAGGGGGATACTTTGTTTCAGTCATAAAAAGCCTACATGAGGTGGAAATAAAATTTTTTCTCTCAGTATTTATTTGTCGATAACAATTTCGTTTCAGATTCGTTTAAATTCTTTTTAAAATTCTTTATATTACGGACATATTAACTTGAGTTTATATTCAATAAAGATTGACCCCAAAGATAAGTTATCACTTGTTTAAAATAACGTTTTTAAAGGCAATTTAAAGTGTATTAAGAAGTAACCTGAGTTTAACAGAAAAATTAAAAAAGTTATTAAGAGACAAATTTGATTTACGTTTCGCCAACTTCAAGTTCAGGAACGCCATCAACCCTCAACCCTGTTCAGGAACCCAGCCCAATAAGGCAGTATTAAAGCTTCTTCTTGGTTCAGAAAATACAATTTTTGGTGGCCACTGATTAAAGACATTAAAAACCGCTTGAGTATTCGAAATATTAAGTGTATGTAGTTGCAGATAAGTGCCGGCCTCCTAAGGAAACATTCCACGCTCAATACCTTTCCAAATGTTATGAGTTTCTGCCAGAGAAACACAGAGTTGATATTTTAAGTCCAGTCCTATAAGATCATCAAACATTTGTCTTATATCTTCATTTTTCGCTTCAGGCTTTCACCTCAGTTCACTAGAAAGTATTTTCTTCTTAATCATAATCGAATGCTGAAGATACCTAGAAAAGGAACCCTAATTCCATCTGATGAACATTGATCTCATCATTGCCGTAATGTGAAAACAGTTGCCAAGTGTTAATGCTTACCTTAGCGATTACTTACTAACTTACTTAGTTTGCCATTACAACACTTTAGTTCCTATATTCGTGTAGAGTCCCTGTGTCCAACATGGATGATCTGAACACTAGGTATACATATTTACCTTTATTTGTAAACGATGATTTTTTAAGAGCTATAGGAAAATTTTTCAAAGACAAAATAAAACCATAAAATTCAGAAAAATGCATGAAATCTTTATTTGAATCGACAGTACGGTCCATATAATTTAATGTTTGAAGATTATTTTATGCAAATGTTGACCGCGACTGTGCCTCAAATGGTCCATTCGCTTAGTCCAATTTTGGCATACTCCTTCCCATATTTCGGCACGAATAAATGCTTCAATGTTCTCTTCCAATGCGTCAATTGAAGCGAGCTTCTCTGTATAGACATGATCTTTAACATAGCCCAACAAAAAATAATCTAAAGGCACTCAATCGCACGATCTAGGCGGCTAATTGACCGGTGCCGAACGTGAAATAAATTGTTCGCCGAACTCCCCTGAAGTCCACTGTTACGCGTGCTGTGTGGCATGTTGCGCCGTCTTGTTTAAACCACATGTCATGCAAGTCAAGTTCTTGCATTTTGGGCTAAAAAAAAGTTGGACATCATCTCACGGTAGCGCTCACCATTCACAGTTACGTTATGATTCGCAGCATCTTTGAAGAAGTACGGTTCAATGATGCCACCAGCCCATATACCGCACCAAATTGTGACTTTTTCTGGATGCATTAGTAGCTTAAATCGACAATTCGGCTTATTTACGTATCCATTGAGGCAAAAATGGGCTTCGTCGCCGAACACAATAAAATGAAAGAAGCGCGCGATGAACTTTATTAACAGCGCACGCATTTTAATAATAAAATTAAATGATTGTTCCTTGTTCGTTTGTAAGACGAATCATAATTAAATTATAGACCAAACTGAAGATGTTTGACAGTGCAATAAAATACGAAACGTGCGTGAGCTGCTTAATAAACCAGTGTTGCCAAAAATATAATAGCTAAAAAATCACCCGTTATATGTGCTTTTTAGTCAGGCCTACAACCTACCAACTTACACCACCAATGTTGGGTGCCTGGCTCTCTGAAATGTCTGTAAAAGGTCTGTGTATTGCTGTCATAGATTATTATCCCTTATGTGGAGATCCAAATATGAACTGAGGCTGATTGGTCTTTATGACTTTGACTTTTTCAGCCTCTTTTAACCTTTTATAGTCGGTGTTACTGAAGCCATGGAAATACTTCATCTGAGGACATATTTGATTTGATGATTTGCAATGTCAATACAACGAATTATAGTCTGTTTTTACAAAATAGTTGATTTCTTTCCCATGTTTTCTTAAACTAAGTATTCAGGAAAATTGTTAACCCGTTAAGTAATCATGGTATTCTTCAGGGCCAAAAGGTCCTTTTCTAGGCCTTTTTGAAAACATAAGTTGTATGTAAGCAAGCAATTTAACAATTTTTGAATTCAAATTTATTTCCCATTTCAATATTATTCCCGTAAACCTGCCAATAAATAGCTGCTGCATATTCAACTAACATGGCTTAAAGGCACTTTAAATATTATTTTACTGTGTGCCCCATTCGAGTTTTTTTTATTTTTATTTATAAGATATCCCGTTATTGAGAAAACATATCCTTAAAAGGCAATAATTTCTTAAAAAGACATTTCCTGTAAAACATGACAAGACGTGTTTTATTCACTTCCTAGATGTTAAACTTTAAGGCCATAAAAATTAAAGAAAAATACAAGGAACACGAAAGGAAAGAAAACATTTTGTATTGAAAGTGACAGTAAAAGTTGACTGTTTGGCTGTTGAATTGTGTCAGAAGTTTGGTTGTAAAGTGTAATGGATTTGCTACGTTTTTCTTCCTTCGTTTTATCTTTAAAACATAAAAACTTTAAACTTTTTCCTTTTTTCAAAATTAATAATGTTGTGCTTTGGAAATTTGTACTTAAAAAAAAAACAAAGAAACGCGGAAAAAGGGTGCTTTAAGGGAATAAAAAATAATGTTCATATAGGGTCTCCCAATAGGAACTTCCGAACGTTGACAGTTGACAGGTGATAACAGCAATCTTATTGAAGCAACATCTGGCAAATAAGTTGCCATTTATTCAGTCTTCTTTAGCAAATCACCTTGGATGGTGCACAACATTCAACAACAAGAGCAAATAATAAAATTGTTTTATTAAAATGGCTGGAATGTTCGGACAATATGGTGAACTCTATTTTACGATGTTTATGAACGTCCTAACGAGAGAACTATTCGACCAGCATCCGTGCGTAGACAAAACGCAAGATCTGGTGAAAACATCGCCACTGTGCGCGAAAGTGTGTGCAGGACTATCAGAAGCAATCGATTACTCATCGCTCATAAGAAGTTTTCGGGCTTTTGAAGACCACAATTTACTGACAACCAAAGGCAACGACGTATGCGCTGTATGGTCTCTGTACCACTTTGCAAACTCTTACTTACTTAATTGGCCGTAACAACCCGATTAACGGATTTCGACCTGCCGCAATACATCCTTCCAGGCGCCTCTGCTTCTTGCGCGCCTACGCCAGTTGGTCACACCAATCGATGTCAGGGCTTCCTCGACTTGGTCCTTCCAACGTATACAAGGTCGTCCTCTTCGCCGACTTCCGCAGATCCCCGCATCAAATACCCGTTTCGCCGGAGCATCCTCCTCCATTTGAACGACATGGCCGAGCCAGCGCAGCCGCTGGATATTAATACGCTGCACAACGTCTATGTCGTTGAGGAGCTCATACAGCTCACTGTTAGATCGGATGCGGAAATCATCGCCAACTCGCACAGGACCGAAGATCTTACGTAGGACTTTCCTCTCGAATACCCTCAAGGCTGCTGCATCAGTTCTTAATAGGGTCCATGCCTCTGCGCCATAAAGAAGCACGGGTAAGATGAGCGTCTTGTAGAGTATTAATTTTGTCGCACGAGAGAGGTCTCTGCTGCTCAATTGCCTATTGTAGCCTGTTGGCAAGAGTAATCCTGCGTTTAATCTCCAGATTGACATCATTTTTGGTGGTAACGGCGGAGCCAAGATAAATAAATTCCTTGACTGTATCAAAAGTATAGTTATCGGCCGTAATCTGAGAATCAATACGCCGCACGTCTCTACTTGTCGACAACATTACTTTGTTTTGCCCTCATTTACTGCCAGACCCATCTTCTTAGACTCCCGTTCAATAACGCCAAAGGCAGCAGTAACATCTCGCTTGGTACGCCCTATGATGTCGATGTCGTCAGCGTACGCAAGCAATTGGACACTTTTTTGAAAGATAGTGCCATTGCGATGCACTCCTGCCTTTCGCAGAACACTCTCCATGACGAAGTTGAAGAGGTCGCATGATAAGGGGTCGCTTTATCTGAAACCTCGCACGGTATCAAAAGGTTCGGAGAGGTCCATTCCTACCTTGACGGATCTGCAAGAGTTGCTCAACGTCATTCTGCATAGCCTTATCAGCTTCGCAGGTATACCGAGCTCAGACATTGCGGCATAAACACGAACCCTTATGGGGCTATCGAAGGCTGCCTTATAGTCGACAAAAAGATGGTGTGTGTCGACTTGTTTTTCGTGGGCCTTTTCCAGGATTTGGCGCAGTGTGAAGATCTGGTCTATGGTGGATTTGCCAATCGGTGTTTTGACGAGTGGCTTCAGTCGTTCACACAATACGCCTGTAAGAACCTTATATGCGATAGGGAGAAGGCTAATACCCCTGTAGTTGGCGCAAATTGTGGGGTCTCCCTTTTTCAGAACATGACAGAGGACACTGAGGTTCCAATCGTTGGGCATACTTTCCTCTAGCCATATTTTGTAGATGAGCTGGTGCATGCGCCCTACCTACTCATTACATCCGGTCCTAAACAATTCAGCGGGGAGGCTATCAGAACCTGTCGCTTTATTGTTTTTAAGACGCGTAATCGCGACTTTGACCTCTTCATAGCTAGGCGGCGGAATCTCCACGCCATCATTTCGAAAAACCATTCGCAAACAAACAGATTTCGCGTAAGTTGACTCCCTTAGACTGTTTTCTTAAGTCGCATTAATTGGCCACTACAACCCTTCAGTCAGAATTACGGCCCAGTTTCCTCATATACCTCCTACGGTGTATGGAGTCCTTAAAGCCCATGTTAGGCATACCATCGATTACGGTCATTTTGATTTGATTTATTTGCCAGAGTCTTGGAAAGTTGGAAAGAAATCTTCAGTTACTGAGCAGTCATCCAATTGATATAGGCATAGGCATAACTTCCTCCTGCCGTAAGACGTTTGTAAGACCAGGTTTTCTTCTATTTTCACTAAATTTCTGCAAAATTTCTAGAAAAAAATGTATAATATTCGGTAAAAATAAATGCTAGTTATAAAGGACCGTATAATCTATCGATGGCAAGGCATCAGTATGTCCAAGGTCAGCTAAGGTCAGCAGATGGCTGAGTTGAAACTAGTTCTCGCAAGAATTGGGTGCTGATTTAGGACATAATTAGTAGAATGCTAGACAGCACTAAACGATTTCCTTGCTACAAATATAGGCTGAGAGTCCTACTTTTCTATTCTCTTTCCTAAGCTATGGTTAGAAATAGACGTAGTCATCGATACTAAGGACAGCACTAAACAGTGACCAATATTTTATATCTTCTTTACGAGGCCAGATAAGCCAAGTCAAGTTCGTCCATATGTATTGTCGCATACTGTACCCTGACTTAATTCTCCGTTCTTAGGTTTCAAAAACTCATTAAAATTTAATAAAAAAAAATAATAAAAGCGCGAACAAAATAAAGTTTAAAAATACCAAAACGATAATGAAAATTATTCCTAAAACACATTTCAAAACTTTTATTTGTTTTTCTTATGCTTTTAAAAAAAATGGCAAAAGAAAACTGCTTAACGAACTTTATCATAAAAATAGAAAGAAGAAAATTTTTTAAATTTATTTTCAATTTTCTTTTGTACGCTATTGTTACAGCTTGCTTTAACGCTTTCCTTTCTAAGAAAATTAAAAGAAAAATTGTAGGCGGCTAAGCTTCTGTTGTTATTGGCAAATTCAAGTAAAAATAACTCAAAACGAAAAATAGTCGGCCAAGGGAAAGCTTCCAAAACAAAAAAAAAAAATTTTGGAAAACATTTCTACGTCATCATCAGTTTAAGGCGAAAAATCAAAACAACAAAAAAAAAAAAAAACAAAATTCGAAAATAATACCATCAACACCCAACACCGTCTTAGTAAGGGCAAGAAACCAAAAGTCTTACTGCGAATATCGTGGGCGAGAGTTTGACTCAATTCTGTTCAATGTGTTCGCAATTACGATTTTTATCATGCTGATCAAAGTAGTTAGACATTCGAATCTACATTACATAAGGTTTTCTTAGGAATTTTAGTTAAAAATATACACTTACATACAGTCGAACTTCTACAATTTGAATCACCATTATCCATAAAAAAAGCTCTAAGTTAAAGAAACATCAAGTTAAAGAAGCAAAACCTGATAGAATTTTACTCCAAGATGCTGTTGCTGTGCTTCAACTTCTAGAAAATACAAGAAAGTTCGACTGTAATTGGTCATTATAACCCTGCAGTTAGGATTCCGACCTAACTTCTCACATCTCTTATGCTGTGTGTGTGTTAATTTTATATTCGAGTAGGCGGGACCTACAGTTTAAAGTCGACTCCAAATGATGGCTTTTATGAGAAATTTTTCACGACAATTTTATTTACTCTCACAGTTTTTTCTAGAAATCTGCTGAAAGGAAGTCACCGTAAAAATATTTTTCAAATTTAGTTTTTGCTAGACTATTAAACTAAGTTGCCTTCAATAGTTATAAATCCCTCTTTCAATTCGTCTTTAGGTCTCAGTTTTCTGTTCAATTAGATGTACAGTCAATAAAATTTGCTTGTAATCGTTATCAAATCTTCGAATAAATTTCGAGGTCACTTTTAAGAGATTCTGATTTTTATTTGTGATTCCTAGATTTGGAGATTGGCGCCAGAAAAAGATCAGCTTTGGCTTTTTATACACATAGGACACGAACATCAGCAATGTTCGTTAAAAAGAGCATAAAAATGCATTCAATTAGTTGTCAACTCCTAAAGAAGAAAGTTCATGTCGCTTTTTTTAGTTTTGAATTATACACTCAAAGAAATATTACAGTAAGATTCACTAATATTCAATGAGATTCATTAATATACGAATTATGATGTCGATTTTTGAAAAAATATTTGCCTATTTAAATATACTGTCTTGAGGGATATAACGCTGAACATTTTTTATTGGGTTACACTTGAAAATATTATTAACAATTTACTCACATAGGACACGAACATTAACAATGTTCGTTAAAAAGAGTATAAAAATACATTCAGTTGCTTGTCTGCTTTCAGTGAATTAGGCTCTCGTCGCTTCTTTTTCAAATTTTTTTGTATATCAATTATAAACCCAAAGAAAAATTGAAGAAAAACTGGAAAACAGAATTTTTTTTACTTTAAATAAACTGAATTTCAGGTAGCTGCAATATGTAATGATGACTCTTGCTACAAATCCATAAAAACTTGTGCGAAAAATACCAATGGCAACATATTGTACACAATATTTGCTAGAACACTGCTTGAAGCAATAATTACTAACAATTTTCCTCTGGTTTATACACATGCTTCTCACAAATACACTCAACATATTTATCAAGTTCTCCTTGTGCCGATAACACATGTAAACAATTTCACTTGCTACTATTTGTACATTTCCCTCTCTATCTTTCTCTTTCTCTTGCATCATCATTAATTAATTGAAAGAAAAAAGAGAGCGTGCGTAACAATATAGGTACGCATAATACATGTTCCATGTTTTTTTCTCTTTTTTTTTTTGCCTTGAGCCGGAGGTGGTAAATCTTCTAAAGATACTTTTGTTCCGACAAAAGCATGCACGATTCACCATCCCTGGTGTTTACGTACTAAAAACCCACCCCCTCATACATCAACCACTCTCCCCTCGCGGGACTGCCGTAAGGTATTACCTAGGTATTACTTAACCTTCGGAGTACTATCATTACTTCGGCCATTTTCTGGCTGTATTGGCTCCATAGCGTCCTAGAATTCAACAGCTCCTCCATGAGCCGGGTTGGTCCTAATCTATTTTCTCCGGGCTATTTAAACCTGCTATGCTCCGCATCTTCCTCTTCGTCTACACAGTTTGGGCATATAGGGGAAGTATCATGTCCAAATCTGTGCAGGTACTTCCGAAAACATCCATGACCAGTTAGGAACTGGGTCACGTAATAATTCAACTCGCAATGTTTGTTCTCCATCCAAGGGGTTATAGAAGGGACAAGTTGAAATGTCCATCTTCCTTTTAAACTGCTCTCCCATCGTGTCTGCCATTTGTGCATGGAAGTCATTCTTTCCTCCATTTTTAGAGCCACTGACCGTCCTGGACTCTCGAGACGGTGAAAGTATATCCGCCAATATGTCCGATACTACGTATTCCTGCTCTCCTTCATCCGTTAGATATATTACCTTCCTGTCATGAAAGTAATTGTAAATATTAAGTATGGCGGTGTACCCATATTAAAAAGGGCTCTCATAATCTGCCCCCAATTCGCTGAGTTGAACGCATTTTTAACGTCAAGTGTGACAACCGAGCAGTATTCCTTGGTGCCAAATCTCCATCTTTCGCTCTCTATTGCATCTCTTGCAATGTCGACACCCTCCTGATCGCGTCAACAGTGGACCGTCCATTTCTGAATTCGTATTGCAGGTCCGAGAGAGCTCCTCCTGCCGCGGCACGCGTCAGTAGTCGGTTGTATATTATCCTCTCCAGTATTTTTCCCATTGTGTCAAGTAGACAGATGGGCCGATATGATCATGGTTCCCCTGGTGGTTTACCAGGTTTTGGAATGAGAACCAATTTCTGCTTCTTCTATCTACGTGGAAAAACACCCTCGACGAAGCACTTGTGGAACAGCTTGGCGAACATATCAGGTCTGAACCGGATAGCCGCCTTAAGTGCCCTATTCGGGATTCCATCTGGCCCCGGTGTTTTCCTATCTCCTATTCCATTGCATGCTGCGAGTACCTCGTCTCTTGTTACCTCAGGAATGGTATGATTGGCTTCCGTATCCCTACTTATAAAAGTGTAGGGCTGGCCTCGTGGGAATAATGTACTAATAATTCCCCGTAGCAAAACTGGACAGCCTTGTTTAGGCTGTTGCTGAGCGCCGATTCTTTTGCAGACGACTCTGTAAGCCGTCCCAAAAGGATTTATGTCAGCTTCTTGGCATATCCGCTGAAAGGATAGTTTCTTGCTCCTTTTAATGGCTCTTCTAAGTTGAGGCCTAAGATCCTCATATGAAGCCCGTTAGGTTTCCCATGTCGCTCTTTCTCTTGTACGCTGGGCCCTTCTTCTCGCCCTAAAGCATGCCGACCGCAGATTTCGAATTTCGTCATTCCACCAGTAGCAGGGGGAACGTCCCCTACACACAGTCCTCCTAAGGATTTGTTTTATAATGTGCGTGCAAAATTTTTTAGTTATTACTATAATTAGAGAAAGAGAGAGAGAGAGAGAGAGAGAGTAAAACAAAATATCGATTAAATGATGTCAGAGAATGTTATTTTTATAATGAGCCCTTAATTATTTGATTTTTACATTTAATTTATTAAAAAACAATATGGGATAATATATATATATGTGTGTGATGTGTGTGTGTGTGTGCGTAAATTATTTTTATAATACGAATCACATTTTATACCCACAGTTTAATTTTTAATCATTCAATCAAATATTCTCCGTTGTTCGACGCAAAGAGAACGAGAGTAGTACAGGAACGATTAAGAACTAAAGCATAACATTTTTCTATTATCATAACTGTTGATATCAACGCATACTACCACCACACATGTAAGTTTGTTTACACTTAAAGGCTAATTAACACGATAAGCGTTTATGTATGTAAAATAAAAAGAGAAAATATTGCCGAAATTCATTTGTATTTGTATAATGAGAGTGAAAAGCAAACGACAGTTATTTTTACATGCGTTTACACGATTATCAAACTACCAACACAACACAACACATACCAACACGAAGTAAAATGAATGCAATGAACAAACGAAGAGAGTCGTACGATTCGGCTAACAAATTTCTATTCGTATTTTCTCTCAATGTCGTACGTTCTCATTACATACATATACAGTCCGCTCATTGTTACACAAAAACTTGACACTCTTTAACAAGAGTGTGTAGGTGTAATAAAATAATTGTGTGTGTGTGTGTGTGTGTGTGTAAAATAATATACTCGTAACAATGTAAATAAAACTACAACAAAGAAACTAAGGGGCAAAATGTATCATCATTAGTTTGTAAATAAAATTACAAAATAATTGGAAAGTTATGTAAAAAAAAATACTTTTTCGAATACCCAATATTATTTATATGTTTATACATACACACGCACATATGTACATGGTTTTTGGTGAAAATTGGAACATACATCAATGGAAATTTAAAACCTCAGTTTGTTAAACAACAAACAAACAAAAAAAAAAAAGAGGAAATATTAACTCCCCTCCTCCGTGTTAAAGTTACTTTTTAACGCCCATAATCAGTGGCATATTAAATCCATCAATTTTCTGCAATAATAGGCCTCCACTGAATATGTGAATTTCAAATTTTATCATGTTTTCGAATCATGTTCACATTATTTAGGTGTCAACTGTCATTACACGTTAAATTGTGTAATAAAATATCGAATAACGGTAAATCAAATTAACATGACAGATGAAATGCTGCGTTAAATTCACAGCACACACACACATATGTTGTTAAATTTAATTGAAAAAGAAAACAACAAAGAAGAAGAAAAAAAAAATTGGCAATCAATTCATGTTAACATGTTATTGGAAAACAATAGCAAACTGTCTGTTGTAAATTTTATTTTATTTTTTTTTTTAAATTTATTAATTTTTTTATTTTTTATTTTCATTTCAGAATATTCCAGAACGTAAGGGTAAGTGTTTTCAGAGACATAAATTTTAATTTGTATTGCAAACATTTTATATCCACGACATACTGCATAGAAGTACTTAAGAGAACAAAAAAAATCTTGAGTTCTAAAAGTTACCGTTGTGGTACTGAATCTAGAAATCCCTTTGGTCTAGTAGGCTTATTAGACATGAGGACATGGTTCAAACTCCATGTTAAAAATTCTGAGAGTAAATAAAAATGTTCTCAAAAAATCTGTTGTTCGCAATCGACTTTAAATTGCAGGTCCTGCCATTCTTGTATAAAAATTAACTCCTATGAGAAGCTAGGTCGTAATCCTGACTAAAGGCTTGTAATGACTAATTATGTATGTATGTATATACTAGAGGTGTGCGTAAGACATTTAAAATTCCACATTAGTGCATTCTTTTCAAAACCGAATATTGATTGTAGCTGCAAATCTCAATAAGTATGAAGCAAAGATAGTGTAGAGAAAAAAAAAAACAACTGCACTCGTAAACCATTGAACAACAGTATAAAGGAGAGTTGTGTGAAGAGTGCAACAAAAATTTTGTACTCTTCATAGAGTCGCAAGTTGCATTTCTTTTTTGCTCTTGGCAACCGAACATCTATCTTCGTTGACGCCAGCATTGCCAGTAACTTTTTAAACTTTTTATTTCTGGGGAAAATGTTTTTTCAAGTTTATGGCGAAACCAAATGATGTTTTTGTTTTTTAACGCAATTTTATTTTCATTTTCCAAAAATAAAGTAGTGCAATTATAAAAAAGTATTAAAAATAATAAAACCAAAAACAATTCGTACAAAACATACTATTTTTGTAATTAATAATCTTTTCTTATATTTGATTAAGAAATTGTTCATAAATATTTGAATGAAAGGTCCGAATGTTTTGCTCTTTGTTTGCGAGCAACCGCAGCATTGCCATTTAAACTTTTTATTTCATGGGAAAAACCTGCTTTAAAATTACTACTTTTTTTTACACTACTGATATTCGTATGGCAATACTGAAAATGTAGCTTCAGTAATAAAATATGCTCTTACAACACAAAGCATAGTTGCGTTATTTCACAGGTTATTCCGAGTGCTGTTGTCTACATTGAATAAGTAAAAAAGACTCATTTCATTACACTCGTAAAATCAAGAGCAACATAAAAGAGTACACTACAGTATTGCATTTGGTGAAGGGTAACCTAGCAGAATGTCTTGTGCACACCTCTAGTACATACATATCGCTCCTTTATTGCATCATAGTCATATCTTAAAAAATTAAAAATTTGTATTTACTTAAGCAAAATTGCTCTTTTAGACCTTCTCTACATGTTGAAAAAAAATCTGTTTTATATCCCAAGCTGAATCGAAGTTATAGCAAAGAATGTTAGATCATAGGACTTATGTCTTGAAAACTTAAATCGCATTATGCCAAGTTCAAGTTTTTCTGAGATAAGACTATGTTGCAACAAAGGAGCGATATGTAATTAGTACCGAATCTACCAATTCGATCATTTAACTACAGCGTTTATTATTTTGCTTTTAAATTAAACTAGATGACCCGTGC
Organism: Sarcophaga peregrina; assembly: GCA_014635995.1. Taxonomy (NCBI): domain Eukaryota; kingdom Metazoa; phylum Arthropoda; class Insecta; order Diptera; family Sarcophagidae; genus Sarcophaga; species Sarcophaga peregrina. Next base: position 93,821,747 of record CM025789.1, read on the forward strand.
GAATATTTCGCACCGTTAGTAGTCATTTTTGTAACATAAAAATAATTGCCAAAACAGCTTTTTACAACTTAATATGCATATTATATACAACTGACTTAGTAATAAACGGCATTATAGTAAATAGCGGTATTGCCAGAATGGATTTTAATACCTACTGTATTATGTAGAACTGCATTACTATTAAGCTACCCTGTATTAGCACACTTGAACAAAAACATGTAATCACAATGACAATAGTATTATTATGCAGTTCTATATAAAATATAATTTTTATCAATGAAAATATTAATTTCTAATTATTTTTCGCCATTAGTGTTAGATATAAGCTTTAAAATGAGATATCATTCAATAAATTTGATGCGGTGGTATGGGAGATATTTGCAACCGACAAAAAAAAGTGCTTTAGAAATAATATATACTAGATGATTAAAAAGAAAAAAACCCTTGCAATTAAAAATAAAATTCATCTCACGAATGCATTCTTTTACAATTTTTAATCATTGAAATGGAAAAATACGTCACGCTTTAATTCTATTTTACCGTTTACCACACGGCTTTTTCGCTTTACAACTAAGTTGTTTACATTTTAATTTAAAACTTTTTTTTCTTTTTCTTTCTATCTCTCTTTATATAATTTAATCAACATTCAATTGAGTAGAGTAAGCATGGCATACATTTGTTTTGGTTTTTACGACAGTCTATACAAGTGAATTGATTTCTCCTATAATAATAACTATATTCCGCCTTCTCGCTCTCCCTTTCATGCACTCACTCTCTCCATTTGGGTTGCTTTGCTTTGCTTTGCTTGCTTAACAAAGACTGTTTATTGTGATAGAGGTACATACATATACTAGGTTATGAAAAACCTTTTATTGTGTTTGTTTGTGTTATACTCTCGGTTGTTGTGTATTGTAATTATTTTAATGTTTTTATGTTCGGCTCTTCGGCAATCTTTAGGGATTTGTTTGTACAAACAACAGCAACAACAACAACAATAATTACAATGAGGTAAATGCAAAGATAAAATTCAAAGCAACACAATATGAATTTTCTTTTTAATTCCCTTAAAACAATAACAAAAATTATAATATGATAATGATAATAACGGATGCTTAGTAATACAAACAACAACAATATTTAGCTAAAAACATAAACCAACCTTGAAACCAGTTCGGCAAACCAGCAACAGACAGAGCATTATTTTAATGAAAAGCAATAATTGTTGTTATTTTGTTTTCAATGTGGTATGTTTGTATTTATGTATCTATGTGTGCAAGTGTGTGTATATTAAGTGGTTATCAATGTTATAAAAAAATGTAAACGAAATAAATGCTACTTTACTTCCATTAAAATGGAAAGAGAGAGAGAGAGAGAGAGAGAGTGATTATAAGAACATAACAGGGATGGGAAATTGGTCTTAACAAATTGTACTAACATTCACAAAAAATTGTACTTTTCTCAGCTCGATTGTACTAAATTCAACTTTTTCCTTTTTAAACTTTTTTTTTATTAGAAATTAACAAAAATATAAATAACAATTGATATTATTGATAATTATATATATAATAAAAATTCTTACGTACTTAGTACAGTACTTGTATATACAGTGCTTTACATAATTATAGCACAACCCTAATTTTTGGAATTTCTAAAAAAGTACATTTTTAACATTTCATTGTGTGTGTAGTGTTAATGTAAAAGAACAAAAATAACAATTAATTTTTCAACTTGTTAGAGCAATTTTTACTTCAGTATAAAAATTAAAGTGTTTAGCCTTTGGAAAATTATAGCACCAGTCTCTTAAAGCTTAGTAAAGTAAATATTCGATCTTTGATATTCTTATAAAAATTATTTAATATTTCTCTGTCTATTTTCACCCACTCTTCGATAATTTTTAATTTCAAATTTTCAGCACTGGTAAATTGTCTGTTATTTTGAATATAATCTTCAGACAAGAATGGGGAATTCGTTTGGGGAAACCTTTTCAATAATATCCATATCAGGAGAGCAACCTGGCCATGATAAAACCTCAATAGATTGTTTACGGAACCATTCCATCCTCTGTCTGCTGACATGAATTCTGGCATTGTCCTGTTGGAAAATATATTTTTTTCACTATTTTCTCTTAAGAAGGGAAGCAAACTACAGCTAAGAACAGTAATGTACTTTGTACTATACATTCGCGTAGATGGAAACTGAAGTTCTAGACAACCACTTAAAGAAATAGCCCCCCAGCAATAGACTATCTTCCCAAAATTTAAAAATACTTTTGTTCCTTTCTAAGGTCATGACAGCAGTATCGATAGCTATTTGGTCTATCTAAGTTCCACTATGACCTGCAGATTATTTTATATTCATTCGTTTGTATTATTGAAACTGCTAGTGGTGCTATAATTATGAAAAGCACTTTATAATAGGTCAACTTAAGCAACTGACTTTAATACTTAAGCTATAAAGGAATGAAAAAGTTTATGAGATCTAAATTTTAAATCACTATTTATGATAAACTAGATGACCCGTGCGAATATTTCGCACCGTTAGTTGTCATTTTTGTACCATAAAATGAAAAAAATTAATAGAAATTTTATTAAAAGTATAAAAATATTAGAAATCATAATATATCAACTTTATATATTATTATGTGGAATAGCATTACAATTAAGCGACCCTATTTATCGCACTTGATCTAACAACTACTGCAAAGTATTAACAAAACAGCTTTTTACAACTTAATATGTATATTATATACAAACCGACTTAGTAATAAACGGCATTATAGTAAATAGCGGTATTGCCAGAATGGATTTTAATACATACTATATATTATGTAGAACTGCATTACTATTAAGCGACCCTGTATTAGCACACTGAATAAAACATGTAAGTCGCAATGACAACAGTATTATTATCCAGTTCTATATAAAATATAATTTTTATCAATGAAAATATTAATTTCTAATTATTTTTCAGCCATTAGTGTTAGATATAAGCTTTAAAATGAGATATCATTCATTAAATTTGATGCGGTGGTATGGGAGATATTTGCAAGCCGACAAAAAAAATTGCTTTAGAAATAATATATGATGATTTTGTACCAGCAAACTAGTTTGTTCATTTCAAAATTGTAGCAACACTAATAAATGACTTCAATAAATCCCTTGTTTGGTTAAATTAGAGACTAGTCAAAGGAAACAGTCCATTTGTCCCTTTGATTTTTATTTAATTTTGGTATGAAAATATCCCTTCTACATTTACAGATGAATTTGGAACGGATAATATGCCTTTTCTAACTCTTAGTTCATTTTTTATTTCTGATACCTTCGACCGAAAGGTACATATGTTCGCAATGAAAGTTAACAACGAGTTGCCATATGAAAATGATACGAAAACAAAAAATTATGCACTGATGAGACAGAATATACAGAATATTTGAGTAACATTTTTAAATAGTGCTAAATAAGTCATTGAGGTGCTATGGTGATTTTGACTTCGAAATAGTGCTAAAAAAAAAGTACAATTGCACCAACTTTTCCATCCCTGAAACATAATATTGTACAGATGAGAGTAAGTAAACAAACTTTAAAAGCTCTTTAACAAATTTGAGTAATTTTTTAATGAGATTACAATAATTGTTGTACGTGTAAGTCCTTGTCAATATAAAAACATTTAAACGAAATCAAAAATGTTTTATTGACCTTGAATGAGAGAGAGTGAGAGTGAGAGAGAATAGGAAATAATTAGTTCAGTGAACTTGGCTGGAAATTAATTGCAGATTCTGAATTTATGTGCGTCTGTTATGTAGGGTTTTAAAAAAATTTAAACAATTCTAAAGAAAATTGTATTAACCTCGGAAGAGAGTTACTTGTTAAAGCAAGATTATCAAATTTTAGTGTGTGTCATTACAGAGTAATTGTTGATATTTTCTGTTTGTTTGAGTAATTGTTGGTGTTTGTGCTAATGGCCGCTCCCTTCCATAATTTTAACATTACAACAACAAAACAAAAGAAACGTGTTCTGGAAGTATGGGAGAAAGTAAATTATTTTTGTTTATATTATAAGCCTGTCATCTTTTTATAGGCTGTTTAATTTAAAGAAATTTTATTGGTTTTTAGAGTAAATAATTTTTGTTTTTCACTCTCTATCTTGTATTGCAGACTGTATAAGTGAAATCTGACTATGTTACTCGTTTAACTGCAATGGACAGTGGTGCGTATACGTATTCGTATTCGTATCCGTATCCGTATTAACTTGTTTAACATTTTTTGCTTGCCTTAGCAATCATCATGATGTTAAGAAATATTTTCAAAAAAAAAAACCATCAATTTCTTTGGAAAATTTATTTCCTGAGGTTTCTTAACGACCTTTTCAAACGAGCAATTATTATAAAAATTGTTTTTAATTTTAAAAGTCACATGCGAAAAATTCACAAGAAATTTATGGAAAAAATAAACGAAATAATGGATGCAAATTGAAATGCATGCATGCAAATGTATTCCCGCAAATGTTGCCATAACCATGCATGGACAAACATTATTCGTACTCTTTATCAGTAAATAAATGGAAACAAAATACAACAATAAAGAATAAAACATATCGCTCCTTTATTGCAACATCGTCATATCGCAAAAAATTAAAAATTTGCTCTTTTAGTCCTTCTGTAAATGTTGAAAAAAAAAATCAATTTTATATCCCAAGCTGAACCGAAGTTATAGCAAAAACTGTTTGCGGCAATTAGATCATAGGACTTATGTCTTGAAAACTTAAATCGCATTTTGCCAAGTTCAAGTTTTTCTGAGATATGACGATGCTGCAATAAAGGAGCGATATAACAAAGAACAGTGGGCTGTAAAATAAAATTCCCAAAACTGCAATGTTTTCAGTACTTTGAAGTTAAAATTTTCAAAGTAAATAAACATTACAGTTTCGTATATTTCAAGGATGGGGTGGAAGTTTATTTATATACCGTATACGCTTATTGGTTTCAAAATTGCTGGTCAGATGCGTCATGGTGTAGGATTCGCTGGAAGAACGCCTAACAATAGTTAAAATTTACTACAAGAGGTGGAGATTAAACGAAGCAACTGCTCGAATATTACAGTATGATTACGATCGCAAGAATCGATCTACTGCACACTGCACTATGAGTTGGCAAGATTATAAAGGAATTTTAAGATTCTCAAAGCGTTACAGGTGTGGTCAGATCTACTTCTGAATATACTTACATACATACATACATACATAATTGGCCATTACAACCCTTCAGTCAGGATTACAACCTAGCTTCTCACACAACTTATGTTGTGTGCGTTAATTTTATACATGAGTGGCGGGACCTACAGTTTAAAGTCGACTCCGAACGACAGATTTTTGAGAAGCTTTTCATGGCAATTTTTACTCTCAGAGTCTTTGCCAGAAATCTGCTGAGAGGAAGTCGCCGAAGAAATATTTTTCGTTTTGATGTCTGACCTGGGATTCGAACCCGGGCCTTTTGTCTAATAAGCCAACACACTACCCACTAGACCACGGCGACTTGCTCTGAATATACTTACTGCCGAAAATAACGCTCTTGTTACAGAAAGTTTTAGAGGAAATCCGAATTTATTGACTTTATCGTTGTTACGGTTCATTGCTAGCATCACCAGGATTACTATACTAATTTTTGTGCAAAATTAACATTAACAAACGAATTATCACATATGAGTCTCATACAGCTCAGAAATAATTGTGAAAGAACAATTGCTTCCAGATAATGTAAACATTTTGTGAACATTTTAAACTGGAGGTGTTATTGGACTTAATTTTTTCATATCACAACTATCATCAACTCAAAACACAAAGGTCGCATGGTAACAGGCTTTTTCTGGCCTGCAATTGAGGACTATGAATTCAATGTTGTCTGAGTAAATGAGAAAAGCAAAATGCTGCCACGAATTACAAAACACGACCAATTTTTTGGTTTTGTTGCATAATAAGTTCCTAAATATAAGTAATATCATGCCATTTGATCACAAAATGAATTTATCATCAAGCTCATGCAATTTAACACCATCAAACATTTTTGTGGGGAATTGTGCGAATAATTTTACAATTTTTCAGCATTTGAAAACTCCATTTATTCATTGAAAATTTCTTTAAAATTAAAAAAAAAAATATTAATAATAACGGCCCAATTTTTTCTTGGGCTTTAAGCCCACTGTGCTTATAAAAAAACAAACAAAAATTCTCTAGTATTATGGCTGCTCTTTATAACTGTATTTCAGTAATAACAACTCAGGCAAAAATGTCCATATGCCATCCTGTATATGAACATTGAATTGAATTGTCTTTGCCTGTGTAGTAGTTTCTGCATGCATAACACAATGTTTGCCAATATATTGGCATAATAATCATGCATACATGGATTTATATATGAATGTGTGTATGCATGTAAATCGACCAAAAAACCTGTTATCGTGAATAAACACATGAAATGATAATGGAAGAAAAACGTTATCAGCAGAGAGTATGAGAAAAAGGGAGAGAGAGCGAGAAAGAGCGAAACTAAAGAATTTTTATGAACAAACACATGCAGCAGAGAAATGTACGAAAAACAGCCGTGTAAGTGAGAGTGAAAGAAAAACTATAAACTTGTGCTGTGTTTGAATACATTCAAGAACTTTTGGTTTTTATCTCTCCCGCTATGGCTTTATTTCTTTACTCTCTGTGTTGTCTAGTTTAAACAAGTGAAAGTGTATGTATATGTGGCTGGGTGTGTGTATGAGAGAATTTTTTTAATTTCATGGTTTTGATTGTTTTTCTTCCTTTTTTTTTGTACTTAAACACCAATAAGTGCGGTTATAATAAGTATGGCATACATAACGGTTATCAACATTTAAATTATGGCCGTTTACTGGTATTACCACAGTGGTAATTAAAATTTAAACGAAGGATTGGGAATAAATGCCACAAACAGATATTGAAGCTGTGATTCATACCGTTTGCTTTGCTTAAATGCTTTAACAAAACAGAACTAAATTGATAAAAAAAAATTTTAAATTAAAAAGAAAAAATCTCGGCGTATTTTAAAATGCCACTTAATCAGACAGAAAATTTTGTTTTATTTTCTGGTAACCATAAAAATAAAAGGAAACAAATTAAATTTCTGCTTAAAAATGAAAAATTAAATTATAATCAGCCTCTAAACTGTTTGTCTGTATAAAATTATGCTTTAACATCACGTGTTGGAATTTTTTATGTGCCTACGCACACTCATAAATACTTGCACACTTGCACATACCTATACTTTAACGGAAATGGAGTGTTTAACATGAGTCAGTAAACACTTACCGTTGGCAGTGTAAGTGGAAATAAATTATGGCTAAAACGTGTTTTTTTTTTTGTAAAGTTGAAGCAATAATTGTTTGCAGAAACCATTTGGCCAAAAGCTTGATTTTCCAACATTGGTTGGCACCGGTTTACTGTGACCTAATCTAACTTACGGATGTACTGTTTGTACAACGGATGTACAACGAGTAGTATTAAAGGTCTGAAAAGTCTTGTTATTTTGAATGTGAAGAGTGCCCTTGTACTACAACCATATAATCGATTGTACTCGCCCTCAACTTTATAGTGCGTTCTAATAATGTAGCGTCCAAGCATATTGCCCTGAAAGTTTTTAGGATGTTAGTCAGTATTGAAGTCGCCGTGGTTTAGTGGGTAGTGTGTTGGCTTATTAGACAAAAGGCCCGGGTTCGAATCTCAGGTCAGACATCAAAACGAAAAAAAATATTTCTTCGGCGACTTCCTCTCAGCAGATTTCTGGCAAAGACTCTGAGAGTAAAAATTGCCATGAAAAACTTCTCAAAAACACATAAGTGGTGTGAGAAGCTAAGGCGTAATCCTGACTGAAGGGTTGTAATGGCCAATTATGTATGTGTATGTATGTTAGTCAGTATCAACAATGACAATTCCCCACCTATCACCTTAATTTGCTCCCGAGCATTTCTTCTTGGATTGCATTAATGGCCTAGAGAATCCAAGAAAATGTTCTGATGCCACAAAATTTGCATGTTAGTCTCAAGGCAACTTGCTTTCTGAATTAATTTACCCTGAGCATGCAGTGACCTGCTATAGGTCCGGTTAACAACCTCTGGCTATTCCCGGATAGCCTAATGTGTGATTAAAATTTCCTCTTGTGATAGTTTCTCAACAAAAGATTCGATTGACACAAAGTCATTTGGTTTGAGAAGTCTTTGCTTCTCCTTATCGTGGAATGAAGGCCTGACTGTCAGACTCATTTTATAAAAATATAATTTCCTACTGGGTTGTATCGAAAAATTTGAAATTATTTTTTTTTTTGTTTCATTGATTACAACAAACACTTTCAAATATTTAAATTAATGTGTTGTTTGCTTAGGTAATTTACTGTCATCGTTTTAAAAAACCTTGCCTTTAAACCCTTATAACACATTAATTTGGCCATGTTAAATCATCATTACCTTTGTACTCAAAACCGCTATTGTCTTACACTTGATGTCATTAGCATGCTGTACGTTTAAGCCATTAGGAAACTGTTGCTTCTTCTTTAGGCCTTTTCGTACATTTTGTGGCTTTTGAACACATTGTCGACTATTACTTTAAAAAATGCGGATGCTTACACAAAAAAACTAAAGCATACTTTAAAGGTAGTTTAAATTTCAGCCAGGATTACAACCTAGCTTCTCACACCACCAACCATTGTATTTCGTTCTGTTCGAGATGTCTGGGGTTTTTTTGAACCACAGGCTAGACGCGTGCCAATCACACTCTCGGCTATTGGATAGTCTGATGCATGAATCAAATCTCTGCTCATTGTAATTACCCAAAAAAATTTAGTCAAACCCATTGGATTTGAGGCCCTATTACGGCTCTCTACGTCTACGTCTGCTTTTAGTTGAGTATACCCTTCCAAATATCTCTTTCCAATTCACAGAAAACTTTTGAGCGACGAAAAACTTTCTCGTTTACCTGTATCTCATACGTGCCTATGTAATACTGCCCAAGTTGAAATGGGCACATCTTTCGAAGGCAAAGGCTTCAATTTGGAGTATACTCGTATCTCACGATATGCATGAGTACGATGATGATGATGATGATGTATGAGTATTATGGTGATGGGCTTATTGACACTACACGAGTATGATGATTATGTATGAGTATGATAATGATGTATGATGTGCACCGAAGACTCTCCAATATGATGATGTGTAATAATGATGATGTATGAGTATAAATATGATGATGGTGATGATGATGATGATGTATGATGTTCGAGTATTATGGTGATAAGTTTAATGACGATGAACGAGAGTAATTATGTTTGAGTATGATTATGATGTTTAAGGATAATTATGATGCTTGAGTACGACAAAGACTGCTGAATATGCTGACGATGTGTAATGATGATGTTGTGTGACTATGATAGTGCTTGTTTGATAGAAACGCAAATGTTGATAATGAATTGGTCATATCTTTACCACTTTCTTATTATGTAGAGTGACATACATTTGAATTTGTCCATTGACTATGAATTTCCCTCAAAAGCTTAAAAAAAATTCGTAAATTTTTTATTACAAATAGAAAAAGGAACAGAATTCTTGACATTTCTTAGCACCTCTAAAGATTGATTATTAAAAGAATAGTGACATAAGACAGACACACATTCTAAAATAAAGAAATTAATTAAAAAATTTGTAGGCAATTGCTGGCAATTGTATTAATTGATTAACAAAACCTCTTACCCTCACTTTACATTTACCTTCCTTACCAGTCCAACGAAATTCTTATGCCCTCTTAATCTTCTCTCAATCATTTTGGGCATCAATTTAGGCACGTAATTTCTTCGTTGCTGTTGTTGTTGTTGTTTTCTTTTTCAATATAATTTATAACACCATTTGACCTCAATTAGTCCAAAATGTAAAAAGGAGTATTAAGAAGAAAACGAAAAAAAGGGATACACGCTAAAACGGACGCACGCCAGCTTTTAAAATAACGTGCGAGTATCACTAGGAAAAAATAAATTTTCTTTCCTTTGGTTGCTTGAACTTTTGCTTTTGGGGCATTATTTTTATTTTTATTGTTTAACTTTTTCATTTTATTTTTGGTTTTTTTTATTTTTGTTTTTTGGCAAATGATGATTAAAATTCCATGACATTGTCTGTGACCTTTGAAGCGTAAGAAATTGGTTTCCATTGTATTACTTATTAGATTCATTTCGAAAGCAATTTGATAGACGGATTATATTTTAAAGAAAACTTTAAGAGGACAAAAAATGATTTCGTTTTTCTTAACGATGCTGTGTTATCGGCATGCAATGATTTTAAATTTCCTTTCATTGAATTTTATTTCTTCTTCTAACGTTTTACAGAAATTAGGGCAGGTAATATGGACCAAAACTTACCTGTATTAAGGGGTATAGCCTTAGAAGTTTAAATTTTGTAAAATCCTTTATGGCTTACATACATACATACTTGGCCATTACAACCCTTCAGTCAGGATTACGACCTAGCTTCTTACACCAGTTATGTTTTGTGCGTTAATTTTATACAAAAGTAGCGGGACCTACAGTTTAAAGTCGTCTCCGAACGACAGATTTTTGAGAAGCTTTTCATGGCAATTTTTACTCTCAGAGTCTTTGCCAGAAATCTGCTAAGAGGAAGTCGCCGAAGAAATATTTTTCGTTTTTGATGCCTGACCTGGGATTCGAAACCGGGCCTTTTGTCTAATAAGCCAACACACTACCCACTTGACCACGGCGAGTTCTTCAATGGCTTAGAAGACAATAAAGCTTTCATGCACTTCCTTTCCCTTTACTAACAACTTTCTGGTAACTACAGACAAGGGAAATTCTCTGTTCTATAGTATTTGATCTCTAAATGGTTAAATGTTGATAGTCTATCTACCTCATTAGAACCTCAAAATATTTTGAGCATGATTTTGATTGTATGTTTTCTAAAATGAACCGTTAGTGATATGAGTATGACTCTCTCGAATTCGACTGAGCGAGCGACAAATCAATTAAGTCCCTTGTTTACTGCTGGCTGATCTGCTGTGGTTTGATTTTAGAAATTCTAGAAGCTTGTTGGTGGTAGCCAAATGGTTTAAATTGTATTCACGTCAGAAAGAAAGAATCGGCTCTTTCTCGTAGTACTTTAAACTGTAGATCCCGCCATTCATATATAAAATTAATGGCCAAACACATTATGTAACCCACCATAAAAATTGACTCCCGTATGATGGTAAAACAGAGCGGTCTTAGACGTCAAGGCTGCTCATTATCAGCTTTCCTTTTCAACATCGTTCTGGACAATAATATGGCGAATGTTACGTCAAGTGCATGAGGCTTAATCAGATGTTCAACTGGCACTCTAGACGTTCTAGACTCTGCGAATGCAACTTCAATGAATCTGAGCGAATATGACACGATAAATAAGCCTAAAACAAGGTCATGGTAATTATTAAGGGAAACAACTTTACATTGCAACATTTCATAGAACATGATAAAAGGAAATGGAATCCATTTGATGTGACCCTATGTTCGTCATTGGCAGCAAATGGAATTTCTATAAACATATTTTCGATGGCATACTTGGAAAAAAATAAGGGAGCTGCATTGTTATTGTTTTAAATGTCATTTAAATTCAATTTCATATTTCATAATTTCATAAAATTTCTTATTCACATACACTGAGTGCCATAAGTGAGTCAACACTCACAATAATTTTAAATTTTCTATTACAAAAATTATACTTGATAGCACCACAAAAATTTTGTTTTTTGATTTTGTTTTAACATTTTATAAGTAAAAAATAATCGTTTTTATTTTTGGAAATTTATTCGACTATTCTAATTTACTTTTCTTGCTATCCTAGGAAAATGATTTATCTCAGTGTTGTTTACTCACTTTTGGCGCTCAGTGTATTTTAAACGGCACGACACTTAATTAATTACACTTTTTTTCAATAATTTTCACTTGTTGTTGTACATTTTATGTTTCCATTTCTTTCCTTTTTTACTGTTATTTTATTACATTAACGAGTTCATTAGGATGACTTTCATAATCCTTTCATGGCCCTCTTTACAATACACAAACAATATCCTGCTCCGTTTTAACCACTTAACACTCTTTAATTGAATTCAATTTAATTGTAATAAAAAATAAAAAAACAAAACGGATAAGCAACATAACCATTCCCCTTAGGCAGACCTTCTCCACCCCCCATCTCCATTAAAAATATTGGCCCTTAATAACAATGGGGAGGGATGTAACGTTATTAAATGGCGTGTTTCCTTCCGTCGTTCTCATGCAATATTCCCGAAAGTCTAAAAAGACTGGCAATAAATATTGTTTCCTTTCGTTTCCTTTTATTTATTCTCTTTGTATTGTTGTTGTTGTTGCTGGTTAATATTTTTAAATAAATAAAAGAAAAAAAAATTTAATAAAACAAAATGAAATTTTTACTTAAAAACGCAACATTTTAATTAAAATTAAAGAAAGAGACAGACAGTGAGCGGCAGACAAACAAAGACAAGGACAAAGAGAGTGAAATTAATGGAACCAAGACAATTGAATTTCGCAACAAAAAAAATTAAAAAAAGTAAAAACGAATGCAAAGTTCACACGCATAGAGAGTAAAACTGTCAGTTGTTGGTTACAATGGTTAAAAGGGTTGTCAAGTCATTATTATTGGTTACTGGCCAGTAAACTGAAGAATGAAACGCAAACACAATTCAAAAGAAATTTCTATTAATTGTTGACCTCAATTATTAAATAAATTCGTTATTGTTGGTGGTGTTTGCCAATGTTGTCTTGCTTTTAAATTGAATTTAATTGAAAAAAGAAAGAAAGAAACGACACCAAGATAGAAATTAATTACAGAGCAGTGATACACAAACTTTTAATCGGTAAACCCACTAATTGTCAATATGCTGGTGCTGCATTTAATATACTCTTCATCCTTTGTTTTGATAAGCAGTCCCAACTAAAATGTTATCTCATGGTGTTTAACTCTTACTTGCCTGGTTATTGTCAATTTTTTCATGTGCAGGAGATGTGAAGTCAGAGAGACAGGCGTTTAACTCTCTTTTGATTGGTTATTGTCAATTTTTTCATGTGCAAGATATATGACGTCAGAGAGACAGGTGTTTAACTCTTTTTGACTGGTTATTGTTAGTTTTCGCCTGCGCAGGAGTTGTGACGTCAGAGAGACAGGCTTTAACTCTCTTTTGGTTGATTATTGCCAGTTTTTGCATGAGCAGAGATGTGACGTCAGAGAGACAGGCGTTTAACCCTCTTTTGACTGGTTATTGTTAGTTTTTGCATGAACAGGAGATGTGACGTCAGAGAGACAGGCGTTTAACTCTCTTTCGACTGGTTATTGTTAGTTTTTGCATGAACAGGAGATGTGAGGTCAGAGAGACAGCCGTTTAATCATCTTTTGACTGGTTATTGTTAGTTTTTGCATGAACAGGAGATGTGAGGTCAGAGATACAGGCGTTTAACTCTTATTTTACTAGCTATTGTTGGTGTTTGCATGTGCAGGAGATGTGACGTCAGAGAGACAGACGTTTAACTCTTTTTTGACTGGTTATTGTTAGTTTTCGCATGTGATATGATGTCAGAGAGACATTTACTGCCACTTAAATTTCGTAATAGAAAACACTATTACACCTTATGGATGAATGGTGGAAACTGAAAAGGTAACCACACATTTTAGGATTACATATAGAGTCGTCATTGTAAGGTCAATTGAATAAGCAATTGCTGGGTTTCAATCATTTTTTTTTCTTCGTAACCTGCCGACAATATCTGAAACTGAAACACTTCGGCCTTTCTACTTAAATCAAATTTTGTCCAAAAGATGTGGGATAAAAGTACTTACTGAAGGCTGTGCTTGACTAACGCACAGCCTCTGGGTGTAGTATAAACTCCTCAATCAGAAAAGAGATCCAGCCTAGGATAATACCACAATTGTGACTTAAAGAATACACCATTTAGGTATCCAAAACGAAATGGAGTATAAGCAGCCCTTCTATATAGCATCTGAGACATGACCCGCTTGGGTATATATTCCTCCCTATTATTGAAATGCTGCAGTTTAAAAGTAATATTCCCAGGTCCGACATCAAAACGAAAAATATTTCTTCGGCGACTTCCTCTCAGCAGATTTCTGGCAAAGACTCTGAGAGTAAAAGTTGCCATGAAAAGCTTCTCAAAAATCTGTCGTTCGGAGTCGACTTTAAACTGTAGGTCCCGCCACTCATGTATAAAATTAACGCACACAATATAAGTGGTGTGAAAAGCTAGGTCGTAATCCTGACTGAAGGGTTGTAATGGCCAATAATGTATGTATGTATGTATCCATAACGTCAGGTTTGTGAGTGTGAATGACTAATCAGTTGATAGGATCCTGGAAATCAGCGTGCGTCTGAGATTGATAACGAATGTGGAGAGGATTTTAAGGAAGTTCACGTATGCCAAAACGATATGCAGAGAATTGTGTACTGCATACGAAGCATTTCTTTTAGACGGAAATTATTCTGTGGCAGGGAAATGCTTAGAGGACAGGTAATGAGTTAGGAGCGGAGATGTTGTGCTCAATTCAACTTGAACAGAAAGTAAAAAGTGCCAAGAGTAGTAAAACTATTCAAACATGATTCAAAAATAGAATGAGACTGCCTGCGAAGGTTAAATCAGATGGGCAGAGGAATTAAAATCATATTCTACTAAATCTCAGATCTTGTTGGCAAACGAATCCAACATCAGAATACATGCTGGACAGGGAGTTGTCTCGACAAAAGGGAACTCTCTTCTAATTAGGAAGATAGGCAAATCATTTGCGAAACTCTGTCGTAGACAATGTGCCACAGAAATAATGAGAAATTGAATAAAAAAAAGGAGAATAAAAAATGGCAACGTTTTACTTAAAAAGTGGTTTCTACAGACCACAAGTCAATATTATAAACGGGATAATAATTAATTTTTCTTCTTCTTCTTCTTCTGTTTCTTCCCGTTCTCCTTCAATGGATGAGACACTGAATTCTGAATGAATGGTTAAACTGAATGGCTTTGACTGATGATTGGCTTCAATTTATTTGTATCCCAAGGAATTTCTATGGCTTTTATGTCACTGGTAGGTCTGATTATTAGAAAAACAACACGAAATGTGAATGATAATGACGGGAAAGAGAATGTAAAAACATTAAATGGGGAATGATTTTTCATTTTTATTATATGGAAACAATATTTTGGTTTTGAAAAATTGTTTAATTTTTCTCTATCCGATAATAAAGTATTGAAATTCATGGAAGACGTTTCATAGTCGATGTTTCTCTTACCAATAACACAGCCCTACAAAAAAGAAGAAACATTTTGCGATAAGAATAAAAATGCGTGGAGGACAGACATTTAGAGAGTCCCGCCGCATGGCGGCTGTTTAGCTGTCATTCGACAAGGCTACCTAATTATTAAATTGCCCTACAAATTTGGACTCTTTCGTACAAATTCGATAGCTCCAAGTGTTTCCAAAGCCATTTTGCGTGCAGAACTCGAGTTGAACTTGAACTTTCCATGACATCAGGTTTTCGAGAAAAAGAGGGTTGAAATTTCTAAAAATACCATTTTTGGTCAATTTTGTGCTAAACACTTACGTGCTAAACCATCGCTATTGTCAGAAATTTACCAATGATGTTTGCTATTTAAAAGCCAGATTGAATGCCTGTACTCTTGAAGTAGGGGCTGGGATTATGTCAAGGTATGCAAGAAAAAAAGAAACACTTTACGAGGGTCCTCAAAAATTAATCAGATTTACTTCAAAATTGTTAATCAAGGGTTTCTGGGGTCGTTAATTACATATTTTCATTCAGATTTAAAAAATTCAAAATGGCGGATCCAATATGGTGGTTGAGATTTATAAAAATTAATTAGATATACTTGAAAATTGTTTTCATAAACAATTTATGAACCCAGCTTCGTGTTCAGCGCGCAAAATGCCTTCGGAAACACATTGAACCATCTTATTGCACAAAAAAGTCGAAATTTGCAGGAGTGTGTAATTATACCCGCTATGTAATAATTAGGTAGCCTTGGCGAGCGACAGCTAAACAGCCCCCATTGCGGCGGGACTGTCTAAATATCTGTCCTCAACACATTTATATACCACAAAATGTTTCCTCTTTAAAAAAAAGTATGTTGCCTCTGAATTGCCGTGTTCACAATTATAGTTTTCTACGTTTACATCTAGGTTACACTCCAAGATTTTTCTTCAGACTTTCTTTTGACCGCTATGAATGGCCTTCCCTAAAGTGATCACAATGTGAGTGTTGTCGCCAGTTTCTGTGATAATACCTTAACCACGAAGCAAGTTGTCTGTGTGTTGTAAATGGTATTACTGCGGGCGTGAACGTGTTTACTTAAACACCCACCTGGCATGCACAACCAACGTACAATTTCTGGCCTGCACTGATTTCTATGATCTTCATTGGGTGAGTCATTTACTCCCATACAAACTACGATATGAATACTTCGTTTAAAGCGCAGCATTTCAATAATTTGGATTCGTCTTATGAGTAGAGAGGAATATACGCCAAATGGGGCTCAAGTAATTTCACTTAAGAGTCGAGTATTTCTTCATTTAAGAAGTTGTCTTCTTCCCAGAAATGATACTACATACAATAATACGCCATTTAACACGGGGTATACGTCCCAATAAGTTCCAGCGCTGAACGAAACAGCGTTAAACGAGTTAACTTAACACGTACAAATGTATGTATGCACCCAGTAACGTTGACATAGGATAGATGCGTTCGTAGTGTGATTGCGACTTCGGGAAATACATTTGGAGAAATTTTTCTGGACAGACTAATAAAAGAGCGTTAAAAAGGACACGTAGTACACATCGTTGCTATAAAGTGCTCCGCTTTTGGTTGGTGCATGACCGATTCATTTGCAACCGCGTAACATGATCAGTAATTTGCTATCTTAGATCTACACTGGGACTGGGAACTCAGTCACATCCGTAAGTGTTGTGGTGGTAGTTGAGAGAGAAATAGAGGGACCGGGCATACTCTTTCCGTTTTTGTAGACTTAAACGGCTGATTGATTATGCAAAATTAAATGGTGCCCTTCCAGACTGTGTGCAAATGTCTTCCAAAACAGTTTCTCTTTCCAAACTGCCACATAAGCCATCCCAGTCTTTATTGAAAATTATTGGCTTCTCCTTCCATATTTAATTGAATTTTATTTTTATTAGCTCTGAAAAGTTTTTTCGTTTTCAAACAAAAATTTTTCAAATGCAATTTTCCCAATTTGGTTTCTCAAATGTGTTCTTTCGTTTTGCCCCATTTGTTATGATTTTTATTAATTTTTAAATTTTTGACATGTGTCCTGCGGGACTTTTGTTGCCACACACACACACACATACACAAATATGTATGTTAGTGTGCGTGTGCATTTTTAAAAGAAAGGAACGAAACTTTATTTGACAATGAAAATGTGTTGCTTTAACGAGCGTAGAGTTTATTGAAAGGAAAGGCAATCCCAGGACACCATAAACCATGTTTTCATTTCCATACGACAACAGGCGGCAACAATAGAGCGCAACAGCTTTCTAAACATACACACACTCTTACACTGTTTTTTTTTTACTCCTTTTAAACACACACACACACGCTCACTTGTGGTTGCCCAAGAAAGGGAATTTGGCCGAAAGGTTAAAACCGTAATACAAACAAAAAAGGTAGCAAAAACAAATTAATTTGATTAAGTCCTGCAGGACCTAAACGGTAGCTAAAAAGAAAAGAGAAAGGAAAACAAAAACGTTAAAAAATAACGAAACAAAAAAATTGTAAACCGAACTGGACTTAGTTTTCGGAGTTAAGGTAACGAAAGCAAGGAAATTGTGATAAACTTCTCTAACGAAACGATAGAAATAATGATGGAATTCACCATAAAACCAGTTTTGTTGACTTAATAAGGACTTAATAATATTTATTAAAATGGATAACACAGGATATGAGCATACATACTTTGATACTCTTTTTCGTTGTTTCCTTAAAAGGAACAGGAATTTACAAAAACAAAAAAAACTTGAAGAAGACAGAGATAGAAATAAGCCTGCATAGTAAATAAATGACTTAATGGACCTTTGAACTTCAGGAGAAAGTTTCGTTATTCCCTTTTGCTCTGACTAATGAAATTTGTTCGGTTTTTTTAAGCGACCATGACTAAAGACACTCAGTGGATGGCTTATGTGTAATTATGTGTAGGTATTATGCTGAAAACAGAAAACGAGTTTAAAAATATATTCAGACAGGCACTGTTATTGCGTAAATCGCAAATAAACGCCATTATTGAGATCAATATTTCATATAAAATTTCAATAAATTATTGTGCAATAAATACGCAAATTGTTATAATATTGAGAAAGTACATTCAGTGTGCATATTACAATTTTCCGAACACCTCCTGTTGATATTTGACAATGTTGGAACAATCAGCATTTTTGTTTGTTATCTGTCAAAAAAATTACGTATATTATGTGTCTGAACACATAAAATATTGTTGTACACGAATAAACTAAAATTAACGCAATAAAAGTGCCTGTCCGAACATAGTATAAGTAAGAGCAAAGAGATAAGGACCTTAAGATTTAGTTTGTGAACATTATTTAAAATTTTTGAACTCATGGCCGTAATTCCTAAACATTATTTATTGCATCGGTAGAAGTAAAATTTATGATACATTGTTTCTAAATCTGAGGAAATCAAATGCTCTTAATGTTCTGGTCATAAAATCCAATATTCACTGGAATCTTGACTGTTCTAAGGGACCTGCTCTGGTCTAAGTCACAATTTTTATTAAGAAAGTTATAAGAATTCTTTACTCCATCGAATGCCCTTACTAATTAGGCCTCTTATGTCGGTCGCAAAACATGGAATACAAATCTCACATAAAAGCCAGTGTTTCAAAAACTATTTAAGGTTCATTAACGTTGTACACAACAGGGCAAAAGATTATTTGGTTGCTGATTAATAAGTCTTGTTTCCATTTTCAGGTAGTACTTGATTTTCTGATAAAACTCTTTGGCTCGTGGTCGATAGCTAGCCGCACTCAACCATCTTTTTTGGCTGCAACATAAAGAGATTCCCAAATTAAATCAAATTTCCTTACAATCCAAACTCCTCCAAGGTTTCTCTCTTCACTCGCCTTAATAACTCCTTGATCCTCCTTTAAACGATAGTTTCAACATGGTTTTTCGTCTCAAGTACAAAAGAATTCACAAATCGAAACAAATTTACATACAAGCTCCCAAGCTTTCTTCGCCTTGCTTTCTTTTTCATCCTCCCTTAGCCGATAGTTCCCCGCATAAATGAAAGTTATTGCCCGACTTTTTTGTCTTAGGTACCGGACAATGACAGAGAAAATATTCTACGCTCTTCCCGGAACTCCTGGATGTATATACCGACGGCTCCAAACTCAATGGCGGGTTGGGTAGCAAAGTCTACTCTCGGAGATTGGATTTGAATATTTCACTCCACCAGCGTATTTCAGGCGGAGGGTCCTTGCATTCGGTATTCCTTTTACCAGCATCTCGATTTTTTCTAATAGCCAGGCTGCCATAAAGTATCTGTCGAACGTTGCGAATAATTCTTTTTGGGCGCTTACATGTCACTGTATTATGGGTAGACACGCAAAGAGAATGCGCCTCCCATTTAACGACTTCTGTCGTGGATGCAGATCCTCTGAAGAAGAGGAGACTGTTATCCACTTTCTTCGTTAATACCCATCTCTTGCGAGGTGCAGATATAGGTTATTTGACTCCTCGACGGAACTATTGTCCATTGATGTCAAGAATGTAGCCTCGTTTATCAAACTTGCTGGCAGGTCCAGCAGCTCTTGCGCTGACAAACTTTTCCCTCTTTGCCTCGGAGGAATTTGGTTAGTACAGGGACTGCGTTCACCTGTGACACCACAAAGGGCCGCTATGCGTGCTCAAGTGAGGTTTTAGTATTAAAGCTACCCCAGTAACGTAATCTAAACTCTTATTATTGCAGCTACTGCATAAGGTATTGTGAGGTATTCTCAACCTGCATGCGAATGCACCCAGATTCTAGTACCCCATTACAACTGCTGTGAAGTTCCTAAGACAGATTTTGGTTGAGGATAAAAAAAATTTTTTGTGCATATATTTATAGTGGGCCAGATATCTCTTCTCTCATTTGGACTTCTTATCCCATTATTTCCTTATTTCTCTCAGAGGAATGCAGATTACAATTTTTCTATTCTATCCGCTTTAGCAAATGTATCAGCACCCGAGTCCAGGCACCATAGCTGCCAGATTTGACGATTTATCGTCATTTTGACGATTTTGTGCTCCAAAAATATCATATTGACGACATGACGACATAATGACATACAAATTTACATGATATTCATTACTTTAGTACATTAATCAGTAATAATAAGGAGTAAGGTATTATATTTTTAAGTTACTTTCGAATACTTGTGATGAGTTTTCAGTATTTTGTGAGTTTTTAATACCTTAAGAAACAAAAAATTACTACTCTTGCAGAAAATATAAAAAATTCCAATTCCACTAGCTCCTAATATTACCATCGGAAGAAAGTAGGCAAGCGCCATTATATTTTTTTTTTTTTCATGTGACCAACACTCAGAGTATGGCATTGTGTTTGGAACTAGGAAAATGTATTGTGTGAAGTAGGAAAGAGGTTGCAATGTTTATAGACACTAGGTTTGAACATTTTTATACCATAAGTAACAGGAAAATATCTCTACAGTAAGGGAGTAGTCCGAGTAATGAATAAATTTTATCTGTTATGTTATCACACACTGGCCAATTGACCACATATGGATGCACTGGCCGAAAAACCACTCCCCTTGTTTCTCATAAATAAGTGCCCTTATTTCGCTCGAGCAATATCCATTGTAGTAGTGATAGAACAGTGAAACGCAAGCCACATTGCAACGATGCTCCAATGAATCAATTGAGTTGGATACGCTATTGTGTTTAACGAGCTACTCCGGCCTCTCCTGTAAAGGGTCGAAAAGGGTCAAAATAGGCGTTAAGGCCAACCCATATATGACATTTGTATTCCATTCTCGATCAGTTCGAAATGGTGTAAATGGTAAGTAGATCAGATGAAATGAAATATTTATTGCAGCGTCTTAAAAAACCAATAATCACAGTGAATTTTCATGCCCATAAGGTCAAGATCTTCTGACTCTCTAATATTTGCACAGCATGTGGATGTAGACGATGCAATATTATTGCTGCTTAACACTGACTTTATGTGTTCTTGTTTTTAAAAAACCTTTCAATTTCCTGACGATTTTATGACGATTTTAATTAACTTCTTTGACGATTTTGATGATATTTCCTCAAATATTTGACGATTTAATGCTTCATTTCTCTGGCAGCTATGCTAGGCACCCATATTCAGGTAACAGTTGAATATCTCGCAATCTGCTTCAGTGCTATTATGGACAATTTTATTGAAGAATTTTTACTGTGATCGCTGTAGTACACAAGAACACACCTCAGTGACAATGTACTGTAACTTCTAGAAGAGTTCGTTTTGGCATTAAGCCCTCAGCCACATCGAACAAAAATTGAATACGCAAAAACAATTCACTCTGGGACTTCCTTTCATCAGTCTTTGGATAAAAAAAAACTCCGAGAATAAACAAAATCTATCGTTTCAATTCAACATTAAACTGTAGGTTCCCACTAGAGATGCCAATCGGAAAATCCCGATTCTCGAAATCCCGGGATTTTCGGGGTTTACAAAATCCCGAATCCCGGGATTTTTAAGATTGTGAATTCATATGTATTTTGACCCTACAAAAGATCCTAAAAAAAATTCTATATCACTTGACTTCAATAATAGCTTCTCAAATGAGCAAAACCCTACTTCAATTGATAAAAAATTATTTGATGGCATCGAAGAACGCAAAAGCTCTATAAAACGAATTAATAGGGTAACTGACTTAGATATTCAACTGCCCAAAGGTCCACTCAGCTATCTTGAAACTATTTTACCAACAAATGTTTATTTTTAATGATATATAATATACAAATGATTTTATTAACGAAATATTTATATTATTAAGAGAAAATTGCGATTTTTCTCTTTATTTTTCGGAATTTTTAGATCCCGAAATATACCGGGATTTCGGGATGTTCGGGATTTTTAAAAATCGATCCCGTTTGGCATCCCTAGTTCCCACCACTTACGGATAAAATAAACGCAAACAAATCATGGGTGGCGGGAGAAGCTAGATTGTTAACCTGACTAAAAAGTTTTGTAATGGCCGATTAAGTACGTTAATGGAATAAAAGAAAATTCTCTTGTTTTTACGGGTGTTTTTATTTTTGTTTTTAACTGTAAATTTTATTACAAAAATTTCTTAAAATTTTTTATGTTTTGTATGGCAGACATGATAATAAATTGTTTTTTTTTATTTTTATTTTAAAAAAATTATTTTAATTTTCTTTTTGTTTTTTAAAAAATTTTTAACATTACAAACTACTTTAATATTTTTCAATGCCTGTTGATGCTGGTGTTTGTGTTGTTGTTTTAAGCGTGCGAGCGAGCGAGAGAGAGAGAGAAAGAGAAAGAGAGAGAAATGAGAAGAAATTTTAAGTAAAACTTGGCTGATAAGGCATTCTTTTTTTTAATTTTTTTTTTTTTAATTTTTTTTTGTTAACAATTTGACACTTGTTACAAGCAAAATTATTTATACAATTTACAAAGTATGTATAGTTGTTGTTGTTGTTGTTGTTATTATTATTCGATGTTATTATTTTTATATTTTGTTTTTTTTTATTGAATTTTTGTATACAAAAAAGGAACAAGTATAAGAAAATTGATTTTTTTTCTTCTTTGTTTTTTTTTTAAACTTAAATGTAAATCATTATTTTATTTATTAATAAATTTATATTTTTTTTTTGTTTTTTTATAATGCTTTTCTTGTTGTTTTGTTTTTTTTTTACACAGAAAATAACAAATAAATTAAAAAAAAAAGTAAAAGAAAACTAAATAAAGAATAAAAATAAATAAATTATTTAAAAAAAAATTATTTTTTTTATTATTTTCTTAGCGAGAGGATAATAATGATTTGTAATAAATAAATGGCACTTAGGCTATTATTATTATTATTATTATTATTATACACGTTAACAAAACAAAACTAACACAATTTGTGTGTATAATGTGTGTATAATTCTTTATTAACTTTCTCATGGTTTTTTTTTTTTGTAAGTTGAAAAGTTGAAAAAATTCTTCTTCGTTTCGTTTATCGCTAAATGATGAGTTCAAAAATCGTGAGACCCCTTCCTTCTTTTAAATAAAATAAAAAAAAATAAATAAAAATCGTTTAAAATTTTTTGTGGTAATTGTTGTAGTCGTCGTTTGCTTTTCTTCATTTTTTTGTTTGTTTTAGAGTTTTTGGTTCGGCTAAAACATCACTTTACAAAATAGAACGATGGGCTGGAAAAAGTGATAGAAAAAAAAACAAAAGAAAATTTTTTTTAATTAAAAATTAATTTTTTTTTAAATTAATTACTTAATAAAACACAAAAAAAAACCAAACTAATAAAATCATTAACACTACCATACAATTACAAATGTAAGAATTTAGTTACGCAACTACTTTTGGGTAGAGTTTCTTTCTTAAGGTTTGTGGGGGATGGAGAGGTGTTTCAAACAATAATTTTATTTTCTTTGTTTTGCTTTTAAGCAATTTTATTAAAAGAAAATTCTTGTTTTTTTTCTTGGCATGCATTTCTACAACTACTTTTAAATTCTTTTAATTTTTTTTCTACTGCAGGTGAAAAATTCTTACCAATTTTCGTTTAAAAAAGTTTTTCTTAATGTGCTTGGGTTAGTTGTCAGTTAAAATTTTTCTTTTTGTTTTTTTTTAATTATTTTTTTACTTTTAATTCGATGATCGTTTTCATATGAAATTTTTTTTAGTGTTCGATGTTGTTTTTTTTATAATTTTTTAAAAATTTTTTTTTTGTTTTTTAGTTTCTTTTAAAAGTTATTCAAAAAGTTCCTCTTCTTCAGCTGTTGGTTGGTACGTGAAAGAAGAAAATTTTTTTATTTGTTTTTAGAATAGAAAATAATGTTAAAATGAATTAAATTAAATGGTTTACGAAATACTTAAAATATATTTTAAAATCTTAGTCTTAACTATTTACAAATTAAAACAAAATTTTTGTTTTTTTTATAAAAGATTTCAAAGCGATTTCATAATTATTTCAAGATAGGCCCTAAAAGCTATGTTTTAAATTTCCTTAATCTGTTGCAATTTTTTATCGTTGGACTATCTATACTTGGGTTTAAAATTTAAACTTTAATTAAAGCCAGAGGAAGCCATGATTGTGATGAAATTATTATTTCTTCATAATAATTGGATCTTGCCAGACGCAATACCATGTCATTTAAAAGACCACATTTAGATCAGTAACAGCAGTCGAAGCTTTTAGAGTAGTTTAAGAAAATATTTCTTAAATAACACCGTGTGACAGTGAAAATACACCCGAGTATCTGCATAGTCCACATTGTTCAGTTAGTTGAGTAGAACTCAAAATTACCTTTTTTTTATATTTCTCGAACCAACCAAACTTGTTTTATTTGACAAAACTTGACAAATTTCTGGATTACTGAAATATTTCTGAGCCGATTTCCAAATTTAAAATCTTGATGGACCTTTAAAACAGTATACAAATATCTGCTATTTGGCTTAATATGCTATGAGATTTGATGAGGCAAACCTGGAAAATTCGAATTTTTTTCATGTTTTTACAAGTTTGTCCACTCATAGTAGCAAATTTTAATAAAAACATATAGGACAAGTGATAATATTCTTAAAGTCTGTTCTCTTGTAAAGAGATTGACACTTTGTTGGATCATACCGGACAGAAATTACCGTAGTTATTATTGAAAATCCGGTTAGAAATGTTTGAGTAATCTAGAAATTTGTGCATAAAGTACAAAAAAAAACCGGTTTTTGTCAGATAAAAAAGTTTGGGGGGTTCGAGCAACATAAAAAAATATTTTTGAAATCTACTCATCAAAACTCCCAACCAACACAATGTCATTAGGCGGGTGTATTAATTTTTTTAATTTGTCGGGAATTTATTTTGAAGGGAATTTCATTAAAGAATATTGATTAAAGCCTATTGATTGAAGCCTACTGATTGAAACCTATTTGTCGAAAAAACCTAAACAGGTTGGCGGACAAATACTAAAATGTACACATGATTTGGCTTCCGAAACACAATGACATCCCAGGCAACTGCAGACCGGATGAACTGGCTAGACACGGCTCAAGCACCGAACTCTCCGGCAAATTCTAGAATATGGGGAAATTCAAGCCCATGATTGACAACGAGATCTCGGACTCCGGCAAGTGGGCAGCTTCGAGGTTGAAATGAAAGCGCATTGCAAGGCTGCTTAAACTTGAAAGAGATGCAATTATCGGAGTCGAGACCGGACACCTTACAAATTATTTCTGTAGAATATTCAGGGATGAGGAGGAAGAAGAGACTGTTGTTCTTCATCTACTGGGAATATTTGCCCGGAACTATGTATGTCAAAGGACAAAGAGACATCTTGGTGTCTACTTCAATAACGATCTAGGTGATTTATCGAATATTGACATTGGCAAGTTGAACCACGGACTCTGTCAACCGCTGGTAAGCAGCTTCGGATAAGGACAGAATGGCGTACATAATCTGCTCGATGTTAAAAGGAGATCGCATTGTAATACTACTTAAACTCCAAAGACGAATGCTTAATACGATTATCGGAGTCGAGACGTGAAACTTCACAAATGATTTCTGTAAAAACATCAGGGATGTGCAGGAAGTAGAGCCTATTCTTTATCTTCTGGGAACATACGGCCCCGGAACTATGTCAAAGGAAAAAGAGACTTCCTGATGCCTACTGCATCAACGAAATCTAAGTGAATAGTCGAATATTAACATCGGCAGCATGTTTCGCTTTATTGGTGGCTCTAAATGGTTCTAGGACTCTCCCGATTCCTTGGGAGAAAGACCGCCTATGCCTACTTACCTATTAAAAAAAAAAACATCTTATCACGATTTAAATGTTAAATAATTTGAGAATTTACTTAGGCTTTATGAACCAATTTTTTCGTGGATACTCCTTTTGTAAAAGGTTTACATTTTTCTTAATTATTTTCAAATCGAAATCATAATGTAAAGTTTATTAAAAATAAATTCTTTTTAAAATGTCTTATACTACGTTCACATATGGAATTTAATTGAGTAAATATTCGGTTAATTGAGAACAATTGTTTTACCGTTCAGGTGTAATAAATTTAGGCAATATTCAACTTACTCAATATTCATTTGATAGATGGTAAACAAAACAGCTGGTTGTTTCAACAACTTTGTTTTTTTAGTTGTTTTTTTTTCTTTGTTGACATTTGAGTTGTCAAATATTATAACAATTAACATTTAATTGAGCAATAATTAATTGAGATTTTATATGAAATATTGGGAGCAATATTGGCGTTAATTGAGATTGACGCAATAAAGGTGCATACGTGAACTTAGTATTAAGCTATATACAAGGCTTTCAAGATGTTTATGAATTTTTTTTTTTTGCTACTTAATCCTTGCAAGACTTCAGACTTTCTTTAGATAATCAATAATGGAAATAATTTTAAATGAATTTTTTTCCTTATGCAATTGAATCTTAAAATTTTAATTTTAATTAAATCGGGTGTTGATTATATACACAGGGGAACTGAAAAACTGAATTTCTAAAATCATACAATAAAACGGGGATCTCTAAGGTTAACTAAAGAAAAAAAAATTGTTTGGCAAACCAGAGACAAACAGTTTTTCAAACACGATTCAAAAGAAAAAAAATTAATTGAGGGATTGGGAGTGTATATTTAAACAAAGTAAAAAGAAGAACGGAATTTTATACTTACGAGTCAATGGTCTGGCTGGATGCTTGGACCACAAGTAGCGATTCTTGACGGGCGACAAGAACGAATCCCTGGCAACGGATCCACCGCGTGGCACCGAAGTAGCACGGAATGGTGACAGAGCACGAATGGGAGCTAAATCATCCATATCCCACCAGAAGGGATCACGTGTGAAAGCAGAGATGGGTGCGCTGGGATTGGGTTCCAACATATCCCTGAAGCGGTTTCTGGGATGGAAGATGGGCAATCCTATTTGGAAGAAGGGGCGAACGAACGAAGTAACGTTTATAGATGTTTACGGTTTTAATGAAACTTTTTTTCTTTTTTTTTTTTGATTCTTTTTAATAGTAACACATGAGCCATGAGTTAGTTGATGGTGATCATAATGATGATGGTGATCGTGTTGATGATCGTGATGGTGATTTTTTGTTGTTTTAGAAAGAGAAAAAAATGTTGTGTAATTTTGTTTTGTTTCTTCTTCTATTTCATTATGTGAATTATTTTGAATCTTAAACTGTAATTTAGAAAGAGTGTGTAATAGAAAAATGAGAAAAAAAGAACACAGAAACAAAAAAATACAAAAAAAAAAAAATGAAAAAAACATTTAAATTTCGATCTTGAAAACATGCGGTTTTAAATTCAAATTCTCTTTTTGACAAAATTTGCTGGTAATTCAATTGGATAGGTTCGATTGGTGGTTGGAATGGGCTAGGGATTGAGAAAGATTTTTTTTTTTGATAATGATTTTAAAAATATGAAAATGGATAGTGAAAGCTACGAATGAAAGTACAAATCCACCCGTTATAAAAAGGCGATTCGCTGAAAGCTTGAAATCAATTGTAAAGTCACTTAAAGACTTTGGTTGCCAATTTGAAAGCAAAAGGTAGGAAAATAATAGAAATTTGCTTTGATGCTTCCGGCCAACAACAACTAATTCACGTTCCAAATCACAAAAAGCTTTTAAGCACACAATTTTTTTTTTTCATATTGCCAATAAATTCATCATCATCATCACCGGTTAAGGGTGATCAGAATGAATTGAAGCTGCTTTAAATAATTCTTAAGAAAATTTTGTATCTTTAGAGAGAGAAATGTGGGGGAGGTGATTACCATCAGCATCATAGGCAACTTCAGTGGGGCGTGGTCCCCAGCGACCAGCCTTAACGGGAGTGGGACTTGGTGAGCCAGCACGCTCGAAAACATTATCTTTATCTAACTTACTGGCAAAGAGTTCATCCAAGGGTTCCAATGAACTGGCACGGAACAGTGGTCGGGTGAAGGGTGCCAAGCTGGTGGCACGATCGAATACCGATGGTGCACGATCGAATACAGATGGGGCACGAGCAGTGCTTGGTGGACGGCTCCAGCAGGTTGGTGGTGGTACATAGGGTTCACTGCCAGCACGTCTGTAGCGTGTTGGAGCGGGTGTGGGGGACCTGCGAGCTGTAAAAAAAATTAAAAAACGAAATTTATTAATTTTTTGTATTTTATTTTGAGTTTTTTTTTTGTTTTTTGTTTTTAACAACACACAATAGTATTATGAAAACGATTACACATAAACTTGTTATTTGTTTAAACTGCTAGTGAATAAGTGTGACAAACTTTTTGTGTTATTATGGCCTATTCTATAAGGTCTTAGATAAGGGAATTTACATTCGTTATCACAATGACAGTTAATGTGTAAGCAGACATGATTTGCCTTCTTACAGTGCCTTGGCAAAGAACAAGAAGAACTATAGGGCCTTTTATGCATGAACAAACAAAATAATGCAATTTAGGGCGATACCAATTCACGTGAGATACAAGAGTGTGCAATTCATCAAGAAAAACTCACACTTTGGTGTGAATTTTGAGAGTTGGATAGATAGTTAATCTGTCAACACAGAAAACACTCAACACCGTACAGCTTACGCTACGGCATGGTCATCTCACAGGGGGTTACATAAACTGGCAATCGAGATGGTGTGATTTTGCACGTTAGACTACGTATTGAGGGGTGTAAGGGAATAATAAATCTCAATTCACTCAGAAGAGAGTGAAAAAGGATGCTGCCAGTATTTTGATTTCGAGAGCATTTTCTCAACATCGACTCGGTCCATTTATTTAAATAAATGATATTATGGACAGGCTTTAGTATTTTGACACCATAAAAAATAATATGAAAGCCTATGTCTTCAATACCACGCCTATGTATTTAGTGGCTACAAAGCATTTAAAAACTGGTTTTTAAAAATTAAATTTTTCGTTTAGTCACTCCACAGCATTTTCAATGCATTTAAAGCCACATAATTATAATTTATATGCCAGCGAAATAAATTGAAAGCCTTGAATTTTAATTGCATATTCATTATTAATGCCTCTTTAGTCAACTTATTTACTGAATACACAGCGTATGAGTAATTTTAATTTAAAATCGTTGGTAATCATACGCCATAGTGGATAATTTCAAATGGAATAACATTGCTTATATGAAATAATTTTATTTCTTTGCTTATATGCATTTAATTATCCCTTCATAACGATAATGGAGTGATTTCAAAAAATACAAATTATCTCATATCCCATTGTGTTCTGTTAGTACTTACCAAAAAATTCAAATCGTTATAAATTTATTAAAAATAAAAAAATTTAGTAAATC
This sequence comes from Sarcophaga peregrina, assembly GCA_014635995.1. Lineage (NCBI taxonomy): Eukaryota > Metazoa > Arthropoda > Insecta > Diptera > Sarcophagidae > Sarcophaga > Sarcophaga peregrina. The sequence goes on from CM025789.1 coordinate 93,851,389, forward strand.
AAATTAACAGAAAATAAAATCTAATGTAGGAAGTCTTTTAATATGGCAATGTGAACAATGTCTGTAATGTCACACACATATTTCTCACTGCAGTCCTTGAAGAGTGAAAATATTTCTTTTTTTTATACATTTTCTAATGGAAATTATTTTCCTTAATGAAATCCTCTTTTCATCTTTTATTTAAGAATAAAACATTTCATGTTAATGAAAGTTTTCTTTTGGAATGTATACTTGCATAGGCAATATGTATTGCAATTGTTTGCGAAAAGTATAAGTTATCGAAATAGAAAACGAACAGGAAAAGGGGGTTAAAAACTAATTACAAAAAATTTCCAAAGTTAATAACAAAATTGTAATCGAAAATAGTAATTAAAATTGTAGTAGAAAACTTTAAACCAAAATTTTTAGAAAGTTATCGAAAAATTTTCTTATTGAAAAGACAAAAAAGATTTTTTTATCGAAAACAAAAATGTTTAATAATTAATATAGAATGATTTGTATTAAAAAATATTGTCCAAAAACTTCTATTCGTTAACAGTTTCTTTTATTTGTATTTATTTTTTATCAAAACAATTTTTCTATTATAAGTTATCGATAATTTCAAATATTTCACCAAAAATTTATTTCCGAAAATTGTATTAAGAATTATTGTAATTATAGGAAATTTTTATCGAAAATTTATATCGACAAAAGTTATCGAAAACTTTGTTTACATTTATTTTCATTTTTATTTATTTATTTTTACAAAAAAAAAATAAATATCAAAATTTTCTATAATTATCGATAAAAAATTCAATAACATTTTTCCATAAATATTTTTGATATAAATGAAATAAGAATAAAATAAATTGTAATCAAACACGATAATATTTATCAATAACACTATGCAACAAAATAAAAAAATTAAATACACCCGGCTAATGACATTGTGTAGGTTATGAGTGTAGGTTTATGAACCCTCCAAACTTTTTTTATTTAACAAAAAGTGTTTTTTTTTTTACTTCACGCGCAAATTCCTGGATTACTCAAACATTTCTGACCCGATATCTAAAATTGAAAGGGGAGAGTTGAACCTTTAAAAGGGTATACATATGTTTATTATTCGACTTAATATGCTATGAGATTTGATGAGTTAAACTTGGAAAATACGAGTTATTTTCATATTTTATCAAGTTTGTCCATTTATAGTAGGAAACTTCAATAAAAAAAAAACATAAAATAAGTGATAACAGTCTGAAAATTTGTTCTCTTGTGAAGAGATTGAGTCATCAGCTGATCAAATCGGACTAAATTATCGTTGTTATTATCTAAAGAGTCTAACAGTGGAGCAATCCAGAAGTCGGCTAATATTTGTGTTTTTGATAATATTATTATTTCTCTTTGCGTAAATATTAGCCAACTTTTGGTGGTTGTGCAAACGTATAATTGACACATTTAATCAAGATCCATTAAAAATTCTGAAAATTTTTGAACAAAAAGTTCATTTGATGAGATGGCATACGTGTATAAAAAATATAACACGACTGTTAGACTCTTTTAATAATAACTACGTTAATTTTTTCCAATTTTATTAAATGATGACTCACTCTCTTAACAACAGAACAGACTTTAAGAATATTATCACTTATCCTCTATTTTTTTTTTTTTATTATTAAAAATTGATGCTATGAATGGACAAACTTGAAAAAATATGAAAAAAATTCGTATTTTCCAAGGTTACCTCATCAAATCTCATAGAATATTAAATCAAATAATAATAATGTATATATTGTTTTAAAAGCTCCATGTCTCCCCTTTTCAACAAGATATCAAAAATCAGGCCAGAAATGTTTGAGTAATACAGAAATATGTACGTAAAGCCAAAAAAAAAATCTAGTTTTTTGTCAAATAAAATAAGTTTGAAGGGTTCGAAATATAAAAAAAAAATTATTTTTGAGTTCTACTCAACTAACTGAACAAGGTGGACAATGCAGTTGCTCGGTATTATCGATAACATTTTTGATAAAAATAAATAAATAACAAATAAAATAAATTGTAATCGATAACGAAAATGTTTATCAATAATGATAATAGAATATTTCTTTTTTAAGTTTTAATAAAATAAATTCATGGGAAATTATTATTGAAAACCTTAAGCAAGAAATGATTTATTAAGGAATATTGTTTCAGAAATTTTTATTAAATTTGTTATCGAAACAATTTTTTTTTTTAAATATTTTTTTTTACAATATCCTTTATTTGTACTGCTTATTTTTCGATAACATTAAACTAAAATTTCCTAATTTTGTTTATTTTTTATTGTTCTTCGCAATAAGAAAAGAATTCAAATGATGACTTAATAGTGAAACACTTGACTTGATATTGACTGCCACAATTAATTGATTTACAAATGGAAAACAATAAAAAAACCAGACTTTACAATTACATTTTAACAAATGAAATGCAAAACAATTAAATAAAAAATATTACAATAAAATTATTATTATTCAATACACACACAATACACAGACAGAGCGAGAGAGAAACAATTACATTAAACATACGTATACATACAATACGTTTATGTATTTATCGATTACTTTTGTTTTCTTTTTCGTTAAATATTTCATTTTCTGAGTTGCTTTTTTTTAAAAATTTTTAATGTTGAAATGAGAATAAGAGAAGAGTTTTTTTTTTAAATGAAAAGACGAAAGGAGTATACAGTTATGACAAATTAATTAATGGCAGTAAATATATTTACAACAACAATTTGCAAGAGAAATTATGAAAAAAAAAATATTCCAAAAAGTTAAGTGCATGGTTATTACCAGGTTAAAGGATTAAAAACATAAAAAATTAATTTAAAAAAAATAAAAAAAATTATAAAAGAAAAAATAAATGAAAATTATTAAAGGGTTAGTAAATAAATAATTAAAATAAAATTAATAAAAAAAAAAATTTTAAAAAAAATAAAATTAACCTTCAAAATTCAAAAAGTCTTCTGAAAAGGTTTTTTCGATGATTTTTTTTTTAAATGTTTTTTGACTTGAGATATGAAAAAAAATGAATCAAAACAACAGTTTTTTTTTAAGTTTTATTAATAAAAATGAGTTTTTATTGAATGTTTTTTTATTTGTATATTTTTTTTTCTTAAGTTAAATAACGAGGGATAGGATTAATTAATTATTATTTGAGTTTCTTTTTTTTTTAAATCAAAAAAATTTTATTTTGTATCCTTTGTTGTCGGCTGGCCGTTTTGAACGATGTTTGCTTAGATTGATGCTGGTTTTAATATCTGTTTTGTTGAGTATCAGGGATTAATTTTAGAGTTTTTATTTTCTGGTTAAAATTGTTTATTGTACACAGTTTAGTTAAAAAAAAAAAAAATTAAACAGTAATTGAACGAAGTCGTATTAACATTCGAAATTTTAATATTTTTTTGACTTGTACTGCAAAAAAGTACCAAAAAAGTACAAAACAAATGATTTGAATGAAAGTTCTAAGATATTATAGTAGAAACGAAATAAGGTCCTAAATTTATAATATTCCAAAGCAAGTATCAAGACATACACAACTTTAGAATAATGGGTTCAGAATGTTTTTTAATTTACATTTTATAAAAAAAAATAGTAAAATAGTACCAAGAAAGGTATTATTACATACATACATACGTAATTTGTCATTAAACCCTTCAGTCTGGGATAATTGACCTAGTTTCTGACACCATTTATGCTGTGTGTGTGTATTAATTTTGTACATGAGTGGCGGGACCTACAGTTTAAAGACGACCCCGAGCGACAGATTTTTTTAAGAAACTTCTCATGGCAATTTTTATTTCCTCTCAAAGTTTTTGCTAGAAATCTGCTGAGAGGAAATCGCCAAAGAAATACTTTTTGTTTTTTGTTTTGAGATCTGGCCTGGGGCTTGAACCCTGGCTTTAAGTCTAATAAGCCAATATACTATCTACTAGACCACTGCGATCTCCGGATGACTCAGACAGCAGGTTTAACAAACAGCATCAACAATGTTTTAGTATTTGCCACCCCGATATTATGAAAATATTTCCCCGCTGATGAAGAATGAATTAATAAAGGGAATTATTGATTAAATTATTCCCGTGACCAAGAAAGGTACTAAATTTTAATTTTCTAAAAAGTTATTACATTGGAATATATTAAAAATGGCTACGAAAATTAACAAAAAAAAGTACCCAAAAAATGGAAATAAAGTACTAAAATGTAAAATTCATAAAAAGTACCTATGTATGTGATGAAATCGATTTAAAAAATGTGAAAAAGTAGTATTTTAAGGTTTCAAAATCTTAATGCAATTCACAAAAAAGTACCAATAAATTTAAACTAAAAAGTACCTACAAAAAAGTACCTAATCATAAAAATCTCTTTGGGAAAAAGGGAAAAAATGGCTTAGTTTGTTCTTAAACCTTCATGCGTTTTACAAAAAAAAAAAAAAAAAAAAACACAAAAGTATGAAAATAACCCAAAAAATGGGTATTAAAAGTACCTAAAAAGTACGTAATCATTTAAATGTATGTGTGTAGGTAGAAAATAAATTTTTTATGTCTTTGAAATTTGAATGCTATTATAAAAATGAACCCAATTAGGTACCAAAAAAAGGCCTCAAATTATTTTTTTAAATATTAATCATTTAGATGCATAGTATTTCATTCAATTACTGTTAATTATTGTTTATACAGCTGTTAAATGTTTATGGATTTTATATTTATTAAAAAAAAAAAGAAAATTAAATTATGGTATACAGTGGGTCCCACTGTACCTTAATTAATATAAGACTTAAGCTTAAGAATTTAGTAAAAGAATAGAGATGGTGGTTATTTATTAAAAAAAAAATTAAAATAATTAATTAAAGTTCTTAAAAGAATTTTTTTAAGCTTAATTGTACAGCCTTAGAAACTAATTCTCATAAATTTTGGAATTAAAAAAAATTTAAAAACTTTAATTAATAATTTTCTTTTATTTATAAATTATTACAAGGATTTAAAAAGCCTAAGGGATGTAACTCATTTATATTTTCTTATTATTTTTTTTTTTTTTTGTATTATTTTTAATAACGAAATCCAATTTCTTAGAGTTACCCCATTTTTGCTTCCTAGGATCCTTATAAATAATTGTGATTTTGTTTTGGTTTTTTTTAGTTTTGGTTTTTAAAAGTCTTAAAAGTTATTATTTTTTTTTTATTATTATTATTAAATTAAAATGAAACATTTAACGAATTTGTTTTTTAATCGTTTGGTTTTTAGTTTTTTTTTTTTTTGTAGATTTTTGTTTTATTTTTTAGTTGTTTATTTTTAATTTTTCATTAATTAAATTTACAAATTAAAATATTTTTCTTTATAATTTATATATTTAAACTATAATTTAATATATTTATTTATTTATTTATTTTATGTATATATTGAACTTATATTTTAAATTGACATTAATTAATTAATTAATTTTCATTGTTTTTTTGTTTTGTTTTGGTTTTGTAAATCAACTATTGGCTAAAACGTTAATTAATTAAAGAAATGAATCTATTGCTTGCTTTTAATGGCCTAAAAAAAAACTTTTCCTTTGAAAAAGTTTAAATATTCCACTGAACTTTAAACTTTCAAAGCTGTAATTAAAAGCACAAGAAAATAAAAGAAAATAAAAAAGAAAATTAATTTTTAAATAATTTCCTTTTACATTTAAAGAACAAAAAGAAAAAAACAAAAGAAAAAATAAAACCATTAAAAACAGAAAAAGAAAAATTAATAAATTTTAATTTATTTCTTTAAGCCCCTTAAATATTTACAGAAAATATTATATTAAAAAAAATAAATTAAAATTTTAATTTTTTCTTCTTCTTTATCTTTTCTTAGTTTTATTTCCCATTTTTTCTTTATTTTCAATGAAAAAAATTCCAAACAAAAAAAAAATTATTTAAAAATTTCAAAAACTTTCTTCTATGTAAAGTTTCGTTTTCTTGTGTTATTTCTAATGTAAGCGACAAAAAAAATTCTTTAAATTTTATTTTAAAAAATTTCTTCGTTGTGTTTCAGTGAATAATTAGAGAGAAAAAAAAAGTTGGTTTAAAAATTTTCGTTTTTTTTTTTAGTTTTTCGATTATTTTTTCATGATTTTATTTATTGTTACGTTGTTTTTGTAATTATAAATGTATTTTTTTTTATTGTTGTTGCTGTTGTTGTTGTTGTTTAGTTTTACTTAATGTGTGTTTTTGTTTTATTTTTGGTACTTATTTACAATTCCTTCTTACCCTTGTTGAGTTCTTGGAGCAATTTATCTTCGGGCTCATATTCCAAGGGGACCAAAGCATTGGGAGTGTAGGGCTTGTCCTTAAGATACAAACCGTAACGAGATGGGTATCTAAAAAACAGAAATTTAAGTTTTTTTCAAAGCAATTTTAAAAGAATATCCAATAAAAAAAAGTGCTAAATATATCGTTTTAATAAAAATTTTACAAGTAATCGAAAGCAATTTTAAATTTCTCAAATTTCTTTTTTTATTTGAAAGTACAATCCTTCCGGATAATTATGGAAAATAATTTCATCCAAATGGCTGCCTCGGCTGACCATGCAGTAGCCTACACGATCGGTCCAATCTTTAAGCACATTATCGATTGTGTGCCGGTATGTAAACACACAGGGCACAGAAAACCCGCACGCATATATTGAAAAGCCAACGCACCCAAATCGAGACACTGTTTGGATTGCAGCTTTTGGTCCAGGGGTATAGTTGGGTCATTTTTCTTCGAAAATGAGCAAGGAGTAGCCGTTACAGTCAATAACGATCGTTATCGGGCCATATTAAAAGAATTTTTGTTCACAAAAATTGAAGAGGAGGATATTGGCAACATTTGCTTGCAACAGGACGGCGCTACATGGCACACAACCGAAGCTACTCTCAATGTTTTGCGCCCTGTTTTGGAAGATCGCATTATTAGTCGCAGAGCTGATGTCGTTTGGACACCACGGAGCTGCGATTTGACACAGTTGGACTAATATTTGAGGGGTGCCGTCAAAGATAAGCGTTACGCCGACAAGCCAGAGACAATTGTCGCTTTAAAGGATAATATTCGTGAAGCCATTGGTGAAAGACAGCTGCACACAATCGAAAATGTGCTTAAAAATTAGACCGATCGTATAGGCTACTGCATGGCCAGCCGAGGCAACCATTTGAATGAAATTATTTTCTATTATTAACCGAAAAGATTGTACTTTCAAATAAAAAAAGAAATTTGAGACAATATTCCGTAGTTTCTTTTTTTTAAAGCATTTTCAAAAAAGAAAAGAAAGTTGTTTGGCGGACACTTTACAATGAAAGCTTAAAATCAACAATATTGTTGATTTTAAAGTACTTAATAAAACAAAAACTACTTTCTCTCGTTTTCTTTGTTAGATTATTATAAAATTTAATTAAAATTTCTCTATTTACCTGCGTTCAATTTCTTGCATACGCTTCAAATGATCATTCCAGGCCTTCTCTGCATCATAGTTAGCTGGAACTAAAAGTTTTAAGGAGAGTAAAAGAAAAAAAATTAGAAAAAATTCCACAAAAAATTTGTTTCTATGCATAAAATTTGCAATTAAAACCATTAAAACAAAAGCTTAAAAACTTACAAGAAATATGACGGGCTCAATTAAACTTTTGCTCAAACAGTGGCATCAGCATGAAAGCAGCATTAAAAACTCAATAAAAATGCATTTTTTTAAGCATAAGAAAAAAAGCAAAAATTTACCATTTTATACAGCAAAAGCAATAAAAGCGGTTAAGAAAGTATTTAGTTTTAGGTTTTAAGCCAAAAAGTAAAAAAAGAAAGAAAAATATTAGAAAGGAAAAGCAAAAAGAATATATATGCTGAAATATGCTAAAATATGCAAATAAAAAATGCTTTCAAGTGTTGCGAATAAATGTAAACGAAATTCAATATAATGGAATACGAACAATAAAATGTAAATATGCCATGAAAATGCTTTAAAATGGGGAAATGTACCCAAAAAAAAAGTATCTTCAAAAGGGATTTTTTTCTTTGTTCTCTTATGGGAATTAAAAAAATAATTTCTTTTTTGTTTAAATAAATTGATTTTTATTTAAAATTTCTTTTCATTACGATATTTCCATATTACATTTCTCATCTATTTCAATAAAATTTCCTTTACAAATACACTATTTCAACTCATTTTGATGACCCAAAAATATTGTGTTTTTTTTTTTTTGGCAGACCCAGTCAGATATTTCCATTCTTATTTTAGACACAAATTTTTCATATTTTTTTCGATTTTTATTTTTAAGAAATATTTTTTTTTTTTAATATTTTTCTGTTCATTTGTTGTTGTAATAGAGCCAGAAAGAAAGAAATAAAGAAAAACAAAATATTTTTTTAAAATAATTTGAATTTGAAAAATTTTTCTCAAGATAAATTCATTGTGGATTTTAGCCGGGTTGGTTGGGTTATATAAAGATTTTGTTGTGTTTGTTTGAAAAAAAATAAGATCCGCTATAATAGGGATTTTCTGAATAAAAATAAGCGTCTAATAATTAAAAAAAATGATTTTTGATATCATCGGTCTCACGTAGAAAGGCCCTAACTCACACTTTTTTTGGAATTGATTTTTTTTTTGTGATTCCAATGCAATTAAATCAAACCCCACTTTCTCACAAACATTTAATAAAATGTAAAAATATACGAGTTAGGGCCTTTCTACATGAGACCAACGATATAAATTTTTTACTTCATTTATTTAAAACAGTTGATTTTTAAAACAGTATCAAGGTACCAAAAAATAGGCACAAAAGTTATCTAAAGAGGGCTTAAAAACAAAAATAAAATTGTTCTAGACAGTTTTAGTGACTTGGAGTTTTAAGAGCTACCAAATATAAAAAACGTCCAAATTAAAACCAACGTAAAGTACCTTAAAATACAAAATCGTACTCAAATTTTTTTATAAGAAAGTATAGAACTATTTTAGTTATAAAAAGGTACCCACTACAAAAAAGTACCAATTAAAAAACTTTAAACTTTTATCTAAAGGATCAAGTATAAGAAAAGTACTAAAAGATACTAAATATAAAGTACCGTAAAAAGTAGGGCAGCCCTTGCGCTACTCTTTCCTGGTGTTGGTAGAACTTGGTTAATAAAAGGGCTGCATTCACACATGGTCTCACATGATCAGGTGATATCAAAGCTACCACTTCGACCTAACCTAACTTAACCTACGCGTAAAAAGTTCAGTATTATTTAAAATGTATAATAAATTTATAAACGATATTTAAAATTAATATAATACTTGTAATTTCACCTAAAAGAAATGAAGTACTTTTTTATGAAAAGGTATCAACCGTAAAAAGTGCCAAAAGGAGTTCTAAATTAAAATACCTCAAAATGTACATTAATACACAATATAATTTACACAATACAATATTTGGAAAGTATTATAAAGAGAATTAAGTACTTTTTTTTATTAAGAACATAAACATAAAAGTACCAAAGCTACTAAATTAAAGTATTGGAGAAAAAAAGAAAAAGAAAACGAAAAAATTCAATAAAATTCTAATCATGAACAAGTATATTAAATAATAGAGTACCAAAACCTTGGGTATTATAGAAAAATGTAACTTTGATGCACCTATTGAAAAAATTTAATTTCTGTATATTTTTTTAATAAATATTTGCTTAGTATGATTGCTTTTTAAGTAGTTTAAATAATTATTATATTAAATTGTAGTTTCTAGAGGCACAATAAAACATTATTTGAAACAGTTTCTTTTTATAAAATTTCTGTACTATTTAATTACATTTATTCTGTTAAATATTTGCATAGTGTGACTAATAATGCAGTATTTGTAAAAGTAATGGATATTTTTCTTTTATTGATAACTGCTTTTAATAGCAGAATAATAAGCATGTAAAGCCTTTTCCATTATTTGAAACAGTTTCTTCTTACAAAATTCTTGTCATGTTAATTACATTTGTTTGATTAAATACTTGCATAGTGTGACTGCATATGCAGTATTTGTAAAAGTATTATCCATACTTCGAATAGCAGAATAAGATAGCATTTAAAGCTTTAAATCCTTTTAAAAACATTTCTTATTTTCACTAAATATTTGCTTGATATGACAGTGAGTACAGTACTTTAAAAAATTATAGAAAATTTTATTCAAAAATGCGTAGAAACATATTGTTGTTTACAAAAAGAAATTTGTATATATAATAAGGCCTTAATATAGTTCCTTTAATAATTTAAAAAGTTTTCAAAATGGAGAAAATTTATTATCTTGCGTGGAATAAAAACACAAGAAAAATTTGTATATTTTTAAAGGAAAATAATTTTCATTTTTTATTTGTGTGTTTGTGTGTGTGTGAAATTAAAAACTACACAAATAAAAACAATAATAAATAAATATATAGATTTTAAACAAATTCTTTTTAAATAAATTTTAAACCAACAAAAAAAAAAACAAAAAAAAAAGTAATAAAAAGCCTTGAAACGCCCACACCAAAGTTCCTATTTTATGATGCTCTAAGAGAATATGATCGTATACCAACAGTATGTAGGTGGTGTATAGAACAAAAAAAAAATTGTTTTTTTTGTTTAATAATTTTTATAAATATTTTGTTTAAAATTGTATAATTTATATGAAAAGCGGAAAATTGTTTTTTCTTTTTTTTTGTCTATGTTGTTAGACCGTCTGTTTAGTCTCACTAGCTTTTTGAAAAGCTTTTATAATTTGTGCAAAGAAAATGAAAATGAAAAAAAAACGACTTATAAGTATAGGAAAATCTCATCATCGTCAGATACATATATAATCGTTATCTGATCTTTCATTCTGTATATTTTGAAGCTATATGTACTTCACATTTATATGTGAAATATTCTTTTGTTTATAATTAAATTTTATACGAAAAATGTGCAAAAACAAAAATAATTTTTTTTACAATTTCTTTTAACAAAAACAAAATTTTTTAAAATGAAATTTTAAACCAAGACATTTTTCTTATGTATATTTATTATATATAGTATATAAAATGAAAATTTGAAAAAGAAAAAAATTAAAAATATTGTATAATAAATATTTAAATGTTGAAGGTATTCACATAATATGTGTAGGAAAAAAAAATTATAAAAACCATGGCTATTGACGTAATATTTAAATACAAAAACAAATTTAAAAAAAAATATTTATTCAACAATTATTTCTTGAAAACAATTCAAAAAGTTTATATCGTTGGGAAGAATGTATTTTTTTTTTATAGAAATTTCAGTGTTATTTTCAAAGAAGTGGCCTTGAACGTATTGAAAGTCTTTAAAAGAAATTTAAGACATAAGAAATTAATCCCTTATTTCTGTAAAACATGTAAAATTCCAATTTTTCTTTTCATATCAAATATTTGCTTAATGTGACTTCCTCTAGATAAGATCAGAAATTTGAAAAAAATAAACTTTTTTCTTTGAAATAAGGATCTTATAACAGAATAAAACATTTTTTAAAACAAACTTCCTTTTCAAAAAAATTACAACTTAAAACTTTTATTTTTACTAAATATTTGTTTAATATGACTTTTGTTGAAAGAATTTCATTAAAAACTATATCTAATCGTATAATAAATCAATATTTGTAGCAGCTTTTTTCAACATAAAAATACTCTAATATTTGTTGCCCTATTTTCGTTAAATAAATATTTGCTAATTGCTTTCAAAAAAGTTTAAAAATTTGTAGAAATTTTTCTTTTATTAAGAGAATTGATTGAATTGGTTTCAGAACCTACAGAATAAATTACTATTAGGGCCATTATTACAACATGCCGGTAACTAAAGAGAGAATTTTAACAGGCAAAGAAATTGTTTTTCACTATTAAGAGTACCCAATAAGATAAAAGTGATCGTTAAGCTAAAGGGAAGATCTTTCGACCTTTAACATTTAAAGTTTACTTTATGTTTAAACTTGCCATATCATATCCTATTTGCCATATGGCAACTTCAAATTTAAACAAAATGAACATATTTCCACCAAAAGCAAAGTACAGTCGAACTTCTATAATTTGAACTTCTATTACTTGAATTTTGAAGATTTTAAAGTTGAAGCAAGGCAACAGCATCTTGGCGAGAAATTCTATAAAGTTTTGCAACTTTAACTAGAAGTTTCTATAAATTGAAGTTATTTTCTGGATAATGGTGATTCAATTTATAGAAGTTCGACTGTACCACTGCATTAAAAAAAAAAAAAACTTGTTTAATAGAGCAGTTCTATCGACTTTGTTCCGGCACTGCCATCTTTTAATTTTATTTTATCTCTAAATTGTAATAACGAAAATCACTAAACCCAAGTTTAACAGCAAATTATAATAATGGCCCTTAGAAGCAGCCATTTTTTTTTTTAATTCCTTAATATTGTTTATATATATTTATGTTAAATATTTGCCTAGTATGATTACAGTTAAGGTAAGAAAAAAATTTAAAATAAAAGGAAAATATTCTATTATTGAGAAGTAGTCCGCATCATAACGTGATTAAACTTTTTCTTTAAATATTTGCATAATATGACTGCATATTCAGCAATTCCAAAAAATTTTTAAATAAAGTGTTTTTCTATTAAAACCATTTATAAAGATCTGAAGTAAGAAATTGTATGCCATTAAGACAATGGCACGAAGCAGCGTGTATATGGTATAATTTTCTATGCTTCCAGTTTTTTTTTCACTTTACATTTTTGACCCAACAAAATATGCTTTTATAAAAAGGGGATTTCCCTTGAAGAAAATTAAAGAAAATAACGAAAAATAAGGATTACAGTAAAACATGGTTAACGTGAAGAATATACAATGCAAATTACCCCAATGAAGCCTTCATTTTCTGGCCAAAATTATCGCAATTCAATCTTAAGGAGTAACAAATTTTATATTAAAGTTTACATGATCTTCAAAAGACCCCGCTAATCATTTATATAGTGGGTATGGTTTGTATCTTTAATAACTTAAATGGCATTTCTAAAAAATAATAAAAAAAAACTTCAATTTATTGACCTATAAAGCTATTATTTAACAAAGGCTTTGTAAGCTTCATTTAATTCTAATTCCAATGATTGTGCTTTCATCTCGAAATAATTAATAATTTATTATTAAGCTTCTCTACTTAAAAAGTGAGTGTGAGAAAGAGTTATGACTTTGAAACGATAGGTGGATGTGTCTGTGCTTAATGCTTAATGCTTATCGGTTGTGGTTCTAATGCCAATGATTTATGGTGGTGTTAGAGAAAAGAAAGCTTTAAAGCAATTATCTTTCTTTGACTTTCTTTTTTTTGTTATTTTTTTAATAAAAAAATTAAAGAAAAAAATAATTAAAATTAAGGAAATATTAAATGGCTTTGTGTTGTTTTAAAAGGAAAGCTATTGAGAAAAACAGAAAAAGTGAATTGAAAACGTTAAAACTTACTTGTTCTGCTGTAGTGGTGATCATAGATGGCACGTGGTGAGTAGCCATAGGTATCTCTGCTAACAGGCAAATATCTGTAGCCATGAGACTGTACACGCTCGGTGGCGGTGGCAGGCTCATCAAAGATGCTCCTGTATCCAACAGGAGAATCTAAGTATGAGCTGTAAGGGCGAGAAGCTCTTGGAGTCTCATGGGCACGGATATCCTCAGATCCTAGAAAAATATTTAAAAAAAAAATGAGAACAAAAAACTGAAAGAGTTAATAAAACAAAGAATAGAAAATATTTCATAAAAAAAAAGATAAAAATAAACACATAAAGAGAGCAGCATATTTTTGAATGCTCTATTTTGAGGTAGTATTTCATTGGACAATCAATTTCCCCATTTTCAGTTGTGTTCTTAATTTAAAAGTAGACGCTACCCCAGAATTTTTCAAAAACGCTAAGAGTTTTTCTGTTTTTTCTTGATTTTTTTTTTTAAATAAAATAAAACGACAGACATTAGACGACGACGACACTAGTAAATGGGGTGACTAAAGAAAGCATTTTTAGAATTTTCAGTTTAAAAATAGCACAACGAAAAAAAAAGGAAAACATTCGTTGAATTATTGTGAATTTAAACATGGCAACTGCAAATTGGCTGACGCTATTTAAGTAAGTAAGAATAGAAATTGTTTTTTTTTTAATTGAAAATACATTGTCAAAAAATTTTCGTCAATTTCGCAAATATTTGAGTAGAAAATATTTTATGGGTGAACTGGTGAAATCTCTCCCTCTCTTTCTCTCTCTCTCTCTCTCTCTGACATCCTTGACAAATCTTTCGAATATAAAAATTGCTGCAAAAAGCTGTAAAAATTATTGTAGACTTGAGCTGGTTTCCTCTAGGGAAGTTTAGATCCCCGGGTTAAATATTGATCGTAACGGGTGATTTTTTAACTATTATCGTTCTGACAACACTGGTTTAAACAGCTCATGCACGTTTCGTGTTTTGTTTCACTGTCAAACATCTTCAGTTTGGTCTATAATTTAACCATGAATCGTTTTACAAACGAACAACATTTGCAAATCAAAGCTTAAATTTTATTATCAAAATGCGTGCTCTGCTAATAAAGTTCACCGCGCGGTTCTTCCACTGAAGCGGTTTTTTTCAGGCTATTGTGACTAAATTTCGCCCCAAATGTACATTGTTGGACATTAAACCACCAACACGCTTACTTAGAGTGCGAACTGAAGAAAATATCGGCCAGTGTTACTGATAATCATCAATTATCGATTCGTCGCTGTTCGCAGCAAATGGGCCTCTGTTACTCCACAACGTGGAAAATTTTGCGGAAAGATTTAGGTGGGAAGCCTTTCCAAAGACTTGCATATGGCATGTGGTTTCAATAAGACGGTGGCAGATGCCACACAGCACGCGTAACAATGGACTTATTGAGAGGCGAGTTTTATTTTACGTTCGGGACCGGTCAATTGGCCGCCTAGATCGTGCGATTTAACGCCTTTAGACCATTTTTTATGCAACTCTATTAAAACTCTTGTCTATACAGAGAAGCCCGCTTCAATCGATGCATTTAAAGACAACATTCAAGCCTTTATTTGTGAGATACCTGCCGAAATGTTGAAAAGAGTATACCAAAATTGGACTAAGCGGATGGACCATTTAAGGCGCAGTTGCTGTCAATATTTGCATGAAATAATCTTCAAACTATCGATTCAAATAAAAGATTTCATGCAGTTTTCGGAATTTTATGTGTTTTTTTTTTTTTGAAAAATTTTCCTATAGCTCTTAAAAAATCACGGCAGCGGTCCCAAATAAAGGCCTAAAGGTTTTAATTTAATGCCTTAGAATGGAAACTTGTAAGTTTCTGGCTTAAAGGCATACATAAATAATTCAATAAAATGTCCAAAACATACGACGTAGTCTAGTAGGTAGTGCATTGGTTCAAACCTCAGGTCAAACATCTCCACCAAAAACGAAATATGAGCAAATATTTTTCCGGTTACTGGCTCCCAGTAGATTTTTGGCAAAAACTCGGAGAGTAAATAAAACTGCGATGAATAGTTTCTCAAAAATGTGTCGTTCGGTGTCGACTTTAAACTGTAGGCCCCGACGCTTAAGTATAAAATTAATACACACAATTTAAGGCGAAAGAGAAGCTAAGTCGTAACCCTAGCGGAAGGATTGTTATGACCAATAATGTGTGTAGGCATGTACATTAGTACAAGGAAGATGCAATCAAAATTTCCATGAGTTTATGAGCAGAAACTAGCCGTAATCTACTTGACAGTGTTGTACTGGATCAAGCACCAGAGCTCGAAACAATTTTTTCAGCCACTCCTTTGAGAGAAGTCTTCTGGTAAAAACGTTTCTCATTTCTCAATTTAAGGTCCTTTCCAAACCAAAATTTTGAAGAAAACTGTTTTATATTTAAATTTTACGTCATTTATCTTACGTTTGCAAGATTTCATTTCAAATTTTACGCATTTGCAATTTGATTTTTTTTTCTATTCTTATTTGGCCTATACAATGTGTGTGTTTTTTTGGCATTTTGCCAATATTCTATACAAAATTGTTTAACAAACAAAAAATAAATTAAAAAAATAAAATAAAATTCAACTAAAAACTGTACCCAATAAAAAAAAATTTGTTTTTTTTCTTTTCGTGCAAATCAGAATTAAATAAAATGGGCACAATACTACTTTAACAGCCATAAAATATTTGGAACACTCGCTTATTTCAATGGAAATCATAATGAGATTATTAACCTAATTTTTTAAGAATTTTTAATTTTTGTTTCTTTCTTCAGGGAAATTGACATAAAAAAAAAATGTTTTTTTAGTTCAAATATTTTTTTAAGTATTACCTTTCAAGGATCTGATGTAAGATTGCCAGAATTTGGCTTTCTTGCTGGGGGTCTCGTTGCGACCAATCATTTCCAAATGGGACTTGAACATTTTGATCGGTTTGTTGTGTGTTTAGCAAATAAAGCGTAAAAAGTTCGTTTAAATTAAGGACTCGTTCGCTAAAAATAAACAAATTAAAGAAAATAAAAATTAAAATTAAAAATCAAATAAAAACTTATTAAAAAGCTTAACAATACTCCTTAATCCACAATTCTTAATTAAATTTTGTTTTTTAAAGCAAGTACCCTTAGAATGAAGAATTGCCTTAAAAGTTATGTAAAAAGTTTCCAAACAATCAATTTTAAAGCTACAATTTATTAAAAGACCGCACTACTGGTGTATAGGTAGGTAAAAGTTGCTGTCCCCCCGATTGAGTCATGAGCGGAAACACTTTGATCGCACACAGTTTCACATTCTCCCCTATTCCAGGAACCACTCGAAGCTTCCGACAAAGCGACTCAGACTGCCAATATCCATGCATGACAGTTCACCGAGGTCCTCCATGTAGTAGTTACCCAAGTGTCTCTTTCTCCTCTGGCCAAGTGCCGTGCATGTGCACCGTAGGTAAAAAATAATTTCATTCTCTTCCTTATCTCCACAGCTTCTGCAGAAATCAAAGACCGAACTTAAATGAATTCAATAAACCGGCTTTAAGACTAATATGCTGTCGATGCCAAAAAATTCCTCTGAAGTCCTTCTAGTAGTTTTACTAGCTACTACAACCTACAGCATCGAAATATTTGGAATTAAACTTTTGAACACGTATAATGAATAATAGATGAAGTAAAGCTTTTATCGATTTCTGATACTGCAAGTTTTTTTGGCATTGTAAACAAACAAAGAGCTTAGAAAACCTAAGTAATTTAGAAATTAAATTCAAAAATCGTTAAAACTATAGCAGTTAAAAAAGCTTTCTAATAAGCTTTGAATACGTTTCGAAAGCGTTTAAAATTTTTCTTGGCTTCTATTACAAAAATTTTTAAACTTTTTTGAACAGCTGATCCAGCTTTAAAGCCTTTAGATTCTCCTTTAGGATTGCACAATGGACTGAAGGACTTTATAAACCTTGAAAACTAGTATTGGTAGGATACTACGTTTTTCACCGTAACATTACTATGTACGTGAAATATCACCTCAATGGGGATGACACAAAGTTAAGACCAATATAAAGATCACAGAGCCCGGACAGTTAACTTGAATCAGATATTGCTTTCTCTTAAAGAAGCATAAGAGTGAAGTGATTCTCACGCTTTAGGCTTTGAAAGTTTCAAATTTAAATTTTAAAACATTTTAAGATTTTCTTTCACTGTTCACTGAGTGCTCAGATAGAAGAGGAAGAAAAATTTAAAGCTTTTTATGATCTATTTGTATAATTTTAAAGCTTTTTTAAATCATTTATAAACTTCCTTGACATTTCCATAGAATTTGTTATAAAAAGTATTAAATTTGTGTAAAATTTAAAAAGCTTTAAAGGTTTTAAATAAAGTATTAAAATCTTTCTAGATCTTACAACACTGCTTATAAGCTTTTTAACTCTCTTGATCGTTAGTATAATATATCTTGTAAAATTTATTATAAAAACTTTAAAGCTTAATTATAAATAAAAGCTTTTGTTGTTGTTTATGCTGTTCATTATCTTCTGGCGTCATAATTTATGATACAAATTTAAAACTTTAAAGCTTTTATTGACTTTTAAGTTATGATTTCAAGTTTTTACTCCAAACTTTTATGTTTTTAGAAAAAAAAAACAGCTTTAAAGCCTTTTGTTATACGAAAAACTATGCAAAATATTAGTAAGTACCCAAGGTTAAAAAAAAATTATAAAAAAAATTCATAAAAAAAATTCTTCAAAGAGAAAAGCTTTTCACAAAAACATAAAATCTGAAAGTTTAGCATCTCTTCCCCGCACAGTACAAAGTTCGAAATGTCAATACTTTCTTTCTGCTTCCCAAAGGAAATTCAAGTGAATTAAATTCTTTTAAAATTTCCTTAATTTTTTTTACTTCAACTTTTTTTTTTCTTTTCTGGTTCTTCTGGTTTTCTTGTTTCGTTGTTGTTCTAATTTCTAGGCCCCAAATTATGTGGAAGTTTTGTAGACAATTTTCGCAATTTTTTTTAATTTTTTTTTTCTTTTTTTGCAACGACAAGATCATGACACCAAAAATAAATTGTATTGCAATTTTGCGACAACAAAAACAAAAACAAAAAAAAATAATAAGAAAAACTCACACGAGCCGCTTTTTAAATAATTTTTTTTTTAAAGAATTACAAAAAAAAATTCTTTTTTTTTAGTTCAGCTCAATCGATCGATCTTTAACGATGACACAACGACAACTGACGCAATTTCTTGAGTGTAGAAAAAATTCATATGCTTTGATTTCGAAATGTTAGTGTGTGTGGTGTTGGTTGGTGTTAGTTGGTGTTGGTTGGTGTTTGCTATTTATGATGTTCGTTTATAATCGTTATGTGTATTGCACGAAAAAGGTGAATGTATAGGTGGAAATATACACACCCAAAAAATTTTTTTAGTGGTATAATGCTGTCGTATGTATGTATATGTACGTGATATATTTTTCTTTAGTTTTTCGTTTTTCTTTGATTTGTTGTTTTTGTTTTTGCTTTTGCTTTGAATATGAAAAATAAAAATGTTTTCTAAAATTCTTGTTGTTGTTTAAGTTTTAGCTAAAAATTTCAGTTATTTTTAAATGTCCTTGAGCATCGCTAAAAAGAATAAATTTTTTTGTCTTGCTTAGCTAGTAAAACGATCATGATTCGTTATAAAAATATGTGCGAGTATCATAAACGTTGAGAGTTTATTTAATGAAATTAAAAAAAGAAAAATTTTTCTGGATCATATTTCCAAAGAACAACAACATATTCTAGTGAAGGTATTTATAATTTTTTTCTTTTTTTTTCAAACATTTTATACAACATTCATCGAGCATATATTTTTGCATTTTGAAATCATTTTCTAAAACAAAGTAAATTTTGCAGATCAATTGTTTCATTGACAAATACAATGCAACTTACAAATAATTTGAAACAAATGAAATAATATTTTAAGCAATCAGAAAGTAATTTAAAAAATTTTTTAAAATGAAAAGAAAACGAAAATTGGATGAGAGGGTAAAATCATGAAACATTTTTTTTTTTTTTTTGGAGTTGAAATTAACGGCGCAATTAAGCATTTTTTATCATTCAATTGAAGAAATTGGATAACAATTGGGAAGGAGGTTACAATCATTACTTTTTTCCATTTACTCTCCTAATAATTCTCAGCTGTTTTTTTAACACACCTTTGGAAATGTATTGCTAACATTTGAACAATTTATTCTGCCTTGCACTTAAGGCAAAGAAAATTTTTAAAAATGTTCACAGTTTTTAGTTAAGAAAGTTAAGAAAATTATAACAAAATTCGTTGACTTCCTCTCACAAGATTTCTGGCAAAAATTCTGAGAGTAAATAGGCAATTATAATGAGAAGTTTCTCAAATATCTGACGGTCAGAGTGAATTTTAAAAACTTTAGGTCCCACTATTCATGTATAAAAATTAACACACAGAACATAAGTCGTGTGAGACACTAGGACCGAAATCCTGACTGAACGATTGTAATGACCAATTATTATGTGTTCTAACCAAACAAAATTGGAAATTGGAAAGAAAAAAATTGTAAATTGCAGTTGATTAGTATGCATAAAAATATAAAAAATCTATATTATTGAAGTGTTGAAGCCTTCTTCAAAATGATGAGTGTTTACAATTCTTGACTCATAAAATTTTTTTTAATAATTTTTTAAAGTTCTGATTTGTTAAGTCCACATATTGTTTCTCTTTTGCTGAAATTCAGCATTGAAATCGTTGTTTATTAATAAACAGCACAAATATTTTCGAATTTCGAATTTCTTAAGAATATTTTTAATTTTTAGTGCAATTTTGAAATACTTTCTATTGTTTTGTCACCCACTGTATATACGTACGTATAATAAAATCATTAAATAGGAGCAAAAAGATACAAAAAAATCTATAGAAAAAGAGAAATATTTTTTTTCTATTTGCAACACAGTCATATTGCCACTGGGAAAGTACATAATTAAATAATTTTTATTTATAGTTTTCAATATTTTACTTCAATGTTTTTTTTTTTTGTTTGTTAAATTTCTATATAAAATATAATTTTACTTTTTTTAATTAATAAAAATATTATTTTTTTTAATTGTTTGCTTTTTACTATAATATATTTTTTCTACGATCCAGATGCCAGTGCCAGTGCCAGGTTCTTATCTTGAAAAGTGGACTTTGCATTTTCAGTCACCTTTTCCTGAGCTCTACAAAATATGTAATAACGTAATGTCAGGATGTGAAGTCGCCGTAACCTAGTAGGTTGTGTTTTGGCTTACTAGGCATAAGCCTAGTAGTTTAAGCCTTAGCTTGTAAACATCTTAAACAAAACATTTTTCAAAAAAATATATCTTCGACGACTTTCTCTCAACAGTTTCCTGGTAAAAATTCTGTGGGTAAAATAAAATTTGCCATGAAAAACTGTCGTTCAGAGATGACATTAAACTGCAAATAAGTAAGACTTGTCTTGAGAGGCAGATTAAGAGAATTATAGCATTTTAATTTGTATGTAGTTTGAACCTGGTTTCTTCAAATTTCTTGCCGACCCTTTAAGCACTATGACTATGACTGTGACAAAGTATTTGTCTGGCATTTAAGGACCTGAAGCGATAGATTTTTGGGTTTCCAGAACTTGTGCTTTTTAATTATTATTATTGTTTTAAAAGGAGTGTATTTGTAAATTCTTTTTTTTGATAATAATAGAATAAAATGGTAATAAAGAATAATAAGAAGAAGTAAGAAGCAATTTATGGACTTCCAAAAAATTATTTCCTTTAATTTTTCTTTTTAATTTGTGAACTTCAAATAATTATCTTCATTGTTCTGAATGGAAAAATTATTAGGAAAAGAAATATTAAAAATAAAAAAAAATTAAAAATTATTAAATTTGAAGCATATTGAAATATCAAATAAAATCGAAGATTTTTTCGATATTTTTGTTTTTTTTATAGTTTTATACTACATTTTACTCCTGATATGGATCATGCACTGCTTGATTTTTGTTTTGGAATTAGGGAAGTAGGGTAGGAAAGAAAATCTTTGCATTTTAAGTGACAAAGTATCCATATTAATTTATTAATTGTTTATTTTACATTAATTTCTGCATTAAATTGGAATAATAATAATTTATCGTTATAAGTTTAAATAAAATTTCATATTGCTTTGTTGCATACACCTTCTACAACGCCCGAATATTTTACAGAAAATTAAAAAAAAAAAATCCAATCCGTTTTCATTTGAAAAATTTGTTTCATTTCATTTTCGTTTGTACATAAAATGTTTCAGTGCATAAATTTTCATAAAGTAATTTTTTCTTTTTAGTATGATGATTGTACTTGAAATATTAAAGGTCATATTCAATCACATATTTTGTATAGGTTTCGTAAAACACTTTTAAGATTTTATAATGATCGCTTTTGAAAACAATTATTCTTTTAAAAATTTGTTTTTTTTTTTCTTTTGGTAATGTTTTGCATAGTTTTTCTTAAGAGAAATAAAATAAAATTTTCAACATTTCTATTTATAAAAATGATAAATTTTTGATTTTTTTTTTTCATTTTTTTTTTCGTTTTTGGCTTAACACCAGAGACACTTAGAACAAATAGCATCAAACAACAATAACAGGCTATTAAAAATATTTAAAAATATTATATAATAATTTTCATATAAATTTCGAATATTTTTCTTTATTTCTTAAACATAATATTGTTTACACTGTGCATATATGTACATATGTATGGTTTAACACTTTGTAATAATTGAGTCACTATGTTCAGATTATTTTTTTTACTTTTTTTATTTTTTTTTTGCAATGTTTTTCGTACGTATTTTAATTTTAAATTGCTTTTGTTAACGTTATTTTAATTAAAATTCCTTTTAACAGTTTTATTTTTTATCATACTTTCTTTTTTTGTTTTAATTCAATTCAATTCGAATATTTTCTTTATATTTTTAATTTATTTTTTTTATAGATTTTCTGTGGTAATTTTTTTTTATTTGATTTTTAAATTTCTTTTCATTTTCCTTACTTTTTAATTACTCCCTAAATAATAGCGTTGTATCCTCAACGAAGAATTTTTTCAAACTGCTGTTGTTTAAAAAATCGCTTCACCAATAACACTCGCTGTGGCTTTTTAAAAGCTTAACAAATTATAGTCAACCTAACCAAATCTATATTATACTCATACATACATACATACATACATGCATGCATACATACATATGTGTAAACAAATGATAAATGTATTGTATTTGTTTTTGTTTTTGTTTTTTAAATCATTTGCCAAAAGCTTTTTGAAAACAATTACGATCACTTTTCACTCATACACTCACATTTAATGCCTTAAAATATGCGCAGATAATGCTTAAAAAAAATATAAAAAAAACCATTTTAGAGAACAATACTTACGTACCGTACAGTAAATACATGTGTGTGTGTGTAAGTATTTCAAAAAAAAAAAAATATTTTTTTAAATAAAAAAAAAACGTTAAAGAAACTGAAATTAATTCATTATAAGTTAATCAAAAAATTTTATACTATAAAACGACAACAACAATAACAACAACAATAACAAAATATTTCTTTGTTCATTTCAATTCAAACATCCGTTTTCAATATTTTGTTTGAATTTTGTTCATGTTCTTGTCATGTTTATGATTTTCACAGTCTTTATCATCATTATCATCACCATCACCACTACCAATACCATACGTCCACCATCCATCCACCCATCTATCCATCTATCTAAACACCTACACTTTATTTATTTTAATAGAATTTAAAATAAAAAAAAAAAATTTAAAAAAAAATATAAAAATTATATAAAAATTCAAATGCAAATTAATTGTGATTTTTTAAAAATAAATTTTCAATTTATTTTCACTTTCCTTTCATTGAAGAGATGGCCATTTTATTCATTAATGATGATAAATTTTCATGAAATTAACAATTATTAATCATAAATGAAAAAATTATTAACAAAAAAAAATAAAAAAACAAGAATATAAAAAAACGCTAAGAAAACAAATTATTTTTATAATTACAAGCAATATTAACAACAATCAAAATGGAGATCTCTGGTAGCACTCTTCAGCCTTTAAAATTTAGTACAATGTAGGCTGTGACTTATGCCTTGAAGGGTTTGAAAGTACATAACCTCGTGTAAAGATGACCTGTTAATTGCTGAATTTTTTCCAGTTTTTCTAGGTAATAGAATTCAACACCACAATCTCTTAATTTACACGGACAGTCACCTAGACTTGCGTTATCAATCTTCGCTCTTAAATCCTTAACAAAACTATCAGAAGGGACGCCCAAGCCAACTGCTAGATCGATTAAAATATTACTGAGATCCTACATCTTTCAAAGACAAAGTGATTTAGTACATTGGCTTAGTACCTAATAAGCCAAAACATTGGGTAATCATTGGAAATGGCATTGCTAGTGAACTGTTCGGGTTTCGATTCTATGCAACACATAGGCGTTTAGGTTGCCTCCGTTAAATTCGCATGACCACACATCTCACTAATTCGATTCTTACACGTCATTGTGCTATTAGAAGGCAAGTCGATAGACTTGTCATTCTGTCGAATGACGTCTATCATAGCGTAGACCTAAACAGAAGAAATATATTATCTTACGCCCCATATGCCAGCCCCAGGCCCTTATCTTGAAGAAGTGGACATCCTTAATTTCGAATTTTCAATCAAATTCTCCTCCTGAGCTCTACAAAATATGTAGTAATGTAATGTCAAGATGAAGCCGTCGTAACCTAGTAGGTAATGTTTTTGGGTTACTTGGCACAAGCCTAGTGGTTTAAGCCTCACCTCGTTAACATTTCAAACAAAACAAATTTGAAAAAAAGCACTTCGAGAAATTTCTCTCAACAGTCTCCTGGCAAAAATTCTGTGAGTAAAATAAAAATTGCCATGAAAAGCTTTTAAAATCTGTCATTCGGAGATGACATTAAACTGCAAATAAGTAAGACTTGTCTTGAGAGGCACAGTGAGAGAATTATAGCATTTTTTTTCTAATGTAGTTTGAATCTAGATTCTTCAAATTTGTAGCCGACGTTTTAAGCACTACGACTATGATTATGACAAAGTAGTTGTCTGGCATTTAAGGTCCTGGAGTGAAAGATTTTTGGGTTTCCAGAATTCTTTAACAGAACTTGTGTAGCCTAAGAAAATTTCAATCAAATGTTGTCTTAATAATGTTGTCTAAAACGTTTAAAACGAGGGCTGTTTCATAGGAGTCTGGACGTCTGTTAATTTTTTTTTATGGGCGTTATGTTTACATTATAAAATTGTTTAAAAATATAAATTGTTTAAAGGAGAAAATAATAAATCATATTGCAGAATATTTATTTATTTATTTATTTTATTTTATTTTTTTTTTTTTGGTAATTTACACTCTCCAATAAAGACGTCATTTATGATCTTGAACTTTGAGGAGATCATTGTGTATGTTAATACACGATAATAAATCATGTACGCAGTCTTGAGAAAATAATCAAATAAAATAAACAATTAAAAACGACGTATAATTTATATATTATAAGTAAAATTTTTAATAAAAATTTATTTTGGAAAATAAACATATAACTTCGAAAATGGAAAATTTTTCCTGGCAGTAAAGTACTTTAGTTCAAATAGTACTTTTCATTTTTGTTTTTTTTTTTATATTTTACTTAACAATAAACATATTTGATTACATTTATACATACAGTGAACTCTTGATAAAGTAAACTAATTAATATCGGGTTAGTTCAAAATTTCGAATTGTGATTATTAATTTTCAATTGTGATTTATGTTTTTTTTTATATATATTACTAAGATATTCCTTTTAAAAATCATTTCTATAATGAATAAAAATGCAACAACATCTTCTAATTTACTTCGAACATAAAAAGTTATTAAAAATCCACTTTATAAAGAGTACATACGTAGTGGGCACATAAAAAAGACAAATAAAATATTACGACAATAAATAAATAAAGTTTGTAATGAAAAAAGTTAGGCACATACATATATTAAATATGAAAATAATCGGTTATTATTTTCTAGTTTTACTTATGTTCGATCAGCTTATTTACCGCCAATTCTCAGATATTTTTCAATACTTTAATGTCAGTTTGATCGACCATTTTAAATTCAGCCCATTGCACAGCTTTGTTAAAAATTTCGACAGTTTCTTTGATTTTAATATTGTTTTCAGTCTCTTAAATAAAACGGCCGTCATCAATAAGGACTCTTCACGTAAATTATTTTCATCAAATGACGTAATGCCCTCACAAGGATTATTGTCACAATTTCTAATGTTTACAGCAGCAAATACTTCCTGATAGCACAATGTCTATAGAAGATCTGCTGCAGTATTTTCTAAACATCTAGCTTCCGATTGCCACCTCAAAGGAATATTATATTCAGGATCATTATCATTTACCATATACCAAATATTTTTCCAACAGTTGGATAAAGAATCTTTACCAACTCGGTTCCAAAATGCCCCTAGAATAAAAAACTCCTTCTTTAAGTCTAATTTTTTTCATCGATTCCAGCAAATCCCCCCGTCTTTTGCAATAATTGTTGCCAGAAAACTGTTCCTATAATGAAGTTTGGTAATTCTAAAAAAAATTGTTCACTATTTAGAACGCCCATATAAAAAACTTAGTGTTCATATTAGTGGATGGTTCATTATATTGGATGGTTCATTATATTGGATGTTCACATTATCGCGAGTTGACTGTATGTAATCTTGTAATAATTTTACCTTGACATTCATTTGTATTTTTAAAATTAAACTACTGAAAAGTGTTTTTCCTTCTTCTAATTGTTTATAAATAAAATCAGAAGAAAAACAATTAAATAATTACAGATTTTTGTAATTTTTTTTTTTAAATCTTAGTCACGGGTTTCTAAAAAAGAAATCGGAAAATTACCTGATCGGATCGATTCTATAGCCAACTGCTAGTATTTGCTGTGCTGTAACTTACAATGCCAATAAATTTCTACAAAACAAAAACAATTTCAAATAAAAAAAAATTGAAATTTATTTGTGTTGACTTTTACTTTCTTTGTTTAAAGGGGACGCATTTGGCACATGTCACTCGAAGAGGTTAAAAACCCCAAATAGAAAAAGAAAAACTAAAAAGGGAAGTTAAATTTCTTTGTTCACGTTAATGACCCTGAAACTATTTTTTAAATACAAAAACTTTTTCTTTTCTTTTTTGTTTAATTTTTTTCTTTTGAAATGATTTTATTTTTTAATTTTATAAGGGAAAGTGGTCTTTGTTTAGGTTGTTTTTTATTTTTTTCTTTTATTTTCCTTTTAAAGGTGACCCAATTTAATTAAAGTTATTGAATTGAATTGAATTTTTTAAATTTTTTTTATTAAAAAATAAAATTTAAAATTAAAAATAAAACTAAAACAAAAGAAACTAGAAGTGATTGTGAAAAAGCCACTTTAACTAGTTGCTAAAGTTTCGAAAATCATCGAAGAGAATCGTTACTACAATTTCAGAGTCTGGACTTGAACCAGCAGCTGGATGGTAAGTGATTTCAGCACAACATTACCTCGAATATCACAACGTGACCTACTTTAGCTTAATCGCCTAATAAGATCATATGATTTGATGCCATTAGACTATTTTAATGACGCTGCATTGAAGAATAAGCAAAAAGGAAAGCCAATTTAAAAGATAAAAAGGGGCACTTGGCATAACTAGCGTTACCTTAAAGCCGTTTAATTCAATCATAAAATTTTAGTAGCCACTCAAACAAGAATCTCTCATCGGTAACGAGAAACAAACGATATCAATTGATGTGATGATAAAGGATATAAAAAATGCTTGTCAGTGATTTATATTCAGAAATATAAAGAACAACATTAAACAGGACGTATGAGTAATATTTTTAGGAAACCATTGCATTAAATATTACTCATACTCACTGGTGGTGTACTGTTATTATCATATGGGCAATTTCTTGTCAAGTGACTTAATTTTTAAAATCGATGTCTTCCGATTTGGAGGAAATTTGCACCAAGGTTAGTACTATTGGATAGTAGGCCAGACACAAATTTTCACCACTATCAGTCAAGCGCTGCTGCAGTTAAAGGGGGTCAAATTTGGACATGTTGTTCATACAGAGTTTTTTTAAAAATTGTGTAACTTTTCACCTATTGGTCCTAGCAAACATTTTCCAATGGATATTAGATATTTTGTTAAAATTTTTTAAAACTTTTTTTATTAATTTTTTTTTTTTTAATTTTTTTTCAAAATGGGCCTTTTTTTGCTCAAAGGAAAGCTTATACAATTTGTGTCTGGCCTACTATCCAAGAGTACTAACCTTGGTGCAAATTTTATCTAAATCGGAAGACAACGATTTTAAAAATTGGGTCACTTGACACGAAAATGCCCACATGATAACGATGATTTTCAATGGTAAAGATAATTCGAAATGGAAATTGTTATGATTTTTTATATAATGAAGACGTATTTGATAACCTGAATTATTTTAAAGTGATAAAATACGCCCATTTTTCAAAAAGAAACGAAAATCTTAATTCAATTAATTGTGTACGGAAAATTACAGTTTTTTTAATCTTCAGAACACTGGAATATTGTTATATTTTTACCTTAACCTTGCAGATTGCAAATAAAATAAAAATAAATTTATGTTGAGTTTTAATTAAAAAAATCATTATTATTTGTATAATTCTTTGTGCCACTGTTCAGAACTTGATGTAAACAACAACAATTGTTTTGTTTGTTATTCCTCTATTTACACCCTTTGCATAAACAATTACAAAATATTAGAGAATTGTTCGAGAGATTTTTGTAACAGAAATCTGCAAAGCACACTGTCTTCACACAAGACTGACTGAATTTTTATTAACTACGTCGCCTGCTTTATTTTGACTTTTTATATAACAAAAGTAAACAGTCTGATGAAAGTTCTTACAGGTTAATGTTCATGACTTTACCTTCTCGAGATCTCTATAAATGTAAACATTGTTGTTTCATTATTGTTGTTTGTGTATTTTGTTTACATTTATGCTCGTAGTGTTTGTTGTTATATTTTTGTTTATCACTTTTTTTATGTTGCTGTTTGTTGTTGTATTTGTATTTATAATTTTAATATTTAGCGATGTTAAAGCAAAACACCGATATCTATATTCTCTATTTTTGTAACAGTAATTACCAACAGATGGTCACAGAAAACAGAAAAATAATCTAAAAACAAAATTTTGTTTTGGAGATCTCAAGTTAAAACATTGGCCTAGCCCCTAACAATCTAACACACTACCTATTAGAGTACGATGGCTTCATTTCCTTACTCACTATTGCCAATTATAGAGTAAAGAATTTTATAGCCAGTCTTAAGAAAGTAAATTTCATTTGTTTTTTTTTTATTTTGATTTTTATAAAGAAAACTAAAATAAAATTTTAAAAACAACATAAAATAAAACAACAACAGTGCCACCCACTAAATTAAGTTTTTATAAACAGTTTTCCATGGAAATCTTTTTGAAGAAAAAACACAAGAAAAATAAGATTTTGTATTCGTTTTTCTGTTTCTTTTCTTTGTTTAAAAATAAATAAAAAAAACATAAAAAAAGAAAAGGGCCTGCTATGATGATAACGGTTTTATGGTAATTGGAGGCATGGACAGAACGTAATTTATTTTTAAAAACATTTTACACTGTTTCCCTTAACAAA
This sequence comes from Sarcophaga peregrina, assembly GCA_014635995.1. Classification (NCBI taxonomy): domain Eukaryota; kingdom Metazoa; phylum Arthropoda; class Insecta; order Diptera; family Sarcophagidae; genus Sarcophaga; species Sarcophaga peregrina. Next base: position 93,880,564 of record CM025789.1, read on the forward strand.
ACAAAACAATGATGCTCAGAGCGGAAAATATGATAAGAAATAAGAGACTAAAGTTTACTCAACGTTCCTACATTGAAAGACGACGAAACAGTGCGAATGAATACCAGCCCTTCTAATAAGAAAGAATATTATTTTGCAGTAAGTATTGACATTGAGGGAGTCATTCAACAAACTCGAGAGCGATACTAATATGCAGTCCATTTTAGGCTTAAGAGGCGCTGTGTAGCTTACTATGTAGCCTCTAAGCGATATTACCTGATCAAGAACTGCATCTTCTTTGGCGTAATTTATTTTAGGGGGAAAAAAGACTTCCAATCACTTATAGGACGCGGAAAGAGTGCCGCTTTCTGACGATTTCTGCCGTGGATGCAGATCCGCTGAGGAAGAGGAAGCTGTTATCCACTTTGTATATCAATGCCTATGCGAAGCGGATTACAGCACTTTGTACTATTAACCATGTCGTTAGAAATCTGCTAGAACTTATTACCGCTTTTGAAGTTAATTTCATAGGCTACACTACCGTGTACTTTAGGTTGAAGTCATCATAACTTTACTGAACTCTAAGCAATATTTGTTCTAATTTCTGGCGGTTAAGGTTACAATCGTTATCTAATGGCCTGCCTTTTAAATGAATTCCGAAAGTTTTGCAAGGAATTTTGGAATATTTTTAAGGCAAATGGTTTTTTTTTTTATGCCGAGGAGGGGCAAATGTACCTAACCGCACCATAGAGGAAGTCGTCACGTCCTCCGTGTGTGGGGCCCTCACCCACTAAATCCCCCCCTCGTACCGTGGACTGTTGAGTCCACTCCGGAACTACGGTGGTATTACTTCGGAGTGGAGTCCTTTTTGGCCTTTTGGCCACCTTCATGCTCACATCCGCGTCCGGACTGCGTAATGAAGATTGGGGAGACTTCTAATTGTCTCCACTATTCCTTCCGTCCAAGCTCCCGACTGGGACCTCGTTTGACACGTGAGCTCTGGCCGTCCACCTTCCTCTATCCTCGTCGTTCCATCGTCGTTGCCATTCTAAAATGGTGTTTTCCCTGAAGTGACCGGTTATGTGGTTTCCAGCCGATTTCGCCTTATAAATCTTCATCCGCTCTGCTGCCAGTAGATCGACAGGGATTGCACCTGCTATCACAAGTTCGGCTGGGGCGGACACCGTACGATATGCCGACGCGATACGTAGTGCAGCCGTTCTCTGTACCGCTAGAAGTAAGTTCGCCCGTTTTTCAACCCCTAGCGTTTCGGCCCAAATTTCGCTCCCATAGAGCATAATGCTACTTCCAACATCCATCAGGAGTCTCCGTCTCGCCGGTAGCGGGCCTCCAATATTCGCCATTAATCTGCTGAGCTGCCCGACGATCTTCCGGGCTTTGTCAGCCGAGTACTGAATCTGGTATGAAAATTTCAGCCTGGGGTCCAGCCTTATTCCCAGGTATCTTACCGAGCTCTTGGTCCTAAGGCAAATGTTAGAATTCGCCATAGTCTAGTGGGTGTGTAGTTTGTTGGCTTATTAGACGAAAGGCCCGAGTTCAAATCCCAGGTCAGGCATCAAAAACGAAAATATGAAAATAATCCTTCGGCGACTTCCTACCCTACGATCTTTGTTTAATAAAGTTCAGTGTCGTCGTTTGCATAATGACACAAAATGAAACGCTGGGCTCTGCTGGACCAAACGGAAGAGAATGAAGACTAATTGTCTTCTAAATTTCAATCTCTCAATGGCAATTGGAGAATATTTAAAGGCAAATGGTGTTTAAAAAATTGTCTTAAGTTATTACTTTGAGTAATTTTTTATGTTTCATTGTGTATTTTATTTTGAAATATTTTTAAAAATTCAGAACTAAAATAAAATCTTTGAACACCGTGCATCAATGCAAAGTGATTTCTAAAGAATTTCTTAGATTTTGTTTACTTCCAAAGCAACAAAATGAAAAACCAGAGGCAAAGGAAGATGCAGAATAACGGAAACATTAAGGAAACAGTTGGATTAGTGAAAGGGAAATTAAATAGATTACGGAAAAATAAAACAGCAACTCTACAGTGGCAATTACAAGGTCACTTCACTAGGCAGAACATATAATGACCGTTTAATGTTTAAAAAAAATTTTTTTTAAAGTTGAAGAGCGTTCAAATAAAAAAATTTGTTTCAACGACCTTGTTAGTTAAAAAATTTATATGTAAACAAAAGTATTTCATTTTTATTATTTTTTTTTTTAAGTTATAGAGAACTGTATTCTCTTAATTTTAAAAATGATTTTTTTATTTAAAAATTTATAAAAAAAATTTTTTTTTTTAATATTCCTTCATTAAATACTTTTTGTTTGCTTTACCACGCCAACGAGAAGGAATAATTTCTATTATTTAATTTCTTTATTTTTTTTTATTTTTTATTTTCGTATTATTTTTATTAATAATTGCAGTGACGTGTTTGCATTCTTTTGTGGGTTTTTAATTGCACCCACAATTTGAATTTTTTTTTTACTTTTTTGAAATTAAACACATGCCTTCTGAAAATGAACGCCTTTAAATGGAGGGAGGAAAATCAGAATAACAGCCAAAATTAGCCATTAGCCACAGCTATTAGCCATTAGCCATAAACAATATTAGGAAACCAAAATAAAACGGGAAATATTTTTTCAAATGAAAATAATCAAAGAAACACCATAACATTGAAGGTGGTTTTCGACCGGCGGGTGTATGTAACGGAAACAATTATGAGTGCAAATAACGCTTAACAATAGTGGCTGACGGTGTGTTAATTTTCTGTTTTTATTGACAATTAATTTATTTACAAAGACCATCCCGCTTAATTAATTTTCCTCTCTCTCTCTCTGAAAACACTAAAAGCAACAAGATTTCTTTAAAAGTAAATAAACTAGAAAGCCCACGCCTCGAAGACTAGAAAAATAGCAATTTTTATAGAAATTTCTGGTAATTTAATCGGGAGTGAAACCTCAAGAAGCATGTAATGTGTTGGCTTATTAAACCTCAAACGGCTGACTTTAGAAACTTTTCATGACAATTTTCTTTAATCTCTTAGATTTTGCCACAATACAACACTGCGGGATGGAAGTCGTCGAAAGAAATATTTTTTAATATTTCGGGATATCCAAACTGTGGTTTGAACCTGGGACTCTCGTCTAATAAGTTGCCCTTACTGAAAGCTGGTCATTACAACTCAGGATTACTATCTACTTATGTTGTGTGTCGTAATATTATACATGAGTGGTGGGACCAACTTAAACTGTAGGTCGATTCCGAACGACAGATTTTATTTGTTCAATTTTATTTACTCTCAGAGTTTTAGCAAGAAATCTACTGAGAGGAAGACGCCGAAAAATATTTTTCATATTTCGTTTTCGTAGAGATGTCGGGCTGCTACTTGAGGCCTCATGTTGAATAAGCCAACACACAACACCCTAATCTCAGCGATAAATCTTTCTCTGATTGATTTGAATATTCACACTGCAATTGTTAGCTTAACGTTTGCCTCTTTTTACAACAACCGAAAGCTTCGCAAAGAAATTTAGAATCGTTTGAAGTTAAGTCTTATATTTGGGTTCCAAGACACAGGAATATTGTCAGAAATTGTTTGCTGAGTATCTGGTTAGAAGGGGTCAAATGAATTCTCAACCTCAGCAGGTATAGGTTTTGCAATTGCCTCAATTAAGCCGTGTTTAATTCCTAGACAGCAGAAGGCTGTGTGCAGCACTGCTGGATTGTAAAGGGTCCGCCAAATAACTTTTTTTTCAATAATGCTTTAAAAAAAACTGGAAAATATTTTCCCAAATTTCTTTTTTTACTTGAAAGTAGAATCCTTCCGATTAATAATGGAAAATAATTTCATTCTAATGGCTGCCTCGGCTGGCCATGCAGTTGCCTACACGATCGGTCCAATTTTTAAGCACATTATTGATTGTGTGCAGCTGTATTTCACCAATGGCTTCACGAATATTGTCCTTTAAAGAGTCAATTGCCTCTGGCTTGTTGACTTAACACTTATCTTTGACGGCATCCCACAAATAATAGTCCAACGGTGTCAAATCGCAGCTCCGAGGTGGCCAAACGATATCAGCTCTACGGCTGATAATGCGATCTTTAAAAACAATGCACAAAACATTAAGTGTAGGGATGTGTGGCTCGTACCGCCGTCCTGTTGAAAACATATGTCGGCAATATCTTCTTCTTCAATTTTTGTGAACAAAAATTCATTTAATATGGCCCGATAACAATCGCCATTGGCTGTAAAGGCCACTTTTTGCTCATTTTCGAAGAAAAATGACCCAACTATGCCATTGGACCAAAATCCGCACTAAACAGTAACTCGTTTTAGGTGCGTCGGCTTTTCAATCTACGCGTGCGCCCCAAATATGAAAATTTTGCTTGTTTAGATACCCGCTTGTTTACATTTTTCAATCGCATTTCATGCATTGGTTTTCACAAGTGATTTTTCAATTGGAATTCTCAAGCATGTACTTTACAAAAGGCAGTTGCAATATCTGGTTTTATTTTGCAGTTGAAAAGGTTATTTATAGAGATACACTGTTTGATACACTGTTGAATATTGGCTTTAGCTGAACTCCTAACTTCTATTTAAAAAATTTATGATTTTAAAATTATTTTTGGAAAATTTCTTTTATTTTTGTTTTGTTTTCCTTTATTTTGATTCTATCGTTGGATCAGACAAAGTAATTCAATATCTTTAGTTGCTCATTTCTTCTTTAGAAATTTTTAAAGAAAAAGAAAAAGAGAATAGGAAGTTCAAGTTTATTATCTTAAGAAATTATAAACAAATTTCAAATTGTTTATTTATTTTATTATAAATCCACAAAAAAAAAACAAAAAACAAAAAACCAACAAAATAATTTTCCTTTAAATTTTTTTCTTTATGTTGTTCATAATTTGTTGTTTACCGATGAGAATTTTTCACACCCGTGTTATGATGCATTTTCAATATCATACAAAATGAAAATTGCCAAACGCCACAACAGCTATGTATGGGTGTATGTATGTAACTGGCAATGAATCATAAAAACAAAAATTCAAAACTAAACAAAAAAACAAAAAACAAGGAATTATTTTCTATGCAAGAAATTTATTTTCAAAAAATAAATGATCGCAATGATAATAAGCCACGTAATGATCATGTTAAACAGAAATACAGTAAGACCCCGCTCAACGCGAGTGATACGTTAAAATAAGTTCCAGCGCTAAACGAGGCAACTTAACACGTACATTTGTATGTAAATAAATTGCGACTTCAGAAAATACAGTGTTAAGCACAGCAGCGTTAAGCGGGGTCTTGCTGTAGTTATTACAATCCCAATGTAGTTGTTGTGTTAACACAAGTTTTCATTTCTTTTGTAATTGTTTCATGACTATTTTATTTTATTTTATTTAACAACAAAAACAAAAATTTTACATTTTTTAATGCAATAAAGCCAAAAAAATTAAAATAAAATTAAAAAAAATATTGTATTGTTTTAAAAATAAATTCATTATTGATAAAAATTTTGTCTGTAAATATACAACAAAAAAAAACTATTTTTTTTAAATTAAATTTTTCATGTCTATTACCATGAATATCGAAAAAAGAGAAAGTATGTCTAGGTTTCGTACAAGTATACATACAAACAGTTTCTATAAAATTATTTCATTTTCCTTCCACAATATGGCACAATGTGATTACCAAAAAACAACTTTAAAACACTCGCTGTCAAACCTAAATTATATGAAGTCATTCCCATTGCCATTTATATTTTGAGTGTTATTGTTCACCAATAACTGTTATTTCTTGGTGAGAGCACATATATTATCATACATAATCATTTACAAGCAGAAAACCAAAGACGAGTATACTCGTCGTTGGCAATAGGAAGGCAGAAGGACTCGATATCCGTCCTTTTTCGAATTTGCAAAGGTTTTAGTAGAAAAACAAATAATAAATCACGCAGATGGATAAAATAAAGAAAATGGAATAAAACGAGACAAGACATACATACATAATTGGTCATTACAACCCTTCAGTCAGGATTATTGACCTAGTTTCTCACACTACTTATGTTGTGTGTGTTAATTCTATACATTAGTGGCGGGACCTACAGTTTAAAATCGACTCCGAACGACAGATTTTTGAGAAACTTTTCATGGCAATTTTATTTACTCTCAGAGTTTTTGCCAGAAATCTGCTGAGAAGAAATCGCCGAAAAAATACTTTTTGTATTTTTATTTTGATGTCTGGCCTGGGACTCGAACCCTGGCTTTACGTCTAATGCTGGTTTATTACTACCTACTAGACCATGGCGACTTCGAGACACGACAATTGCAAAAATTGGCATCACTTAAAAATTGACTATTATTGTTTGCAAAAAAAGAAAAACATTTGCTAATTTTGGGTTCGATTCCCACCAGAGGCTCTACTTTGCGACACTACACCGGGCATATGGTCGAAGTTACTCAGCTCGTATATGATTATAATATAATTTGTAATTGTATTGTAATTCTTAAATAAATAAATAAATTTGCTAATTCAAACGCCTCCATGTTATAATGTATTTAAATTATGACGAGTATAGTCGTCTTGGCAACGCGGGATACTCTGTCAAAAACGAGTATATTCGTCCCTCTCGGCGAATGTGTTAATACTATCTATGCAAGGTCGCAGAATTCTAGCTCTTATAGTATCTTTTAGATATTATTTATTCTCCAGATATTCTTTAGATGATCACACACAATAGAAATTCAATAATCCCTCCAACCAGCTTTATAACAATAATAAATTTCATCTCCATGAGTACTTCAATGCAAATGCAAATTCTTCGTTAGGTACATTTGTACTTCCGTTTCGCTAATGATGTGTATTACAGAGGATGATTTTTGTTTCATATTTTTATGTTGTATTTCCAAATATTAGATTGTAGATCATTTTCGTCATCATCAGAAGTGCCGTTATTAGAAGTTGTAGAAGAGTGAGAACCAATCTGTATCGTTATTAAACACCTTCTCTCGTTCATAAAAATATCGATGTTAAACATCGAATTTTATGTGTAAAACATCGATATATCGTTTGCATTCCTATACTATCTCCATTTTATTGTGGCATTCAGTCACATTGTTACGACAACAGCAACTTTAATTACCAATAAAATGGAGATAACCAGGAATGGATAGGAAACTATGCTCTAGAGCTGATGTAGTTTTAAGAAAACCTCCTATTATGATCGCCATCGTCCTTACAATACGCTTAAACCTGGTTTGATTATTCATTTTCTCTAAAGTCATCCTGTAGAATAAAGTTCAATTGTTTACAAAATTGTATAGTCGACAACAATAACGATCAGTTCCCATTTTATTGCTCCTGGATTGTGCATTTAAGTTCCGTTTAAGTAGTGCTGGATGCTTTTGTTAAACGAAGAGCATTGTATGCCGAGAACCATTTACGCCACTTCATTTCCTATTTGGTCAACAAATTAACTCTTCGAATTCATCATTTTCACACACGTTACTTTGAAGAGAACATTTTGGCGCTAGAAGTAGTTGGGAGTGCAGCTGAATTTCATGACAGTGGTCATTGAATGTTTCGCGATCTCCTTTAGATACTAATGCTGGAGATACAACTTCTAGGACTTTATAGGTTGACAAAGGGGATTTACAGCCACTAAATATAGGTATATTCGCACTCGATATACTCATATCTGGTGTGATATCTCGTGATTTGATTCTGTCAGTACCCGGACGTACTCTGGGAAGTGTAAAAAGTTCTCATAATCGAATATATTCGGTAATGTTGTTCTAAAACCACGATCGAAAGTGAATTCAGATATAATGTAGACAATAGGATGAACAAGAGGAACTGTACAAGAGATTTTGGCTAAAGCTAATGTCGTTGGTGACCCATTTTTTTTTTTTTTTATCAGCCTCTTTTAATTTTTTTTTTTTATATCCCAGCATTTTATTATTCTGTCAGAGAAAATTTCTTTAAAAATAAAATGAAAAAAACTGACTGTGTGTTATTTTTATATACTTTAAACAGGTTACTGGAGGAAATCAATGAATAATTGAAACGAAATAATCGACGAAAATAAATAAATATATACGCGCTATGAAAAGAATAATTTTCTTTTAAAGAAAAACAAAAAAAAAAAAACGAAAAAAAGAAAATTCGCATATATTGTGGATTAAAAATAAATATTAAAATATCTATGCATACATACGCATACATAATATGTGTGTTAATATGTATGTATGTATCAGATATACTAAAAGCTATTATATACCTACTACTACATACATACCTACGTACACATTTCATTTTATATCGTTTTTTTTTTAAATATCCACTCAAGTAAATAAAAAAGATTTTCATTTACGCTCTCCTTTAAAATGAAACGAAAAAAAAACATAGAAACTATGAATACAGCCACTTAACGTATAAATAAATACGTGCTACGTACATACATATACATATATATGTATGTATGTATGTATGTGTTTGCAAAATTTTTTCATTAACTTTCATTATTGCTGCTGTGGCTGCTGTTGCTGCTGGTTTTTTTTCTTTTTTTCATTTTCTTTTCTTATTCGTGTTTCTCTTCTTCTTAATACACAACATTCATCTACAGTGTTAAAAACAATTAATTTTTCAAGTTCATTTGCTTAGAAAATACTCTACGCATACACATATACATACGACTTATTATACTCAAACGCATACATGCACAAGCGTCTCACCTAAAGATTAATTATACATCATCGTCACTACAATACGAGTACATTTTCTTATACGCATAATAAATGATCATGAATACTAACGAGCCAAAAGATGGTGAACGAGAGAGTGAAAGAATAAAAGAGAGTACATACTAAAAATTATTGCTGTTCATAAATATGTGTGTGTGTGTATGTGTTTTCATTAAATACTCATTTATTTGCATTAGTATGTGTAGTAATCATGCGAAGACATATTTGTTCGTACATTGTCAATTATGTGTGTGTGTTTAATACAGTATTTACAACAACAAAAATAAATTACTTGTACACAATTACCCACAATTAATAAATGAGTGATTGAGAGAGAGCGAGAGAGTGAGAGAAGGAGAATTTAAAAAAAAATACAGTGTGGTGCACAAATAAGTTCATGTTTTTTTCAGTTTTTAATATAAAATTCTAAACTAAAATGTTCAAATTCTAAGAAAAAAAAACTATCAAGAGGAAAATAACTTGGATGTACTCAAATTAACACCATTCCAAAATTTTACTGAATACGAGTATTTGTAATAAGTAGCCCAAAGACTCTTGTTATATAAAACTTTATTTATGCGACTTGTCATGCTCTCCACCATATCCTCTATAATTTCTTTAGAAATATTTATCTATCCCTAATGAATCGTTGGGACTTTGTGCTGGACACTGCACTAATTGAGATTATTGTTCACTATGTAAGCCACTTTCACTTTGGCTGCAATGGTATAGCCAATAGCTGTAGTTGCCGTCCATCGATTAACGGTTTTCCCGATTGCAGAAGAACTTTTTTTATCACTTTCAGTTTCATTCAATTAAAATTGTCCAAAGTATAAACATGTACTCATTTCTGCTCCCCACTGTATGTTTTCAACAGTGGTTTAAAGACAAAAAATATTGAAGAAAAGAGAAAAATAATTTGAAAATTTAAGGATTGCCAACTTTTCCCAGCCTTTAAATAAATTCCCTTAAAAAGTGTTGGCAAAATAACAAAATTATTCTCAATATGCCACAGAGACTTAAAGGATTTAAATTCATTACTGGAATCACTCAACTGCAGGTGCAACAATAAATTTAAAACATTTGCAAAGTGTTGGTGCAACCGATAATTCGTAGAAATGTACTCAGGAGATAAGTATTCCTCTGGAGAATTGCAAAAAAAAGAAAAGAAAATTGGTTCAATGGTGCCACTTCCATTGAAATCAACAGAACAAAATTTTAAACTTCATTTTCAATTTTTTCCATCTTTGGCACCTAATGGCTCTTATAATAGGTTACTGGCCTCTGTTTACATATGACCGTAATCTTGAAATATTTCATAATGACGTCTACTCAAGCTGTAAAGAAGAAGAAGAAATCACAAAATATTTTCTCAGTCATGTCCAGTGCTTGGAAGCTTTACTTAAAAAGGATGATTTGGTAACCAGAATTTATCGACAGAAAGTAATGAGATTAAAAAGGATTCCTATCTGCCATAAAACTATCGTGTTGACTGCAAAATGCCAGCCAGAGTTATAAACGTAAAGGTACAGTCGGCACCACATAGTATGCAAGCATGATATGCTTTTTGGGGTGAAAAAAATATGCAATAGTCTGAAAGAAAGGAGTTCTGTAGTAGGTTTGATAATGTCTATAGCCAGACGAGCAAATAATAAAACTCTCATGGGTTATGGGACCCTTTGTGTTGGCCATGGCAAGAATAAAAAGGATTTAAAGTATGAAGAGAAGGAGAGAGTAAGAGCGAATGAAAGTGAAAGAAGTAGAAGTAGAAATCAAATAGAGATATATCATACTCTTCAGCCAATGTAATTGCATTATAATCCTCTGGAGAGCTTGAAATCAGTTATTGAATTTCTTACTTAACAACTTCCCTATCCAATGAGTCATATATGATTCACGGGAGCGTATTGTAAAACGTTCATGAGTCACATGTGACTCATTTCTTTATACAATTAATGAAGCATTTGTGCTGAAATATTTTTTCGAATTCTAAATGGACGTATAGCAAAACCCAAGAGATTTGTATGGGTACAGGAAAACTGTTAATTATTCACTACAAATCTTTAGCCAGAATGACAACCCAGATTCTCACAACACACAAAGAGGGGCAGAACTTATAGTTTAATTCCCACACCGAACGTCAGATTTTATGAGAACATTACCATGGAAATTTCATTTGCTCTCAGAGTTTTTACCAGAAAACTGCTCATCTAAACTAAGCTTTGAACCATGAGCACTCGTCTGAGAAGCCAGCATACAACTTAAAAAACTGCGACTCTCGATAAAATTTTTAAATCCCCTAGGAAACCCTCTCCTTGGGTATTTAGCCTTATAACGCTAATAACGTCAGATTCTATAAGAACATTATCATGGAAATTTCATTTGCTCTCAGAGTTTTTTACCATAAAACTGCTTGTTTTGTTCGAGACGTTTAAACTAAGCTTGGAACCGTGGGAACTCATCTAATAAGCCAGCGTACGCCTTAAAAAAGAGCGTAAAATGTTTAAATTCCCAAGGAAATCCTCTCTTTGGGTATTTGACTTTATAACGCCAAGAGCCGAACAGTCATAGTGGAGGCACTCTATTGTTTTCAAGGCGAATCGATCTAACAATATCACATTGGGATTTTTAAACCCCAGCAGTAAACTTGTTCTACTATTTTTGGCCATAGGTTACAGGCCGTGGTCACATAATACTTTGATCTATGCTTTTAGAACATCTGCTGTCCCTGCTGAACCCACCTTCCAGGGTAGCAGATTGAAGAACTAGGAGAGCACAATCTATTGGAAATTGTGTCCATAATCCGATTATGAAACACAAACTTGAAAAGGTAGATAAAGCTTCGAAACAGATTTTAAATGTTAATAAAACAACAAGAAAATTAAAGAAAATTTTTAAAAATAGAATTTAAATCTCCAGAAAAAAAAATTTCTTAAGAATATGGCACGAAAGCTTTTTAAAAGCAATTTTTTTTATATAATTTCTACGCTATAGAGAGCCAAAGAGAATTAAAAACAACAATAAAAACGTGAAATTAAAGCCAAGAAAAGGAAAACATGACAAAAGGAAAATAAATGAAAAGCTTTGTGAGTGAAAAACAATACAACGACAGTTACTATTTCCACTACACTGTTGCATATAAATATGTATGTATGTGTATATATATATATGTGCACATGTATTATGTTTATTTAAATACACACACATTCACACACAGATGTTTAAAGAATATTCGCATGTTTACATAGACTTTCTTGCAAAAAACGCAAAATAAAGAGCAGAAGAGAAGAGAAAAATTGAGATTTTTTTTTGGTTTCTTTTTATTAAGAATTCTTCTTCGCTTTTTTATTTTTTATTGTTTTTCTTTTTTTTTTTTTTTGTAAATTTTAATCTCTCATATGAATTTCAAAAAAAAAATGTTTTTTTTTTTATTTACAAATCTTCAGTAAAGAAGAATTTTTTCTTCTTTTTTTCATAAAATTTCTTTTAATTTCTGTTTATTTTTAATTTTTTTTTTTTATTGGTTTACTTATGACGAAGGTGAGTTGTTTTTTAAAAAAGAAATAAAACGAAAAAAAAAATTTTATAAAAATTAATCGATAATATTTATAAGAACAAAATAATAAATAAAACAAAACAAAAAGAAAATATATTTTAATACACTCCTATGGAGGAAAAAGAGTACAGTAAAGTATTGTAGGTGGCATAAACTTATGTCATAAGACATATTAATACCATTTGAAAAGGCTTTCAAAATATAAGGGGATGGGGACAATATATATACATACATATATATAGTTGACCTTTTTTCTTAGAAAAAATTTTAATAAATAAACATAAAATAATTAAACGATGAGTCACTCATATAAACTTTTAACATTCTCTTAAACTTTGTTTTCGTTATTAAAAAAATTTTTTAAATAAAATAATAAATAAATACAAATTTATACAGCAACTATTTTATTGCTTATGTAAAGGGTACGCCAAATAACCAATTTTTTTTTAAATGCTTTAAAAAAAACTCCTGAATTTTTTCCCAAATTTGCTTCTTTATTTGAAAGTACAATCCTTCCGGTTAATAATGGAAAATAATTTCATTTAAATAGCTGCCGCGGCTGGCCATGCAGTTGCCTACACGATCGGTCCAATTTTTGAGCACATTATCGATTGTGTGCAGCTGTATTCGATCAATGTCTTCACGAATATTGTCCTTTAAAACGTCAATTGTCTCTGGTTTGTCGGCGTAACACTTATCTTTGACGGCACCCCACAAATAATAGTTCAACGGTGTCAAATCGCGGTTCTGAGGTGGCCAAACATTATCAGCTCTGCGGCTGATAATACGATCTTCAAAAACAGAACGCAAAATATCGAGTGCAGCTTCGACTGTGTGGCACGTAGCTCATTTCTGTTGATACCAAATATTGCCAATATCTTCTTCTTCAATTTTTGTGAACAAAAATTCTTTCAACATGACCCGATAACGATCGCCTTGCTCATGGCCCAATTATGCCTCTGGCCCAAAATCCGCATCAAACAGTGACTCGTTTTGCGTGCGTCGGCTTTTCAATGGATGCGTGCGGATTTTCTGTGCCCCAAAGGCGACAATTTTGCTTGTGTACATATCCGCCTAGATCAAATTGAACTTCATCTGAAAAGATGATTTTTTTTTGGCATCTTCTGTAAGTCGATCGCAGGCCCACTTAGCGAGGGAGAAAACGCATTGGATGGTCAATATTCGTTCAGCGAAAGGATAAAACTAATTATCTGTCAAATCAGACATAAGCTAAGGCTTACCATTCACGAAAAAAGCACTAGATGAAAAAAAAACGTTAAATGTTAGACCCGATATATACAAATTGTGTCTGAAGATTATAGAATTATAGAAGCACAGAATTATGGAATCATAATTATAATGACCAATTATGTTCGTTCGATTGTAGATTGTCTCGAGCTCTACATATTAAGATTTTTTCATGATCCAAATGAATAATCGGAACACATCCTTAAAATCTGTGGATTATTAATGTATTCCAGGAGGAAATAGCACAGAATTTGTCTTTGTTGATACCCAAACCCAAAAGCATTTCAAAACTTGTCAGGGCAATAGGCTTGAAGGATGCTTTATAGCGAAACCCAAACAAAAAATATAAGGGGAGTACGATTGAACGTACGTTCTTTACATTTCTAATAAACAAGTTAAATAAATTGTTACTTTGTTTAGTTGTTAGAATTGCCAAAAGAATCATTTTCAATTCGTTTTTTTTTCATAGATAATGGTCTGAGTTTCGAAGCATTTTTTTTAACGTTTTCATTTTCATTTTTTTATTCCAACAAGTGTCCACCAAATGAAAATTGGATTTTTGTTATTGTTTATAGTTTATTTTCAAAATACAATACAAATCAAATAATAATAATAATGATAATATATATTAAAACTAATTTGTTTAAAGAATAAATCAAATAATTTCTGCATATTTTTATTATTTATTTGCATAACAAATAAATTGAAATGATAATCGCTCTCTGGGGTCAGACACGTGCTGCAAAATAATCGTTTTTCATGCAAGAATTCAAGAAAAATAAAATATTTAATTGACTGTGGGTATTTCTGTTGAATAATTTTATAAATTAAAATTGAAAACAATATTTTAAAATATATTTTTGCAACCTCCGAATGTATTAAAAAAATTTTACTTTGAAAATTGCTTTAAAAAGTGAAAATATTTTTGAAATATTTTCAAACTATTTGCAGCAGCATTCTTGGCTAATAAACACATAAAACTGAGTCATTTTTAAGTATTTTTTTATAATATTTTTTCTTTTTTTTTTGTGTATTAGAAGCAACTAATTTAAGAAAAGCAATCAATTTTTCAAACAAGATTGCAAGTGTCAGGCAAATTAATTACAATTTCTATTCTCCTCTTTTTCTATGCCGCTTTCAAAGGCAAAAAAAAAAGGAAAAGATAAAAATTAAGATTTTTTTTTTTTGTATATTTAATGGCCATTAATGGAGAGACCTTCAGGGCAAAATAACAAATGAAATTTATTTTATTTCCGTTCCTAATAATAATTATGCAAACGTACGTAAAAAACTGTGATGAAACCATAGAGATGACAATCAAAAATTTGTGATTCCAATAAAATATCGCTCGTAAAATATCAATAAAGTGTAGTGATGGTGCACAAGTAAACTAACGGGTCATTTATTAAACGTTTCCTATTTCTAAATTCCTATAAAACAAAAAGGTGTGCATGATATCCACGATATTTTTTATTCGTTTGAAAGATCTATTGATGCCACTGAAGTCGCCGTAGGCTAGTAGGTAATGTGCTAGATTATTAGACAAGAACCTTTGGTTCAAACTCCAGCTCACGTATGTCCAACAAAACGAAATATGAAAAAATACCTTCTCAGCGGTGTTCAGTCAACAAAATTATCGAAATTCTAAAAAAAAATCTATCGTTCAGAGTCAACATTAAAACTGTTGGCCTTCCCCCCACCTACATACATAACATACATAATTGACCATTACAACCCTTCAGTCAGGATTACGACCTAGCTTCTCCTCTTATGTTATGTGCGTTAATTTTATACATGAGTGGCGGGACCTACAGTTTAAAGTCGACTCCGAACGACAGGTTTTTGAGAAGCTTTTCATGGCAATTTTTACTCTTAAAGTCTTTGCCAGAAATCTGCTGAGAGGAAGTCGCCGAAGAAATATTTTTTCGTTTTGATGACTGACCTGGGATTCGAACCCGGGCCTTTTGTCTAGTAAGCCAACACACTACCCACTAGACCACGGCGACTTCCCCCCCCACCTAAGACACAAAAAAACAAGCTTTTCTGGTTAGATCAAAATGTCAAATTTTATGTGACTCTGGCACACAATACTGGATGAATTAGGGCCAATTGCCAACTGTTCTAGAGCCCATTTAACAAACACACGTCTTTGTTTTCGGTTGGCCATGCTGATTTGGCAAAACAGCCTGAATAAATGACAACTAAATCGACACGTCGTTGTTTATGGCTGTTTGCCGCGACTTGCAGGCATTTTGTAAAGTTGCTGGCCGAAGACACGACAAAAAATTCCCCAGGTTGTGATCTACATACATACATAATTGGCCATTACAACCCTTCAGTCAGGATTACGACCTAGCTTCTCACACCACCCATGTTGTGTGCGTTAATTTTATACATGAGTGGCGGGACATACAGTTTAAAGTCGACTCTGAACGACAGATTTTTGAGAAGCTTTTCGTGGCAATTTTTACTCTCAGAGTCTTTGCCAGAAATCTGCTGAGAGGAAGTCGCCGAAGAAATATTTTTCGTTTTTATGTCTGACCTGGGATACGAACCCGGGCCTTTTGTCTAATAAGCCAACACACTACCCATTAGACTACTGCGACTTATGCAGATTGTGATCTGCAAGTCTAAAATTTAAAGTACTTGTGTGCGATACAAAAACGACTGTTACCGGATTCTCCTGCTCTCCGCCAATATTTATCCACCACATTGCGAATAGTCCTCTCGGTGGGACAATTATGGTGATCGAAAAATGGTTAAAACACATGGTGCAGAATATCCATTTTAATGCAATCATTTTAGAACTTGCACATGTCGCTACATCCGTTTAAGGTGATTTAGCAGATTATGTTGAATAAATTGCAATAAATTTCCCAGAAATGGGTCCAACACTATGCTTGTTATCCCAGTGAGGTGACCCTATATATAGAAATACCTTAAGTAGGATTATCATTGAGATTTTTTATACAAACTTCTTTATTTATTAAACAATTTCAATGAAATATTTAAAAATCCCTGATTTTTTTACGTTTTTCCATTTCATACAAATTACTCATGAAATCAAGTGTTGTGAATATTTTTTTGCTTTTTTTTTATCTCTTGAAAAATATAGGAAATGATGAGAACAGATGCTGGATTTAATTGACATGAAAAACTTTAAATTCCATCGTTAAAATTTAAAACTGAAAAATAACACGCAGCGACAGTGAAAATACACTGGAGTAACTATATAGTCTACGTTGTTCAGTTTATCACAAAATGTTTCAATTTCATGTTTGAGCGACCATCAGAAGTTGGTCAATGTTTACGCAAACGAAAATAATAATATTTGCAAAACACACAAACATTAGCCAACTTTTGATAGTCGTGCAAACGTAAAATTGAAACCTCATTTTGTGATAAACAATCATGATCCATCAAATATTCTGGAAGTTTTTGAATTAAAAATTAATTTTATGAGTTGACGTATATAAAAAATATCACTTGACTGTTAGACTCTTTAATTAATAACTAAGGCAATTTTTGTCCGATTTGATCAAATGATGACTCAATTTCGTCACAAAAGAACAGACTTTGGGAATATTATCACTTATCCTATATTCTTTTTATTAAAGTTTGCTACTATGAATGGACAAACTCGAAAAAATATGAAACAAATTCAAATTTTTAAAGTTTACTTCATCAAATCTCATCGCATATTTAGTCGAATAATAGATATGTGTATACTGTTGCAAAGGTCAGACATCAAAAGATTTCAGCAGATTTCTGGCAAAGACTCTGAGAGTAAAAATTGCCAAGAAAAGCTTCTCAAAAATCTGTCGTTCGGAGTCGACTTTAAACTGTAGGTTCCGCCACTCGTGTATAAAATTAACGCACACAACATAAGTGGTGTGAGTTAGCTAGACTGAAGGGTTGTAATGGCAAATATTTTTTTATGTATGTATGTACATTGTAAAGGTCCATCTCTTCCCTTTCCAAAAAGATTTAAATTTTGAAAATCGAATCAGATATGTTTGAGTAATCCAGAAATTTTCGCGTTAAGTAAAAAAAAAAAAAACAGATTTTGTCAAATAAAAAAAGTTTGGAGGGTTAGAGAAATAAAAAAAAAGTTTTTTGAGTTCTACTCAATAAAATTCACAACCTACACTATGTCAGTAGCCGAGTGTATTTATTTTTTTTTTTTATTCTGTCGCATAGTGTAATCCAACGTTATATCACGCGGTCGCTGCTTCAAATCTCCCTCCATCAATGGCAAAAGCAATTTCTGCATAATTTTTCACTTTTTTCCTGTTTTTATCTGTTCCTCTCTACAATATCACTCTACATTCGTCCACTCTTGAAGTTTATTTAAATGTGTACGTGTA
This sequence comes from Sarcophaga peregrina, assembly GCA_014635995.1. Lineage (NCBI taxonomy): Eukaryota > Metazoa > Arthropoda > Insecta > Diptera > Sarcophagidae > Sarcophaga > Sarcophaga peregrina. The sequence continues at coordinate 93,898,481 of CM025789.1, forward strand.
TGTGCATGTGTAGGTGTGTTGCATGAACTACTTAAACTACTTCTACAAGTCAAGGCTGTGGCATGAGGAACCATTTCTCTTCTAGACAAAAAAACGATTTTTTTGTAAACAAAAAGGTACACCATTTCCAACAGAATTTCTCAGAAACGTTTACATTCTGATTTTAATTTAAATACCTCGTTTTTCTTCCTTTTTTTCTTTTATTCTTTGAAATTTTGTATTAAAATTTATTCGTTTATTATGAAGATTGCTTTTTGTTGTTGCCGTTCTTGTTGTTGTTGTTGTTGTAAGTCTCATAATGTTGCGGAAATTTCAATATTTTTTCTTCCGTAATTTAATATTCTTTTCATCACGAGAATTCCGTCAACAATAATTGTTCTTTTGTGCATGTCATGTTATGATGTCAAAATTTTAACAACAGACAACTGTCTAATCTGCTCTGGTCACCCGAAAAATGAAATTCTTTTTAGGCTTTTTAACATTCACGTTAAAAATGTGACAGCATTTGTTTGAATTTCAAATTTAAGAAAATTTTGTGTTGTTTTTATAATTTTTTGTCGCTCTCATCTTATAAGCTGTAGTGGATTCAGAAAGTTAAAGTTAAAATTTCATTGGAAATTTAATAAAATAAATACAAATTTAATGTAATCGATAACTACTTTATCAGTTGCCATTATTAATTCATTTTTTTAAGTATTAATTTAATTTAAAAATTTAGAATGCTGTTAAATAAAAGTAGAAAATTAAAGTTATCGAAAGTAAAAAATTGAAAAAAATTTAAATTAATGAAGAATACAGTACCCTTGAAAATAACTTTCAGTTGATATTTTATGTAATTGAAGAATTTTTAGGTTATCGATAAATTTCCTAAAGATATTTTTAATTATCGATAATTTTTTTTTTTATTTTAGTTGTATTGTTAACAACAGGAAATTCAAATTTCATTTATCGATAAATTTTCTAAAGAAATTTTTAATTATCGATAAATGTTATCGATATTTTTTTTATTTTATTTTAATTGTATTGCTATCGACAGAAATTCTACATAAAAAAATATAGTCGTTGATTAAATTCTAAGCAAAAAATTTATAAAAAAAAATTACTTAAAACGATTTTCCAATCTTTTGTTTTAAACTATTTATCGATAACTATTTTCATTGTAGGATTTTTGTATAATTTCATTTTATTTACTTACATCCAGATATATTGTTTTGTTTTATTATCCTTTGAATAAGTTTTTGTCGCCTTTTAAGTATTTGAGAATTTGTTATCGAAATTTAAATTTAATTTCTTTAGTTTGCAAAATATTTCCGTTGTTCTTGATACAATAATTCTGATATACTCAATAATTTTTATTGTTTTTTGCTTATTTTTATTTTAAAGAATTTTGTTTTGTTTTTATTTTCGTTTTTATTTCTTTGGTTTCGTTTCTATTTATTTTGCGTCATTATGTGGCTGAAATCGAGTGGGTAAACCAAACCAAACCAAACCATTTACAATTTATGCCCAAAAGCAAAATATTTATTTTTAAAACAGAGTTTTTATTGTTATACGCATGTGGAACGTAGTATTTAATAACGTTTGTGTTTTTTTTTTATTTTCTTAAATAAAATTCCCTTCCATCCGCAAATACAACTCAATCCAGTCAACCAGCAACCAATTTTATGACCAATTGTGGTGATTTTGATTGCCATCGTCATAACACAAATGTAATCAAAAATAGAAGAAAAAAAAACGGACATTGTTTTCCATTCATTCAGAACATTCATAAATATTTTTAAAATTATTTTTATTGTTGTTGGTATTTAAAGAAAAGAAAAAATTCAACGTATTTACGTTTTCTTTTTAAAAAAATATGTACCCACAATTTATGTATGGAATGATAGAGAAAAAATAAACCGATTACTTGCAAGTATACATTGAATTTCAGTATAATATTTCAATTAATTTCAATTGGTAATTTTTGTTTTTATTAAAATTTTTCGATAACTTTCGTTTTCTATATGAAATATTTCGTAAACCATAATTTTATTTTAAATAAATGCTCGATAACTTAAAAGAGAAAGAATTGCACTCAATTAGCAAATTTCTTTAGCATAACAGCCAATTCAACAACCTAATACATCATCCAAACAACATTTCCATTCTAGAATCTACGAAAAGATATTTTTCACTTTGTTCAACAGCTATGGCAATTAATAGCATATTTAGGACAATTATTGGCACCTCTTTAAGAATAATTTTTGATAACTACAACTTTTTGTTCAATATTTATTGGCACTACAATTCCATGTGAATTATTTATCGATAATAATAATTTTCTATCCAATATTTATTGGAACCATAATTTTCTACGGAATATAAATCGATAATTGCAATATAAATCGATAACTTTTATACGCTATTTATCGATAACAATAATTTTCTAGTCAATATTCATTGGAACTATTATTTTCTACGGAATATAAATCGATAACTTCTGTACACTATTTATAATTTTCTGCGAAATATTATTCCATAATTACAATCTAAATCGATAACTTTTATACGCTATTTATCGGTAACAATAATTTTCTAGCCAATATTCATTGGAACTATTATTTTCTACGGAATATAAATCGATAACTTCTGTACACTATTTATAATTTTCTACGAAATATAAATCCATAATTACAATATAAATCGATAACTTCTATACGGTATTTATCGATAACAATAATTTTCTAGCCAATATTCATTGGAACTATTATTTTCTACGAAATATAAATCGATAATTACAATATAAATCGATAATTTCTGTACACTATTTATAATTTTCTACGAAATATAAATCGATAATTACAATATAAATCGACAACTTCTATACGCTATTTATCGATAACAATAATTTTCTAGCCAATATTCATTGGAACTATAGCTTTCTGCAATATAAATCGATAATTGGAATATAAATCGATAACTTTTGTACACTATTTATCGATAACCATAATTTTATTATTTATCAATAATTCCATATAAAAACTTTTCGATTTTCGATAGCTTACAACTTAATAAACCAAAATTTGATTGTGCATATGAAAAACAAAAATCGATAACTAAGAAAAATTTCCATTAATTAAAATTTTTGATAAAAGAAAATACCGATAAATAAATTTAATTTTAGAAATTTTATGGATTACCTGTAAAAACAAACTCGCTTTTCTTTCTAAAGGTCTTTCTTGGTCTCTAATTGTGTATTCCAGTCTACGTAGTATCTCAATGTTTAATGTTGTTGCCAAAAAAAAATTTTTTTTTTGCATCGTTTGATGAAAACCGAACAAATGTTTTCTGATGTTCAGTGTTGTTTTTCTTTTTTTTGTTTTTGTTCTGTCGTTTATAATATTAATAAAAATGAAAAATCCTTTCTTTTTTTTTCTTGGTTTTCTGTCTGTTTTTTATTTGATTTTCGATAAACAATGTCATTTGTCCGTATGTGGTTTATCGAGTGGGTGATATTTTATGAGGTTTCCCCCAACTTGACATGCTTTAATGCTTGATATGCTTTATTTTATTTTATTTTCTTACATTTTATGATACAAGAATGACCAGAACGATAATAATAAACAATAATAAATAATAATTTATAAGAAAAAATTTCAAATTTTAATACGAAATTTATGATTATATTTGTATGCCTTTTAAGACGATCCATACCATTAGTATAGCCATTGAATTTAAATGCCTTTCAGGTGTTTTTTTTTTTTGGGTTTTCTTAAGAAATATAAACGAATGCATTGAATGTGATTCAAGCCTTCTATGAATCCATTAATTAAATTTCTTACGTTTCTGCAGTATTTAATGTCTTTCAGGTGATTAGTATTCACGACAATCATTCACACTGCCAATGACTTGCCATAAAACAAGACAGTCTTGTTAACGAAAATTAAATTCGAATTCATTCATTTACAGCAGCATTAATGAACTATTCATGGCAAAGGCTACATATGGCACCTATGAGTCTACAACTTCTTTAAGACACTGACTTCTTCTCTACGTCTTCTTTATGGCATTGGTTTTGAGGTGTATACAGAATTTAAACTGCAGCCGTTTTTAGTGACAGTGGTTAGAAAGAAGAAAAAATTTTAAAAAGTATTTCTAAGGTTACTCTACTCAAATGTCCTGAAAGAATTTGCGATTACATGACAATGCAATACGACTTCCCATGGAAATTCTAGATATCCGTTCTGCATAAGGAGGTCAGTAAAGATGGTGTAGAGTAGCCTTCGTACAAAACTTTACTGATGGCTCCAAATAGACTGGCACTGTAATTTCCTTGGAACTGATTCGAATGGCCCAGTACATGCCGAATCACTGTAGCTTCCCGGACGGAAATTTAGGCAATATAAGCTGCAGAGTGGATTCTTGTAAATGCAACTCCAAAAGGGATATTATCATCCTTTCAATTAATCAAGCAGTTGCAAGCATATTGCCGATATATCAGTTAATGCCGAATTATGAGTTAACAAAACGATAGAATGCCTATATCATATGGCTACCAGGACACAACAATATTCCAAATTACTATAGAACAGATGAACTGGCCGGGTGCGGTGCAACTCATTGTACTCTCCAATGAATTTTCTGATTTCGGAATTTCTTTACGGGTATTGTTTTAGTTTTCCTTCGATTAAAATTTCTATTTGCCCTACGCACAACCTAAATTTAACGTCCAAGGGATTGGATTTCGCTGCACGCATTAGTTAACATCTAGAGGATGCTAGAATGTCATCCAGGAGGGACCGCGAGGAGGCTGCGTGTCAACTTAAATGCAGCAAGACAACGATCGACCTGGTGATCGGCACGTTGGCTACAATCAGAAACTTTATCTTGTTTGCATGTATTCCCCTCCTTCCTAATACTCTACGAGACTGTATCCTACCCGTGCTTCTTTATGGCGCAGAAGCATGGACCCTATTTAAGAACTGATGCAACAGTACTTGGGAGTATTCGAGAGAAAAGTCTTACGTAAGATCTTCGGTCCAATGCGAGTTGGCGCTGATTTCTGCATTCGATCCAACAGTGAACTGCATGAGCTCCTCAAGGACATAGACGTTGTACAGCATATGGAGGAAGATGCTCCGGCGAGATGGGTATTTGATGCGAGGATATGCGGAAGTCGGCGCAGAGGACGACCTTGTATACGCTGGAAGATCCAATTCATGGAAGCCCTGTCATCGATTGGTGTGACCAACTGGCGTAGGCGCGCACGAAGCAGAGGTGTCTGGAAGGATGTGTTGCTGCAGACTGAAATGCGATGACCGGATTGTTAATGACCAATTAAGTAAAGTAAGTAAATAAGGCAGAACAACGCAGGAAATCTGACAAAAACCGGTTAGAAATTATACAAAAAGTCTTGCTAAACTCTAAAGAAGCATGCTCGGTATGACTGTTAATAGAGTCCTGACAAGGCATTGTTGAGTCGTGAGGCACACTCATGCAAGACGCCTTAGTATGGGACACTTGGCAAATGATTTCTGTAGAAGCTGCACATACACGGAAGGCAAGAAGGTTGTTCTTCACCTTCTTCTTGCTTCTTGCTTCTAATGGTACCAGAAATAGATGAAATTTAAAAACTGTGGTATTACAATTGGTTTCATGTGGCCGATCCAAGCCCAATCTTGCTATCTACTTCCTTCTTTTGTGGCCCACTGTGTGTGTGGCTCAAAAATCCTTGAAAAGCTGAACATTCTACGTTTTTGCTTTAATAAACATTACTTATGTCGCACACAGTTGGTTGATTGTACGTCTTGAACACAAACACTTACGCATTTTACCTAGAAATAGACACGATGGTTACTGTATTTCATAAAACAAGAGACAAAGTGTTTCAATGTAAACAAAGTGTTCGTCTTATTAAAGTAAAGCGAAGAGAGAACAAGCAATGGCTAGAGTGGGAGAGAGAGGGGTTAGAAGAGTAATATAAATTACATTTTCTCACATTTCATTACAAAATGTATGTATGTGAGTGTGCAACAACAAATGTATGTATATTGAATATAAACACAGAGATGAGAACAGACAGAGTAGCGAAAGAGAGAGTACGAGTGCGAGTGCTAGTATGAAAGAAATTGTAACGGCAAGCCTGTGTACAGAGTACAGTACAGCCTGTTGAAACATTTCTAAAGGACACAACAAGTCAATTACGAATTACAATTCATGCAGCAATTGTTGCTCTATTTTATTTACTTTTCTTTTAGTTGGTGTTGTTGTTTTTATTTTTTGCTCTTGTTTTCTATTTTAAAGAAAATAAAAAAGAACATCAGGGAACCTGTTCTAAGGTTACTGAGAAGTGTAATAAATAATGGCTTTACCAGCTAAGCATCTGTGCTCTTCAATGGCCATAGGAAATGCATCATATTTGTGCAGCGTATGAAATTGAAATGTGATCCAGTCAAATGGGAAATAGTAAGACATTGAGAGGGAGAGAGAGAACAACTGAATGAGTTGCAATACAATGAAATGGAATTCCAATGCAATTACTCAGTCCATAGATTTCAATTTAAATAAATAGAACAAGACACGACCTCATGACTAGTAATGTAACAAACAGTGCGTGGTGGGATTGGAATTAAAAACAAATGATGCAATTGAAATTCATTCAAGGCGTATACTTAATAACCAACAGGAGTATAATGTTGTAATATTAAGTATACGCCACATCTGCTGCAATATTGTTCAATTAATTACCGCAAGTATTGTATTAAATTGTCTTAAATATGTACGTAGTCTTTAAAATCTTGAATTTTTTTTCTTTTTTGCCGGTTTGATTATCACACACATTTTCTGGTGCTTCCTAGCACAGTCTGATAATAATCACCCCATAATTTTCAATTCATCATAATCTTTTGCAGCAAAATTCGGTTCTGTTCTCAATGCCATTGCATTTGAAATGAATGTGCGTGCATTTCTTACCAGTTTAAAGCCATAAAACAGGATGAATACTTTCCACTACTTTAAGCTGCTTTCATACACTTCAGGAAAACTTATGTTGTTGGAAGAAGAAGAAGAAACGAAAATTCAACAACAAAAGAAAAACGAATTCGAATTAAGTATTCTTGGAATTATTTTCGAAATTTCGAAAGTCTTAATTCAAAAATGAATAAAAAAACTAAAATGTTAAGGTATGGTTTTGGAATTGGGAGCATTAAAGAAAAAAATTAATTGTGGTGTCCTTGTTAGAGGAAATGTTTATTAAGGTATCCGAAATTATAAAACAGTACCTACAGAAATTTCTAAATTAAATTCGGTGGTCATTTAATCAATTTACTTTTCCAAATCACCATAAAAGATTATTGTATTCAATATCTTGGGCAAATAATACATGGGCATTCTGTTTGTGACTCTAATTTAGCATTGAAACCCATTTCCGGAATGTTCAAAGAATTTGTCGAATTTAAAACGATACCGCTTCACATGACAAGAACAATCAATGCATCCAAAAAAAGTCACAGACTGATATGGATTTTAGACTGTCAACGAACTCGTTAGTCAATGAATTTAAACTCATTTTGGTCTAAATTCTGTCAAAGTATAATTCTAGATAACAACTATAATTGGATTCAATAGAACAGTATTACGTGCGATGCAGTTCGTTTCACGTTGAATGTTCAGCACGGGCGATTTGAGGACTTGTTCAAGTCATGTAGCGATGATGTAAACTGGAGATTGTGTAGAAAGAAATAGGCGTATAACCTACAGACTAAAACAATCCTCAAAGCCAACATAACTTAGACTATCGACTGAAATCACACATAAATGTAAATGAATGCAAAATTTCGATGGTACCTCACACTTAGAAGAATCAGATCAGATAGAAACATCGTCATTCATCTGATATTAATTTTCTTTTTAAAAATATTTTATATTTACCTAGTAGTAGATTTTTCTTGTTAACGATTAAATGTTTTGTTTAGTATTTTTGTTGCTATAAAATAGTTACTTACTTATTTTATTTTAATGGGCAATTATTAACAACCCGATTAACGGATTTCGGTCTGCCGCAACACATCCTCTCAGGTGCCGTATCGTCGGAGCCTCCTCCCCCATTCGAACGACATGGCCGAGTCAACGCAACCGCTGGATATAAATACGCTGTAGAACATCGATGTCATTGAGCTCACTATTGAATCGAATGCGCAAATCAGCGGCAACTCACACTGGAACGAAGATCTTACGTAGGACTTTTCTCTCGAATATTCTCAAGTACTGCTGCATCAGTTCTTAAATAGGGTGCCTTTGCGCCATAAAGAAGCACGGTTAGGATGAGTGTCTTGTAGAGTATTAGTTGTTATAAAATATGCTCTTAAAATTCATTAATTAACTATCTAGAATACTTTAAATTCAAATTTATTTAAAATTATTTATAAATCACAAAAATTATTTGGTGTTATCGATAATTTTTTTATAATTACTTACAATGCCCATTGCCTTACCGAATTTATTATGAGCCTTTAAAGCTTAAACAACATTAGAAAATAAACAGACGGCTATGCTTGAACAAATTTATTAAGCTTTCCCCTTTAGCAGTGATTAATGTTAATGCAGTTGCCATGACTTTTCATAACGAATACACACCAAAATTGGTTTAAATTGGATAAGAAATAGAAAAAAATTAAATTAAATTAAACGTTCACAATTATAACACACTGCGATGCATAAAACATTGCTTTTCATTTGCACAAATAGTGGTAATGATATGACAGCTTAGTTTGATTTAAAGAGCGAGAGAGACAAGTGCCATCAATTCAAACAGAATGTTGCATATTTTATTACTCAATGCAATGCATTTAATAACGGCTTAAGTACTCTCTCATCCATACACACACACACACACACACATAGTACATACCAGGGATGGGAAATTGGTCTTAACAAATTGTACTAACATTCACAAAAAATTGTACTTTTTTCAGACCGATTGTACTAAATTCACTTTTTTTCTTTTTTAAAGTTTTTTTTTATTATAAATTAATAAAAATATGAATGACAATTCATTTTATTGTGTGTAGTATTAATGTAAAAGAACAAAAATAATAGAAAATTTTTCAAATTGTTAGCACAATTTTGATTTCAGTATAAAAATTATGGTTTTTAGTCTTTGGAAAATTATAGCACCATTCTCTTAAAACTTAGTAAAGTAAATATTCGATCTTTGATATTCTTATAAAGATTATTTAATACTTCTCCGCCTATTTTCACCCACTATTCGATCATTTTTAATTTCAAATTTTCAGCACTGGTAAATTGTCTGTTATTTTGAATATAACCTACGGATAAGAATGGGGAATTCGTTTGGGAAAACGTTTTCAATAATATTCATATCAGGAGAGTAAGCTGGCCACTTTTTCACTATATTCTCTCAAGAAGAGGGGCAAACTATAGCTAAGAATGGTAATGTACTTTGTACTATACATTCGCGTAGATGGAAACTGGAATCTGAGGCAACCACTTAAAGGAATAACCCCCCAGCAATAAACTACAGTAGCGAGCACAAAAAATGTAACACTGTGCCATATGATCTTTAATAAGATCTGTTTCAAAATAACGGTAACTAATTTATCTATTTTCTTTTGCTGTTAATTCATTCAATTATAAGTTTTCAAAGTAACCACAGTTTATTCCAAATTCTGTTTTAAAAAGTTAAATATTTTTGAATTAGTGAAAAAAGTGCAAATTTTTAGCGAGCAAAAAAAATGCAACATAATAAAAAAAAATAGTTAAAGTAAGTTATTTATTTAATTATAATTGAAAATTTCTTAAATAAGTTATACAACATGTGTTTTGTAATAGAAGCAGCTCTCAGCTGACAGCTGACAGCAAAACTGCAATCATTAAAGCCTTAGAAGAAGGAAAATCCATTCGTGAAGTTGGACACCTCTTTGGTGTAAATCAATCAACCGTATGTCGGATTAAATCTCGACTTTCCTTGAGAAATAGTGTGGAAAGTAAACCAGGTAGTGGCAATCCTCGAAAAACTACCTCTCGCCAAGACCGCCAGATGATTGCACTGGTTAAAAAAGATCCACGAAAGACCGCAGTGGATGTCGCTAATTTCGCAAATGAGCAAATGGGAGTTTCTATAAGCGTTCACGCTGTTCGCCGTAGGTTGAAAGAGGCTAATTTGCAAGCGAGACGACCCGCAAAGAAACCTCTCATCAGTGCAATCAATAAAAAAAAGCGCCTGGAATTTGCAAAACGTTACAAGGATTGGTCAAATGAACAATGGGCTAATGTGGAGCGATAAAAGCAAATTTAATTTGTTTGGCTCCGATGGGATAAATTTTGTTCGAAGACCGCCTGGACAGAGATATTCTCCAAGATATCAACTTCCAACCGTAAAACATGGCGGTGGATCAATAATGGTGTGGGGTAAGGAACGATATGTTTAAAAAAAAATCTTGATTTTACGTCACGTATTTACAGGTGCGTTTTCCCGTGATGGGGTAGGTCCCTTAACTCAAATCGAAGGAAAAATGGACGCCAACAAGTACTGTGAAATCCTTGGAGAACACATGCTTCCTCATCTGCGGGAAAAAATGCCTCCTGGAAGCATATTCCAACAGGATAACGATCCAAAGCACTCAAGTCGCTTAGCTCGAAACTTTTTAAGCGACAATGATGTCAATGTTTTGGATTGGCGATCACAGTCTCCCGATCTAAACCCCATAGAAAATCTATGGGAGCTATTAGATCGGAAAGTTAAGAGGAAACATCCGTCAAATAAGAGGCAATTAGAAGAAATTTTGAAAAGTGAATGGGAGAAAATATCCATGAACACATTAATAGCTTTAGTCGACTCTATGCCTTCTAGGTTGCAAGAAGTAATAAAAAATAAGGGCTACGCCACTAAATATTAATTTTAAGATTTTTTTTGTAAGAATTACTATTTAATTTAAATAAAGACATTAAAATTTATGCTGTTTTTATGCATTTTTATTGCTCCCATGAAATTCGCACTCTTTTTAATAAATGACAAAATTTATTAAATAATTAATTAATTAAAAATATTTACATAATGTTATTGATAATAGGTATCTATAACTGTAGGGATTAATAACCCAAAGAAATATTTTGAACTGGTCACCATTTTTTTTTAAATTATCGCACTTAAAGATAATTTTACCCAACGTTGCATTTTTTGTGCTCGCTACTGTATATCCCCAAAATTTGAATTTCTAAGGTCACGACAGTAGTATTGATAGCCATCTGGTCTATCTAAGTTCCACTTTTTTTCATCAGAGAATATGACCTGAAGGCAATTCATTGTTTGTAATTATTAAAATGCTAGTGGTGCTATAATTATGAAAAGCACTTTATAATAGGTAAACTTAACAACTTACTTTAATACTTAACTATAAAGGATTAAAAAAGTTTATGAGATCTAAATTTTAAATCACTATTTGTGATAAATTTTGTACCAGCAAACTGTTTGTCATTTCAAAATTGTAGCAACACTAATTAAATGATTTCAATAAATCCCTTGTTTGGATTAAATTAGAAACAGTCAAAGGAAACAGTCCATCTGTCCCTTTGATTTTTATTAAATTTTGATATGAAAATATCCTTTCTACATTTGCAGATGAATGTGGAACGGATAATATTCCTTTTATAACTCTTGATATCTCATGTTAGCAACGAGTTGCCATAAGCAAATGCAACGGAAACAAAAAATTATACACTGATACTGATACTGATACTGAATATTTGAGTGATGTAATGAAGTAGAGAACATTTTTCAATAGTGCTAAATAATTCATTGAGGTGCTATGGTGTTTTTGACTTCGAAATAGTGCTAAAAACAAGAGCAATTGTACCAACTTTTCCATCCCTGGTACATACGCATTTGTCAACTTGAGTTCCATGGTGATATAAAAAAACCCCCGTTTTTATGACCCATTGCCAGACATTCTACACCATTCTCACCACTTGCTATCTCTCTATGACACTGCTTTTGCTTTTAGTGTATTAGTGTTTGTGTTTATCTTTTGGCTGCCGTTCGTAGAAGTATTTTTTTTAGTGCATTTAAAATGGCTTTTTTGTTGTTGTGTTTTCTTTTTTTTTTCTGTTTAACTTGGCATAAAATGGCATGAAATTAAAAACAATTGACAATTTTTACACTTAATAAAGACAGAGATTTATGTCCTATTCAAAGAGAGAAACGTAAAATGAGCAGCTCTATTTGATTCTCTCTCTTCCCCTCTCTCTCTCTCTCTCTTTCTCTTTTTAATAACAAAAACTGGAATAGGAAAAGCAAGACTGACTGGATTTAAATTGTAAAATTTATAAAAGCAGTGTATTCATCTACTGACAACATTTTATTTCTATTAAAGCACACACACACACACACACACAAACATTTAATTTGTAATTATATTGGCAGAATGCAATGAAAACAATAAAGAAGTCCTTTTTCATTACGATCTCTTTTTGTCGTTTCGTTTTTAATTAAAAACTTCGAAAATTTAAATCCTAGCAAATGAGATGAAAAATAAACAAAACGAAAGAGGTCAAGAGCAACAAATTTAAACAAGAAAAAGAAAATAAACATTGAATGGCGGAAATTTAAAACACTGGGAAAATTTTGTAAAAGTTTTTATAAATTTGTTATGATTATGATAGGTTTGGTTTGTACAGGACTCATGGAATCAATATAAATATTGTAAAAAATTTTTGCTGTTATTGTCTCACTAGGTGCTTTTTCTGTGGTTTCTTTAATAGGCTAGCTTCCCCAGGGAATTTCTGATATTTAGAATTTCTTCTCTGCCAGTGAAATGATTTTTTCCTCCCCAACTTTCTTTATTCTTGCGTATTTCCTTTCTTCCTATTCTGATTAGTTTACTGATTAGTGTCTTGCCTACGTTTTGAACCCAAAACTAATCTAGCTGTGATATCGATAAATTCTTCTATAACCATTATATGATATCGATAAATCTTTTATAAAAATGTAAGGATATCGATAAATTCTTTTCGATAAAATTTCTTTAAAAATTTTTACAAAAATATTTATTTCAATTATTTTTTATAGTGGGTGACAAAACAATGGAAACTTTTTCAAAATTGCATTAAAAATTAAAACTATTCTTAAGAAATTTTCAATACCGAATTTCGGCAAAAAGGAACCCATATGTGATAAATGGGAGACTTAACAAATCAGAACTTACAAAAATTATTCGAACATTTTTTGAGTCAAGAGCTGTAAACACTCATTATTTTGGAAAAGGCCTCAACACTTCAATAATATAGCTTTTTTATATTTTTATGCATACTAATGAACTGCAATTTCTAATTTTTTTCTTCCTAATTTCCAATTCCAATAGTCTGATTAGAACACATAAAAAATTTTTAAAAAAGTATTCATTGTTTTGTCACCCACTGTATATCGAAAAATTTGCTTTAAAAATAATATATCGATAATCTAAGGCATAACAAAAAAAAATTTATACTAATAAATCGTCTTAAAATCGTCGATAAATGTTTCACAAATTTTAAATCCTTATGATATCGATTACTTTTTATAAAAAATGTATCATATCAATAATTTTTCTATAAAACATATCGAGAAATTTTCTACAAAAAAATTTATAATATCCACAATTTGTCGATAAGTTTTCTATAAACAGTATATTTTATCTAACAGTTTTTAATACAAATTTTTTTTGAAAAAACGCATCATATCGATAACTTTTCTATAAAATACTTATGATATGGAGAAATGTTCCACAAAAAAAAATTTATAACATATAATAATATATAATTGTCGATAAGTTTTATATAAATTTATGAATTTATGATTTCGATTACTTTGCATAAAAAATGTATCATATCGAAATTTTTCCATAAAATACTTATGATATCGAGAAATTTTAATTTTTAGGTTTAAAAACTTTTTTTTTTATTTAAAAGATTTTGCCTTCAACAATTATTTTCATAACTTTGCAATTAAACGCACGTGTCGACAATATACACAAAATCTTTAAATCCATAATTTTGAAATTTTAAAATGAAATTCTTATGAAAACAAATTTATTGTGTAGCTTTTAAACTTAAATTTAAATCAAGAAAAATATGACGTTTCGATAAATTATCACTGAGTGCAGTAGTGTTGAATAAAAATGGAATATTCCATTAAACTGTTGCCATTGCTAAAGCAAATCCTCATCATTTACTGATGACGTTGACCACAATCTTATATTTATTTTACATAAAAAAATTTTTTTTTGTTTTCTTTTACGTGGAAATAAATTAACGTAGTTCATTATATCTATACAGTGATTATATATGACCATTAGAGCGACTCAATTTATATGGAAGCGAAATTCATGCAAAGTGTACCCCTCCCCTTAAAATAAACATTAGAATTTTTTATGACAACATTTAAAATATTTCGGCTCCAGCTTTGGCCTCTCGTGAGGTGGACCATGTTGAAAAAGGGTCTATTTTTGAATATTTTGTAAATTTGAGGATCTGCCTCCTTTCCAACATATACAATATCTATATCATAAGAAAGGTTTTCTTAAGGCGCATCCAACAATGTATGCAATTTGTCCAAGGACGATCATTTATGTCCTTTTTTTAAGGATATTTTGTTTGTTCCTGGTTGTTTGTAATAAAAATGCCAAATTATATTTTATTTTAATCTTTAATCGATTTAATTAAATACGGGTCTCAGCTTTTGTTGATTTTCGTGTAAGTTCACGTTTTGAAAAAAATGCAATGGGGTGGCAGCCCTTCGTTGTAACTAGGGCAATTGGGTATCAAATTGTTTGCAAATTACATGCATTTTACACGGCGCTGTGAAAGTTTCTAAATCATGTATGAATTTAAATAGGACTAAATAAAGAATAATAGAAATGATCCAAACTTTTTGGCGGCATATATGTTTACCAAATTAAAAATAATTTTAAATTTTTTTATTTATGTTTACAAAACTACAAACTACAACCACTACAAAACGCAAACTAGTGCGAATTCCAAAAAAATCTGAAACTCGTATACAATTATATCGACTAAATATTAAAATATAATATAATTTGGCTTTTTTATTACAAACAACGCCGAACAAAAAATTCAAAAACCATTTTAAAAAGAGGACATGGATGATCGTCCTTGAACAAATTATATACACTGTTGGACGCGCCTTAAAAAAACCTTTCTTATGATATAGATATTGTATATGTTGGTAAGGAAACAGATCCTCAAATTAACAAAATATCCAAAAATAGACCCTTTTTTAAAATGGTCCAGCTCACGAGAGATCGAAGCTGGAGCCGAAATATTTTAAATGTTGTCTTAAAAAGTCCAAGGTTAATTTTTAGGAGGGTACATCGAGCACTTTTTTTGGTGAGTCGCTCTACTGGCCATATGCTTTTAATAGAAAAGAAATTTTAAAGCAATAAATTTTTTAATATTTATACATGTTTTCCAATCATATTCGTTTAATCCGATTTTATTGTGTCCCATTATATTGTTATCGAAATGAAAAAGCATCCTCAACAATTTAACATAAAAGTTGCATCAACATGTCAGGATAATAGCATCTGTTCTGCTGCCACTGAGATCTCAATTTCTCTCTCAATTTTTTCTTTTTCGTCTTCCACTCTCTCTCTCTCTCTCTCTCTCTCTCTTTCTCTCTCTGTCCACTGCTATAGCTTTAACAAATCAAGATTAAAGCCCATAACATTTTGTAACCCATAATAGGTTTTATTTTTGCTTCTTTTTTTTCTATTTTTATTTGCGTTGATTTCATATCCTGCGGTATTCAAACAGCAACAACCATTTTGTCATTCAGTGACCCATTTATCAATATTTCAATTATTTTATTTGAACAATAAAAATATTGTTGTTGTTATTTTCTTATAATTTTTTTGTTTACTGTTATGATGCCTTTAAGGTTATTTATAGATGGTTTCCGTTTCTGATTTCATTTGGTTTTAATGGTTTGAGCTGTTAAGACTCCGTATAAAAGAAAGTGCTATTGTGAACCTAAAAGTATACTTCATAAAAATGTTTTAGGTTGACAAATTTCTCAAATATTTATAGAAAATTATATTAAATAAGTTATTTACTGAGTGACTTTACAAACATAATTATTGTATTTGCCATTGAATATAATAAAAAGGATAGGATTTTTAAAACAAAAAGAAAAAATTGTTGCATTATTTTAGGTTCAAGTGGTTCTAGCTATTAAAAGAGAAACTTTTTATATAACTTTTTATAAGAATCACAAAATTCATACAAAGTTAAACAAGAAAAAAAGGAAAACAGGAATTTTTTTAAGGAAAAATTTAGTTTAGTTTTCTGTTTATATAGAATAGCATGAGATATAAACCTGTTTATATAGAATAGCATGAGATATAAACCTGTTTATATAGAATAGCATGAGATATAAACCTGTTTATATAGAATAGCATGAGATATAAACCTGTTTATATAGAATAGCATGAGATATAAACCTGTTTATATAGAATAGCATGAGATATAAACCTGTTTATATAGAATAGCATGAGATATAAACCTGTTTATATAGAATAGCATGAGATATAAACCTGTTTATATAGAATAGCATGAGATATAAACCTGTTTATATAGAATAGCATGAGATATAAACCGTTTATATAGAATAGCATGAGATATAAACCCGTTTATATAGAATAGCATGAGATATAAACCGTTTATATAGATTAGAATGAGCTGCAAACCCGTTTATATAGAATAGTATGAGCTGTAAACCCGTTTATATAGAATAGTATGAGCTGTAAACCCGTTTATATAGAATAGTATGATCTGTAAACCCGTTTATATAGCACAGTATGAGATAAACCCATTTGAATAGAATAGCATGAGATATAATCCCGTTTGAATAGAATAGCATGAGATATAATCCAGTTTGTATAGGATATTATAAATCGATTGTTAAAAACTGTAAAAGAAAATGTTATCGATAGCTACTAATTTATTACTACTATGTAGATATCGATCTATTACCCATAAAAATTGATAACTACCGACAAATGTTTTGTAAAAAATTAAATGTCGTCAACTACAAATTTATTTTTTTCAATAGCATTTCTTAATACCGTCATCAACAGATGCTGAGCACTATTTCGATATATGCACACTTGCACTTGAATAAATCTGTTGAAAATAATTGTTTTTTTTATTTTTTTTTTTTTTTGTATTATTTTGGATGCATTTGTTGTCTTTTCGTCTGGAGTTGTTTATATTTTTATTTTTTTTTTTCTGATAAAGTTGTTGATGGATTTATGACATTTGCTTTTCCAGTCTTTCAATATCATCATTTATAACTAAAATGAATTCCCTTATAAGTAATCGAAATCGATGTGATTGCATGACAATTTCAATTTTTTTTATTTCATTTCTTTCAATTATTTTTGGAGGGCATTCAATTGATCGAATGAAATATTGAGATTTAGTTTTAATTATTATTTAAACAGTAACGGTTCCTCCTTGTTTTTTTGTTCAAAAAATAAATTAATTTATCCGTTTCTAATGCAAGTAAATGCAGTTATATAAGCGAACAAAAATAAACGATTAAAATGAAAAATAAAACGAAAAAGTTTCATTTTTAAGACCCTTTGGTAACGTGATTCTTTTAAAGTTTCTTGCAACGACGACAATTAAAAACTGCAACAGAGTCAGTCGATAATTAAAACGGGATAAGGAAAAAAAATCGATTTCTTTGCTTTTTATGTTTTCTTGCAAAAACTGTGTCAAGGCTTATCAGTGATATTGTCTTTGCTTAAAGACCATCGTTTAAAGCAGTAGTACCATCAGCATTCTTTTCGCATAAATTGCATAATTTTTCATAAAATTCTTATAAAAATTTTAAATTTCTTAAAAACAAACAGCAGCATCATTAGAAAACTAAACAAGAAAAAAGAAAATTTTGTTCAAATGCGGCAACTGACCTTGAAAGAAGAAAAAGAAACGAAACGAAAAAAAAAATAAGTTTCCTCTTCCACAAACTGGGTGAAATAATCATCGCACATGAAGACACCGACAGCATTTTAAGCAACAACAAACAACACTACAACAACAACAACTGCGACAGCAACGACAGCAACAACAAAAACAAAGACACTTAAATCAAATTAAATGACAAGAAACTAAAAAAAAAAAAAAAAAACAAGAAAAACTGTCATGAACATAAAGAGGGAAAAACTGTTTAAAACAGAAAAAAAGTAAATAAAATATGTCAACCAACGAGAACAACTTTAAGGCGTTGACGACTCTTAGAGGTCCTTCAGCGAGAAGAACCATTAAATACTGAGAGTCTTACAGTGAACATACGTTTACAGGCATATTTAAACTGTTAATTATTAAAAAAAAATTAATTACTCTGTGAAATAAAATATTATTGGTAAGGTTTTAGCATTACGATAACATAAATTTTATGCAAAAAAATAAGTTATCGAAACTTTTTAAATACAGAAAATTTTTAGTTATCGATAACAGTGCACTAACGTTATCGGCAAACTATTAAATAATAATAATTTCTAATAGAAGTTTGTAGTTATCGATAACAATAATGATAATCATTTATTTTTCAATATAAACTAAAGTTATCGATAAGTTATGGGCTATAAAACTTTGCAATATGAGTTCCATAAACAATTATATATCAAATTCATATTATTATCAATATTATATTTGAAATGTGTAAAAAAAATTTTAGTTATCGATAAAACTTTCAATAAATAAATAAAATAAAGCAATAAAGGTTTTTTTATAAATCTTTTTGATTAGCAAAAAAAATTCTTATGGCAATTTATAATTATCGAAAAGTTGGAAAGTAATCGTTGACTTTTCCATTTGAATTAAATTAATAATTGAATAATAATTAAATTTAATTATCGATAACAATAACGATAATCATTAATTTTTCAATATAAACTATATAAAGTTATCGATAAGTTAGCGGCTATAAAACTTTACTACATGGGTTCCATAAACAATTATATATCAAATTCATATTAATCGAGATTAAATCGGAAATTTGTAAAAAAAAATTAGTTATCGATAAAACTTGAAATAAATAAATACAATTAAGTAATAAAGGTTTTTTGATAAATCTTTTTGCATAGCAAAAAAAAATCTCATGGAAATTTATAATTATCGAAAAGTTGGAAAGTAATCGTTGACTTTTCTATTTAAATTAAAGCTTTAGAAGAGCAGTTTAAGGTTTCCGCTTTGTTTATAAAAAAAAGTAGCGAAGTAACTAAACAAATGTTAACGAAATGAAAGTGAATTAAATTCTCGAATCAACAGTAAATATAGATTTAATGAATGTACTTATAAAAATTTATAACTTAGGATGTCGACATTAGTTTTATAGAAACTTAATATATAATCGATAAATCCCTTTCAGAAATTTTACGACATCGATAACTTTTGTATACAATATTTGTATTAGAATTTATAGTTGACACTAATGCTACTATAAAACTGGAATTTATCGAAAAGGTCTCCTCTTAAGTTTACTTTTACAAATATTTGGACAAATTCATGCGCCTTTGTTTTTAGATGGTAGTAAAATATTTCGTCCATAGCCTTGTCTATTTGAATGTGTTCGTGTTCGTGTTCGTGTTAAGCCCCATATAAAATTTATGTTCGTAACTCGTCGTAATAATTTTTTATCTATGTTTTCTGCATGTGTGCATCATCCAACCAACCAACCAACGAACATATGTTCGATAGGCACGGAATACAAATTTTATGCTTTAAAACGCAAACCATAAAAGACAAATACGCTCGACTCCTTCGCCCATCTACGGATTATGAATATAGCGTTTGGAAATTAAAACCAAAATAAAAAACAGAGAAAGAATAAAAACAAAAGAAGTAAAATGAAAGCAATAATTTATAGGCAATTATGTCGTAAACTTAAGAATTATTCTCTTCTTTTTTAATTTTCCTCTATTTTTTTCTCTTGAAAAATGCCCCGAAAGATGTTTTTCTTTAATTTTAAATACAAAGGAAATCTCAGGGCTATTCATGTGGTAAGAATTTAATAATTTTTCAGCATTTCTCTTAAACGATAATGGTCGTGAATAATAATTCCGTTTTGTATGGATTTCTGTCAAACATCTTCATTTCAACTTAAATCCTAAGCGCTTACAAACGTACATAGTAAGAATGAAAATGACTTAAAGAACTTTATAAACTTTTTGTGTGTGATAGATGACATGAAAAGAATTAGATTTTTATTTAAATAAAAAACTTAATTCTATATATGAACATTTTTTATCGATTTATTGATTACAAAAGTTATCGGAAAAGTATTTTTTTGCTCACTTTTATTTACTATAATTTATCGAGAAAAGTAATTTTTACAGAAGAGTTATCGATAACTTAACTTTTCTAAAGAAAAGTTATCGATAATTTGAACTTTCTATAGAAAATTTCTCGAAGACATAACTTTTTCTAAATTTTCAATAGAAAATTTATGGATAACCTAAATATACATACATACTTACATATATACATACATAATTGATCATTAGAAACCTTCAGTCAAGATTTCGACTTAGCTTCTCACCTAAATGTTCCATAGAAAATTTATCGAAAATCTAAAGTTTCCATAGAAAATATGTCGATTACGTAAATTTTCCATAAAAAAGTATTGATAACTTAAATTTTCTACAGAAGTGCTCTAGATAATTCGAATATATCGATTACGTAAAACTTCCATAGAAAAGTATCGATAACATAAATTTTCTATAGAAGGGCTCTCGATAATTTAAATTTTTACTAGAAAATTTATCGACAATCTAAATTTTCCGTAGAAAATATATCGATTACGTAAAACTTCCATAGAAAAGTTATCGATAACATAAATTTTCTATAGAAGGGCTCTCGATAATTTAAATTTTCAATAGAAAATTTGTCGAAAACTTTCATTTTTCATAGAAAATATATCGATTAAGTAAATTTTCCATAGAAAATTATCGAAAACCTGAATATTTCATAGAAAATTTATCGTAAATCTAAATTTTCTATAGAAAATATATCAATTGCTTAAATTTTGTATAGAAAATTTATCAAAGAAGAAAATATATCGATTACTCAAATTTTCTTTAGAAAACATATCGATTAATAAATTATCTACAGAAAATATATCGATTACTTATATCGAATATTTACATTTTCTATAAAAAGTATGTCGATTATTAACGTTTTATATAAAAAAATATAGCGATCATTTAAATTTTCTAAAGAATTTCTTTGTGTTTCCATTTGTTTTCGCCTTAATTTGTTAATTTGTAAATTACATACTAGACGTTGCATTGACAGAAGGAAAACTCGGAGGGGAGAGGCAATGAAGGCATACAAAAAGCATATTTATGTGCTTTTATTAATTCAATAAATCATTTATTTTCATTTGCAATTTATCACTCCTCTACCATTTTGTAATAATTAATGATGACTCATGTGCCTGGAATAAATTAACCATGAGTGAATACAGTGTTCGTAAAGAATATTTTTGTATTTAATTTTCATATTTATTGCCTTGAAATATTAAATAACTTTTGGCTTTATTTTCTAAGTCAATGGAAGCAAATTATTTTGTAATAATACGGACATCGTATATGTAGGATTTCTATTATCGATTAAAAGTAAAACCAAAAGCCGCTTAACTTGGTTCAAAAAATATTCAAAAATTTTTCTAATCACAAATCATTCGATAACTACTTCCTAAGTTTATATAGTATTTTTTAATGGCATTTTATTACGCTCTAGATAGTCATAAAATACATATTTTCAGCAGATATAAAAATCCATTCAAATTATGGTCCATAAATTTAAATACCATTTCATGTGTTTCTCTAATATAGTTTTATTGTTATTTAAAACAGAGGAAATAGTTTTTTATACCATAAAACAAAAAAAAAATTCAGGTTTTTGTGACATAAAATGACAGAATATTCTCATGATACAAGAAATACTCATCGAATTGTAAAATGGTCAACCCCCATTAGCTCCAATTATCAAAATGACTTCAATTCACACTTTCATCTACAAAAGTAGTCCTGTTAACAAAAGCTAGAAACAAAACAAATGAAAAATACCAACAAACAAATCGACTGAATCATAATCAAATTAAGGAGTTATCAAATAAGAATTCATCTTTCAACTTTGCTTAGAAATACACACACACACACACACACACACTTAAGTAAGCCCATACGCAATTAGTATAGTTGTGCGAATCATAAGGGAGAATAGCAAATTCAACCACACTATCACCAAGTTTTTATCGAAAAATCAACAACAAACGCAAGCAAACGAAAATGAAAAGGAATAGAGGACTTAAGCAAACTATTGAGACGCCTTAAACCTAACAGTAGTTATTTTCTAAGACAACAGTAGTATATCAATAATAGAAGTTTTCTCCATAAAAAATAAACGATAACATTCATTTCTTTAATAAAAGGAAAAAAGCTTTAAAGAAAAGACATCCATAACTAAAAATATCTGCAGAAAAGTTATCGATAACAAAGCTATTTTTTAGAGATTAGATATCATATCGATTACAATTGTTTTCTATATATGTATAGAAAAGTTATCAGTTTTAAAATAATTCTATACAAAAATTTTTAAATCTATAGTAAAGATATCGATACCAAAATTTTTCTATAGTAAATATATCGATAACGGAATTTTTCTATTGAAAATTCATCGATAACAGAATTTTCCTATAGAAAATTCATCGATAACTGAATTTTCCTATAGAAAATTCATTGATAAGAGAATTTTCCTATAGAAAATTCATCGATAACAGAATTTTCCTATAGAAAATTTATTGATAACAGAATATTTCTATGGAAAATTTATCGATAACTAAATTTTTCTATAGAAAATTTATCGATAACTAAATTTTTCTATAGAAAATTTATCGATAACTAAATTTTTCTATAGAAAATTTATCGATAACTAAATTTTTCTATAGAAAATTTATCAATAACTAAATTTTTCTATAGAAAATTTATCGATAATAAAAATTTCTCTAGAAAATTTATCGATAATAAAAATTCCTATAGAAAATTTATCGATAATAAAAATTCATATAAAAAATGTATCTATATCAAAAGTTTTCTATAGAAAGTTTATCGATATCAAAATTCTTCTATAGAAAGTTTATCGATATTAAAATTTTTCTATAGGTACTTTATCGACTACAAAACTTTTCTATAGAAAACTAATCGATAACAGAATTTGTGTATAGAAAATTTATCGATAACAGAATTTGTTTATAGAAAAGTTCTCAATAACATAAGTTTTCTATTGCAAAGCTATCGATAACGAACGATAACTACTACTAACTTCGTTATCGATGACTTAGATAACGAAACTGTAGAAATTTTATCGATGAAAATCTTTTTTGAAATGGTGAAACTGTGAAACGGTGAATATCAATTAAGTAAACATAATACACAGACTAATTTACAATATTTTTAATTTGTGATACGCCTAATCGAACAACCAGTTGAACATTTCTTATGCTCTTGATAGTGTAAAAGCAAAAAACAAATTATAATTGGATGCCAATCTGGTTCTACAAACACTCTTCGAATTTAAGCACAATGAACTGAATTAGTAGGGGCCGTCTTCTGAATGTCCATCTCAGATAAAAAAGTCACTCTTTTATTCATGATTTAATGACATCCTTTAAGTCCTTTTGACCAATAAACAGTAAATAATACTCAATTTAATCACCCTGTATATCATTTTGTATCTGCTTAATACTTTCATGCTAAAGAAGCTGTTTCTTATTTTCGTTTCCTTTTCTTTTTTCTTTTTCTTTTGCTCCATTGCAGATGACCATTAGCAACAGTCAGCATGAACAACATCAGCAACTACAACAGCATTGGAGTTTCAGTAACATTATCAACATCAACGTCAACATCACCAACAACAAGGATGACAGCAGCAATACTATGAAAAGCAGGGATACTTAAAAAGAAATTAATTAAAGTTCCTAGAGGCGGACACAAAAAAAACATCTCCGCAACGCCCACCAACCTTTTGGCACAACAATCCTGAAAGGGGGATACAAAAAAGGAGAATCTCAAGAAACAGTCCACTTTACCACTCCACCCTATAGCAAATATCCTTTTCATGCGATAAAATTATTAAATACCTTGGAATTGTATTGCACTGTCCTGCCCTGTCCTGTCAGTATAATCGACGAAAGGAATAAAATATTTTTATTATTACGCATTACGCATTCAAATTAAATAAGAGGCAAAGAGATCTGGCAACATGTATGGCCTTTTGCTAGAGAATCTATCGGAATATATAAAAGCCGTATATGGTGAGGAGAAATGGGAGGACATACGACGTCAGGCAGGAGTGGATTCCCCTTCATTCAGTGTCCATCAAGTGTATCCAGAAAACTTATTAAACAAATTGGCAAAAAAGGCTCAACAGGTAAATGAAACTACTTATAGAAAATTGAAAACAGAATTTGCTGACAAAAATTATCGATAAATTCTCCAATTAAAAGTTATCAACAAGAAAACTAATTAAAAGCGTTCACAACATGAAACGTGCTTAATTGATGGTGTTATTTAAAGAACTAGGAATAGTTTTAAGTTTAAGTCTCGTACAAAGGGGTCAATTTGACTTCCAGATACTGTACTTGTCTCAGTCGACAAGTATACGTCCTCTAAGTTATCGATAACATCTGAGTTTTCTATGAAACAATTTAATTTCAAATTAATTTCAATTTAAAGAAAAACAAAAAAGATAAGAGACAAACGATTTCAAAGTTATTAGTCGATGCAATGAAATTTATCGAAATTATTATATACGTATTTCGATTATTCAATTTCGATAACTTTTATTTGTTAATTCTGTACTTTTTAAATTTTCCCTTTGCTCTAGGTGCTTGGTGTTTCCGAACGCGATTTCATGGATCAAATGGGTGTTTATTTCGTTGGCTTCGTTGGACAATACGGTTACGATCGTGTTCTTTCCGTACTTGGTCGTCATATGCGTGACTTTCTCAACGGCCTTGACAATTTGCATGAATATTTAAAGTTTTCATATCCCCGAATGCGTGCACCCTCCTTTATCTGTGAAAATGAAACAAAACAAGGTCTTACGCTGCACTATCGTTCGAAACGACGTGGTTTCGTCTACTATACCATGGGTCAAATAAGAGAAGTGGCCCGTTATTTCTATCACAAGGAAATGCACATTGAATTGGTACGAGAAGAGATTCTCTTCGATACTGTGCATGTAACATTTCAATTGACATTCGATAATCGAGCCTTTACGTTGGCATCGTTGGCCATGACTCGCGAAGAGAAACATTTACCAATTAGTGCCCATGTGTTATTTGAGATTTTTCCATTTTGTATTGTGTTCGGGTAAGTATTTCCTGCCTGCTATACTCTGTCACTGTCAACCCGCATCCATTCATTTTTCTTCATTGTCACCATAATTAAGATTTTCTTTTGCTATACTTTCCTACGTGTGTTTGTTGTTGTATAATCGAATTTTCTCATTTCCTTATATCTTATTGGCGATGCAGTGCTGATATGGTTGTTCGTAGCATTGGAAATTCCTTGATGGTCATATTGCCAGAGTTATTGGGTAAGAAAATCACAGCATGGTTTGACTTGGTGCGTCCTTTAATTGCCTTTAAATTTCAAACGGTAAGTTTAACATACTCTTATACACCTACAAGCATACCTACATTACCCTATACGTACATTTCTCCATTACATACACACACACACACACACACACACACACACTGGCCATATCATGTACTTCTCGTTGGTTCGCACTCACAGTGTAATTAACAGGACGACAGTTCTCTTTTAATGGACACTGTTTCCTTATGAAATTATGAATTCAAATAAATTCTATAGAAAATTATAAAATCAATAATCGATAACAGAATATTCTTAAAAAAAAACAAAGATCGATAACAACTTTCGAATACAGGAATGATTTTTCGATAATGCGATTTTTCATCGAAAACTGTTCGATTATGTCAATTTTCTATACAAAATTTTTGGTTTTTTCAATGATAGACAGCGAATTTATCGATTGCTTCGATTTTCAAAAATAAATTTCGATTCTTCTTCGAAATCTTTTCGTTTGCTTTAATTATACATACAATATTGATTTCCTCTCATTTATCTCTTTATATACAAAATTTATCGATTGCTTCGATTTTCATTGGAAAATATTTTGATAATTTCGAATATTGGTTGATTTCTTTGATTATCTATACCAAATTTATCGATAACTTTAATTTTCAATACAATATTTTCTAAAGCAAATTTATCGATAACTTCAATGTACTTTAAAACATTTTAAAATTACTTCGATTATCTTTAACAAACTTATCGATTATTTCAATTTCCACTCAATTATCTCTTTATATACAAAATTTATCGATAGCTTCGATTTTCTTTGGAGAATATTTCGATAATTTCGAATATTAGTCGATTTTTTTGATTTTCTATGGCAAATTTATCGATAAGTTTAATTTTCTACGGCAAATTTATCGATTACTTTAATTTTCTTTAGAAAATTTGATGATTACTTATGTTATTAATAGCAAACTTATCGATTATTTCGATTTTCTCTCAAATATATATTTCTTTACAAAATTTTTACGATTACTTAGATTTTCTATAGAAAATTTTACCATTTTTAACAAACTTATCGATTTCGATTTCCTCTCAATTATTTCTGTCTTTACAAAAATTTGTCGATTACATTGATTTTCTATAGAAAATTTTACAATTGCTTTGATTTCTATGATTAAGTTGTTATCGGGGAAACAGTATTGACCACAAAATTAGAAATATTTGCGGTTTTGCCATTAACCTCAATGAGAAAATTGAATGAAGAAAACCAGCAGCATACTCCGCCTGCTAATTGGTTTATTATTGTTCTAGCATTACATTCACAACAATGCTATGGCTTTGTGTCGCCTCAATTGAAATGACAATTACAAGGTGCACACACTTCAGTAAATCTAATTAACGTGTCTCTGATTATGCATTTAAAACAGAAAGCGGAGAGAGAGAGAGTGAATCGCATATTTGGAACACAGTTATCGTTTTATTTGATCCGATAACAAATTTTCCAAAGTTTAAAATGATTTTCGTTTTCTATTTGACTTGTTAGATTTTGAATCGTACGAATAACATTTTCGAATTGGTAACGGTTGAACCGGTTACGGATCGAGTAGAAGATCAAAAATCCAACGATTTAATGTTGCACGAAGATGGTTCGGAAGCGGAGAAATCGTTGCGTTTGAAAGGTCAAATGGTTTACATGGACAATTGGCGAATGATTATGTTTCTGGGCACACCCGTTATGCCAGATTTGACAGCCTTGATTACAACTGGCCTGTATATCAACGACTTGTCCATGCACGATTTCAGCAGGTAATTTCCGGCCTTCTCTCATTTTTGATTTTAATTCCTTATTTTTCTGTTTTTGTTGTTTATCACATAGAGATCTAATGTTAGCGGGTACGCAACAATCGGTGGAACTGAAATTGGCTTTGGACCAGGAACAACAGAAATCCAAAAAGTTGGAAGAATCCATGAGAAAATTAGATGAAGAAATGCGACGCACAGATGAGCTGTTATACCAGATGATACCGAAACAAGTGGCGGATCGTCTGAGAAGGGGTGAGAATCCAATTGACACTTGTGAGGTAAGACCGGAGTCTAGTGAGCGGAGTATAGAATCCTTAAGATTCCTTATAATTTTAATTGCTTTTTTCCTTACTTACAGATGTTCGACTGTGTTTCGATATTATTTTCGGATGTTGTTACCTTTACCGAAATCTGTAGCCGGATTACACCCATGGAAGTGGTTTCCATGTTGAATGCCATGTATTCCATTTTCGATACGTTGACCGAACGTAATTCGGTATATAAAGTAGAAACCATAGGCGATGCTTATATGGTGGTGGCGGGAGCTCCCGAAAAGGATGCCAATCATGCGGAAAAGGTATGTGATATGGCCTTGGATATGGTGGATGCCATTAAGGATCTGAAAGATCCATCTACAGGTCAACATTTACGCATACGTGTAGGTGTACATTCCGGTGCTGTGGTTGCAGGCATAGTGGGTCTTAAAATGCCACGCTACTGTTTATTTGGAGACTCTGTTAATACAGCTTCGCGTATGGAATCCACCAGTACCGCCATGAAGGTTCATGTATCCGAATCAACCAAGGAATTCTTAGGACCAAATTATAGACTCACCGAACGTGGAGAAATCGATGTTAAGGGTAAAGGCACCATGAAAACCTATTGGTTGGATGAGCGGGAACATCGTAAACCTTTGCAATTGTCTATGGCTCAAGTGCATCCAATGACGGCACTTCCTGCAACTAGCACTACCAGTACATCGACTGCGTTGGGTGCTACCAAAGCTCAACCGAAAGCCATAATTCCTGCAACCACGCAAATAGCCACAGTGAATGAGAAAAAACCCGCCTTAACAGCCGTATCGGTACAAAATTCTTCAGAAACTAAAAGCGAAAATCAAGCAAATCCGGCTGCTCTTAACGAAGATCGCAGTCGCATTTATTCCCCGGTGACGTTTAAAGACGTGGCCCGTCGTAGTATAGCCAATTCACCAGTGCGATCTCTACAGGGCAGCAATAGTCTGATGGAACGTAGACGAGAGTCACGTTCAAATTCAACTGGCCAGGTATTCATGCGTTCACCGAGTGATGTTTTCGGTTCTCTTATACTGGACACTGAAGAATTCCTTGAAGATTTACAAATTTCTCGCAGTTCTTTAGCGAATAATTCTCAATGTCCGTGTAGTCCTATACCACCGTTTCGCATTGGCAGTGCTCCACCTAAGCCCAGACCTAATAATCCTGATCAATTTACACCCGAAGAACTGGCCGCAATGGATCAGACAACACCGCCAGCCACAGCTCCTGCTCGAGACCATTATAATATGAAGCCATCCACGTCCACGACGAGTTTAACAGTGGAAAAGTCTCAGAAAACCAGGTACTTAACAGAGTAGTAAGATATTTAATAGAGGAAACAATTTTCTTGGGCGCTGTACATTTTAGTTTACGAGTTATGAAAAAAGTTTAGAGTCCAAAAAAAAAACAAAAAACAATCGCCGTGAAGTAAGTCCAAAAGTTTTTCATTTGAGTTCAAGTTTATAAAGCATGACTTCCGTGACAGAAATTTCTTTTAACACCCAATAAAACCTATAAAATGATTTCCTTTCCTTACTAACCATTAACCTTAAACTTATCAAAATAAAAAAAGGATCATCAACAAAAGATCTTTCTACGTGGTTCAATAGGGTTAAACAATATTAATCGATAAAAAAATAACAAA
This sequence comes from Sarcophaga peregrina, assembly GCA_014635995.1. Taxonomy (NCBI): domain Eukaryota; kingdom Metazoa; phylum Arthropoda; class Insecta; order Diptera; family Sarcophagidae; genus Sarcophaga; species Sarcophaga peregrina. The sequence continues at coordinate 93,927,895 of CM025789.1, forward strand.
ATGATACTCAAAATTGTCTAAGCGTAATTTTATTAATTATCTTCATACTGACATGCATTTAAAGGATTTTCCACTACAATGTCATTGCCACAACCATTTCGATGAAATAAAAATTTCCCTCTGCATGATTTCTTTGGAGCCGAAAATATTCGTTTTCTATAGAAAGAAGTAATTAAGAGTTAATTTTTTTATGAAAGATAAATAAGGAAAATTTTAGTTATCGATAAAATGTTGATGAAATATTATAATTATCTTACTATATATATAACATATATTTATCGATACATTTTTTATAAAGGAAATTATCGTTATCGATAAATGTTATAAGGAAAATTTTAGTTATCGATAAAATGTTAATGGAATATTGTAGTTATCTTACTAAATATATATGAAATATATTTATCGATAAATTTTTTACAAAGAAATTATCGTTATCGATAAATATTATAAGGAAAATTTTAGTTATCGATAAAATTTTAATGAAATATTGTAGTTATTTTACTATATACTATATCGTTATATATATACTATATACTATTATCGTTATCGATAAATATTATAAGGAAAATTTTAGTTATCGACAAATTGTAGTTATTTTATATATTTTTCTATAAAAAATCATTGTAATCAATTAAATTTTTGTAGTAGATTGCAGTTATTGATAAATGTTTAAAGAAATATATATTTATCGACAAATTCCCTGTATTTTAAGTTGTAATAATCGATATAATTTTAGAATAAAATTATGTTTGCCGATAAATTTTCATTAAAGAATAACGGTGCAAAGAAAATTATAGTTATCGATAAAATTATCTTACTATTTTCTATAGAAAATGATAGTAATCGATTAATTTTTTTATTGATTTAGAGTTAACAATAAATATTGCCAAGAAAAGTGAAGTTATCGATACAAAAAAAAATCTATTCTATGATTGTGTAGCAAGTTACACTGGCAAATTATACTAACATATTTTGGCCCACCACAATCTCGAAGGGAGCTTAAATAGGAAAACATTCTTTAAGTTTTTTTATTCCAGGCCACTGTTAGACGAAAATCCTTTAATTCCAAAATATTTCTTTAATTAATAACCAATCGATTTAAAAATATTTTCAAAATTATTCCTTTTTCTTTAATTCATATTTCATTCTTTTTCTCTCATTCTCTTTCTTCCTCTTTATCTCTTTTCTCACTTTTGTTATTACCTCTATCATATCCAACCACTACTGACTGGCATATTACTCTGTGCTTATTGTTAATCTTATTTTTGTTTTGTTTCTACACTCTCTCGCTTCTTTTACTTCCAATTTTTCTACAATTTTTTCGTTTTCTAATCAGAAAAATTACATTCTCACCTAGGATTTCGAATGCCACCGCTACTTCGCCACAGGAAACGGAAAAGAAAAAGCTTGTCAATGTGGTGTCAACGCCTGCAAAGACGACAACGACAACAATTGCGGCGAAACAAAAACTAAAAGTGGATCAGCAAGAGAAACAATTACAAGAACAACGAAGTAAGCAGCAGCAAGAAAAGAATTTGCAACAGCTACATCAACAGCAATTGCATAATCAAATACAACAACAACAACAGCAACAAAGTCAAAAGAGTTTAACATTCGCCGAAAATCGTCAAACATCAAGAGACTCCATATCAATGAACTCACCACCAGCCACACGTTCACTATCGGCGCCATTCCCCATGTCTAAGGCAGCGCGTAAGGCCTTTCTGGCGGCCAAACAAACCAAAGCTATAGAGAAGCTGGACAAAATGATCGAAGAGGTAACGGAGGAGCAACAAATCAAAGCTACCCGTTCAATGCGGATAAGCAACGTTTATGGTCAACAGACAAGCCCTACCAACGAAGACGATATGGATATGGGCGGCGGTTGTCCATTATTTTTGCCACCACCACCAGCGCGGCATATGCCAAATTCAATATCAGATTCGAATATCTGTAGCCATGGGTAAATACATATTATGGCAGGAAATTATAAATTTGTTTTCATCTCATATATTTCCTTTCCATCTATAATTTCAAATAGCCACAGTCATGGCCATGCGCCCACCATGCATCATGCACCCTGCCATCATGTACACGAACCCACGGCAACAACTAAAATTAGTACAAGCCAAAGTTTTAGTCACGCCCGCCATACGGCCTCCATACATCCCTGCTGTTCGGGCTATACACCCCACTCATCGAATGGTCGTCATTCACATCGTATGCATTCGAATGCCTGTCATATACTTTAGAGAAGCGGCCGGCCCGCTCACACAAATAATGCTTTAATAGGGCAGCAACAACAACAATAACAACAAGCAATGGTTCTCAAAAAATAAACAACAAAAACACTCATAAGAAAGTGACTTTATTTTATGAACGATTTACTGCAATCCGCCCGCTTTCGAGGCGGTTAAGCACCATCAATGGATATTAATGGAACAAGTTTAAGAAAATGAACGCTTTAAATATTTTTTATCGGTGTAGTATGTACTTAGTAAGTATAACAAACAAAAAAGCATACATTTTAGAATATAAAATACATAATAAGTATTGTAGGGTACAAATTTATGTATACTTTAATGATTATTTTATCAAAACAAAACAGGAACAAAAGGAAAATGTGTGGATTTTAAAGACGGTTGGATATGGTGATGGTGATAACATTGGTTAGAATTTATCAGGAAATAAAAATCACTCTCGTTTAGTATACTCAGATTGAATAATCAAGCCGTACAACTGTTTAAATCATGTGGTGTTCTTATATTCCCCCAATCTATTTTTGGTCAAAAGTGAGTCATCATACCTTGTTTTTTGTACTTTACCGGAGCACTATTTTTACGCTTAGATATCTGCTAAGGAGTGAGACTCTTAGCAAATTTATATTCCATTGGAAAAAAAAAGAATTTTCTTCATGAAGTCAAATTATGTCTAACGAGTCTACAATTTTATTCCCTGTATGAGACAGCAAGACCACTAAAAAGTTGAGAAAATATAAATTGAGTCTCTATACACTATGTACATAATATATACATATATGTTCATAATTGGCCATTAAAATCCTTTAGTTCAGATACCTATGAAGCGACTCAGATTGTCAATATCCATGCATGCTAGTTCATCTAGGTTCTACATGTAGTAGGCAAGTGCCGGGCATATGCACAGTAGGTAAAGAGTAGTTTTATCCTCTTCTTCATCTCCACAGCTTCTACAGAAATCATTCACAAGGTGTCCACGACCACCACGCCTTGCATGCGTTCCTGTAATATAATGCCCCGTAATAACCCCAAGAACAGCGCTGAGCTGCTTCGCCGTACGCCTCCTTTCCAGCCTTGGCAAGATTTTTTACGCCGTTCTACCCTTATCTGAAATTGTCCCCTTACTGTTGACAAGGTCCACGATTGCATTGTCAATTATAAGATTACAGTTACCCAAAAGGATAATTCATCAGGGAGTTCGATGATCGTACCCCTTCCAGTAAAATCATCTGCTCTGCAGTTGCCGGGAATATCTCTATGACCCCATACCCAAGTGATTCAAACATCATATCGATTCGCCACCCCATTGAGATATCTGCGACAGTCGTTCACCGTCTTGGACTTTATTAAACTCGAATCCAGTACCCTGATGGTCGCTTGGCTATCAGAAAGTAAAGTGATCCTTCGCTTGTCAACATATTTGTCCACAATAATTTTTACCGCCGCTTGAATAGCCGACACTTCCGCCTGAAAGACGTTGCAGTGATTTGGTAGCCTTACAGACTTGGATATTCCGATTGATTTCGAATAGATAGCAATTCCAACTGCTCCTTCCCATTTGGAGCCATCGATGTAGATTTGAGCGGCAATCGCCACGAGGTGCGCCGCACTCTTTCTCGAGTCTTCCCTTTTTGGTATGGATGTAATAAAATTTGCCTTTTTAGTATGGATGTCATGAAGTCGCCGTGGCCTAGTGGGTAGTGTGTTGGCTTATTAGACAAAAGGCCCGGGTTCGAATTCCAGGTCAGACATCAAAACGAAAAATATTTCTTCGGCGACTTCCTCTCAGCAGATTTCTGGCAAAGACTCTGAGAGTAAAAATTGGCATGAAAAGCTTCTCAAAAATCTGTCGTTCGGAGTCGACTTTAAACTGTAGGTCCCGCCACTCATGTATAAAATTAACGCACACAACATAAGTGGTGTGAGAAGCTAGGTCGTAATCCTGACTGAAGGGTTGCAATGGCCAGTTATGTATGTCATAAAATTCATGGAGAACTCATATGCTAACAGTATCTGTTTCTTCAAGTATTGTTGTATGACCAATGCTTGTCCAGTCGCTGAAAAACACCTACCAACCCTAGCCGCCACACCCCTGCTGTATACGTCAAGCGATAGAAGGTATAAGACTATCTGCAGAGCGATCGTAGGGGTACTGCGCAGGGCAGCATTTATAACACATCCCTGCAAATTTGGACTTTTTTTTATACAGTTAAGCAAACTACCTGCGGAAACATATGTAGCCATCTTATTTGAAAAATCCATGTAGGACTTTGTTATTATGCAAGTAGATCGATGTAACCTGCGTATCCAGCTTAATTTCGTTGTCCTATTCAGGGATTCCCAGCACACCAGGCATCCGAAGGTCAGGAAAAGGTTGACCACCGCTGTGTAAATCCAGTGAGTCATCCTTGGTCTCAGGCCCCATTTGTTCCCCAATACCATATTACAGGCATAGAAGACGATGGAGGCTTTCCTCAGTCTGTTAGTGATATTCGGTTTCCACGATAACTTCCTATCCAGTATAAGGCCCAAAAGGCGCGCTTCCTCCTTGAGTTCAAGTTCCATTCTATACTTCTAAAAAAATAGAAAAAATATTATACACCCCTCATGAACATGTTTTTTTTTTAAGTAAATCCACGGATTGCGACAACATTGGAACTTTGTGTCTGTAAAAGATCAATTAATATTCCATTGGGCTGAATCTGTAAAGTCATATGTATGTATGTAGTGACCGGTGTCGCGTCCATACAATTTAACTTTGCCTTACTTATTGGCATCATCTGTTTGTCACCTATCATATCCAACCTTGAACCCACAAAAAAATAAATGAAGTCAAATTAATAATACATACATATATACATAGATAAATATGTATGTATACATAAATATATACTCTAAACAAAAAAGAATAGAAAATAATAAGCAAAATATTTAAATAAATTTAAAAAAGTAAAGAAAATTATATTGTAATAGATTATATAGTATACCTCTGAAAAGGACAATATTCATATACAATGTTTTATTGGAAAATCAAAAATAAAAAAAACAAAAAAATAAATAAAAGAATTATAACAACAATAACAATAAAAAAAACCAAAGAAATATTTAGAAATTTAATTAAATAATTATTTATTGCGTTATTTATTAAAAAAAAAACAAAACGTCACTCTTGGCTTTTAGCAAAAGCTTTAATAATTAAGAAAAAAAAAACAAATAAAATACTCTTCAAAACAGAAAGAAATTAAGAATGAATAGATATAATAAAAAAATAATATTAAAGCATATCCTTAAAAGAAATAGAGAAAGAGAGAGATAGAGAGAAATAGAAAGAAAATTATACAATTTTTAAATTATAACTCAATGAGAAAATTTAATAAAAATATTTAAAGAAAATTATAAAAGTTTTAGGTTTTCTTTTAACAAAAATAAAACATTTTAATATTCTAATTAATTAATAAGATTTATTTTCTTATTTAATTTTAATTAAAATAATTTATTTATTTATTTTTTATTTTTAACTAAACATTTAACATTTTCATGTTATAATTAATAAAAAAAATCGATTTTTATTTAATTTTGATTAAAATTATTTTTTTTTAATTTTAGTTTTAAAAAAATGCAGTAAAAAATTTTAATTTTTTTATTTTAATTAAATAAATTAATTAAAAATTTAACATTTAATATTCTAATTAATTAAAGAGAAATAATAATTATGTAATTGTTATTAAAATTATTTCTTTTTTAGTTTTACATACAGTGAACTCACGATAACGTGAACCAATTTCTACTACAGCAGTTCACATTTTCGAATTTGTTCACGTTTTAGAGTACCCAAATTTAAAACAAAAAATTACCCTATTTAATATGAAAAATAATATTTTTGTCCGCAACTAACTTTAAAATACTTTTCCAGCAACTGTTTAAAATTTGTTGCGAAACTCTACTCCATGCTGAGTCCAAAAGATTAATTAGAAGAAGTAACATCAGAATTTAACAATTCGTGTTGTTTTCCAGCCACTAATCCCAAAAACCTGTTTCTATAATACAATTTTGTTATTTTGAAAACATTCTGGTCCATGGGCTGAATTATCGATGTGACGTAGGGTAGCAAAAACATTGTACAAATGAATCCGTGATTAGAAATCAATTGAGATTCAGCCGGATGTGAGGGGTCATTGTTTATTACCAGAAGGGCGTTTAGCGGTAACCACTTTTTAGTCAAGAACTCAGTAACTTAAACCAAAATTCATAACATCGTTTTCAGTTTTAAATCTATTCGTTGAAATTTACCTCTTTTACAAAACATGGATGAAATTAGTCATAAAAAATTTGACATGTCATCCCTGCTGACTTGCGAGAATTTGTAATTCAGTGTACAACTTAAGGTTTTAAAACTTCCTGGATTTTTAGATTTTCCAATTAACCGTAAATTAAGTTTGTGAGTCCTCGAAGCATTTGAACAGGCTATCAAATTTAATCGTTGTTTCTGCATCTTAGCGCCTGGAGCACTTTTCTCCAATGATGACAAATATATTTTATATGGCAACTGCTTCTAATATAAACCAGATTCATCGGATTTATAATAAATAAAGTTGTTTTATTTTTGCTTTTAACTCTGCCTTAAATGGATCAACAAATTGCGGCTGGACATCAAACCTTTATTTAAATTTTTAAAGCCATCCATCACTGGTGTTAAAACCACGATCATTTTCTGTAATTTAATCGTGAATTTCTAAAGCTTTGGCTTTTAACTTCAGTATACATAAAAAAATAAACTGTAGTTCGGGGATTTCCCAATTTAAAAACCGATAAAAAATCAAAAAATAAAGTGAAAACATTTTAGCGCTTTCAGATTTTGCTTACGTTTTAGAATACTCTGTGATAAAATAAATTTCTTCACGTTTCTGAGACATTCACACTTTCGAGTGTTCACGTTTTCGCGAGATCACTGTACTTTGTAACAAATGCAATAAAAAATTAAAATATTTTTTATTTTAATTAATTTAATGTTTTTAAATTAATTTTTAATAGAATAAGATTTTTAATATTTATTTATAATTTTTTAAACTAACTTTCTGTTTTAAATTTAAAAATTAGAAAAAAAAAATTTAATTAAATCAAAATCAAATTGTTTAAATAATTATACAAAAAAATATTAATCTTTACAGTTTAAAATTAATAAAACTAAATATAAAAAAATAAATTTTAAGAATTAAAAATTGAATGCTTTAAACCAAAAAAGAAAAATTGTAACAATTTTAGTTGATTATATATGTACACTCAGCTAACATAAGTATTCATACATACTGTCCCACAATTAATTCTAGTCAAATTAAAATAAACGCTCGCTCGCTCATCACTAGTCAGTCAGTCAGTCAGTCATTGTTTTTAATACCAAATAGTAGAAATTCTTAAATAAATTTTTTATGTAATTTATTAACTTAAATTTTTTTGTTTTTTTTTTTGTTAAATAATAATTATTATTTATTGTATTTTAAATTCTAGTTAAATGTGTAAATGTTTTAAACAAATGTTAAAAAAATTTTAAAATTAAAATTTTTAATTTTTAAGTAAAACAATAAAAGTGGCTTGCCAATTGTTAAATGGAAATAAATTTTAAATAAATTATTTAAAATAAAACTGAAAATTAAAAATAAAATTAAAATTAAAAGTCTTTTTAAAATACAGTGAACTCGCGGTAATGTGAACATCCAATGTAATGAACTATCCACCTAATGTAAACACTAATAAGTTTTTTATATGGACGCTCTAAATAGTGAACAATTTTTTTTTTTTTTTAATTTTTGGGGATTTCTTAATTTGTAAACCCATTTATTTTGCAATTAGAATCACCAATCTTCATTATAGCAACAGTTTTCTGGCAAGAATTATTGCAAAAAATGGGGTGATTTGCTTGAATCGATGAAAGAAATCACACTTAGAGAAGGAGTTTTTTATTTTAGAGGCATCCTGGAACTGAGTTGGTCAAGAAACTTTATCGAACTGTTGGAAATATATTTTGAATGTGGTAAATATTAATGATGCTGAAGATAATGTTCCCTTGAGCAGTTTAAAATAAAGATGACAATCGGAAGTTAGATCTTTAGAAAATACTGCAGCAGGTCTTTTACAGACATTGTGCTCTCAAGATGTATTTGCTGCTGTAAACATTAGAAATTGTATCAATAATTCTTGTGAGTACAACACGTCATTTGATAAAAATATTTTGAGTGAAGAGTCCTCATTGATAACGACCGTTTTATTGAAGCGACTGAAAACAATATTAAATTGGCGCTAAATAAGCTGATTGAACAAAAGAAAAAACAGAAAATAATAAACCGATGTTTTTTCATTATAAACTTTATTTACTTTTTTGTCGTAATATTTTACTTCGTAATATTTATTTCAAATTCGAAAATATGAACTCCCCCGATATTAATTAGTTCACTTTAGCGAGAGTTCATTGTATAACCAATGTAGGGAATCTTATGTATGATAACTGAGGTAAGTCGTATGGAAGAGAGAATTGGTAATTTTTACTCTTTTTTTTTAATAGAAGAAAGCTGTATGTTAGAGAATTTCCCCGTAACGCTTTAAAAGTATCATCGTTACAATCAATATCCTATAAAGGCACAAAAATAGATCTCACTCTAATGTTCGGATTCATCTTAACCCACGAATGACTAGTTTGATACTAACCTCTCGACAGAACAAGTAATTTGAACCTGTTATAACGGATATTGCCTGCCCCATTAGCAGCAGTGCCTTGAGTACTATACCTAAGTTGGCGCTGAAGATAATTTTATGTCTCTTTCCGCTTGACCTGTACTGCAAGTGCTTGGCAGCTTTGAACCTGTTATAACGGATTTGCCTGCGCCATTAGCAGCAGTGTCTTGCGTACTATACCTAAATTGGCGTCTCTGGGCAACTGGACAATGGAATTGATTAAATATTAGACAAGCGAAACTCTTGAAGGAAAGTAGGGCAATTGGGATTCAGATAACGCGTTATGACTTTATTGAGAAGCTCAAAGCGACATTTATTCCAGTTAGAGGGACATGAAAGAGTGATGCACAACACTTTGTTAACGAATCCCTTTAGATTTGTATTGATGGTGACAAATTAAGTGGAAATGTAAGCGGTAGAATTTTTTAATAATTATTAGGAGCGGGAATATCTCTGGAAAGGACACTTCCATACTTACTGATAGCCAATCGAGTGAAATGGACTCTAGAGCGGTGTATACCAGTTGCAGAAATGTGGTAATGGCATGATATTCATATTATGTGGATACCAGAATACAATACCAGAATTGGCAAATGAATTCCTTAAAAGTTGTACAGCTGAGGAAAGAGAAGAAACTGTTCCTCAAAATATTGGGCGCGAGTACAGTACTATGTCGATAGAGAAAGAGTTACCTTGATTTAAAGGAACTTGCTTTATTAGAAACTTTAAATTGTTTCAATACTAGCACAAAAGAGGAATCTGTTGCTTACATACATATATGGCCTAAGTATATTTATCAAATTTTTTTGCAAATCCAGCCGCCTCTACGTATCTGCTGCCTGTTATATGTCTACGAGGCTTTAAAGCTATTAAGGCTAGTACTATTTTAAATGTTCCTCTTCAGATTTAGAAGGTTTGGATATGGCTTTGCTATACTGTAAACTCAAATTTGAGCATAATACCGATGCTGGATAGCAATAATGATTGCATTGTCTGACAACAGACAGAGATGAAATATGATATGCATTGCACTTATGTGCAGAGTATTACGTGTATTGCCAGAGTTATGGAGGTTAGAAATTTAGACAACCTTCAACATCATTTTCTATCCCTGCTGGTGAAGAGAGTAGATATGAAACTGGATAGGCAAAAATTTAAATGAAGTATCGTGGCTTATTTCATTTCATCATTGTTCTAATTGTGGTAACTGCCTAACTTATAAATTCACTGTCCCTAAACAAGGGTTTAAAAAGCGGGCAAAATCACTTGTATGGGTACAGAGAACGGCTGCAATACCTATCGCGTCGATATATCGTACAGTATCCGTTCCAGCCGTACTTGTGATAGCAGGTACAATCCCTGTGGATCTACTGGCGGCAGAGGGTATGCAGATTTATAAGACAAAATCGGCTGAAAATTAAATAACCGGTCATTTCAGGGTAAACATCATTTCAGAATCGCAACGACGATAGAACGATAAAGACAGAGGAAGGTGGACCGCGAGACTTATTCCGGACATAAAGCCATGGCTTGGTTGGAAATTTGAAGAGCTGAAGTACTACATTACACCGTTACTATCGGGTCATGGATATTTTAGGAAATATCTGCACAGAATGGGTAAGACCGCCTCCCCTTACTGTTCTTACGATCAAGGAGAAGTAATTGATGACGCAAAGCACACTGTTTTCGAATGTGCACGCTAGCTGAATTATCGCTCTGTACTGAGGTCAACAATTGGAACGATCACAGCCGCTAACAATGTCGGGTTTATGATTGCGAGCAGAGAGAATTGGACCTCAGTGGCGAAATACGTGAAACGCATTCTCAGACTGAAGTAGGGAGATCTTGAGGCTGCAGAACATGTAGGCACGCCGGCATAGATGACACTGGCGCATGTGTCAAACGAAATTCCAATCGGGAACCTGGACGAAAGGAATCAATTCTCGATACGCAATCTGGACGCGGATATGAGCATGCAGGGGACTAAGAGCCAAAAGGACCCCACTCCAAAGTAATAAAACCGCAGTGCCGGAGTGGGCACAATAGTTCACGAGATGAGGGGGGGATTTAGTAAGTGAGAGCCCAAGTGGCGACTTCCTCTATGGCGCGGTTAGGTATATTTATTCCTCCTCGGCGTAAAAACAACAAAGTCCCTAAACCATAGGTGCAGCCGATCTTGAGCGGGTTTATTTAAGCCAAAGTAATTCAGCCAGCGTAAGGTAAGTATATTTTGTTACATTCGGTCGTTCTCAACTACATTGTGTTGCCCAATAATAAAATTTGAAACAAAACATCTGCAATAAAAAAAAAAAACTTTCCAATCATTTTAACCGGCAGTGTTTTATTTATAAGTTTTTTGTTGTTGTTTTTTTTTTCAAAAACTACTAAATAATTTCAAATTGATTTCATCATATTTAATGAAAAAAAAAAATGTCTAAAAGCCTGTTAATAAAAATAAAAATTATAAAATAAAATAAAATAAAATAAAATGAATATTATAGGGTAAGTGTAAATAATTTCTTATTTTTCTTGTTTTAATTATTTAATTTGAATATTTAAAATAAAAATAAATTGTGTATGGAGATCATTAGCTTGGGAGAGAAGGTTTTTTAAAATAGTTTTTTTTTTTTTGTTTCATATTTACAAATATTGTATAAATAAATGCATTTAATTATGTTACAATTTGGCAAATAATATTTTTGTATTTTTTTTTTTTTGTTGTTGTTCCTTAATTTATTTAAAAAAAATTTTTTTTTTCAAAGGCATTCAAATTTCTTGTTTTAACATTTAAAGCTGGTGCTTATTTAAATAATAATTGAAAGTAAAAAGGATGGAAAACTAAATACAATAACAATTTAATTATATGTATGTATGTATGTATATATGGATTGTATAAATATATAAATATGGAATTGCTTTTTTATAATTTCTGTATAATAATAATAATAATTTAATAATAATAATAAATATGTAATCTTTATATATTGTTAAAATATTTTTTATTTACTGATTTATCCTTTTGTTTTTCGAACATTATTAACAAAATCTAAAAGGCAGTGTAAAAATTTGACTTAAAATATTTAAAAATTTTTCTTTGTGTTTTAATTTTTCTTATTCTTTTTTTTTATTTTATTTTTTTGTTGCTATTACTCTATATGGTATGTATGTATACATAAATCTATAAAATATACTTTAATATTGTATATTTGACTAGCATAATATATAATTAAAATTACAAAACAAAAAAAAAATTGAATTTCATTTTTTCTTTCTTTTTTGTTTTTGTGTTTTTTATTACAAAAAAAAAAAAAAGGGTGGGTTTAATTGCGAGTTTTCGAAATTTCGATTTTTCTATATTTTTAATTTTTATATCATAAAATAATAGAAGACGATGAAGAAGTAGAAGAAATGAAAAGAAAACTATTTACCATTAGCAAAGGGTTTTTTTTTTTTGTTGTTGTGAATAAAATTAAACTTCGAATATTGTAGGCGTCTGTATGTATTCGGAATTTTCATAGATAATTTTGCCATCGGGTGTTTCAATAGTTTTGATAGTTGTCTTGCAATAGAAACAAACTTTAGAGTTCATCAAGTGCTGTAATATACAATTACAGCACGACTGATGTTTGCAAGGACAAAAAATAACAGCAATAGGTTTGGCACAACATATCGGGCACAAAGAGTCTTCGGATGGCAAGGTTATATCCGAAAGTAAAGATTGCTTAGCCTTAAGCATATCAATCAAACGTTTGACTCTTTCAATTTCCGTTGTCGAAACATGTGTAGGAACTATGGAAGATGAAACAAAAAATAAAATATTTGCCAAGTAAACAAAAAAGAAATGTTTTCTTACAATCACTTAAAGTAAATTTAAGTATGGGAGGATCAGCTCTTATCCGTTTCGTCGAGGTAGTAGGTTGAGGAACTCTTACATCATTTGTTAATGGATCTATATGGGGCCGGGTAGAGGGATCAAAATTGCCACGAGGTATTTCGGTCTGTTGTAGTATGGGTGTTTTTATTTCGCCTAAAGCAAACTCCAAATTGGCAAACTGGAAACTAGGATCGGTCAGCAAGGCCCTAGCAATGCGTGTAACCTAAAACAAAAGCAATTTTTGCATTTAAAAATTTCTTATTCACTTCATTTTTTTTATCATACCTTAGTCGGATTCTTATCATTATCCAAGTCCTCTTTAAATAAAGACAATAAAATGCCCAAAGCGGCTGATATTATTGGAAAATGTGTAACAGCATTTAAATCAGCCGAACACATATCCACAACAAATTGAAAACAACCGGGCGGCACCGTAACACGTGATAATACCTGACTTATAAGCTGGCAAACACGATTCAGTACTAAATCGCTATTAGGCCTACATTGATCATGAAATATCACAGGTGCTACCGAGATAATCATTTCCAAACAACGCATTAAAGACACGGTCAATTCAAAGCACATGGAGCATATTTTCAATTGTTTAGGCTCGAACACTGTATTCTCCTGACGATGGGCAGTGTTTTGTATCTAAAAATTTGTAATTTTTTTTATCACTAAAATATCTTCAGTTTATTATTTAAGACCATTTACCTCTTGCAAAAGTAAAATGAATTCCGAAAAAGCCCAATTCAATTGGCTCAACACCGAATTAAGGAATGCCGTAGCAAACGGCTCATCTTCCGTTAGCTTAGAACCTATTAGTTGTTGAAAATGCCGTGAGGGATTTGCTGGCGCTATATTATGCAAAAGGCCAGTATGAGTTTCGTTTTTGGCCCGTGAACGGCATAAACCAATTTGTATGGGTGTACTGCCACCCTGCCATACACAAGGCTGTCTGGCATCGTTATAAGCAAAACCATCACCCAGCCAAAAGCGCAAAAGTAACCAGTTGCTTTGGCCCCAAGCTCTGTTTTCATAAGGTCTTAATAAGGCTTTAATTAAAGCCATTTGGCTAAAAGGAAATCATCATTAATAAAACACATTATCTTTATGCCTCTAAATTACCTTTTCTTTGGCGAATTCTCTAAAGCTTTAATGCCAGACTTATGACAAGTTAAAGTGCCTAAAGCCTGCAGCAAAGAATCTTTACAGGAGGCCAGTATTATGCGGGGATCGGCTGAATGTACACTTAAGAAATCGGCCACCATATTTATAACACTTTCAGAATCTTGCATATCAAACTGTATACACAAGTCATGATTGCAAAAATCCATTACTGTATCCAATAAAATCGGTAAAATGTTAATATACACCTCGGGTACAAAGGCAAATAGACTGCCTTGGGCAGAAGAGGCCTAAGAAAATTTAAAATACAACGACAATTAAGCACAACTATTAACAACGATTGAAGAGCAAAGAACACTTACATTTAAAGATCTTAAAGTTTTTTCCAATAACCAAGTCAACAATAAACGTCGTTTGGGACCCAACGCAACACCACGAAACCAGGCCTGTTTGCGAGCCAACTCAATAGAACGTTTCTTTAGAAAACATCAGTCATTATTAGTGGAAAACTATTCAAATAAAATATTCTACAATTGCTTACAGCAAAAACATTTTCTCTTTGGCTAAACTTGGTCCTTAGCTCGGACATGACATGAGAATGTTGTTCATTCATGCAAACGCTGGCATGGTCTTCCAAAGCTTGGAGCTTTTTTTCAACATCCTCACGGTAATATTTGGTTTCCACTAGGACATCATTTAAGGCAGCAATTTCATCGCGTACCGAGGCAATCTAAAAAAAAAACAAAATGAATTAAAATTAATAAAAAAAAAGAAAGAGATGATTGAAGAATAAAAGCAGCACCTTGACTATGTATTTATGGCCCACACAATAATAGCACAGCACACACAAGTCCAATAATTGAAACAGCGAGGACTCGGTGTCTACGTTGCCCGGTGTAACTTCTAAACTTTGAGTTGCACGTGGATTTATGAAAGATGTAAAGGTTGAGGTATTGCTAGGAGATAAAAAGTACGGGCATAAGGTGAATGTATTAAGAAAATATCTTAAATAATATTCAACATACCCCGCCGAACGGCCTATAATAGAGATATTATTTATAGTATCAGCCGCTGATGGTGTATAGGCAAAAAGATAAAAAGTTTAACGATAAATATATATAAAGAACATATGCTTACAGACAGGCATAAACATAAACTTACTTAATTCGGCAACTCTAACAATCACACGCTCATCCTCCATTAGTTCCTGGGCCCGCTCAATACCCAAATGATGTTGAATTTCATTGCGATGCACTTTACGCAAATGGGATAGAACACCACCAACACGATCATAATGCTGATATTCAAGACTGCCGTCATAAAAATATTTCGGTTTAATTTCAGCTTCTGTGCCAGGCAGTTCCTTTTCCAATGCTGTCTTGGTAATGTCAATCAAAATGCAAATGAATGCTAAGGCCACGGTGTTTTCAAGCGGATATAAAATACTCGATTGCATAAAGAAAAATGAATGAAAAGGCTACAAACAAAAAGGAAAATTTAGGATAGTAAAAAGCAGAATTCAATAAATGAAAATACCCTTTGTTCCATGCATAAATCCATAATATAACGACGTAGTTTTGCCAAAAATAATTTACGTGTTGAAGGCGTTAAGGCCTCATCATCATTGTTAATAAGTAAAGTTTGTAAAAGAGTTTTCTGTAAGGCATATAGAAATTCTGTTGACTTGGCCAACTTGTCTACCACAGACATGTATTTAGTTTTGGGACCACCTATACCCTCCGTCCAGGCCGTATGATTGGGTATTAAGCTTTGCATATAAGAAAATTCCGGTGGCCGTATATACATTAACAAGGCTAAACTGCAAATTAAGAAAAAAACAAATCAAATTTAAATTTGAAAAGTTCATTTTAAACCCAAAAACACTTACAAATGCTTTTTAAAAAACTTAAATTCCAAATAATTTTTTCTAGTTTTGGTGTGATTACATAAACAAATTAAAATCTGCATAGCTTGACGCTGCTGTTCATAGTCGAGACCCTTATTGGTGTGGGTAAATTCGCAAAGCAATGCATTGGCCAGTTTCTTTAAAACAAATCTTACTTCATCGATTTCCAAATAGTTCCATAAAATATTTAGAAAGGCACCAAACATACTTTCATTATGACCGGGAAATATGTTCTCAGATTCGTTTCTAAGGTAAGAAAAAGAAAAGAAAGAAAAAAAAACATTTTTTAATCATCTTTTAAATAAGTTTCAAAGCCTAACGAAATAACTTACTTTGCATTGCACATCTGGGCCATTAAGGGCAACAACTTGTCCTCTATAACATACGTATTAAACAAGATTGGCGTTAGCTTCTCTATTAGCAGTGTACAGAATACCACATAAACGGTTTTCTTTGTAGATAATTTATCATCTTTCGGTCTTTTTCTCAATTCGCAATTATGACGCGCCACAACACCTGCCAAATTTTGTAAATATTTAAAAAGCAATTCAGCTTTTTCCAAAGACACCAGCGGTTTAGCCATTAGCGGCATATAACCTTCTACCGGGTATTTGAAGGGCATATTGCCAAAATTCGCCTGCACACTTTGATTGTAGCCCAATGATACGCCCGGAAAGAAAGTAATGTTGGGACCCTTTTCAAGTTTTTCAAAAGCCGGTCCCATGGACTGGCCATTGCGATAGAAATCAATTCGTTCGTTATCTACATCTATGGTTACACCAATAATATCACCAATTTGCCATTTTTCACCGTATCTGTGAGAAAAGAGAAGAATTAAAACGAGGATTATTAAAAGGAAAATTTTTAAATTCCCAACACACGGAAAGACTTTTCTCTTTCCATTCATATGCTGTTTATTATAAGACACCAATAACGAAACAAGACAATTTCAGATATCCTTATCTGGAATGAAACGGCCTAACATTGATGGAAGTAAACTTCATAAACAATATTTTCGAAATAATTTTTAACTGGTCTTACAATTTGTAACCTAACACAGTGTCATAACCGAATTCAAGCGGTTCATGCCTGATCCCTTTATTCTACTCAATTACAGATTACTTAGTTGGTTCATTTACGTGACTAATTTTAGATCCAATAATCAATGCATAACATTCCGGAGATCAACTATTATCGACTATCTTCTTTATTGTTGCATTACCACAACTACAAAAGTGGTTATTAAAATAAAGTGAAAGCAAATCGGTTACTTTCCAGTAAATATCGCCAAAAAATCGTTAAGATCCTACAGGATCCAATAGCCCTCCAGATTGTACTTGCCACTTTTATTGGAATATCTGCCACCGACGTCTAATAGCGTTCGCATAAGTTTATGTCGCAAGTCAGTTATGTTACTCCAATTCTGCAATCCCTTACTAACCTTTAGGTTCCATAGGATCGGCGAGTACATATACCGATCCGAAAAAATAGTGTACAGGCTTTTATAATTGTCAAGCTCTTGGCCTGGAAGCCTCTGGGTCTATTAGATAGACTGTGGCCTTAACTGAGAAAACCTCAAATGACTCAATTCTAAATTGAAGTGGTCTTCATGAATCATCGAAGTTTGTTACTGGTGAACGCTAATAGACTGTAGAAGTAATCCGTCCAGAAGTTAACCGACAATCTTCTCATGACCATAGTATGTGTTGACGTTCAACGCTTCATAGTATAGTATTCGCATACAGTTCAGGTTTAAGATACACATTTGAATGCTTTCTAATACTTTACAAACTAGTACACAAATTCATTAGCATTCGTTTCATTATAAGTTAGCGATGATTATCCCTTATTTATTAAACCAGAAACACTCAGGGAAAACAAATTTAAATTCCAAAAAGTATATGTACAAGGACAGGCCCTAACACAAAATCCCTTCCTTTTAAATATCCGCTTTTGCCACCCTATTTAAATATCATTTCACACAAAACTAAAAGGTCTTTAACCTTCACTTTCTCTGGGGCATGTGTCATCCACTCTATGTCCTTGAAAAGGACAGAAAGAAGAAGCATGAAAAACGTGTCAATACTTACTTTTTTGTTGCTATATGCCAGCTTTGTTGTTTACTGCCATCATAGCCGTAACTTAATTTTGAATCGCCCACACCACTGTTCTCATTAAAAACACATTTGCTGGAACACCAACCCACTTGCATCACCCCTTTGCTGTGTAATTGTAACTAGAAAAACGATTGAAAGAAAGAAAAGGAAAGGAAAACAAATGAAATGATAATACATAGGGACGACGACAACAGACGATATAAAGCGCCAACAAAATCAAAAGGGGAGAAAAGGAGAAAGGAGGAAAAAACAAACTAAAAATTCTTTCGAACTAAAAAAAAGTGAAAGTATTTCGTTGTTTACATTTCATACCAGCAGACACAAATACGCACATACACAAAATAAATGAATAACGTGCCTTAGTACATTTCTATTTAATTAAAGGGTTTAGCGGTAAGAGCTAAATAAAGTCATGATAAGGAACTCAAATGTTTATTTAGAAAAATTAAAATGATTCCATGCAGTCCCTAAGATAATCACTGTTAACCTATGGATGATCAATATGACCGCTGTGTTTGTCTGCCGTGAACTCTTCGGTTTCGGATTTGTCCTACACAAACTTTATATTCCGACTGATTCTAAAACTAGAAGAGACTGCACAATAGGTCAACAACTGGTTACTAACAATGGTAGCACTGGGTCGCACAGGACATGTCTGGATGAACATGACTTGCTTCCATTCCGTTTGAAGAAATTGTCTTTTTTTTTGACAAAGTTAGACTATGATTAACAAGGGAATGTTCAATCGTTTTAAACCATTAACCTTGTAAAATTAGCTTTTTTACGTCAGTAGAGCTGAACACAAAGTGGGAGATTTGATTTTTTAATAGCTCAAACTATCTTCCATCTTCTCTTTGTTCAAAGCATGTAGTGACGGAGAGAATTATAAAATTTTCTAAGAGAAAAGGTAGTCCACAATTGGCTCAAATCGTGTATAATCTATATACGAATAGAAACTCCTATTGTTGCCTTCAGTTTAAGTCATATTATACACCTGGAAATAAATATAAAATTACAAAGAAACTGCTCTTGTCGTGAAACCCTTTAATATTCGTTTCTTTAGTGGTATTGGTACGTATTGAAAAGGTCATTGATATTTTTGGTTTTGTTTAGAGAGTGTGTGACTGTCTACCTAAAGATTTGGCTCGTGGCAAGCAGAAAGGCTGGAGAGCACATTTTTATAAACAGAAATATTACCTCATACATCCATTTGCCACCATAGACGCAAACGTTGGCTTTAATAGTATTGAAACTACCCTGCGACCTGACCGATAATCTATCATTGGCTATGCGCACCGTTGATGAAAAATCAATATCGAATATAACCATTTCTGGCCCCAGCCTTGACCGCATTTCCAATTGTTGCTTTAACAATGCCTCCTTATAGTTCTCATCAATGGATGTGAGTTTATCGTTTAACCAGGATTTGACCATAACCATTTGCCTGCAGAAGGATAAGGGATGACTTAAGTCAATTATTGACTTCCGAATACATGTTCTTTAAGTTCCACTCATACTCACTCCGGCAAACACATGTCCTCCGCTTTTTGCATGGACTGACGGAACGGCTGTAACTCCTCTGAACTTGTGGTGGCTACCTCTGTCTCCCCAACAACCACATGACGTTTCTTAAGTTCCTTATCTCCATCTTGTATTTCTTGTTGCTTTTGCTCCTCTGTTGTAGGTTGGTTTTGGGAGTCAACAAGCTTTTCAAAAATATCCTCATTAAATACTTTTACAAATAATTTCGCTATAGACATTATTCTTAAGTATTTTGTTGGTGTGATGCCGTTGTTGTTATTGTTGTTGATGTTGTTGTTGTTATGGTTGGTGTTATTGCAGTTGTAAATCCGAGCAGAAAAAAACTATAAATTTTTATGGAGACAAACTTTAATTGATTTTTATATGCCGGTTTTATTTATTCATTCGCGTAATGAACAACAATTTAACAATTTTTATTTGTTTAACTCTTTTTTTTTTTTGGTTTAATTTACACAAACTTATGATTTTTATTAAATATTTTACGAATTTGTTTAACCAAAAATTTTAAGATTTGAAAAATAAATTGGAAATTTTTCTCTCCCAATCCTTCTGTTTGTTGTTGCCTTTTAAAGTTTTTCTTGTGCTCAATTTTGACAAACCAAACAATAAAACTATAATTCACAATAACTATGGGGGGTGTAACAGTGGGCAAACGTATTATATAATATGTTAAGAAAATAACGGTAAATCAACTAAAATAAAATAAAACTATTATTTAAAGCCAAAAATGTTAATATAAATGAAAATTGATGTTTGATCTTATCATATAATAAATTTTTATAATAAAGCATTATACAATTATTTCTGTACAAGAAAATTCAAAATGAAAATAAAAATTTTCACAGTATGTAACTATTGTGAATTGCTTACAAATCAGCTGTTGGCACATCCACTTTCATTGCCACAAGCACATCTTGATTTCATTGTTGACGTTACAATTTTGTTGTTGTTTCCAGTTTTTTATATTAAAATATTTGTGCAGTGGAATTTATTTTAATTGTACAATACAATTCAATATTTAATTAAAATTATTGGTGAAAAAAGCAATACAATTGAATAATGTCTACAGATTGGGATGAAGTGAAACGTCTGGCAGCTGATTTCCAAAAGGCCCAATTAACATCGACTTTACAAAAGTGAGTTAAACAATAAGGCAAGCAGCCTCTTAAGCAGTTCAATGACTGGCTTCTTTTCTTTATAATAATTTCAGACTTTCGGAACGTAATTGCATTGAAATTGTTACTCTTCTATTGGAGAAGCAACTCTTAGAAGTGGTATTCACCAATGATGGCAAAGAGTACATTACACCCGACCATTTAGAGCGTGAAGTCCAAGATGAATTGTATGTTAATGGTGGCAGAGTTAACCTGGTGGAAGTCAGTAAAACTTTAAACGTTGATTTAACGCGGGTTAGTAAAGCAATAGTAAAGATCTTTGGCAGGCAGTTGATTTTCTTGCTTCTTTTCTTTCAACTATCTAGATTGAAGAGGTCGCCCATAAAATTGCTTTGGAAAATCCTAGTATTCATTTCATACTGGGTCAACTAATCGATGAGGAATACATCACTTACATCGCCCAGGAAATCAATGAGAAATTGTCTCAAAAAGGCGAAATTTCTGTTAATGATTTGACCGAACAATTCGATTTACCTTCTGACTTTCTGCAGACAGACGTTTTGGAAAAACATTTGGGTAAAATCATTAAGGGTCGTCAGGACCCCTCAAATCCCAAAGTGTTCTTCACTCAGGCCTATTTACAGAGATGTAAAGCCAAGATACGCGGTGCTTTGGCAGCCTTAACAAGACCCACAAATGTTTCCGTAATTTTACAGCAGACCAATATACAACAGAAAATCTTCCATACTCTAGTAGATGAAATAAGTCCTGCTGGCCATGTTACCTCTAAACAAGCCAATGCCCAATATGTGCCTAATATTTATGCGAAAATGCAATCGGATTGGGTAAATAATTTCTATCGTCAAAATGGTTTTCTGGAATACGATGCCGTCAATAAATTGGGCATTACTAATGCCAAGCAATTTATTAATAAACAATTCCCCGATGAGGATCTTCTGTTCTTGAAGCGTTGTGCTGTTAGCTCCAAACTAGTGGAACTGACTGTAATGCCTGCACTAACAGCGGCCAAGCAATTTATCGATTTATCCTCTCTTTTACCGTCTAACATGTCATCTAGTGATCGCGAAGAACTATTTGAGGCTATAGTAAACAAAAATCAAGCCACTTTCAGCAATTTTGTGCTTCTAGGTTCTCTGGGATCCTCTGTTGTGTTTACCCAGCAATATCTCGAAGAACTTACACAACCTTGCCGCGAACTGGCCTGTAGCAAAGCCAAGGCGGCTGTGGAGAGTGGCATTTATCAACAGCATATAGCCACTAAACAATTATCGGCCAAGGGTAATCAACGCAAAGATATCGAAGAGGATGAAATTGTGGATAAGCGTGACGAACGTCGTAAAAAGGCTGCCAGTGGCAAAGCAGGTGGCGGTTCCCAGGGTCGTGAGACTAAAACGAAATCAACAAAGAAACATACTCGTGGTGGCAAAAAAGGTGGTAAAAATGATTTCGATAGTGATGATGATGACAACTATGGTCAACAAAGCAATAGTGCTGCCGCTGGTAATAAGAAACAATTGGAATTAATAACGATAGCGGATATAGTTAAAATATTGAATAAGGAAACCTCTGCCATGGGCATTGAAGAATTGAATGAAGATATTGCGGGCATGTATCATGAGTGAGTATTCGTTTAATATAACTTTAATTACTTTGCGTTATACCTTATGTAATCAAAAAACTCTACAGATAATGTGTGTTATCGATAATATAATTCTTTTGTTTACAAACTGTTATCGATAGATATCGATGTTATGTTAACATTACTAAATAATTTACTTTCTGTTTAGACAATTAAATCAATTGGCATTAACCAAAGCCCAAGAATTATACGAAATTACTTTGCAAAAGAGTGCTGCTGGCAGTGGTCAAACTCATGCAGGAGTACAAGAAAAGATCAATACCTTGTTGGTGGACTTGCGTCTCTATGAAAAGGGTCTTAAGGTAAGTGCTAACATACAACAATAAATTCAACCATAGTATATATAAGGCTAATATTCTGTTCCATTCGCAATCGATAGCTTTTTCCTGTGAATGTACAAAGCGATTTAATAAAATATTTACTCAAGTCATTGGGTAATGATATATGCAACGAATTGATTGTTTACATAGCTAATGAGTGCCAAATTGAATTGAAGAATACCAACTTGAATGTCGATCAACGTAATAAATTGGCACAGGAGTGTGGTAAGATATTTGATTCGATTTTTTAATTAATTTTAATTTTTAATTTAATTTTAATAAAAACAAAATTTTATTTTAAAGGTGGCGATTATAAACCTGCTTTATTGGAGTTGAATAAGGCAATTAATAAAACCATTGATGAGTTTGTTTTAGCCACTGAAGCTGTGTTGAAGGTTTGCAGTATGATTGTTAAGAAAGTGGACAAGAAAAAGGATCGTCAATTGATTGTACAAGATCGTGAAAAACTTTTAGAACAATTACAACAATGTTCAGAGCCTGCTTTAATATTGCATTTGACTGCTTTGATTTTGTTTACAACCATATCGGGTTGCATTTTACATGCCAGTGGTAAATTTGTTTCACAAATACTAGCCTTCATTAACAGTTCGATGAGCGATGAACAGAATAAACTTTTAACTCAATATCATGGTGAGTGGTGAATTTCGTAGTATTACGGAAGTTAAAAATACATACTATTCATGATTTTTATTCATTTTCAGATTTGGTTATCAGTGTCTTACGTTTAGCGGCCGATTCTGATGAATACTCACAGGCCAGTTCTGAACTACAAGAACTAGAGCCTAAAATTAAACAATTGGCTGCTTCTTTTGAGAAGCCTGGTCTCTCCAAAGCCGAGTAATATAGCGAGCATTTATTTACTTTATTTTTTTATAGATGTTGACAAAATTTTTACCATTTTTATAGAATGTAAATATTGTATTCCATATTTTGCTCATTCAATTTAATTGTGATGACATTCTCTTTTTGTTTTCTTTTTATTTCTTTTCTGCAAATCTTTGTAAGAAAAAAATATAGAATTATTTTTGTTATCAAATAAATAAAAACTTAAGATAAAATAAAACGTAAAACTATCTTTTGCACTTTTCTTTAGTATATTTTATTTAGAAAATTGTAATCTTTTTTAAATCTATTTACAGGAATTATTATTGAAAACAACTATTAATCGGGGTATACCTCCTAATATTAATTTTTGTAGTGTAAGGGGAAAAATGCGTATAATTCTCAAAAATCATTTGCTTTTTTTTTTTAATTAATTAATTACTATGAAGTCTTTGCAAGATTTGTTTGGCCTTATCACTAGTTTGCCTAAAAGACGCAGAAAGAAAGGAACAAAAAATTAAATTTTAGATGTTTAAACAAAATGGGGCAATGTCGAAGTAATACTTACATAAATAAAGGATTATTAGCATCACATGATTCTAAAGTTTGTTTTATATACGCTATAAATAATTGTAAATTTTTTAAGCACTCTGATTCGGGCTGCAGCCAGGCTGTTGGTAGTGTATTAACAATAATATAAGCTTTGCTTATAGCATCGTTGGGTGTACAGACCTTTAAAGAGTAAAGAAAATAATTAATAAAACGAAACAAACATTTTAAAAACGTGCAATGAAATGAAAGCCTACCCTCATAGCCAAAAGTAAATAACGATTTAATAGAGATCCTATAGCCATTTCTCTCAGAGGTGTATCCGCAATAATGCCTTGCCAAGATAAAAAATTTCGAAACAGTTTCAGACCGCTGCAAAATTGACGTTGAAAAAAGGAGGTTTTGTTCTCTTGTACTCTATAAAAAACAAAACATCATTGTTGGTATCTCGTATTCAAATTGCTTTTAACAACACTTACTGCTTGGGAAATATGGGTATGAAGACATCATTTTCTAATGCCAGTTTCATTTTATCCAAAATGGCATTAAACAACTGCTGTATGGTTTTGCCATCTTCTTTCAGGGGATAGTCGCGACCTAAACGATTAATAAACCCAATCAGCCGCAAAGATTGTGTGGTCGATAATGGATCCCAGCAATGTGTTATAATATCTGAAATTAGTTGTAATGAAAGAATTAGAATTTAAGAAAAGTTTCCTAAAGAATATTTTTTTTTATATTATTTTTACCTATGATTTTCGGTAAAATGATTTTTTCTAACAATGTGGGCACTAGATTAACATCAGGATCTTGTTTTAGTGTTTCCTCTGTTTCTTCTTCGCTCCAAGCATATAACATAACCGCTGAATACCAATTTAATTTTTCAATATCTTTATAGTCGCCCAATAAGGGAGACCATGTCAGCATTTCCAAGCGTATAAGCGGTCCAAGAACCTAAAATTATAATAAGTCATTAAGATATAATTGTACAACAATTTGTTCTAAAATTCTTGCGATTGCTGCACTTCAAACAAATATTATTTACATCCTACTCCTTAACCGATAATGGTATGGAAACACAAATCCTGATTTCTGTCCATTTACAAGATCTGGTTCTTGTCCGATGCTTTAGTAAAAAAAAATGACGTTTAATTCAATATGATATTGCGAATATCTTCTTCTAACTTCTTAAAAAGGCTGGTTTTTCTTTTCTTTTTTTTCTCCAAGGGTAACAGATTGTTTAAACATTGCTTTTATAAGCAAATGTAAGAAATTATTTGTAATTCATCCTTCGAAATGTCAGAATTGTGGACTAGATTCCCACCACAGATAAATGCATTCAAGATTGGCGGAACCTATAGTTTAACATCGCCTCCAAACGATAACTTTCAGAAGCTTTTTAAATGTAATGTTATTTATTCACTCGCCGTTCGATATATTTTTTATTATATCCCTTTCTAATGAGATGTTAAAGACGTGGTTTGAACTAATAACATATCAACTAGTAAATCAATCTCGACAAAACTCTTTAAATAATCCTCGATAGTATAGTGGCAGTATGACCAACCAGAATTAGCATATGCTTTACCTTAGGCAAACACAAGTTAACAAATGCATCTTTATACGAAGCCATATCCGTTTTGCGCCATGCATAGAATTTCGTTAAAATTATTTCAATTTTACTAAATTCATCGGTAACATCATCCATGATCTCTGTGCCCTCTTTAATAAGTTGTTCTACAGAGATAAAGAAGAAAAATATAAAATTTTAGATAAAGAAATAAACAGAAAATCAAATTCAAACCAACCCAATTCATTTTGAAATAGCTCTTGATAACGATCAGAAGTCTCTTCGTCCGAAGACATGCCATCCAAATGAGAACTTAACATGTCTTGCCTTTCACGTTCACAGCGACGTCTTGTACGGCGTCCTTCGCGTTCAGCAGCACGACGTACCTGCTCATCGTATTCAGCACCACGGCGTATAGATGAAGGTTCTATATGAAATACATTTTTCCACAATTTTTAAACATATTTTAAGAAAATTTTCAAAAATTAACATACTTGTCGCCTCAGCCATTTCTTTAGCTTGATCTCTTACATCTTGCCTACGGCGATCTATTAAAAAGTGTTGATGTTTGCCAAAGAACTGTAAGCAACGTTTTTCCAAATCTGTGATTAATGGCGTCTGGAATGGAAATTATTTAAATTAAGTTTCATTTGTTGCTTTTCTAATATCATAAGGATTTATAACCTTTTCATTAAGGCAATCAATTAGGTCCGTAACATAACATTTGATTTCCTGATAAAATCTGTATTTAGCTGCAGCTGTTGGAGCCTTTTGTTTGCAATCCAATTCTTCCAATTTCATAGCTTCCATTTGTCTATTTATTCTTTCGATATCGGCCAAGTGATTGCTATTCAATTCTTTTAATTTATTCAAACGTTCCTCTATAGCATTACGTATCTCTTGCGGTGATCTTAAAGCAGCTGGCTTAGCCTTATCTTTCTTGGGCTTGGTGGCATTTAGGAGCTGTTGTGGTTTTTCCATGGTACACTTGGCATAAGCCTGTTCTAGCAACGACGATGTAGACTCAGGTTGTGGTGGAGCTTCTAAAGCATTTTCCATATTAGACTTGATCATGAAACGCGATAAAACCGATTCATGTTGAGCATTAACCAATTGAGCACCCGTTACACCTTTACGTATCTGTTGATTTTCCCATTCATGGGTCTCACAATCCGAATCTTCTTCAGAATCTACATGCAGGAAAACAAGTTTGTTTGTTATGGTTTTAAAGTGAAAATTTTAAACATTTAGAATTCGTTTCAAATTTAAAATTTCAAATATATAATGTCTTTGTCACTGTTTAACAAACCGTAAATCTAATTTTAATTACATACAATCTTTTTCCACAGCATAGAATTTTTCGCGTCTTTCTTCGCGTTCTTTAATGCCTGTTATGGCGTTCATATCCACACGTTCTTCATCATCCGAATTATCATCCTCCATATCTTCTCTGGCCAAGCGACTGCCCTTTTTCGGTTCCACTTTGGGTTCATCTATGGCTACGAAATCACCTGCAATTAAAATTAAATTCAAAATCTTAGAAAAAATTTCAATACTCAAAAAATAATTTTCACACCCTGTTCCCTGGCCTTTTGTCTGCGCTTACGGGCCGCATGTATCATGGCAGCATCTGGTATTGAACCACTTTCCAACATTTGCTTAAGATGATCGGGCTTTGTAAATCTATGTTTACTGCCATTACGTTCATTATCACTTTCTTCAGCATCCTCATCGGACATGTCATTACGTCCAGCACACAGGGCTGCTCGTCCATTTAAAATAATATCCGGTTCTGATTTTTTCACTACCAGCTGTGGACAAAATTTTAAACGCAATAGATTAGTAAGGCAAGTAAAAGTTGTAGTTCAATAGGAAATTAACAAATTTTTTAATTATAATGTTCAAAAGACAAAGCAAAAAAATATAAAAATATTTAAAAATAAATCTCTCGAGGCCTTAATTATAATAACTGAAGCTTTTGCTAACAAATTCGAACATGTTCATTTGAATATTGCAATTACAAACACTTGAATGTTTGATAATAGAATCCAGAAAAAGCAACTCTTAATAAGCATCACATAAACGTTCCCATTTATTCAAATATCTGGAATCTAATGAAATCATCGAAGCGAATTTATTGATAAATATGCTGTGGATATTGATACTCTCCAAAGCTTGCCTGCAGGTATCACATATACCTTTGAACTGCATAGTTTACAAGATTGCCTTTATTCCCAAAGGAAGTGGAGCATCTAAAACTAAAGCTAAATATTTTAAGCCCATCAGCCTAAGACGCTTGAGGCACTCTAACTACTCTTCTCTATGTAGAGGCCGGACCTATTAAAAAATGCAACAAAGACTAAACAGCATAAGAAAACAGAAGCATATAAGCTATGGTTATGGCAAAGTCTTCGGTACGAATGATTTAGATATCCCTATGGACTACATGACCTCTGATTCCGCTTTCGAAGGTCTTATATGGAAAAAATATACTGAATAGATACTATTACGACAATGGCTTACACAAACAAACAAAGTTGAATGTGAAATATTAAACTTAAACCCTTAAACTATCCGATTATTGCAGTATTATGAAAGACGAAAGTATGGTTATAAACAGAGTATGAGTATTTACTGGACACATCCTGACGTAGTATTTAATCTGTGGTTCTTGGAGGATCTCACTATCACACACCTGGTCTTCCAGAACTGTTTTACACATTCTAAAAGATCCCTAGAGAGTATATAAATCACATTAAACATTAACTTGTTCCCTTTCGAAGGCGCGAAAAATACAAATTTCGAATGAATTTATAGGTGAGATTAGCATTTCTTTGCAACGAGACAAACAACTAAACCAACACAAGGTATACTCATTTGCACAAGAATGAAGAAATAATGAGTCTACTTGTACGTTGACAATATAAATCTGGCGTGCTATGGACTTATTCAGAATAAACCTAACCACAGACCATCTTAGAAACATCATAGCAATTATAGCGGCCCCCTAGTCAACAGGTGCATACACTGCAATACCTCACAGTTCCAAGATGATGCAATAACAAGGAAGGCGAGATGACTACACAACATCTCTGTCAATAATTGGTTCTTGGGATCCTGTACATGTCCAGCCAAATGTCATTTGCTGTACTAATTTAGCGACCAATAAAATTAGATGTGATTGTGGGCCACAGGATATAAATTTTGATATGATTTGTTTATGCAATCAAATATTATTATTATTCACGAAAACAATTCGAAAAAAGAAAAATAAATAAAAATTCGATGTTTCGCTTCAAATCATCCACCTTCCTTAAACTCTACTAATAATTCTTATTTCAAAATCAATTTCGAAATTCTGGACTCTTTCGATTTAATTTAATTCGAAACTTGCACAACTGTAGTGACTACATACATAAATAGATATTAAAAATTATAGACATACGGATGGATATAAATGAAAATAAAAGCTTATACACTAAACATAACAGCAGTATAAATAAATATTAATAAAATTCTGTTTTGATTTGAAATAAAATTTTGAAAATTCTTTTCAAAACCACATTTGTATGCAGTTTTAAAATAATAGATGAGAAAAAAGAAAAAATAATTTTTGAAATTTTAACCTGCATTTAAAATTCATTATTTTTTCTTTTAAAAACCAAACACACTTGTTTTGAACATTTGAATTTTTGTTTTTTGTTTTTTTCTATTAAATGATGAGGTTTTTCGTTTCGTTTAGGTTAGTTTCGTTTTGGTTTTTGTTATTTTGTATATTGTATTTTAGAGAGTTTCAATTATTGTATTGTAGTTAAAAAATGATAATAATAACCTTACCACAAAGTCGTCTGTGCGTATTTCAGTTTGGATTTTATCACTTTTATTACTTTTACTATGTTCCGTAGAACAAGTTGTATGTGTTGCGGACGTTGTTGATGAACCTAAATTATGAGAATTAGAATTAAAACGTGAACCGTTTTCCCCAGCACTACGTTCCCTATTTGGGTGACTATTATTGTACGTGTTATCATTCGAACTATTACTACTACTACAACCACCAGCACTGCTAGTGATGACTGTAGTGTGAGTTGTTGTCGTATGACTGCTGCTGTTCCCAAAGTTATTATCAAAATGACGTTCTTCCTTCTTTTTACGCCTACGTTCCTTATCCAGCATACGCATTACTTTTTTACTATGTGATGACTTGCGAACTTGAAAAACTTCAGCATCTTCCTCTGGAAAGACAAAAAATAAAAAAAATAAATGAATAATGAAGGTAAAAAGACAACCGATGTTAATTGACAAATGACACCTATCTCCTCTTGAGTCCAATAACTTATTTAAATATACTTCTATCTTGTGCCAACACACACATTTTGCCTCAGCCTTACTCATATCAGCACGTTTTACTTAACTTTCCTACTTTCACGTATCACGCCGGAGATTCATTACTTCGGATAATTTTTGGGTTTCAATCTAAGTCATTTGCTAACAGTTTTATGACATTGATAGCCCTCTTTCCATCCTATGACTTGCCTTTTATCTTATTAGCATTTTCCACTTTTGCCAAACATTATTGGTGTCCAAATAAGCTAAGAGTATTATTCTTGGCTCCACTAGCAATCATTCCCTGCACTGCCTGTTTTTAAAGCCTTCATGAATCAGTGCAGCTATTATGTCACATCCAATAAATCTCTGCCTGAGGTCAACCAAGATGAGAGAAAGGGAAAGATACTCAGCAAATATTCAATTGGCTTGTATCTCACTGCTTTAACGTTTGTGCTATTTCATACAACACTACCCAGCCCTTGGTAGGTTGCGAACACTTGGCAGGGCCTTCTTTGAGAGCTTGAGTTCTGTATCGAGAGTCGACATCAAGGCTCTCCACAGATTCATTAGCAGCTTGGGCTAGTTGAGAGGTGCTAGGGCTTCATAAGTGTAGTCGCGCTCTCACTCTCTTTTGTTTTGTGTCTGCTTCTTTATGTGTAATTCCTCCGACAGGTGCACTTCCTCTAACCTAACCTATCTAAAGAAATTAGTGATATTGTTTACGAAAAACCTGTTTTTCTTTCACAAAGAACCCTCATTAATGTTGAATCCCTTAGGAAATTTGTATTTTATAATATTTTAACAAAATCAAACTAAATTTCTATTATCTTTATTCATTGCATTAGCATTCCTAATCGAGCAAATACCAAAAAAAAATAAATTATATTATTGCCAATAAGCTATGAATTGGAAGCGAGACCACAAACCTAACCATTTTCAAGTGGACCTAATTTTGTTCGTTAGCTGTGTTTCATTGCATTATTAAATTCTTTATTTCATTTATAAGTTTTTTATTGATTACCCATTAAATTCAATTGCACTGAGCAATCAATCGTTTGTTGAACACTGAGTCTATTTCCAAACCAAAAACCCGATTTCCAATCATAAATAAAAAGATTTTCATTGTCCAGAAATTGTTAATTACATACTAATGGAGAAAACATTGGTATATTTAGCTAAGTTAAAAGGTCTACAAAAGATTGCATATTGACGATTCTCTTCCTAAACGAAACGAGGCTTCTTAAACTTTTGACCCACATATAATCGGCACCCCGGCCTACTTTTAAACTTCCATGCTAAAGTCAAAAATTTATTTCTCATACAAAAACTTACCTTCATCAGCAAAACTCAATAGCGCCTTTGATTTGCCCAGGTCTGCTCCTCCACCATCCTTTTTGTTGCCCGCTGATGATGATTTCAATTTATTACTCTCTTTAGACTTCTTTTTTTCCACTTTAACTGATATTTGTGGCGGCGGCGGTGCAACCATATCGTCATTCCCGTCAACATCCCTTTCGCAATCATTGGGTTTTCGTGCATCTTTTATTGATGCGCCAGCACCACTAACGCCACTGCTAGCGTCTTCCTCCTCATCCAACGTGCTTGAAAAGACACGGCGTTGGATTTTTTTCGGTTTGCGAAAAAGTGACATGTTTTTTTTTCCTTTTAAGCTTTCGTTACTTTATTCACTATATTTATTATTTGCTAGGGTAATAAATTAATTAAATTAAAATTAAAACTACAAAATTATATCGAAATTTTCCGGTATTTCTGTGTGTGTTTTGTAAAAATATCTGTTTTTTCTTCTCTTGTCTATAAAAACTCCTCTTCTTCTTCTTCTTTGAAATCACGTAATGGTGATTGATAGCACCAGCAGAGATGCCAAGAGTTGAAGAAATGAAAGAAAATATTAAACATACATGACCACACAACATACGAACTAAACGTTTTGTTTTTTTTTTTTTATAATAACAAAAAGGCGCAATATTACTCTTAGCAACAATTTAACTTTGTTTATATTTTTCTATTTCAGCCGTATCTAGAAATGTAATAATTAATCTCAATTAGTGGAGTCACAAACACTTACCACAGTGTCTAGCAAACAAGTTAAACTCACCGCCGTATATAAACCGTCGCACTAGATTACAAACGGCTTACATCATTGACTGAAAGTGAAAATATTTCGCACAGTGTGATGTGTTCCAACTATTTTGACTTGATTTGCATTAAAGCATCGACACTTTAATCAACTGGGCGTGTGTTATTCCGTGTAGTGTGTGTGTGTGAAAAGAAAGCAGAAATAAAATCACCAGAAAATATTTAAACGAAATAAATATTTTAAAAACTTGTCATTTAAAAATATTAGTGTTAAATACTTTACTGTTTAAGAGAATAACAAAAACAATTGAATTGTGAAAAATGGGTCTTAAAGGTTGTGAAGTGCAATTGGATAATCCTTGGAATACTTATTATGCAGGACAAACCATTAATGGTCAAGTTAAATTAACATTTGATTCGGCAAAAAAAGTTAGAGGTGAGTACATTAAAGTGATTAAAATCGTAATTATTTTTATTAACGAGATGAGATAAACAATCATAGAATTTTCTTAAGAATTTTAAAAGGCATTTATTCTTACCCATAATAAGTATGTACGTAGTACATACCTATACTGATATAAAATCAAATACATTTATTAGTCACTTTTTTCATACTTATACGTATATTTTTGGGAACTGGTAGTGGTGTGTATCACATCATCATCATCATGGTTTGCCATAGAAAAATCAAATCAAAAATAAACACAAAGTAAAAGCAATAACAATGTGAACAAAATATTCTATGTAGTTTATTTTTTGTTGCTAGTATTATTGTTGTATTAAAAAAAAAAATAAACATATAGATATTTTTTTAAAATACCCTTTAAATCCCCTCTCCATCTGGCTACCTACCTCTTTATCATTGTATATTAAATGTTTATTTTTATTTTGTCGTAGATTTCACTAATTTTTGTTTGTTTGTTGGTGTAGTCGTTACTTTAAATATTTTTTGTTATTGTTTTTGCTTTTTCTTTTCTATTTACAGCTACACACATTTTTTTTTTTTTTTGTTTTTCGGTTGCTTTGCTACATTGTTTTCTTTTTCGGGGTTTAATATTAACACCAACCGCCACCCTCACCCTCTTTATCTATCTCTTTTTTACAAAAATTTAAAACCTGCTTAAAAATCCATGCATACACATGAACACACTTGTATATGTAGTCTTGCCTTGTTGCATTGTTGTTATTGTTTATTTTAAATAAACTGTAGAGGAATTTTTGTGCTTCGAAAACAGATCTCATTCTTATATTTTTTTGATTTTGTTTTTATTTTTTTCGTTTATTCCTCATTTTGTTTTTTGCAAAAAGCCGGTTCTTTTTGTTATTTTTAGTTCGTACCGATTTTTCTTGTAAACTATGAATGACTTTTGTTGTTGTTTCGTTTGTTCTCTTTGCTGTTGATTTTTTTTATTTTGTTTTGTATCATCTTGCTGTTGATTGTTGTTGGTTGTCAGTGCAGTTTTTCCTCAATATACATTTGCTAAATGACTGCGTTGGGTCGAGTGGGTGGCTGTTTGTCAGCTTGTTTTTGCTTTGAACGCATTTTAACTGCAAGGAATGTTTCTTTTTGTTTTTTAGTTTGCACAGTAAATGTTTGCCAGGGTTGTTGAACTTTTTTTTAATTCGTTTGCACTAAAAAGTTTAAAGTTCTTCAATGTACCTATTTATCGATATAAGAACGGGCGATTACAAATTTGATTATTTTTGCTATTTAATAAATAACAAAAGATTTTAGTATGCAGCTCTAGAATGACCTTTAAACAGTGGTTCGTTAAAGGAATGGAAAAGCATTTACTGAATTTCATGAGAACTTTCCAATAGAACTGAATCTTGTCCGTTTCATTATGTATCTTGGCTAGTCCTCAGAGTATAGTTTTTTCTAGGAATCTTGCTAGGATGCTAAGCTGCTCCACTAAGTATTACCGCCATTATAAACATTATGGGCTATAGCCTGGGGAATTGAAAGAATGCTAGAAAAATTAGTAGGGAAGTTATGATAAAATCAAGGGACATGAGTGGTGAAGTGCATATTGTGTTCAATCCAGGTTAAACATGATTGTCAAGCAACCACATTTTGTAAATTGCTTCTATATATCCAACCTCTTAATTCCGACCTATTCTACTAACAAGTCCACCATCTGAGGACAGTAATCGTTTACAAGTGCCCTGATATGAACAAGAGGACTGCAATTGAGTTTCACGAACACAATTTCAAAGGACATTGGCTCTAGTTGATGAGTGGTGAAGTGCATATTGCATATTCAATCCAGGTCAAACATGATTGATTGCAGGATTGTCAAGCAACCAAATGTTGTAAATTGCTTCTATATATCCAACCTCTTAATTCCGACCTATTCTACTAACAAGTCCACCATCTGAGGACAGTAATCGTTTACAAGTGCCCTGATATGAACAAGAGGACTGCAATTGAGTTTCACGAACACAATTTCAAATGATATTGGGTCTAGTTGATGAGTGGTGAAGTGCATATTGCATATTCAATCCAGGTCAAACATGATTGATTGCAGGATTGTCAAGCAACCACATTTTATAAATTGCTTGTATATATCCAACCTCTTAATTCCGACCTATTCTACTAACAAGTCCACCATCTGAGGACAGTAATCGTTTACAAGTGCCCTGATATGCACACGGATTAAATATTAATCGTTTGAGGCCTCGATAGCTTATTTTAAATGTTTTTCTTTTCTATATACAGAAACTTCTGTCCTTGTTTATTCTTCTTCGCTGGCCTATATTGCCTGGAGGTTTTATTTGTTAAGAATAAAACAATTCAGGCTAGACCTGACCTTGATGATATTTTCTTCTATTCTATTCCTTTCATTAATCTCTTGCTTTTATCAAATTATAAAATCTTTGAAATTTCTTAAGGACTTACATATTTTATTCTGCTGTTGTTGTATGTTTTTTTTAAGAGTTTTCTGTAATCCGTATGCCAGCAATTTAATTAAAATCAATACATAGGCCATAATTCAAATTGAGTATTACACACTTATAGACTACAGACTAATTCATTCATACTCATGCTAAACGATGAGGTCATTTTATTTTCTAACAACTCATTAAACAATTATTTAATAAAATAACAAAACAAAAACAAAAACAAATTCACTAACATACAATAAACAAATTAAGTAATGAACACAAATCCAAAGTCGCTGCATTATTTATTACACATACTGCAAGTTAAACTTTTATTAATTGAACAGAAATGTTTTCATTCTTACTTCATTTTTATTTTATTTTTTCTTTTCTAAGGTATAATCATACGTTTTTTGGGTGAAGCCAATACAGAATGGTCGGAGACACGTAAAGTAACGAATAGCGAAGGACGAGAAGAAGATGAGACCACCACTTTCAAAGGCCATGAGGAATACTTTCAAATACAATATTATTTATTGGGTGGCAAAAATAGTAAGTCAATGCTTTAGACTCATGTGTGTGCTTGTGTTTTCTTTTTTAAATAATTTCTTTTTTTATTTAAAATTATAGGTGCTGAAATAGAATTGCCTGCAGGTACTCATACTTATCCTTTTACGTGTGCTTTGCCGCCTACTTTACCTTCTTCGTTTGAGGGTGAATTTGGTCATGTACGTTATACCATTAAGGTAACACTGGATAGACCCTGGAAATTTGATCAGGATATGAAAATGGCTTTTACCGTTATATCCCCTGTGGATTTGAATTTAAATCCACGCGTTAAAGAACCTTTCAAATTGGAATTGGAGAAGACATTCTGTTGTTTCTGTTGTAAATCGGGTCCTTTATCGGTTATTACCAGTATACCAGTTACCGGTTATGTTTCTGGTCAAATAGTACCCATAACATGTGAATGTGATAATGCCAGTAATGTGGGCATTAATAAGGTTAAGTTTGTTCTACGCAAACGTGTAACGTTCCAAACTACCCAGCCAAGGGCAGAGAAAAAAGACACTAAAGTTACTATAGCTGAACTAAGTATTGGTCCTGTATCGGCTGGTGAATCAAGAACATTTTCACAGCAATTAGAAATACCAGCACTGCCGCCCACTAATCTGGTCAATTGTGGCATTATTAGTTTGGATTATGATTTGCATATAGAATGCGATGTTAGCGGACCTCATCGCAATTTAACGGGTAATATACCCATTACTTTGGGTACTATACCATTGGCTTCATTTAAACCACCTGCACCGTATACGGATGTACCGGCTCAAGTAGTACCCCAACAGCTATCAGATGATCCTTCAATGGCGCCCACACAACCTGTAAGCCCTGCCAGTCCTCCAGAAGGTCAAGGTGGGGCCATGGGCTGGAACGTAGCCGACAGTGCTGGCGGTCAATTGTATCCGAATATACGTAAGTTTTATGACCTTAAAAGGAAAAAATTGAAAAAGAAAAAACAATTTTTTTATGTTGTCTTTTAGCTCCTCCCCAATTTGTGGAGACACAATTCAGGGCTCCCAAAATAACTGGTCGTGATGATTCCGAACATACAAAAGTGATAGGCGAAGTCGAATTTGCTCCACGTTATCCTACATTTCAATTTAATCCCACCGCTCCCACTATGTAAATGAAAAGGCCTGTTTTGTTTTTTGAAATTCAACAAAAAGGGATTTTATTGTGATTTTTTAAAAAGCTTCAAAAGGAATTTATTTATTGAAAACATAAAACGCACAAATTTCTCTGCCGTTTTTTTTTCTTTTTTAACAGAATTAGATTTTAGAATTTAAATGTCTCGGAAAAGTTATTGAAAATCTCATTACAAATGATATTATTTTTATTATAAAATTAAACAAAACATTTTCGAAATAATTTTTGATATGTTTTCATTTCAAAAAAGGCATTTAACACCGTCCGTTCTTTTTTTTCATTTTATTTTTTTTTTTTCTCTTTTTCTCTATTCATGAATTTTTCCTTAAGTTTGTCAAAACCGACATCAATGAGAGTGCCTAAGAAAAGCTTATAAAGTTTTTTAAATATTAAATTAGTTTCCAATTTTAAATTCGTCAAACTCTACTATTAAAATAAATTTAAAAACTAAAGAAAAATAAATTTAAAAAAGAAAATATTTTTTGTATAAAAAAAAGTATTTCAAACGCTTCCATTTAGAAAAAATTTAAAAAAAAAAAGAAAAATTTAATTGAAACTAAAATTAAAACAATTTTAAATGTGCATTAAATTATAACTAAAAAAAAAAAAAACAACAACAACAACAACTACATATATTATATTATTACTCTGTATGTATTCTTGTTTTATATTTTTCATTCGTTCTCTGTTTTGTTTTAAAACAAACAAAATTCAAAATAAATAGAAATTGTATAATTTTTTTATAAACTTAAAAAAAAAACTCTGAGTATTCTCTAATCGTAAGAGCGTAATTATAAATCAATAGAAGGTAAGCGTAGAGGCATCTCTTTAAGCTTTACTTCGCATCCAGCAGATCTGACCTGTATGGCTGTTTCTCAGCAGTAAAGCATTTTCAGATGCAAACAAAGATTAGTGATTAGGTACTAGGTAAGATAGACTTAAAAAGCAATCCAGACAATGAAAATAAACACCAAAATCAAGGACAATTTGTAACATATATGGAAATCGAATCGATTATATAAACCATACGTAGCGTTTGAAAGTTTAATTAATCAGATTGCATCGGAAGTGTAAATGATTTGTCTACTGCTGAATCTACACATTTAATATAAATAAACGTAACCGGTCACAGCCGCCTCTACTAAGAGAATATAAATTATATTCATCTTTTATAGCTTGCCAAATGGATGTCAAAAACTTTTCATTGTTCAAGTAAGTACTTTATAAGACAAGGAAATCAAAATTTGTAATACGTATCTAATTGAAAAAATTTATCAGTACTATTCAAGAATATGGATATAAAGAATATGGATTATGTAGAAATAAAATTTCTTTGGCGGGTTGTAACATTACGACCCGCTCTCATCAAAATCTTTTTAACATTACGACCCGCTCTCACCATATACTTTTTTAAAAATCATTTCTAGATGCTAGATGCTTACACACCAGCGATTACCAATTCGTAGCACAATTGTGTAGAGAGAATTCACACATATTGCTGATGCTCTTTTATTTAGTCGTCGATCAGACGAATAATTGATTTCAGAAAAATAAAGAAAAAAAGTGATCAAACAACAAAAACGCACGATGAGAACAATGCATTGTTACGCTCTTGCTTTTTGTTTTTCCTTCCCTTCTATCTTTCCTCCCGCGTATTGAAATATTTTTGAAAAATATTCCAAAATATGTTAAAATGCATATTCTGTATATTTTATTATCTTTGGTCCTATCCTATGACTGTAAACCATTATTTGTAACTGATCATGTATTATGTATACTGAATTTAAATCTGAAACAGATCTGATCAGATCAGAAAAAACTTCTGCAGGGAATGAGCACGGCTAAATAATCAAGTACCGCTGGAATGTATGGAATGATTCACTGGTAACACGATAACTTGCAATTTTGCTCTACTAGTAAGACGGATGCTTCGAAAAAAAATATATGCTTTTTGAGTACAAGTCCCTATACTTCGCTAGAATGAAGAAAATAGTCTACAAAACCTTATACAATGTGATATTTGTTTTTTTTTTTCGTAATTCTTGGCCTATGTTGTTGATATTCCTCCCTTTAAATTAGTTACAACAATTGTATTTTGCAATTAATAAGTAAATAAATATGCAATGCAATGAATTGCTTCAATAAAAACCATTCAAATAAACAAATTTATCAGTTGCCGTAATATTTAAATGCCAACACAGATTAGAGAAGACATTACCTGAACAATTTTATTTCGCTAATAAACTTCTTTAAATAAACGCAGTGATAACAAACTAATTTGTTGTGTTAGTACTTCAATTTGATGTATTACGGCAATAAGTTTATAATTAATTTACAATTAAAAAAATTCCTCTTTCTAAATATTATCGCACAGGTTTTGAAAATCATGAATAAACTATGAAAATAGTTTTGTAAAGAGATCTGACAATTTGCCAATTATGGCGATATTATGTATGTAAATCACAGTCAATGTAATCATACATTTGTCATCCTTAATAAATGTTAAGTCAGCCATAAAAGTTTACAAAACTTTATTATAATCACTAAATTCTTGACTATTTAAAAACAAATATATAAAGAAATTATTTCTTATTGTTGGTATCCCTAGGCTGGACATGTATCATGACTTTGATGGCGCCACCTAAACCTTTACGAGCTGTCTCAAAGGCCTGAGCGGTTTCGGTGATGTCGAAGTGATGGGTAACCAAACGTTTAGCATTCACTTTGCCGGAAGCTACTAAAGCCAAAGCGGCGGAATAACTAGAGGCAAATGTTAAAAACATTAATAATAAATCAACATTTAAACAAAATGAAATAGGCACACTTACTCATTACAATAACGGAACACGCCGCGTATATCCACTTCACGTGCTAAGGCATGTATTAAAGGAACTTTTGTTTCAGAAGCAGCCATGCCTACAATAACACAAACGCCACCAGGTTTTGTAGCCTACAAAAAACAAAAACAATAAAAAAAAAAATTTGTTTTAATTTCCTTAAACCGTCGGGATAAAACTTACGTAAATCCCCATACTTATGGTAGACTCGGCACCGCAACAGTCTATTGACTTATCAGGTTGGACGCCCAGAAGCTGTTCTACCTTTTTGGCCGAATCTAAAGCACTGTCATCTTTAGTCATTAACAATGTATGTGTAGCCCCCAATTCCTTGGCCACATCTAAGCGTTGTTCCACCAAATCTGTTATAATAACCTGGGAGGCACCCATAGACTTGGCCACCAACAAAGTAACTAGACCTATAGGCCCAGCGCCCAAAATCAATACATTTGAACCTAAGCCAACACCAGCACGACGACAGGCATGTACACCCACTGACAAAGGTTCTAGAAGAGCACCCTCTTCCATGGTTACATGATCGGGTAGTTTGAAACAAAAATCAGCGGCATGTTTGTAATAACGGCACAGGTTACCATCATAAGGTGGTGTGGCACAGAATACCATGTCAGGACACAAATTATATTTGCCGGTTTTACAAAATTCACATTTGTAACAGGGTACACCGGGTTCAATGGCACAACGGTCGCCAACCTTAAGATGTTTTACTTTGGCACCCACTTTAGCTACTACACCGGCCGCCTCATGACCAATAACCATGGGTTTGGTTAAGACAAAGTCACCTATGCGTCCGTGCACAAGATAATGGACATCCGAACCACAAATGCCAACACAATCCATAGCCAAAAGGACCTCTAAGGGGAGAAGAATTGTTCATGAATTCATTTCTATATTTTTGACATTTAACAAGGTTTAACCTACCATGGTCAGCAATCTCGGGAATCGGACGTACTTCCTGAAACAGAAATAAAGAAAATGGTTTTTAAAAAAGAATTCTTTCTTGTGTCTTATTGGATCATTATTATTATTATTAGTAGCCAAACAAACGGAAACAGCCTCGATGGAATGAGAGCATGGTATGAACGGAGCAATGTGCCCGGAGCGGAGCCTGTCTTAAAGCGGAGCTAGAGGCTGTGCAAAGTTTGAGTCTGTTGCACATGGTAGTGATAATTAACATGTTAGGATGTAGGCAGACAATTCTAGTAAGAAATTTCTCAGGGCGCATGTAAACTTACAAATCGAGGGACTGCGTCCCCTGGGAGATACTGCGCAACCTCACAGTATATTAGAAGAAGATGGAGCGATTTATACTCTTTTAAGAGGATGATCGTAAAGCAATAGTGAAACTGAAGGAGAAGTGTTTGGACCCAAAGCGAAATGTTCGGAAGCCATGAAGAAATTCGCGAAGTATGTTCCAAGCGGACGTCTAAGCCATTGAAAAATGTGCTCAAGTTAGAAAATATCAACGCGAATACATAGAAATACTATCAAAGCTCTCTTTTTGAGAAACATTCTCTGGAATAGTTTCCAATTAAACACTTGATGCTTTTCCAATAATTATTTGCAACTAAAAATTATTTGTTCACTTGAACTTCTTTTTTTTTTCTTTTTTTTTTTTGTTTGTGTTACATTTTGATAGACACTAATTGAATAATTAATAATAATTTCAATTATCATGTCCATTATAAGTTGTAAAACAGTCAGGGAAATAACTGATTTGAGATTAATGGCCGACTAAAACTGTACGCGCCGTACATTGTTCCCCCTGCAAGCTCATCTGGGACATGAGTTGCAGGAGCGAGTGATCCTATTTATCCTGCCTAACTGATTAAGCTTTCCCAGGCAGATAGTGCTGCCTAATTACAATATCCATACTAGCCGAGTGCTGAGATAGCGATCTATTATTATTGCTTTATTTATTCAAGGATTACAATCGTTTTAATAAACAATTCTTATCAGTGTAATGCGATTAATTAAATTAAATTATTACAGAATAATATAATAATTTGGAAAATTACAAATTTTTCCTATGACAGCAATGATAGATTAAATTTAATTAAACTCGTACTGAATCAGAGGTATACATTTCTTTCCCTTTTCATTTGTAATTAATGATGATCTTTACTAGGGAGGGTGTCTTTTATTTGACATTGAAATTTATTACAAAGAGATTTATATACACACTTGTGTACGTACATTTATTTGTCTTTATAATAAATTTATTTGATAAGAAATTATGAATTTTTTTTTTCAATGGGAAAAATTTAGAAATAAATTTAGAAAATAAATAATAATACAATAG
The DNA here is from genome assembly GCA_014635995.1 of Sarcophaga peregrina. Lineage (NCBI taxonomy): Eukaryota > Metazoa > Arthropoda > Insecta > Diptera > Sarcophagidae > Sarcophaga > Sarcophaga peregrina. The sequence goes on from CM025789.1 coordinate 93,969,679, forward strand.
AAAACATATGTATGTTCATACATACACACACATACTATTTAAATATGCAAAAAACGTTAAAAGTTCTTAACAAACCAAATAATTTTGTTTTTATTATTCAAATATTCAAGCAAATAATTCTAAAAATGTATTCCAGTAAACGCGCCACATTTTTTATAGCGAGTGAATCTTTTGGCAATATTAAATAAAAAATATTTCAGCAAAAATTTATTTTACTGTATTCAACAATGAAACTCATTTCTGGCTCAAATAGGTTGCATCAACAAACAGAATCGGCGAATTGACGTAAAACACGGACAAACGATTGATTAGGGGACTATTGAACCAATCAAGAAATCTGTAACACTTTAAATTTTAGTGGAGTTCTGCAGCTTTAGAAAAGGGCGTCCAAATTCATATTAAGTTATTGATAAATGGTCTGTTTTACTCTTAGAAAAGGGTCAGACACGTTGTTGTAATTCCTACCAAACAAATACCTACAAATGGTAAGTTCAAGATTGACAACTTCAGCAATCTTTCATTAGAAAGAACGTTTCAATTCCCAAAAAGACGGACTATTTTACGCCAGCTAGATTGCCTTAAGAAATTTTCAAGACATATATAGACGGTTCTTATAGGCGTATTGTGTGAACGACTGAAGCCACCCGTCAAAACACTGATTGGACCTTATCATTGCGGCTTCAGACCTGGCAAGTCCACCATCGACCAGATCTTCACACTACGCCAAATACTGGAAAAGACCCAAGAGAAACAAGTCGACACACACCATCTTTTTGTTGGCTATAAGGCTGCTTTGGATAGCCCCATAAGGGATCGTGTTTTTGCTGCAATGCCTGAGTTCGGTATACCTGCGAATCTGATAAGGTTATGCAGAATGACGTTGAGCAATTCCTACAGCTCCGTCAAGGTAGTAATGGACCTCTCCGAACTTTTGATACCGTGCGAGGTTTCAGACAAGACGATCCCTTATCATGCAACCTCTTCTACTTCGTTATGGGGAGTGTTCTGGAAAAGGCGGGAGTGCATCGCAATGGTACTATTTTTCAAAAAAGTGTCCAGTTCCTTGCGTGTCATCAGCGTACGTAAGTAAATTTCCAGATGAAACAAACTTTTCACAGAACAAGTATTATGTGATAATTACGCACTTTTATAAACAGATCAATGGGACTTGGTTGACATATGACTGCAACAAAAGGGCACATTGTACGCGGTGTCATGAACATAATGAGGGGTAAGCAAACAATTATACGTTGTGTAACAATTACTCTTAGGAATTGACTATTTTATATGGAGATACGGGAAGTCTCTTCAGGTGTACAAACGCAAGCCAGCCACAATTCCATCACTAAAAGGCAACATTACTGCTGCAATTTGTAAGATTCTAAAAAATGTGCTGGAAAAGGTGTGCATTGGCGATTACGAATGGAGCATTTAGATTAAATAAACGGATGAATTGGCAGTCGTCTCAAAAAGCATAGTTACTAAGGCTGTATAAGGTCTCGTTGTAGTAACACCTTGATGGTATTTCTCAACCAATCAGATATTTTTATGAAGGTGTGAATTTTATCCAAAACACCTTTGGTTGAACACGTTCAGTCAATAATTCAGGGTGCCCAAGAATCCTTTGTCGCATATGCTCAAATGGCATACAATAACAGATAAAATATTCTGTGGGTATATTCTTTTCCTTATCACACAAGTTGTTGTTGGTTGTTATTAGCCACCGGGCGTGTGTACACAGGATACAGAGTCTCGTTATAAATGAACTGAGGTTCTTAACACGGTCATTAGTCCCATAATCTTGTATTCATAAGAATTTTCTTTAAATTTCTTTGTTTCACTTTGATTGAAATCGAATTTTCAAATGAATTGTATAATGCCATACGTTTTATGCTATAATTTGTTTCAATTACAAAATATCACTCTCAATCAACCTTGAACGTAGAGTCCCACCACAGCCATACATACCTACAGTCGATAACATTTAGCGATTAATTTACATCAATTTAGGGGAATCTATAGGGGGTGTGTCGTACGTCATACAGAAACCAATGAAGCAATTCAAAACAACAAACTTGAGACTTTAAAATATTTAATTATACAATAAACAATTCAAATGATAACCGCGCAGTATTCAATAACTACGAAAAGTTGAATATTTATAATTATTTTATTTAATTTTTCTTATATAGAAATATTTTAATTGAAATTTCTAAAACTTACCAGCTTTAGATCCTCGATACCATTTAAAACAGCAGTTAAATTAGGTTGTGCCATTTCAGTAAGATTTTTTGTTTTTTTTTTTTAAATATGCAAACTTTTTTAAGAAATTTCTAAGTTCCTTGTGATTCTAACGTTTTAATTAAACTGAATTGTTTAAATATAAATCCAAAAATAAAAGCAACGTTTTTTTTTTAATTTAAAACAGCTGATTTAATTTGTTCTATTTCTATAAAATACACAATAAAGAGAGAGAGATTAGATCCCATGTGGAAATGTATGCAATATATGGGCAGAAAAAAAAATTTTAATAAAAATGTTATATTTTCTTTATTTTCATATAATAAATTAAAATAATATTAATTAATTAATTTGATAATAATATTAATTAAATATCCATTACGCCTGAGTTCCATAAGTTGTTAAATTTCCAATTGAGTCTCTGCATTTGCTTGACATTAAAATGTCTCTTCCGTGTTTTCTCACCAAAATAAACTTCTCTCATTTCCTCTCTGTTTACGCACAAACAATGTTTACTAGTGGTTATTAAGAATAGGAACAAACAATCGCACAAATTAAAGAAGAAGAAGAAGAGAAGATAATAACAAGCTCATAAATTAAAACGAATTACTGCAATAAGCAAAATAACAACAAATTGCGTTAAGCTACATGAATTTAATAGGTGTACCCGGTGCACAGGTAGGTATGGAATCATTGTCCTGTTTTGGCCAAAGATACTTTGAAATCCTTAAGTATGTATGTAACAATGAGATACTGTAGTACAGCGGTGCTTTACATCCTGTTGCATATAGTAATTTGGACCAGAGCATATACAATGACGCTTGAAAGAATGAGAGAGAAGACAAGAGTTTCATGAGGACCATCGTGACCTGGCAAACTTAGTAGCTAAGAGTTTTTTCCAGTAATCATAATTGTTTTGGCAATGTTTCGCGTCAAGACTGAATGAAGCAATTTGGAGACAAAAGTGAGAAAAGAGCGGGGGGAGTTCGGTACCAGAGTGTGGCATTCGAAAGCTTTGGTAAAACTCACTTGTATTTTAGAAACATCACTGAAAGAAAGATGTACTCAAATCGATTTGGACAAAGGAGGGAACATACATAGCACTTAGCTCGGTTGAGGTTGAATAGAAAATAGTACGGGATTGTCTGAGCAAGTAGAATTAGCTAGGCAGGGGAAATCGATTCCTCTATGCTGGATTCTAGGTTATGTGGGAAATCACGGCAATAGCAGATGAATTAGCGGAAAGGGAATTTTTACGTCTGTGATAGGGTGAGGGTGGAAAGACCGCATCATATAGTGTGACGCTTGAAAGAATGTACTCGGTGAAAGGAAAGATGGAAAGAGACGATTACACAATATTTTTGTTAGATAATTACAACGAGTCAAGAGTCATTTTGGAGTGATGTTGGAGTTGCCTAATCGTAGTAAGCGGTTTTTTGACCGAGCACTATAAACTCAAAGAACATTTGCTCAAAATAGTAATCAAATCCAACCGAACTCTGTGTATAGATTCTGTGATAGAGATAATGAATCATCATAACACATACTTGACACGAGCGCAATGTTTTGTTTCACAGAAAGCAATACATGAGTGCCTATTGATTACTAAGCAGGGAGTTATCCTAATTTACAATTAACTGGACATTATAGGGAATCAATAGATCAAATAGGTTGCTATGCTCTAGCACTTCTACAAGACAATAATTATAATAGTAGACTATATAGGCACGCCCAGAGCGATTAGATTAGATAGTGTCGCAGGCAGTTTAATACAAAGAACAAAAATTAGTAGTTAGGAAACGTTATCGTAGAAAACTTTTTGCACAATAGTTAAATAATTAAATGATAAAACAGTTTAGTTTCGTTTAGATTAAAAAAATGTTGTTTTTTTTAATTAAATTTTCTTCGTTTTGGTTTTGGCATTTAGTCGACATTGATATTCTTGTAATATTTGTATGTATGAATGTGTACTTGGAAATTTACATATTTAGGCATTATTCTCTTTTAAATACTTTTCCGTTTTTAATTTTCAAATAATGTAATACAATACAATTTAATATAATAATAATAATAATAAATAGTTATAAAATCTTTAAACTTTTAGTTTTATTTAAAAATCTAAAATAAAGTTCTACTCAATTTTTAATTTTGTTTGGAACGTATGCTACAAAAACCATGATATACACGCACATACTCGTTTTATTTTAGTAAAATAAATGCTTATTTTTATTATTATTTGTTTAATTTAAATTTTTAATATATTATTTATTTATGTAAATAATTAAATGCTTTTTAATTAAATGCTTTGTTTTCATTTTAATTATAATTTTTTTTTAATGTAATTTTTGGTATAATTTATAATTACTGACTGAGTTTCTTAATGGAACTTAATTTGGTCTTTAATAGGATAATTTGGAATCTTTCCTTAAACTCTGGAAAAAATTCTTAAAGAAGAATATTTTATTTTAACGCATTTTAAATTCACTTACTTTTCTTTTTCAACTTATTTTGTTAAACTTATTTTTATAATACAAATGATACAATTTTACATTTGAAATGTAATCTAAATCTTAAACTTTAAGATAAACTATTATAATACAAAATATTTTAAATAATAATAATTTTTATTTATTCACTTATCATAATAATAACACTGTGCTGCAAAAATCAAATATCCATAATTTTACTACATCACTTAATGTTCCCTAAAGTGTAGGAAGTTTAATAAATAAACGAGTAATATTGTAGTAGCAATAACAAATCAACAGTAAGATTCTAGAAGTTGTATACCGTATAAAAATAAAGTGTAAAGTAAATAAACGTTGTTGGAGATTTTGTAGTGAAAAACATTGTATGACTGCTTTCTGAGAATTTTTCCGAAAGCCTAAAAAGAAATTTACACTAATAAGCAAAGGGTAGCTAGATCTACTCATCTGCATGTGTATACAACTGGAAAGATTATGAAAAAATACACGTAATAGAAAAACTTTCAGACAAACAATACGGACTTTAATCAGTACGGACTGCACTAGTACTACAAGAGTATGTTGTGACGTCTTAATAACAATTCGGTAGTAAAGGGCTATCCATTTTGTGATTTCAAAAGTATGGCACTGGAACTCGACATCTGTTAAACTAAGTTGTGAAACCAATTTTTTTCTGTTCAGTCGAAAGTCTGACATTGACGAAAATGGATCGCTTAACTATCACACAACGCATAAAAATGATCAAAACCTACTACAAAAATGGTGATTCTGCCACAGCCACGTATCGAACAAAATTTTCTTCAGCGATGAATCCCATTTCACACTCGGTGGGTATGTTAATTAACAAAATTGTCGTATTTGGGGTTCAGAGAATCCTCAAGTAATTGAAGAGAGCCCATTACATCCAGAAAACGTCACTGTTTGGTGCGCTCTTTGGTCCGAAGGTGTGATTGCGCCTTACTTCTTCGAAAACGACGATGTAACGACTGTCACTGTCAATTCAGAGTGTTATGATCATATGATAACCGACTTTTTTTGCCTGCTATTGAATAATACGACTTGGAGAATATGTGGTTTCAACAAGACGGTGCCACATGCCACACAACTCGAGCGAGTGTGGCTTTATTGTAAGAGACATTTCCTGGCCGCGTAATTTCTCGACGTGGCGATATTAACTGGCCACTAAGATCATAAGATTTGACACCATTACACTTTTTTTGTGGGGCTACGCGAAAGACCGTGTTTATGCAGATAAACTTTCAACTCTTGAGCACTTAAAAACCAACATCAAGTTATGGCTAAAAAAGTGGTCGAAAATTATTACCTCAAAAGAATTAATGCTTGCAACACTTCGCGTGGAGGTCATTTAAATGATGTAGTGTTTCACACATAATGTCAACATTCAAACTTTACAATAAAAAAAGAAATATCATGAAAAAAATATTTTATATGTGTTTTATTTACGTTTACTTTTAAAACCACGAAATGGATAACCCGATAGAACTACCGTAACAATTCTTTTCTCCACCCTTAATACAAAAATCCTTTTAACATCCAAAGCTGTACAGATATGTTTTGGAGGCTAGAGAAAAAGTTCATCACATAGAGCTAACTGATGATGATAATATCCGCTCGAGATCCTTAATCTCTGGAGGGATGAATTGCAACTCTAACACCAGAAAACATCATTGAGATGATAGAATAAAAAGAGTACTGGGATTGTTTGGCTTGTTTTTTTCCCCAATTTGCGTTTGTTTATGAAACTAGGCTTGCCGTAAAGCTTTTCCACTATATATTTATTGTTTACCTTTTTTATTTACAGGATTTGATAACTGCAGCATGTCATAGGACAATAGGGCTGTCATCTGTTGATTCCTGAAAATTTGAACAACTTAAACAAGCCAATTTGTTATACCCCACTCTGTTCCTCGACTTTTGTAAAATTACTTTGTGGCCTGTGATTTTTTTTTTTTTTTTAATTTTAATAAACTAAGTGATCGTAATAAATTATGGGTACTTCCATACAACGTGAAATACAATCCTTATGAAGTAATTGAGCAAAGCAAAGGGTTTAGAATGTTACAATGTGGCACAGTGTAATTATAAATACTTGTTTTCTTTCTTTTTTTAATTTTAAATCTTGTATATACAGTATTATTTTGTAAATTGTTGTTTTTTTTTCTGTATAGAATATGGTTTGACAATTGTTTAGCTAAGCTTTCAAATGATATATGTTCGTATGCATATACATATGTCTGTAAGAGAATTTCTAGGTTATTTTTCATAAATTGTTTCATTCTTTTTGGAGGATAAATTTTCTTTTTTTTAAGGATTATGAAAAGCTTGTAACATTTCTTTATAGATTCTCTTTTTATTTTTTTTTTTTGTTTTTTGTATCACACATTAATTTTTTTTTATTTTTTTGGTTTGTTATTGTTATTTTTAAATGTTAAATACTTTGATATTTTAAAAGAAACCGCCTTTAATTTCTTATTTTTATTTTATATGTCCGTAGGCCTGTTTAAGATTAAAATTAAAAAAGAAAATTGAAAAATTTTTAATCACATTTATCACCTCTGGTTCCAAAGCCATTAACTACGTTGCTCTGTCCTTTTCCCCTTTAAAGCGTTAATTCCTCATTGGAAGTTTGGATTTCCAAACGTGGCTGTTGTGTTGCTACCACATTTTCTTGTCGTATATCGGTAAGTATAACCACTTCGTAGGGACTACAATCGGAGAGATGTAATATAGAGCAAAGCCAACCATAAAAACCTTTCTCAATATCAGCAATTTCATTGCACCAGGCCGAAAAATCTACGGTCAGTTGTACAAATCCGGCATATAGGCCCAAACCCAAGCTACATAACACTATGTAGATAGGATAGGCTGCCACCAATATGGGTGACATCAAGAGCCGTACAATAATCGATTTCTCTTCATGCATGTAATTGAAAACATTATACCAGGTTATGGTGCCTATATAAAACGAATATATGCTGGATATCAGGGTAACAAACGGCCAACATATTATGGACAATAATAGTACATGTAGCCCAGCATTGAACGAGCAGCGGCAACATTTTTTATTTTTTTTATTCTCAATTTTCATGGCTTCATTATTGATTTTTTCCAATTCATCTCGGCTAATATTCAATTGCAAATCAAAGCTTTGACCCTTCTTTTTACCTCTTTTAATAGTACCCGTCATAGTTAAATAGTTGGCATTTTCAGCTGATTTCTTGCTGATTTGATATCTTTCCAACGACTGATCGTAAGTGTTTAAAACACTTGTTTCGCCCGATTCTAGATCCTCGTAATTTGTTTGATCCGGTGAATTGCGTGCACTGCGCAATTGTGCCAGATCGGTGCGTATATTGACACGTTTCTTCGAACCCGAACGATTACTTAAGCAATCGTGCGATTTGCTTAGTTTCACATCCAAACTACTTTCCGAATAGCTGGAGGGTGTAACTGTTGATGATTCGTGGCGATTAGTGGATTTGGTACCCTGGGATACAGATTCGAAATTGTTGAGTTCATTATCGTCCACATAGATATTGTCTACAGATTGCGCCGATTTGGGTGATTTAACCGATTTATCATCGGTGTTTTTCAGCGGTATTTGAGGCAGTGGTTGTTTATTCTTTAGCAATAGTTTCGTATTTAAGAGATCTTCCTCTAAAACATTATTGGATGGTGACAGCTTTTGGCGATTCTGTAAGGGAAGTAATTTAGAAAAACCTGTTAATATAATGTGCGGAAATAAATAGGCCACAGATACGTAGATACATTAAATAGTTCTTCAATATACTTGGGGGCATAAAAATGCAATAAATGTTCCTTGTAATTTTGAAATATTATAGAATTCAAGGCAATCCTAAAGTTTTTCCATCGATAGGAGCAATTTTGGGCCGTTTTGACGTGCATTAGAAAAGTTGGTGAAAAGCAATTCAGGTTCGAATACAGCAAACGGAAGATTATTTTTCATCATGGTGGCGGCAGATAGGATAACATAAGATGCTTACCTAAGCAGCGACACATGACAACCCTATCATCCAATAATCTTCTAAAGAGAACCTATAGCTGATAAAACTTTTCGAAATAACTTTAAACAAAGCAATAAAACAATAAGAAGATGGGGAGATGCTTTATAGCGGTCCTATGCTCTGTAAATAGGCCTCTAAATACAAAAATAAATGTGTTCCGTTAATAAAGAAAATATTGATTATGCTCTTACCTGTACGTTGGCAATGTGATCGACATAATTTTGTGTTCCATTTTGCTTTTTATTTGTTTGACGTTTACGTGGCGGTATAAAAACTGGGCGTTCCTTGACCACATTCATGTCACAACAATTTTCATCATTTTTACTAACCATTGTGCTAAACTCTTTTAAAATATCTATTTTATTATAATTATTTTCGGTTATCTTTATCTTTTAATTTTCTATTTAAAATGGCATTAGATTTTGTAATAATATCCTCACTTTTTAATAACATTTAAATGCATTTGAACTTAAATTAGGACGTTTTCATCGGTTTTAAATTGGCTTAAGTGGTACGAGTACTTTTTTTATTCACTACATTCTAATTTTATTGAATATTTTCTTTAATATTTTAAGTAATTCTTTATTTGTTTACATGAATGTAATACTTTATTATGCTTTTTACTTAATTACATATCAATTTTTTATGTTTTATTTGTGCGAAAACGCCTTGTTTTTATGGCTTTCTTATTAAATGCGTGTGTCTGTCTGTCTGGCTTATTGGCTTCTATATCGTATCCTTTTTGTTTGACTGATGATGCTGTTGTTGTAAGAGAATGCGCTTTGCTATTGATTTTTCCCCATTGTGAATTGCATGTCCTTGTAACGTTTTCTTATTTGTTTACAATTTGCCAACTTCGCTCTTTATTTTACACTCTCACTACCAGTCTCACTCTCTCGTTCTCTCTCACTTCGTATTACATTCCTACAAACCAAGGGAGATTTATAAATCTGCCTTGCTACAAACGCTTTTATTAAATATATACACTCTTCTTTACATATACATTAAATATATACACTCTTCTTTACATAATTCTCATTATTTGTAATGTCAATTAATTTTTACTCTCTGTTTTGAAAATAACTGTAAAATGTTTTTCTATTTCTCTCACATATGTTTACAGTTGTTGTACTAGAAAAGTGGCATTTAATGAAGGCTTGTTGTGAATGATAAGAGAAAAGAAAACCAAATGTAATCGTCAATACATGGTAAATGTCAAGTATAATATTAAGTAAAATAAACAATAATAAAATCACAATAAATACAAAAATAACAACGTGCAATATGGCTAAAGAAGCGATTTTTCTTCTTCTTTAGTCAAATTATATATGAAAATACAGTCCAGAATCACTATGGCGCCAACTAATCCTTTTTGCTACAAATATACGTGTAATAAAACTTTACTAACCCTCCTTCCTGTTAACAACCTTTTCATTTTAAAAACCTAGTAGAAGTTATATCGAGAAACTGTTCCATCCCCAACGACATCTGCAGAAGCACTACTGATAAGGAAGAAGAGGAGAGCAAGTAGATTTTCCCTGTTTTTAAGCTATATGGAGCGATCGATTAAAAAATACTGTAGGCCTCTTTATTAATTCTTTAACGTTTTTAATTTTTTTACTATTAATAATTCTTATTAAACATTGTTTAAATTGTTTAATTTCTTCCTGTGCATTAAAATTAAGAATACATTTATTTTAAGTTCCCGCCTCTATAGCAATATCAAGCAATGTGGCAACATTTTTTGAAACATATTAAAAATGAGAAAAAGAGAGAGCAAGTTATTCTTTTTGAGAGAACTATTTATTAAAGTTGTTTTTATTTAATAACAACTGTTGGTGTTTTCCTTTTTCATTTTCGCTATAAACAAACTTAACGGAGCTTTAACATTTTAGTTATCATTTATTAAGCAAAGATATCGCACGTTAGTGTAGTACTAATTGGAAAAGAAAGATTATTAACAATTTAAAAAAATAACATAACTTGGCGAGGGGTGTGTGTGCTTTAAATTAGTTGTTGTATGTGTATAATATAGGCAAGCGAATTCATTCAATCATAGGGAAAATTACTAAATTTATTAATAAATTTTAAAAGGAACAACAAAGTGAAAATCAGCATATAAAATTTCAAGGTTATTAAATTGTGTTTTAAATATAAAAGTAAATAAAAAAAATCTAAATCTTTTAGTGGAAATACGAGTCGAGTCATTTACCTTTAAAGTGTATTTAAGTATACATATTAGAGTGAAATATTTTAATAAAAAAAAAGTTGTTATTTGTTTAACTAAAAGGCAAACAAACAAATTAAAATGGAACGTATTTTGCGTGGTATCATGCGTTATCGTAATACAACACGTGAGCAAATGGTACGAGAATTTCAAAAAGTTCGCGATAACCCAGAGGTGAGTAAATAAATAAATAGCGGCTCCATAATGGCTTGCATTTAAATACAAAAACAATTCATTAGTAATTGGACAGAATGCAACATGTTTTATATTGTCTCAGTCATCTTATTGGTTTGTTTACATCACAGCCGTTGTGTTATAAAACACGAACAACAAAACAAGTTTTGTGATCATTATTTCTCTTTATATGTCTCTCTCTCTCTTTCTATATTTCATTGTTTGCTTATGCACCATTTCATTTGTTATTGTTTTTATTTTTATCTTTATTTTCATTATTTTCTTTGTCATTTCTCCGTATATATATAGTTGTTGTTTTTATGATGAGCTAATAATATGATTGTTGTTATTTATTTATGCATTTGTTTTCATTACCGTACATTCCTTGCTCATCACATACACGTGTTGCTATCACCCGGCTGCATACACTCTCATCACTTTTGTTTACATTTATTGTGTGCGATTCTCTTTGTAAATGAAAATGAATTTTTATTTCTTGTTTCACTTGCCGCAACTGACGTACAAAGTTCTTTAAAAACCTTATAAATAAATTTAAATTGTGATTATAAAATGCTTTTAACAAAAAAAAAAAAAATAAAAAAAAGAAGGCAGACAACAGACAGTTCATTAAACTGATTAAGAAAATAAATTTCAAGAATTTCAACACTTTATGTATGAGAAGGTTTGATTTGAAAGTTGTTTATGTCAAGGATGGAAAGTGGAAATGCACAATTAAAAATAAATAAAGTTTTAAACAAATATTATTAATACCTACTTGCTTGTAAGGTTAAAATTTATTCATTATTCTTGCATGCAATTTAAAGTTTTATTTAGCGAAGCTGGAATGAATTAATCCAGGGCAAATACCTAACGTTCTCTACTATCTGACCTTTATTTTATTCAGTATAATACTTGGACTTTATGGTTTAATACGAAAAGCAATGTCATATAAATGACTGTCACTGGATTGATTACAGCATACTTTTATGATAGTTTTCGTCCAGTTTTGAATTTTTCGGGATTTCGGGTTTGTTAGTTTTCCCTTTGATCAAATCCCATGAACAAGGTGTTTAGTTAGCGCGGTCAACACGGGAAAATTGTTAATCTGCTGTTTTCCTATTGCAGCACAGTTTAAATCATTTTAATAAAACTAACCGCTTGTGGTCGATTGCGTCATTCAGATGGTTCAATGTATTCAATATTATCAGAATGAGAGCGACCGAAGTGTTGGGTGCTACAACATCAATTCTTAATTGGCAATTTCCACTTAGTTTCGTGAAAGTGCAGAGTACATTCAATTTCCCTGTGGTTAGAATTTTTTGTCAAGAATAGAATTCTTCCTCTCAGTATCGGAAAATGACAGTGAAGCCCTTTTGTGGTTTCTTCTTGCTCATTATTACAGGCCCTGCAGTAGTCGTTGTACTCAGAGCGTGTGTACTAACAATCATGTGTCTTATTAGGGCTCTTATAAAGATTTTAAAATGGACTCTGGCTATGTTTAACGCGAATTTTGTTCTGCAAAGGTCCATAACAGGTCAGATTTCTCTGGTGTCTATAGAAGTGAGTTCATTATCGCATCCTTCCTTTAGCCTGTTGTAGAATAGAGTTGGTCTGATTTCAAAGTCGTGAAGCTAGTATGTATTCCATTTTCGGGTTGATATCCCAATTCGGATCATAACTTTCTTACAGCAACAAAGAGCATTTGCCGTCTTGTGAATACCTCACATTAGTTGGAGCTAAGCAAAAGGTTGAGTATTTTTTCCCTTAAACTCCTTAAGACCACAACACCTTCATGCATCTCCATTTTCTATGTTGAACATCCACTATTTACTGTACATATTGCACTGCATAAAAAAAGTAAAATAAAAAAGAAAAAACTTAAATTTAAGAAACCCTGTTCATAATTTCATTTCATTTACTAACATCCATTCATCATCCTATTTGGTATGTTTCCATCTGTCCTCTTCATACAATGTACAATAATTAATGATTTCATTAAAATGACTTGCCAGAATCCTTATCTATTCTAATCATAAAATTGACAACTGACTATGGCCTAGAAGCCGCATAACTATTGTATTATTTCGATAATAATTTCTAAATTATAATTTTTGTTGTTGATATGTTTGTTTGTCTGTTTGTTTGTTGGTTTTTCTTTATTACAGCCCAAGGCCGTATTTTTTACATGCATGGACAGTCGTATGATACCCACCAGATACACTGATACTCATGTCGGCGATATGTTTGTGGGTGAGCAGACTAAACTAAAGTTATCTTTGATGTTATCGTTAAAATTGTAAATATTTGCATTAATATGCGTTGCTTTCCATTCTCCCCTTTTTATTTCTTGATTGTAGTACGTAATGCTGGCAATTTAATACCACACGCCCAACATTTTCAAGATGAACATTATAGCTGTGAACCGGCAGCCTTAGAATTGGGTTGTGTCATCAACGATATACGGCATATAATTGTGTGTGGCCATAGCGATTGTAAAGCCATGAATTTATTATACCAACTAAGGGATCCTGAATTTGCTTCCAAGGTGTGTATGTTTGTTGTGGTTTGTATGGAAGGGGCAACCAACCATTTGTTTGTTTGCTTGTCTGTTGGTCTAGCAATTAATTCTGTTCACTTTCTGTACAGCGCAATCGCCGTTTATCGCCCTTAAGAGCTTGGATGTGTACTCATGCCTCAACTAGTTTGGAAAAGTTTGAGGAATGGAAAAAGAACGGCATGGTTGATCCTTTATTGTTTTCCTCTGAGACTCCCTTAAGACGTTTCGTGGCCTACATTGATCCGGAAAATAAATTTGCTGTCGAAGATAAACTCTCGCAAATAAATACTTTGGAGCAGATGTCGAATATTGCCTCATATGGTTTCCTAAAGACACGTTTAGAGTCTCATGATTTGCATATACACGCTTTGTGGTTTGATATCTACACGGGGGATATTTATTACTTTAGTCGTGGAGCCAAACGCTTTATACCCGTGGATGAACGCAGCGTTGAGAAACTAACTGACGAAGTAAGACGTTTCTACTCGTGAAAAGTAATCCATGGAAAACTTATTTAAGCGTGATTTCACTTAATTTAAGTCTTCTTTGAAGATTTAAACAATCCTTAAAAATGATTCGTAACAAGGCTTAAAGAAATTAAAGACACCAGGGCAAATGATTTTCTGATACTGAGTTGAAAGGTTACGAATTCCGAACTGAAATGGAATAGTGCCTACCATTTACTATTTTAAGTATAAAGATGTTTTTTTGTTTCCTTAGACTGATATTTTTATAATATTGGCTTCTATTCTGTACATTCGTTAACTTATTAACCTTCTCAGTGTTGTTACGATCGTCCCACAACGATCATTAACATTTTATAGCAACTGTGATAATAATAACAAAAAAGAGAAAAAAAACTATTTAATAAAGACCCACCACCCACTATTCAGTTTTTAGGGAATCTACTGTTATTTCTATGTATGTATTGTACTTTAATAATATTAAATAAACTATAATTAAAGATATTTTTGCTAATAAATGTTGTATTGAAAGAAATAAAAATTTTAATAAAAAAAAACGTAATCTTGGGTGCTGAAGTCTCTTTTTCTTTATTGCATGTGACCAAATCAATGCGATCCTCGAATCAAATGCCTTAAAAAGGCTTTTTTTAGGTTAATTATCGTCTCCAAGCAACTGCTGGTCTTGTGGTTTTTCGCGTTTTCCGTGGGTTCTATGCTGTAACTAGTTCCTTTATGTCATTATCCAGTTATTTCAGAGTGTGTCTAATGTATGCCCACATCATGTAGATACTTTTCGTTATAATACGAGTTCGGTGTAATCTTTGCTGTAAGGAAAGGTTCGCTACTGTTTTAGGCCAGAATACAAATGCACAAATACCTGGTAAACCATATTAGACTGCTGCGAGAATCATATGCCAACCAATTCCGCCTGAAGGCTGCAAACCGAAAGAGATTTGATTGTTGCCTGGCTATTAGAGGGGGTAGAAATGTTAGTGGTTGGAGGTCCCTAATAGGGAGGCGAAGAACATCCTAAGATGCAAAATTGTATGGCCTACCATGTACTCGAGTTTAGGATCGTCAAAATAATCTGCAGAGAAAATCATACCAGAGCGGTCCGGTCATTCTTTTTTGGAAATATGAAATAACTTATCTAACTCACTCAGAGTTTGGAAGGCCTCAGGTATGATGGAGGATTGCATGGAGGGAATTACATGCCAACGTGGCAGTCGCTTCATCACTAGATGAAAGTTTAGACCATAAAAAGGTCCTCCCGCAATCTGTATTGCAACAGATCTTCATACTTTAACAAGGAGCAATTTTAATTAACAGCAATCTACCTGAATTTAGATCTATGAAGGATATCGAATAAATGCAGTGGAACACGTTAGGATAAAATTTGGCACTACTTTTTGATCTACCGACGTGGGTAAATTTAATGCTTACAACATGAAGGCAGGTTGTACTCTTGTCTCAAGGGTAGTAATAATGGGACATAATGTATGCATATATGTTGATAGGTTTTTTACGAGGGATTTGCATTTTTCCATTTGTCACACTGTTAATCCGTTCAGTTTGTATGAACTATTTTGGGCTACACCAAGTGAGGGGCTAGCTAATAACAAAACCTGTTATTAGATTTCGAACAATAAGATCCTATAATTCATATAAAAAAAAAATAAAAGTCATTTGCATTTCTTTGTTTTAAAGCAGAAAACAATCTTAACAATAAATTTGAATAGAAAAGTTTTATTATTTCATTGTTAATTTCATAGTTTAATAGTGATTAATTATTGTGGAAAAAAAGAGAACCTTAGGCCTAATATAATAAGTTTAACAGAAAAACAAAAATTTACAAAGTTTTTTTCTTTTAGATCCATATTCATTCTTATGTACGTATTGTAAAGTCAAGTAAAAAAGGGAGGAATACCATTCAAAACCCATTCGCTACGTAACACTACCCACCACATCTAGTGGTATTGGTGATGACTGACAGCATTACTGTTGGGGTTCTCCAATTCTTCGAAATATTTTCTAGCATTACGTATGTTTACCAAAGTGGCCTCCGAGGGTATAGTAGGATCCGACATAACGACCATAACATAAGTGTTGCTGGTAAAGGTATCTATGAAGGCGGCAAAGGCACTATTTCGTACTTCGATTGACAGGAATTTTCCACCCAATTTCGAGCAGCTCAATTTAAATTGTTTTATAATATTGGAGACTTTCTCAAAACGATGTGAGTCACGATTCTTTTTACTCTGACAATGGGAAATCACCAGAAAGGTGGCCTTTTCGAATAGTAACACCTCATCGGCTTCAATAACATTGGCAAAATGGGTTAGAGAGTTTTCTAATGCAGCTACATTCGGTATAAGCATTGTAACAATGCTTGACCAAGCTCTGAAAAGAAGAAAATTAATTGAAAACTAGGGATAGGAATTATTTTTTTTTAATTTATTTTCGAACAAATAAATGTTAAATAACTTTTAGGAGATTTTTCATTTCTTAATTCAAATTTTCTCGATCAAAAGTCTTATTTCGATTTTTTTTTTGTCTGATGGCAGCTTGACTATCGAAAAAAAAAATCGAATTCTGCCAGTAAATGTCTCATTTGATCAATATTTTACACGCCTACACCTAAAGGATGCTAAAAAGTTTACGGAATTGGGGAAAACCAGTCCTTACACCGACCGGATCCATTTGTGTAGACTGTAGTATTAGGACCCATAGAAATCCTTTTTTTTTTGTTTGCGTAAAAAAACCCGTGTTTGGGTTACTGCACCAGAGCGACAAAGGCATTTTATATGCAGGTATTGTAAGTAATTTGTTTCAAATAAGCTAACAATATCGGGCAATGGATGGATGGATTATTTTGGATTTAAATCAAATGCTTAAACTGGTTTAGATTGTAAGGCACGCAAATTATGCAGTCAGGACTATTGTTACACGTTTAAAAGTTCTTCTCTCTCTCTAATTCTTTGAAAAAACCAGTACTACCAAAAGATGTTATATTTTTCCTCTAACAAAACGCCTCCTTTAAAAATATTATATGCGGGTCTTAAGGAGTCGATTGATATTCCTGCCAAGACTTCAACGGCTTATGGTTCTGTTCTTCGCATCTGTCCTTTAATAAATTTTACTAACCTGTACAAAGTTTCGTCCCATATACTGGTTCTAAAACAAGTAACATTGCCTGGTCTGCTTAAACGTATTAAATCGTCTTCGCGATCTTTAAAAAGTGTCTCCCTTTGCTCCTCGGCCACCAAATCCATTTTATGTATCAAACAAAAAATTTTGGCATCTGGGGAGTTCTAAAAAATAAAATAAAACATTTTGTTTAAAAATAAAAAAACCTATTGAAATTCATTGTAAAATAACATACCTGCAATAAAGCTTCCAGACATGATTGATAATAATGTACATCCCTTTCCAGTTCACGACTTTCAACATCGAACACATAAATTAAAACCTCAACATTGCGAAAGATATTGTCACGTTGCGAAGCAAAATATTGTTGCATAAAACCTTCCTGGCCACCACAATCCCAGAGATTCAATACCAAATTGCCCAGGAATCTAACATGAGAATGTTCCACATCGACTATTTATGAAGGGTAAGTGAAACAATTTTCATTTTTCTTTACTTTGTTATTGAAATAATTTCGATTTAAACTTACTTGTGGCACCTAAACGTGTGGTATCCCTTGCTATATAATTGGCAAATATTATGGAACGCATACTGGTCTTGCCAGAACCACTTTTGCCCATTAGTAAGACCTTTGAGAGAAGTGGAAAGTATTTTTATTACACTTTTTGTCTTTTACATATTGGTTTTTATATATTTACCTTCTTCTTCATTTTGTTTTCAGTAGTTTCTTATAAAAATTTATAAATTTAAAGCAAATTTTCTATGAATTTTAAAATTATTTTTATTTCTTGTTATTCCGACGCCCTTTTTCTTTCTTCTGATGATAACAATAATATTTTTATTTGATCAGCTGTCTCAGTCCTTTCTTTTTTTTTTTGATTGTTCTCTTGCCGACATTCTCCTGTC
Source organism: Sarcophaga peregrina (assembly GCA_014635995.1). Lineage (NCBI taxonomy): Eukaryota > Metazoa > Arthropoda > Insecta > Diptera > Sarcophagidae > Sarcophaga > Sarcophaga peregrina. Next base: position 93,987,927 of record CM025789.1, read on the forward strand.
AACAGTCGTATACTTGTTTAATAGGGTTGTATTTGTTTATTCTTTAAAGCGGATGTTAATCATTCACAATAGTTTAATAATATGGAAACAGTTGCATTTGAAAATAATTATTATAACGAAAGGTTAACAAATAATTATTTTTAATATAAATGAAATAAATTTAAAATAATAAAATAAATTGAATAAATTCTCTCTAAAGAAGCTATTTTAAACGATATTAAAATATTTGTTGTTTCCACAAATATTGGCGTGACAAACTTGCTGATAATCTTTATACAGGTATTCCCCGACTTACGATCGAGATATGTTCCTGGGATTCGGTCGAAGGTCGATTAAGTCCTATGTCGAATTTCATAAAAAAAAAAAAAAATAAAAATTGCATACTGTACTACTAATTTTGAGGGTCATAAGATTTGAAACTTACCGAAATTTATTTTGTTTTACTGTATTATCTAAGAAAAAAATTGGTCGTAAGTCCCGTAAGTCGAACGGTTGTAAGTCGGGGACTACCTGTATTTTTAAATTAGCGTTTTAAAATAAATTTATTTCAATAAAAAAAAAATGCACTTTTAATTTAGCCATGAAAAGTTTTTCTTTTTAATTTCCATTTCATTTAACCCAATACCCCACTGTCAGCCATATGTATAAAGGTTCAGAGTACTTTTAATTCTTTTTTTCTTTTCTCTTTTTTTTTTCCTTCACTTGCCAATGGTTTATTAATGCTATCATTTTTCTTTGTTTTGTAAACAAATGAAACTTTAAATCGAAATTATTTAAGCCGATAACATAAGGTACGAATCGATTACAAAATGAAATGTAAACAAATGAGCTAAAAGATACAAACCATATTTTAAATATGACTTAAGACAACTGCAGCAGCAAACTTATAAATCGGCTTAAATAACTTACAACACGTAACAACAACTACAATTTATTGTTCATAGGCATATTGATATTGTCATTCGATAACATAAATAACAACAAACTCATAAAAATTTAATCTCTTATTCTCTCTCTCTCTCTGAGCGCAAATTCATTCATTCTCTCCCTCATATGAGTATATGTTTCATGGATTAAGTTGATTCCTAACGTATGATATTGTTGCTGTGTGTGTGTGTGTGTGTGTGGCTTGTTAATATTCCAAAAGAAAACGTAAACAGGCTATTGTAAATTGTTGTGTTTTTAAGGACAAATATAATCTTCGTAATTATTTAAAACGTATATTTCATGTATTCTAATATTTTAAAAAGTAATTTAAAATTATAAGTAGTATTGGACAATTGAATTCATAAACGAATAATGATGGCAAATAATAATGGAAAATTCTAGGCATACTATGAATTATAGTATATGAGTAAATAGAAATCCAAAGAATACCTACTTAGAATTATAAAACAGACTCAACAGAGTGTTGCTAAAATAGGAAGTTAATTTCAATACGAACTGTCTGCTTCATTTTCCTACTTCCTCTCCGTTTTCCCTATCTCCCCTATTATCCCTCTTAACTTTACGACGTTGGACAATAGGTAAAGTAGATCTCCGGGTACTGTACTTGTCTAAATTCGCTAGTACACGTCCTCTAATCTAAACCTAAACTCTCTGCTCACATTATGAAACTTTTCTTTATGGAATTTTCATTAAATTTTTAATAACTTTCATAATTTTACATTATATAACTTTGTAACTTTAATAAATTTTAGAAAACAAAAAAAAATTCAGTCAAAGTATAGGGTGTATACGGTACCTTTAAGTTCTTACCATTAAATTTAAAGTTTTGGGAAGAAAGCTTTTATAACATAAGCTCAGGCTTCGGTCGGTAGGCCCTTTTATGATATCTTGCCCCTTAATCTAAAAACAATCTTGGGCTTATTATAATAACTAAGCGCTTTCTCATATCGTCATGTTCTCCGTGTAGGACAGTGTGGTTCGTTGTGATACTACAATGAATTTTCCCACCTTATCCAGTAAATATCCGGAGCTCATGATAAAGCTGGTAAATTTCCTAATATCTGTTATCAACAGCTTAATAAGTTTATTTGCGTATTATAATTCCAGGACCTCCTTTCTTTTTGTAGATAATTCTAAGCTTATATCCATTAGCTTAAGAATCGTCACCTGACCTTTGGCCTAACAACTTCTGCAAAACTCATTGACTCGATGAACTAGATTACCAGCATAGATCATTTCCAAGAGGACATGAAAATGCTGCCGGGAAGATTACACAATATATCCCAATCAGAAATTGATCAGGCATGATATTGGGCGGTATTTAACATCGTCCATTACTGATCGGCAATATCTTTTTTTTTAAATTAAATTCATTGAAAGGGGGGGGGGGTGGTTCCCCGTCTGCCATTGCAGAATGTAGGAGGCTTTATCCATGCAGGCGGCATCCACCGTGCTTGAACTGAGATCCAGTCGGTGGTCTATTCTCAATTTCTTTCAGGACAGAATAATACCTTACGATATAACACATCCTTTTCGTTGCCATAATATGTAAATCAACACGCTTGCATCCTGCACAGACGCCTGCTGCCAACTAGTGACACACGACAATTCAATATTTGATGAAGAAATTTTTTGTGTTACACCTGTTATTGAATAACCCTATTTTAGTTTAAGCAACTACACGGTATGGCGTTGTGTTAACATGTTATTGACCATATTCTGGCGTAACGTTTTCAGTGAATTGGCTGAAGGTGAGAAGCACTAAGTCGTGTCAGTTCGAATAGTACCTGTTAAGCACTCAAACGTTAAAAGAGTAACACGACAGTCAACGTTTACGAAAAAAATTTTATAAAAATTTCGATTTTGAAATACAAAATAGAATTGAATTTAGTAAATCAATTCAATGCGATTGGAATCAGTATCGTTAATAGCGGGAATCAGTACAAAGACACAAAATAAATAAAATTAAACTAAAAATTAAAACCTAAAAGCGGAAAACATAAAAAAGTAAGTTTAAAAATAAAAATAAAATCGAATTTAAATCGCAGCTTTGATTAGTTTGTGATTTTAAAATTAAAATTTATTCTGCATACAACATTACTAGGTTAAAAACAAAAAAAAAAAATTAAGTTCAGTAAACAAAAATAAATAAAAATTCAAAAAAAAAAGAAAAGAAAAATGTTTCAACAATTAAAAGCTTTCTTGCTTCTATTAATCGCGTTCATTATTGTATTGGCTGCACCAGTTAATAGCCAAGCCGATGAAAAGGTAAGAAATAAACCGTTTACGCTTCTTAATCTTTAAACTGAATTTCTCTTTTTTTTTTCTTTTTATTTGCCTTCGTTTATTTGTGTTTTTAATTTAAAGCTTAAAGTCTTAGTTTTATATGAGTCTCTGTGTCCGGATAGTGTACGTTTTATGGGCCAACAGTTGGGTCCCAGTTATGATGGCTTAAAAGATTACATCGACATATCGCTGGTACCATTCGGTAAATCTTATGTAAGTTGCAACAACTTGTAATACTTTGAAAATCACACTCTTTTTATTCCATTTTTATTGTTGCTTTCAGTCAAAAAATAATGGCGGCCAATTCTTTTGTCAACATGGTCCACGGGAGTGTTATGGCAACCGCCAACAGTCTTGTGTTTTACAACAGACCAAAGATCAAGCGGCTCAAGTTAATTTTGTTGTGTGTCAAATGACCAAACTGGATAGTTCGAGTATTGAATATGTGAGTATCTCTTTGGAAATATTCCGAGTTTAGAAGAATTCCAGCCGCCTAGATTTCTGTTCTGATACTCTTCTTTGATTCATGAATAAGTTTTTCCAGCTAAGCAGATGATTAGTTTACTGCTCTGTTTACTTTTGCTCTGACAAACTTTGATGGTAATAAGGATAACTCACCTAGTATGCGGTTTGGTGATTCATTCTCCTAATTGTAGAATCTCGATATTGGGGTGAAGCGACGATACCCATTCTGAACAATCGTTTTTTAAGTTTACGGTGCTCGGTTCAGAAGCACTGATACATGACTCAAATATCTTTGCATTGTAATTTCATAACATAGGTTGAGATTACCGCAAAGCCTTTTGCCATTACAACCCTTTAGTCAGGATTACGACCTAGCTTCTCACACCACTTATGTTGTGTGCGTTAATTTGATACATGAGTGGCGGGACCTACAGTTTAAAGTCGACTCCGAACGACAGATTTTTGAGAAGCTTTTCATGGCAGTTTTTACTCTCAGAGTCTTTACCAGAAATCTGCTGAGAGGAAGTCGCCGAAGAAATGTTTTTTCGTTTTGATGTCTGACCTGGGATACGAACCCGGGCCTTTTGTCTAATAAGCCAACACACTACCCACTAGACTACGGCGACTTCTGCTCTCCATCTTACCGTACATTTTAAACTTCTAAGCACGTCTGGAAACGCCACAGGAATGTTCTAATACGTGAAAACTTCCTTCGACATTGGCTCATCTGCCTTCTAATTTTCGTGAATTCCTATACGTCCTAAGATCCAGCAGAGATGAAGCCACGATCTTTGGCTGCCATTCTATATCTTTCTTCGAGTCTGGAGTGTCGTGTTTATTAACGTCAAGTTACTTCTGGATAGTCTGATGCACAACACAAGTCTCTTTCTATTGTAATTGCCCAGCATAAGTTTCGAATATCCGAATCCGATTTGCTTCTTGGGGAAGTGTCTCTTGCTCTCTCCACTTTACCTTTCGCGGCTAGCCAAACAGTCTCGGAACCTCCTAAGCTTACCTTTTTTCTCTGACAAGCTGATTTAGAATTTTCGAGCTAATTTCTTACGAGTATTCGAATGGCTACCTGTCTTCGAGATACTATTACTCTGTTCCATCCATTGTACTTCCTATCTATGTTAAGTCTACAATATCTTTCGTGGACGTAAAATTTCCGTTTAGAAGAAACCCACGACTTTTCCCTATGGATACAGGTTGAGTTTCAATTCTACTCTAGCCTCCGACTTCGAATACTATTACATTTTTTTCTGGATCTAGGCCCAGAATTTCCTGCATATGCCTCTTAAAGTAGTCCTCCTAACATTTATTAATTTTTGTCTCTTTGAACAGTGTGCCGAAAGAGCTGGTCTATCTGGTGACATTGACACGTGCTTAAACACCGAACTGGGCACACTTTTGCAATTGGAAGCTGAACGTATAACACATTCGTATGGAATTAAATTTGTTCCATCGATAATCTACGATGGGGTATGTACGAATTCTTCCCGTTCGATTCCTTAAATTTTACTAATAAAGCGTGATTAAAAATTTTATTTTAATAACTTCCCACTGCTCGTATACAGGTTTTCAATCAACAATTACAGGACAGTTCATTACGTGATTTCCGTGGTACAGTTTGTGGTCTTTTGCAAAAAAGAGGCGCCATTTCCTTTCACGATGAGGTATGTCAATAGCAACAGTATTACCGTCGATGGCCACTAGCATTCGTTACATAGTGGTAGCATGTCTGAGCAGCTTGTTTATGTTTCCTTGCAATTGTTATGAGAAAAAATAAATTCAACATATGAAAACAACAACAAAAGATCTTGTTTTTAATCGGATTTATTTTTGAATTTCATGTATTTTGGTTTTTATTTGTGGCTGGTTTTTTTTTCTTATTATAATTATTTGCTTTGGATTATTTTAACTTAAAAGTGGGTCACTTGAAGAAAAAAAAAACAAAAAAGAAATAATACGGACAGGTTGGTATTTCTGGGATATTGGACTTGCGGTTTGGCAGGTGCAACTTCGTATTTCGATATTAAATCGTAAATTTTATTTATTTTAATGGGGGTTTTTTCAGGCTCATTGGGTTACATAGCTACTCTTAAGAGTATTACTTTTTTATTTTCATAAAAAAAAATCATTGAATTTAACTCCAGTTTAGCAACTTATGTGGAGAAACTTGTCTTGAAGAAGTGAGATTGTTTGAATTCTTCAACTATATACAGTGGGTGACAAAACAATTGAAACTTTTTCAAAATTGCACTAAAAATGAAAAATATTCTTAAGAAATTCGCAAAATATTTGTATTATTTATTAATAAAAAACGATTTCAATGTTAAATTTCAGCAAAAAAGAAACAATATGTGATAAATATGATTAAAAAAAATCTTTGAGTCTTTGATCTTTACAGTTGTAAACACTCATCATTTTGGCGAAGCCTTCAACACTTCAATAATACAACTTTTTTATGTTTTTATGCATACTAATGAACTGCAATTTCCAATTTTGTCTGATTAGAATACATAAAAAAATTTTTTAGAAAGTTTCATTGTTTTGTCACCCACTGTATGTAGGTATTAATGTATGTATGTATGTAAATGAATATGTTTGTACGTTTATAATATAGAATATCGAATATTTTTGTCTGTCTGTTCAATTTCAATTTGGTTTGTGCAAAACCTTTAACTGCATTCAGCAAGCGATCGTTTTACAACGAGCATTAAAATATTATTTTTACCCAAGGTTCGAGTAACGGTCTCTTTCATAATTAATTTGAACCTATGCGGTGCGATTGTTTGGATAATTAAAATTTAAAAGAGCTCAAATGCAGTTTTATAAGATACAGAAACTGATGTGCCAAATATAGCGCCGCTGAAGATTCTGTGGTATATGGTAGAGAGCATTAGCATCTTCACTTTGAAATGCTATTTATTGAAGGAGAGGAGACCAATCACCGTAAGAAACCATCACCAGGCTTTTATTGTGCAATCGTCGTTAAGGCATACTAACTTAACTATCTGTAGGACGTCTGTATTTTGTATAAACTTTCTTAACTTTTTCCTAGTTCACCCCTCGGAAACGTGTAATGTTTAGTTATCCTGAAAATATTACTATCTTGAGGTCAAGAATACTAGGCATTTCCATAACATTGTTCTAATTTTCATAACACATTTAGCCTGGATTCATCACCAGTACATTAGACTACCTAAGTCATCCTTATTCAAACTTTGTAATCCCATTCCTATTATTTCCTAGTTCTCAGTTTTCTCAGTTTTGTGTTCAATGCACTGAAAGGTATTGGGTTAGTGAAGGTTATGTCATGTTTGTTAGCTAGAATATTTAATAACCGATAACTGCTTGATGATTAGGTTCTAAGCCGGAACTAATTGTTAATCGTTGATTTTAATATCTAAGGATGGTTATTAATTTTCTTAAATTTATCACATTATGACTGGCCCAGATCATACATTTCTTAATTACTCATACTTCCACTCGATCCGGTAGGTGAAGCCAAGTGGCAGTACAGTTTCTGTTTTTTATACGGTTTCATTTTTTAACGCTCCCTATCTTGAAATTGAAAAGAAAATGATTAGAGATCTTCGATATTTTTTATTCGTATGAAAGACCTGTTGATGTCATTACGTGGGGAATACAAACAACCGTTCAAATGTCCATTATGCCTTCACTGGATGGAGCATATGGGAAATATTAAATTTTTCGGGATTCAACGTCGTTTTAACAGCACTGCATTCATTGCCACACTGCTCATATTACATTGGATATGCTGAGGGTATGGCGACCTCATGTGAAGAACAACTGGTCAGCGAGATCGTAAGTTGTAACTCGATCAGAATTTGTCTTGATGGGTTTTCTTTAGTTGTATATGTTGTTAAGCCACAAACGACAACCTTTATAATCCATGGCATCATGACGATCGCTTATGCAGGAGATCCAATGTAGGACGAGCAGATAAGCACTTAATGCTGTGTCGTTGGTGTCCAGATCATCCAGATCATCCGAAAGAAGTTAGTAATCAATGATTCATAGTACTCGCTTGGGCAATACACGAGTATATTAGAATCCAAACCAGACAGTAATTTTCTCGGGATACATTGGATGCTTATGGATTGGTTCTCATGATCACATCGGTACCGTGTCTCAAATTAAGCCTTTGCGATCGTATTAATTTTATATATAAGTGTCATGCTGGTCGAAATTAATTGTCGTTGAAACATCACTAAAAAGTAAGTGTTGAAAGTGTCAAAATACAATTCGTCGCCGCTACTTTCAAGTTCACAGAATACTTCTTTCAATAAATTTCTTTTCGCCTTTTTATTAGAGTATTTATTTTATTTATTAACTAGCAGATTGTACCCGACGTTGCGCGGGTTATAAAAATAACAATAAATAAAAATTCGGTTTCGAAACCGACTTCTATTAAAATTGCAATTTTTCAAACTATTCGGAAACCGGTTTATCAAACAACCCAGTTTTTTGAATACTCTAAGTCTTAAATATAAATGCATCCAATTTGCCCGTTTTTCACTCCTTTGCGCCTTTTTGATCCCCTTTTGGTCCAACTTTATAAACGGAATACCTCCAATAGCTATTTGGGAAACTTAACCAAGCTAAATCGTAAAGAAATACCTTTAAAACGTATAAAATACATCATTGATGCATGAAGTACTAGTTTTTGCCACTCCCTTTGTCCCATTTTTTCCTTTTGGTTCAAAATATTTAAAAAATTTATAGCCTATAAGCTGCACCGACAAAAACTCGATATATATCCCAAATTTCAAGAAAATCGGTCTAGATGTTCAGGCGTGATTGACAGACTTACAGGAAGATTTATAATATATATTAGGATAACCTGCATTCAATTTGGCCGTTTTCGGCCCCTTTCCCCCTTTTTGGACCCCTTTTGGTTCAACTTTAGAAAGGGAATACCTCTAATAGTTATTTGGGAAACTTAACCAAGCTAAATCGTAAAAAAGCACCTATTACCATTTTTCCCCATTTGTCCCATTTTTTCTCCCCTTTTGGTCAAAATTTTAACAAGATTTATATAACCTGCACCGACAAAAGTCCGATCTATACCCCAAATTTCAAGAAAATCGGTCCACGCGTGATTGGTTGACGAACAAACATTTGGGAAACTTAACCAAGCTAATCGTAAAGAATTATCTATTACCATTTTTTCCCCATTTATCCCATTTTTCCCCCTTTTGGTCAAAATTTTAAAAAGATTTATAGCCTATAACCTATATGCTCCGACTAAAGCGCGATCTATATTCCAAATTTCAAGAAAATCTGTCCAGGCGTTCAGGCGTGATTGGCTAACAAACAGACAAAAAAACAGACTTACAGAAAGATTTATAATATATATTAGGATATTAGGATTACAAATTATATTCTAATTATATACGAGCTGAGTAACTTCGACAATGTGCTCGGTGTAGTGTCACAGATCAGAGCCTCTAGTGGGAATCGAACCCACGACCATCACTCTAATAGTCTAGCACCAGCGCTGTCAACTATAAATTTTCAAAAAGCACCAAACTCGTTAAAAAAACGCGTAATTTTGACGAAAAAGCACTAAAACATTATAATATTTATTTTAATTTTATCACCAATTTTTACATACATACATACATAATTGGTCATTACAACCCTTCAGTCAGGATTGTTAACCTAGTTTCTCACACCACTTATGTTGTGTGCTTTCATTTTATACCATGAGTGACGGGACAGTTTAAAGTCGACTCCGAACGACAGGTTTTTGAGAAACTTTTCATGGAAATTTTTATTTACTTTACTCTCACAGATTTTGCCAGAAATCTGCTGAGAGGAAATCGCCTAAGAAATACTTTTTGTATTTTGTTCTGATTTCTGACCTGGTGCTCGAACCCTGGCTTTACGGCTCATAAACCAACACACTACCTATTAGACTACGGCGACTTAATCACCAATTTATATAATCAGTTAAAAAATGTATAATTTACTACAAAAGGCTATAGTCTAGTCTATAGTCTAATCTATAGACTTTTAGAATAGTTTATATACTAATTTTTAGTCTATAGTTAAATGTACATACTAATTCGATATATTAAGACTGTAGTTTTACATTTAAATGAAAGTATTCATGTGTGAAAGTAAACGTACATTATAAACATAATTTTTTTAGACGTATAAAATGTAAATGATTTTACCTTCGGAAATGTATCTTCGCCCAAAATTGTTTTTAATTTCCAAAATTTTTTCTTTAAATTTTTGATTTGGTGTCACTGACATGAAAAGAAAAGCACTAAAAAAAGCACCAGGCACTGACTCGAAAATTTTCCGCGTCGAAAGTTTTAAAAAGCACTAAAAACAGTGCTAAAAGCACTGAGTTGACAACGCTGTCTAGCGCACTACCCACTAGACTACCAGGGCACTCTATTAGAGTATTATTTTGAAATATTATAAGAAGGGAAATCGCCAAATCTAAGTTAAGGACAACTTATAAAATATCATTCGATTTCAACGAACTTCGAAAGCTTAGCGATTGAGCGCAGACGTACGACTAGAGCGGTAAAAAACCTTTGGTGACGGTCCCAAAGGGTAAAACAATTTTGTTTTTCATGCCGAAAATTATCTTTCAGTCAGATCAATTGCAGAAGAGCCCATTCAGTGAACAAACATCGTTTTCTATCGTTGTCTTCATCCGTCAAACCAACAGTCTAATAACTTTTTTCTATTAATTTAAAGGCATTCTAGGGATATGTTGTCTACAGTTTACACTATATAATGAAGAGGGTGGGTTTAAGAGCACTTTTCTCATTTTTTTTTGTTTTGCAATAAAAATGCAGCATTCAATAGTTTTTCTTTTATTATTTATTTATTCATTCAATCATCATTGGTTTTGTAAAATTATTATCAATTCTTATGCGTAAACGCATTTTGTTTTTTACAATTCTAAGTTTTTGTAAAAGATATTTAAAAAATAAAGATAAAATAGATAAAATATAATAAAAATTAGTAATAAATTCATTTACAATAAAATATTAATTCATTTAAGGCGATAATTAATCATATATTAAACGATTAAATAATTAAAAAAAAAAAACAAAAACAAATAATAAGACACAATTGTTAAGGTAAGGTGATGAAGGTTATAAAAAAAGACAATAATGAAGGGGATGGATGGGTGTTTGGATTGTTTGTGTTAGAAAAAATCAGTTGCAGTTGCAGTTGCAGTTGCACAGTTACAAAATAAAAGCAAAAATTTTAAACAAAATGTATTTAGTAACTAAACTTATGTGACTAATAAAAATTTTATTTAAAATTATTTCCTTTAAATCAATTAATCTTTAATACATAATAATAATAAAAATAAAACAAACAAAAACCAACAAAATATTGTACATACAGAGGATAAAATACAAACACTTCGGTCTTCTTAAAAAAGCTTAAAAGCGGCTAATAATAATTAAAAACTAATAAAAAAAAAATTATTCTTTTCTTATTATTTAAAAATATTAATAAAAAAAAAAAACAAAAACTTTAAGGATTACAATTTATTATTAAACATTATTTATTCATTAAAAGAAAATAATTTTGAGGCACTATTTTTTTTGAAATTAAAAATTAAAGCACACGGAAAACAATTGAATTACAAACAAATAAAATAAAAAACTAACTTTTCCCTAAACCGTTGTTGTTGTTGGTATAATTGATTGATTAATTGTTGTTGTAGAGTTACTGCTACTGTTATTGCTATTGCTATTGCTATTAATATTGTGTATGTTAATAAATTTTCGTGGCATTGGTTTTGGTGGTATTTGAGGCTTAGCAGGTAATTGAGGCTTTGGTTGTTCTATTTTATTACTCTTGCTGCATATCATTTTGCTGTCTCTCTCTTGGTATTCCACATAACCGGATTCATCACTGCATTCGGAATCCGAATCAGCCTTAAGGTCACGTTGACGTCGCATGCGTCTGGGACGTTGATTACAACTAGCCGTCGATTGTATGCTATTCGAAGGCGATAAACTGTGCTGTTCATCGTTATTACAATTATTATTAAGACCGTTTATGGAGTTTGAGGGTGATGAGCCCATTTTTAAAGTAATTGAACTGGAACTACTGAATGTGGTAGCAGCATCACTGTTTTGTCTGTTATGTAAACGTTCAAAGATTTCTTCATTTGTTATTATAGCCGCCGTAGAAGATTCCAATGAGGAAAGTTGTTCTTCCTGATCATGGTCACCACCACTATCACCACAACTACCACCACCACCGTTACCATTGTGGTATTGTTTTAAGGCCGAACGATACTTCAATGACAAGTCATCTTGATTATTGGTAACCGTGCTAGCCGTTTCACAGCCACTAGATATAGAGCCCTCATCGGCACTATCATTGCTTATACGTTTATTTGCACTCTGCTGTGGCGTAGACGAGGCCGAAGATGTGTCCGATGATATTGAGGTCTGATGTTGATGTTTATAGCGTCTTTCCATTTCCAAACTACTGCTGCCCTCATCACTGCTTAACGACAAATTGGCCATTTTACGCATAGAATGACGATGCAACATATTTATTATGGCCGCCTGTCGGAAGTACATATCATCCTCTTCTTCACCCAGGAAATCATCTTCACCATCACTGCACACGCCAGATCTTCTCATTGTTACCACAGGTTCCTCTACCTCTGCCTTACTTCGAATAACGTTTTCTTGGTCCGGATTAAAATCATTAAGGGGATGCGCATTGGGATCATTATTTATGCACACCATTAAACTTAAAGGTTCCTCGGTTTCATGTTGCTCTTGTTCAGCATCCTTCAGATCTGATAGACTACCACAGCTGTTGCTGATATTCTTATTCAATTGCCTTTCGAAATAGGGCAACAACTCATTCGTTAATGAGGCATTGGTATCGTAATCATTGTGTTTTAAAATCTTTTCAAAATCATCCGAATCATCCGAGCCATAATGCATACGATTTTCATCTTCGTTTTGTTTCTGCAATTGTTCGTTGGCCTTGAATTTGTTGTTTTCTTTGGTTTCAGTTGACGCCGCATAAGATTTATTGCAACAATGACCGCTACTACCGCTGTCACTGGCCACACAACTTACGGGTCTTAGTTTACCCGTACGACGTATCGAATGGCCACGACGACAACGGCGTCTACCCAAAGTCATGGCTGGATATAGAGAGTCTTTCTGACAGCAGGGCTTCATTTCAGGTTCATTGGTTTCTTCTGCTTCCTCGCCTTCTTCACCTATGGCCTCTTCAATGGCCATTAGTTTGGGAGCGGATTTTGATCGTTCCAATGGTGGACGATAATTGTTACTGCCCACACTCAGTAAAATCTTTCGACGCGGCAAACTGGGATTATCATAGACGGCATTTGCAAGACTTAAGCGAGCATTCTGTTTGAGAATTTTCTCACGTTTAAATTCACGCAGAGCACACTCAAGATTGGCCTGCAGAGAAATTAAGAAAGAAAGAAAATATGATGGAAACATGAGGATACACTTGAAGAAAGGGTATGAGAGACATTGTTTTTGTTTGTTTTTGAACAAAATAAGAAGAAATTACCTTTAAAGTATCACAGATTTCTTGTACTTGCTTCTCTTTACTACACAATACGGCATGACAGCGCAGTTCATGTTTTAACTTTCGCCCCTCGTGACGATAGATCCAACAGAAGACACGCGGATAGTTCTTTGGTGCACAACAATGTGTGATACGATTGGCCCAATATTCCGTTAGTCCGTGTTGTCTGGTTGTTGCCTTCAAACCAGAGGCACAAACTTTAAGGCGCATTATCACATCCGGTTTATTGTTTTGCGTATAATTACGCCACAATGTGTTCAATTGCTTCTCCACACAGCCTTCACCTGGAAACGAGAAACGGGAAACGTAAAGGAAACATAAGAACTAGGAAGACTATTTTAAACAAGTTTTACAACACACTACTTACCCTTGGCCCAGCCTGTTAAAACATTGCCCAGATATGACACTTTGAATTCGGGATCCGGTGAACTTATGTCCACGCTGTGAGTACGTCGCCACCATAGTTTACCTAGGCCACGGGTAATGGTGCGTATGGCTTTTGAACCCAAATCATCACTGTGCGGCTCTTGAAATTGTTCCAGAGCCAACATTTCTTTGTCCAAAGCATCATTATTAGTGGCGATGGTCTTTTCGATTAACACCACCGCAGGTGTGCCTACATCAGCATCGTCTTTGGCATAACGTTTGAAACGCTCTAAATATGGACCACTTGGCCGACGTCGTCCACCGTATGTATTGAATTTACCGGCATTCAATTTCTTCTCTTCCTTTTCGTATTTCTTGGCATTGTAGGTGTTGCCCAGTAGACGGGATATGGAAGAGCTCTTAACGAATTTATGATGTCGTGGCGGTGGTGTACCTATTGGCACCGGCGTTGTAGGTGTTGTACATGGACATCCTGAATCTGTGGTCATTTCTTTGTCTTTTGTTGTGGCGTCTTTTTTGGATTTTTCCTCGTTAGAGGAGGAGGATGATGATGATTTGGATGACTTTTTGGCAAAACCAAATATGGTTAAACGTTCCTTTGGCGTTTTATGGTTATTGTTATTGTTACTTTTGTTGTTTTGTTGTTGCTGTTGTTGTTGTTGTGCATTTTGTTGGGCATTTAAAGTTTTTGGCACTTTATTTACTGTGGCTACATTAACGTTTACATTGCTATCGATGATGTTGCTATGATTCTGATTCTGATTGTGATTATGTTTGTTAATGTTATTGTTATTGCTACTGTTGTTGTTGTTGTTATTATTATTATTGTTGTTATTTGTAGTTTTAATAAAATCTATTTCATCTTTGGAATCGTTTTCCTGTAACGTATTTACTGTTCTTGAATCCATTTTTATTGTTGTCTGCAAATGTTTGCTGGGTTATATTAGCTGGGATATTTTGAATGTTTTGTTGTTATTTTTGTTTGTACTGTTTTCAATTAAACTTTTAATTGCTGTTGGTATTGAGCTTAAACACTATTAAACTCATAATTTCTTTTGTATGATTTTCAATCAAAATAAACTTGGAGGGAAAGGATATTCAAGCTGCAATTGACGTTCAGTTAGAAAACTGCAAAAAAAAAACAGAAGAAAAAGTGGAAAATATTATTAAAAAGTTAATTAAAGTTATTAAGAATTTAATTTTATAATTTTTAAAAAAGCAAAACAAAAAAGATTCCCTTTATTAGGGCTTAAACATGTCAGTGCGAGTGTGAACTACCAAATTGTCTTAATATTAGATTTGTTTTTCCACGTAAACTAACTGAACCTGATACAGCCTTGGTTTATACATACATGCATACATAATTGGTCATTACAACCCTTCAGTCAGGATTATTGACCCTAGATCAGTTTTTGACCTAGTTTTAACTAGTCTTTCACACAGCCTTGGTTTATAGACTGCAATAGTGCACGTATCTGCCAGTTCTCAATACTGTCATCATCTGGGAACCTAAACAGCCTACATGAATAAAGGTAAAGCTGCAATGAGTCAGCTTGACCCCCACGTCCTCTAACCTAAAGGTAAACAGGGAATGCTTTGCCATTTTCTGACGAGATTAGAACTACCCCAAGGTTCTCGACATATTCAGAAACTAATCAACGACCCAGTATTTCTTATTACAAGCATTGCAACGAGGCAGCATAGTTCCAACAAAGGGTTAAATTTAAAGAATTAAAATTATTCAGTTAAACGTGGCATACTCTTTATCGAGATCACACCTCTTAACTAAAATTGGAACAGTGTTTGGATATCACTTATAAGTTATGGCTCTTAGTCTTTTCAGAAGCCGCACTCATTTATCGTGAATTACAACCTAACTTCTCATACGACCTATGTTGTGTATGCTTTAATTTTAGCGGCGGAACTTGTTTAAAATTTTCCATAAACGGCAGATTCGATGGGCTCTCTTAGAGTTCTTGCCAGAAGTCATTTCCTTTTGATATGTCTTAGCTGGGTTTCACAAGCTTTCGTCTAATAAGCCAACATATTACTTATTAAACTACTTACTGGCTTATCACGCTGGCATATTATTCCCCTATCATGTCTGAGGATCTCCAGATAGAAGGTTTGACAGTAGAATTCTAAGCAGTAAATCACACTTTTGGCATGTTCTGCTATGGGAATTCTGTGTAAACCAATAGGTTCGGTTCTAAATTTGAATACAAATTAGATTGTGGAATTTTTTTCAAGAAAGAGCATCCATAGTAGTCGTCGTAGTTTAGTAGCTACTGTGTTGGCTTATTAGACGTGAGGCCAGGGTTCAAACACGAGGTCCTTCGGCGACTTTCGTCCCAGCAGATTTCTGGCAAAGAACTCTGAGAGTAAATAAATTTGCCATGAAAAGTTTTCAAACAAAAAAAAAAAAACTATCGTTCGGAGTTGTCTTTAAACTGTAGGCCCCACCACTTATGTATAAAAATTAACGTACCTAATATAAGTGGTGTGAGAAATTAGGTCCCAATCCAATTAAGCATATGTCTTGGTCATTTGGGAAAACAATGGCACCCTCACGTACCTAATAACGTAACTGATCATAATAACCAATTAGTAAGAATTCTAACCTAACTTTTTACAACAACCCTGTTGCGTGTATGTGTTAATTTTACCCATAAGTGGTGGGGTCTCCTCTGTTTAACATCAACGTTGGACGGCAGATATGAGAGCCTTTTAATGGTAATTTTATTTACTTGCAGTTTTTGTCAGAAACTGTTCATTGATGCTTTAGCTGGAGTTCACGATCGCTCCATTAATAAATCAAGGCACTATCTATTAAATTACAGTCCTATCACGCTGGTATATTATTTCTCTTGATCACTCCACCATCGTGTCTGAGGATCTCTAGATAGGTGGTTGAACAGTAAAATTCCAAGCAGTAAACCACTTTTTTCACATGATCTGCTCTGGGAATACTGTGGGAATCCATATGGTCGGTTCATAATCTGAATACAAATTGGGTTGTGGAACTTCCTCTACGTCCTCTTAGAAACGAAGTAAATGGGTTTTGCAACGATTGATAATTAATCCATATTCATGGCATTTGCTTTGATGCAATCTTTGTGAGAAAATTCAGTGTTTTCAACGGCTTCGTCTATGGATCATTCACTATACCGTAATAGCAATTTTAAAAAAGTTTGTGAGAACTGAAACTGAGTACAAAGCTAGTTCAACACAAGGTTTTACGTACTTAATAATCTCAAACTCTTTTTTTTAAATCAATTTTTTTTTGCTCTTATTAGGCTTGCACTTAAAAGAATACCCTTTAATTTAAATTAAATTTAATTTAAAAAAATTTTTGTGTTCAAATACGAGTCCAGATTCGAAATGATTCTCTCTCCTTTTTTTTTGGCCGCGAATTTAAAATCAAGTTTTTCACCTTTATTCGCAACTGGTAACTTTGTTTAGTTTTAATTTTTTTTTTTTATCAAATGTCTAGCTTTTTAAGGGTCCCGTTTACAGGTGGTTCACACTTTTTGCCATCAATTTCTTTTAATTCTTTTTTTTTTTGTTTTCTTATGATTCATTAATTGAATTACAAGCATTTGGAAAGAAAATAAGAGTTTTCAGTTGTTCTTTAATTAAATGCATACACATGAATGAATGAAAGGGGCAAGTAAAGGAAAACAAAGCCGAGTTCTAAAATTAAATTTTATTATGATAATCGACTACTCACTTTTTTATTTAAAATTTTTTTTCTGTATAATTTTGTTTTTATTTGTTTATTATTTACATATGTCTATGTGTATATGTACAGTATGAGTACTACAGTGTCATTTAATATCGATTTTCAATTTCTTTTCAAGTACCATGTTTTAATTATTTTTTCAAAAAATATTTTTACTTTTGATTTCTTTCCGTTTATTTTATTTTTTTTTATATTTCCTTAAGTTCCAAGACTTTATTTAAATAAATTTTTTTTTTATATTATTTTTTTCCTTAAATTTCTTTTTTCATTTAAAATTGTTTATTTTATAAGGCATTGTTGGATTGCCAATCATCATATCACAAAATAATTTTTCAAGCGTTTCAGGAAATTTTTTTTCATTATTAAAAAGTTTTTTTTTATTTACTCTATGGAGGGAGAATAAGAAATATTTTTATTTATTTTTTATTTTATTTTATTGAAAGTTATTATTATAATTTTTTTATTAACAATTTTTTTTCACAGTGAAAATCATAAATCGTCGGAATACACTCTGTCGAGTCAAAAAAAGGTAAAAAATAATTTCATTATTTCTATTATTATTATTTAATTAATTATTAATTTAAATCTATTATTATTGTTTAATACTTATATAAATCGTTCATTTTTTCGCTATCGAATTATATTTTTTCACAATTCGAACATTTTTTATTGTTTTTCTTTAATTCTTATATATAATTATTATTTTTTTAATTTCTTAATTTTACCTATGTAATTATTTTTTTAATTTTTATTTATATCGTTTTTATTTCAATTTAATTTATTAATTTTATTTTAATTAATTTTTTAAAATCCTTTAATTCTTATATGTTTTATTCTTATTTTTTTTATTATATTTTTTTTTATTAACTTTAATAACAGTGTAGACAGTATTTTAAATTTAACTTTTTTAAATACTTTTTCTTAAATTTTCTTAATTCATATATTTTACGTGATTTATTTAAAAATTATTTTTTATAGATTTCACAGATGAATTTCCATTTAATAACAATTTTCTTAGTACTTTTTCTTTTTCTTTATTTATTTTATTTGCATATTTTTTATTGTTTTATATTAAAAAATTTTTAATTTTATTTTTATTTCTTAAAAAAAAATATTTTTAATTCATATTGCTTTTGCTTTAACCGTGTACATCATACTGGCCATAAATAAATACTTTTTTGTACTTTTGAACAAATATTATTTTATTTATTGATGTCTTTTCTTTCAAAATAATTTTTTCATTTAATTTCTGTTTAAATGCTTCTTTATAATTTTTTTTTATTTTTTACGTTCCAGTTTAATATCAATTTTGTTTTGCTTTCCTTTCAATTCATTCATAAACATTTTTTTACTAATTTTTCTTTATAATTTTTTGTAATTTTCTATGGAATATTTTGTTTTAGCGCTTTATTTATTGTTATTTTTGTTGTTGTAATATTTTTATGGTTTTAATACCTTTTTTTTTTGGGGTGTAGCCTTTGTTTGCATTTGTTTGTAAATAAAATCAACAATAATTTTTCTGTTGATTAAATATCGTTACTAATTGACAACAATTAACACTTTACTTTCGAAAAAAAAAAAATAAAAAATAAACAAAACTAACATTTTGTAAAATATTTTTAAAAAAATTTCTGTTTATTTTTCTTTTAAAATATTTTTTTTTTTTTTTTAATTAAAAATAAATTTCTTTTTAAAAAAATTCCCACAAGTTCACACACGTTAAAATTAAAAATCTCAAGAATATTTCTCTTCTCGCATTAAAAAAAAAAAAAGAAAAAAAGTGTCCGTAAAAATGTTCTGTGTTGTTTGTTGTTGATGAGACAGAGACAAGACTGACGGACGACGTTTGTTAAACTGTCTGTATTGTTTTCATTTCTCCAAATAAATATTCACAAGCCATTATTCAAAATGAATTGTTGTTTGTTTTTTATAAAAGCAGTTGTTGTTGTTGCTATTATTATAATAGTAGTATTAGTACTCTTAATACTCCGTATTATCATTAACTATTTTTTTTCCCTACTTACTTACATTTGTTCTTGTGTGTGCAAGTGTATGAGGGTGTATGTGTATGTGTGTGTCAATGAGAGTGAGAAAACTTTAAAATTACTTAACATGTCAACACACATTCACATATGTAGTCTCACATTTGCTTGCTCACATACACACACACACACACACTACTCTATACTAATAAAGTTATTTATTTAGGCACTTACCGGCACATGTAGGCAGTTTGTGTTCCTTCTTTTTTTTTGTGTTTTCTTTTCAAAATAGTTATAAAGTGTGGATCAGCAGAAATCTGGACACATCATGAATATTCAATTTAATTTTTAGAAATTTTTATTTATTAAATTTCTTGATGTCATTCTCATATTTTATTATTAAAAAGAAATAATTCTCTTAAAAAATTTGTACCTCGTGAGTAGGCTTTTAGTATAAAAAAAAGACTTCTAAGTGCTTATCTCTTAATAAATGCACCTTAAATCCTAAATGATAAATAAATTTGTTTGCTTCTAGGATTCATAAATCTTTTACGGATATTTTAATTTCCATAATCAATTATGTCAAATTCATTTAGATGAAAAGAGGGAGTTACAACGAATTGAGTAGAGTCGCGAATATTCGTCTCTGAGTACCGGAAAATTCTCAAAAAAATTTAGAATTCTGATCGGTCAAGAATCCTTCGGACTGTGCCATATATTAATAGAGAAGATGCTCTGTGGTCTTCTATTCTTTCTTTTCATTACATAAATACAGTGTTGGTCAAAACATATTAGTCAAAATTCTCTCTTCTCTTCTGGATTCTGATGGAATGAGAACCCATAACATTGTCACCTCCTTGCTTAACTGTTCCGGAACATTTAAGCATGGAGGTGGCAATGTTATAATGTGGGGTTGTTTTTCTGCTGAAAGCTTAGGACCTTTCACAAAATCGGTGGTATTATAGACAAACAAACGTAAAAAAATATATTACTGGAGAAGATGATGCCACATACCCATGATAAAATGCCACGCCAATGGATATTTCAACACAGTAACGACCCGAAACACACATCCAAATTCGTGAAAGCGTTTTTGGAACAAGAAGGCGTTAATGTCATGCAGTGGTCTGCATCACACAGATGTTGTACCACAGATGTTGTATGTGTTTTTGTCAGAAATCTGCTGAGAGGAAGTCGCCGAAGTAGTATTTTTTCATATTTCCACTTTGATGACTGACCTGGGGTTTGAACCGACGCTTAATATCTAATCTAAAGCTAACTCACTACCTACTATACTACGGCCATATTATTAGAGCTCCTGCATATCGGTGTCCTGTTATAATTGTTGTAAGGTGGGTGAGATAGACCTACCCAAAACCCAAATCTGGTCTGGAATTCATTTGAATCTTTTGTACTTTCCTTTACATCTGCGTCGGGTTAGTGGACACTTTCAATGTTCTTGTGGCCAGAATCCCACTTTGGAGTAACCGTCGAACGCCTCACGATGTTCTACTGTAACACCTTGCATTCATGTATGATCTGATACATTGATTAATTCGTCAGTATAGACCATTAGTCAGGATTGCAGCACTCATGCTGTGAGTGTGAGGCTGTTGATAGAAAGTTATCGAAAAAAATTTTTTTCCATACTTCGCTTTGATCGGCATGTCTGAGCTGGTACTTAACTGACAAACTCTTATAAGTAAACACACTACCTATTAGACTTTGGCTTCACTGCCTGTAAATATATGTATGTATGTCACCGTATGATATATTCTGTTATTAGGTTAGTTGGATTAAATACCAGTTCGTATTCGTTGTACCCTGATTACTTCAGTTAAACTGGATATTCTCCGGTTGTTTCACAGTGAGGCTCAAGTTTATTAACTTGCAATATTTTTTGCAATTTCTTTTTTGTTATTATCAGCATGAAGTGTCCCGATTTCATGTGGATCACCCTTTTGTTGAGATTTAATTTATAATTTCCTAGCGCAATGAAAAGGTTTTTGTATTTTCCTAGCCACTAAATTGTTGCTTTTCTACAAAAAAAAAGTGTTCAAAATAAATGCCCAACGTAATCGTAATCGTTTTAAATCACAAGAATTGTT
Source organism: Sarcophaga peregrina (assembly GCA_014635995.1). Taxonomy (NCBI): domain Eukaryota; kingdom Metazoa; phylum Arthropoda; class Insecta; order Diptera; family Sarcophagidae; genus Sarcophaga; species Sarcophaga peregrina. The sequence continues at coordinate 94,009,448 of CM025789.1, forward strand.
TAAACTTATTAAAGCCATTAAATTAAGTCATAAGCACTCTATAATATCCCAAAAGCAAAAAAAAAAGGAAAATAAAAATAAAAATAAAGTAACAAAATATATATCACCATACCGCGATAAGATTAAAAAAGCGTCTTGTGCTGAATCGTAAAATAGAGAATAAATCGGAATCGTAATCGTAATCGTAATCAAATGTGTTGTGATTTATTATTATGGAAGCGGGGACTGGTTCTTGTTTTTTTTTTCAACCGACCGACCAAACTAAATCAGTTAAAAAATTATACTTCAACCACTTGAGATAAAATTAAGAATATTGGCGGCTAATAAATAAAATAATTATACACGGAAGGGACGACTATAATAATTATTTTCTTTTTTTTTTGGAAAGGAGACATCACATGAGTTAAGCCAATAAACGAAGCTAAGGCTAAGGAAAACGCTAAATTAGCAATACTTGCCTAGTATAATTAAAGCCTAGATAAAGCTCCGTCTTGTAATTATAGAATATAACGGTTTTAATAACAGACCCTTAATGGAAAACTACAAAATGAATTGCATCACCTATCGATCCCTTTGATGCAATTTAATGCCACTAAACTTTGGACATATTTTCCAAATGAACTTTTCGAAAAAATTATGGACAGTTTCCATTTTTTTTATTGGATATCATCATTACGTTCTTTCAGTGTTCAGGTGGCGATATGTAATTCATTAAATTTGTGGTTTTTCCATTACGGCTTTATTTCAATGGGTATTCGTTTTATCTGGACTTTATGACTTTGTTTACTTTTCGTTTCTTTAGAACATTGATTTACGGAACTCCATCATAAATAATGAATATCTAATCGTTCAACTATAAATGACGGACGGTTCGTTCATTGAGTCCAATAAAATGAAATGAAATTTTCATCCCCTCAATAAAGATTCAATTGTAGATTAAATTGCAGCATGAATGAACAAATGAAAGAGTATTTTAATGTTATTAACGAGATTAATAAGAGAGAAATCCCTACAAAGCAAGGGAAACTAAATTCAACAATATGCTCCAACGATAATCGGCTGCTAAAATTTAATTATGAATGCATGGCCAACTGTATGGGGTTGTTAACTTATGTTGTGAAAATCTTATCCTAATTGGCTGAATGATAGTTTATGGAACGAATCCTTCACTTCTAAATTTATCATCGGAAGGCTTTTCTGTTTTTCTTCAAGTAAAACATGCATGTTTGCGACCATCTGTTTGGTAAAATTTGGGATAGACAGCTAGGAGAATACTTCTCATTATTACTAAAACCACTGGATATCAAGAACTGACTTCCAGGGTCTATATCAGATTAGTCAATCGCATGGGAATCCCGCTCATCCCTGATGGCGGATTTTTCTACAACATGAAATGGATGAACTGACTATTCAAATGCCTTATACATACATACAGAATTGGTCATTACAACCCTTCAGTCAGGATAACGACCTGGCTTCTCACACCTTTCATGCTGTGTGCGTTAATTTTATACATGAGTGGCGGGATCTACAGTTTAAACTCGACTCCGAACAACAGATTTTTGAGAAGCTTTTCTCAGAGTTTTTTTTGCCAGAAATTTTCTAAGGGGGAGTTGCTGAAGAAATATTTTTTCGGAGTTGTTTAACCTTGGTTTTGAATTGAGGCCTCATGTCTAATAAGCCAACACACTACCTAATAGGCTACGACGACTTCAAACGCCTCAATCTATCTCTGAAATCATTTTGAGACTCGAATGAATCCCTAGAGCGGTCCCAGGCAAAAATCTTTCCCTGTTTACTGACAACGAATGTTATTACAAGATCCGTGATACGAATTGCAATAATGAGGCCTATTTTAGTGATCGTTTTTTATTTTTTTTTTTGGATAGAAAATAGTGAATATTTTAATCAAAATGTAAAAGTCCTCTATGCAGTAAAAGGAATATAATTGGGATTCTCTGCATTAATACAAAAGTGGTCTATCTTATCCTCACCTGCCGGTGCCTAGCATCAGAGAAATCTACATACGTGATGGCTAACACACAATTGATATATCGCTGAAGACATTTCTTTTCGTTGAAGGATACATACATACATAATTGGTCATTACAACCCTTCAGCCAGGAGTATTGACCTAGCTTCTCACGCCACCAATGTTGTGTGTGTTATATTTTATACATAAGTGGCGGGACCTACAGTTTAAAGTCGAACTACAGATTCTTTTGAGAAACTTTTCACGGCAATTTTTATTTACTCTCAGAGTTTTTGCCAGAAATCTGTTGAGAGGAAATCGCCGAAGAAATACTTTTTATATGTATTTTGGTTTGATGCCTGGCCTGGGGTTTGAAGCCTGGCTTTATGTCTAATAAGCCAACATACTACCTACTAGACTACTGCGATTTCACCAATAATGTGGCTCTGGTTCCATAATATCACACTACGACTTCTCACATCAAAGATGTCCATACCACTCAGGGGGAAAAGAGTACCTACAGATTTTTACAAATGACTAGGCTGTGTGGAGAGTGAAAGCATCTTTTTACAGGGTATTCCAGAGTTTAAAATTGATCATACGAGTTTGCTGTAACGCTTTTTCGGACAATGTTCCAGGACAGAACTTACCATACTTTCTGATATCCATACGACTGTCATGGATTCTTTCATGATGATCTCGTTACGGTTTTAAGCTGCCGTAAATCTCTTCAACGAGATGGTTGTAGGAAAATATTATTCACATCATATGGAGGGGATACTATGCTACTAAGGAAAAAGACAGAGCACTGCAGAAAACATAATACATGGGAAAATTATCGAAATTTCGTGCAAATTTACTCCAATGTAGTAATTCTATTTGTGTTTGTGTAAAAACGCCACACAATATCTCATTTCCAGTTACAGAGTAGAGGTGCTTCGATAATTTCAAAAGAGCATTCCAACAAATAATTCCCTGTATTAAAATTAAATAGTTTATTTCATTTAATTATTTAGAAAAACAATTTTTAAACTGAAAGAGCCATTAAATAATTTCAATATCAAAACTTATTACGAAATGTTCTTACTTTTAATCTATATTGACCCCATAAACATATGAATAATGGAGTCCGTTTAATCGTTTCACGTGTTTTTCTTTTTATAGAAACATACCCCCACCACTTTGTCTGCCGCTCATTATTTTTATTAATTTATCTTCATTTCCCAACAAAGCTTTTCTGCTTAACAAAATTATCTTAAAGGGGGAATTTCATATTTTCATTGGAAAAAAAATCCCTCATCATATAATCATTTTTTTTTATTATTTAGAAACCAAATTAGCATAATAATCTGGGCACTAAACTATACAATACAATACTATAGTGTCACACGGTGATAATAAAATTTCAAGAAATTAATTTTAAAAAATATCACAACATCGGGTATAATAAACTAATAAAGTCAACAAAATTAGATTTTTAAAAATAATTTCGAATTTTTAATATGAAATGTGATTTATTTTTAACATCAAAATATTCTATAAAGATTGACAGACAGTCAGATAGTGGGTTATCAAAATTATACGGGACAAGATATGGGCGTCATTAAAATTTAAGTGCATTGGATTTCGTTAAATGGAAGGGGGACTATATTTAGGCAAATGACGTCTTTAGAAACGACTTGCAGCGTAAAATAAATAGGAGCCACGCATTTGACGCAAACGTCTTCAGAAATAAATAGAATATCATTGTAAAATAAATGCTTCCTTGTGCTATTTATTTCTAAAGTGCTTTTAAACTATGTTTGCTTAAGCTTATGAATATTATTGTGCCTCTAAGTACAGTAAGACCCCGCTTAATGCGGTGGATACGTTCTAATAAGTTCCAGCGCTAAACGAAACAGTGTAAAACGAGGCAACTTAACACGTATCTATGTATGTAAATATTCGAAAAATACAATTGGAATTTTTATTCTGGACGGACTAAAAAAGAATGTTGAAAAAGATGTCGTTATATAACGCACCTCCTTTAATCTAAATTTGGCCAGATTTGCTATGCTATGTTGCATGTTCTAGATGAGATTCCTAATGTAGAAAATTCGTCTATAGTTGCATCGACTATACCACATCTGATTAATTCATCCACATTACTGCGGCGCTCAATGCCAATGTGAATCTTATCTTTCTGGACCGTATTATTAAAAGATCAGAACAGGTTGACGTGTGGTTGACGTTTATGGACGGGAGTTATACATTATATACAATTTATTAGAAGCCGCACTGAGTTCTCAACGAGTGATTTGTATGTATATATCCTGGGACTTGTGTCCGATTTAATTGTCCCCTTAAGAGAAATGTGAAGCGTGAGGTACAAACTTGTTTGGATTTGACAACATAACAGTCAGTCAGTCAGTGAAACCTTAAAAGTCTGAGACTTTGCATTGAAAGGCAGCCTAGTTTAGGTTTGTCAAGAAATTCATGGAGTCTCAGGCTTTGCATTCAATCGCAAATTGGTTTAGCCTTGTCAAGAAATTCTTCGAGTCTTAGGCTTTATACTGAATTGCTAAACACGAAATTAAATTCGATTAAGGTGATCAAGTCACTTGGATCTCCTCCTCCTCTGTGACTAATTTGAAGTAGGATTATATTCAATGTGGCGTTTTTAATTATGATGGATTGTGATCTTCGCAAGTCACGTGGAGTTTACAATTATTATTTGCAATTGCCTTTGAAAGTACTCAAGAGTATTTTCGTTTCATTTTTCTAAAATATTGTGGAAATTATGATAAGATTTTGAAGTTTTTTTTTTTTTAATAAAAAACTATAAAAAGAAATGGTTTTTATCATTAAATCTGTTTTTAATACAAGAAAATCACTTCAAAACAAAACAAAAACAAAAAGGAAACGAAATTTATTTCGAGAATATTTAAGAACCTGACAATCAGTTAGTCAAAGTTAATAATTATCGCAAGCATTACTACTTAACTACACGTCTACAAAACGTATCCACGTATTTAGATAACGACAACGATAGCGACAAATGTAATCTTGCCGTGCCTTTCTTTTATAGGAATTTTATAAAAAAAAGAAACAAAATCAATTAGAAATTAATTGTTATTAACAAAATTGTACAAATAATAATACGAGAGGGACAGACTTTTTTTAACAAATAGAATCAAAATTGATTCCCTTAATAATTTCTAGATTTTTTTTTGTTTTTGCAAATCTTTAGAAATTTATCGGGGATTATAAAACCATAAATGCGAGTCTATAAAGATTGTAAAAAAACGGCTCGGCTCGTTAAGTATTTAAAATCCCATAAAAAAATTAAATTTGCTTTTATTGCAAACACTTTAATTATTATTAAATAAACAAAATTGTTAAGATTCCATAAATTAATCAATTACTCAATGGAAAAAAAAAGAAAAATCATAAATACAGTGAGACCCCGCTTAACGCTGTTCTAGTATTACGCAATAATATTGGGATTCCCCTAAATCGCTCACTGTATTGATACTTACTGTAGTATATGTGTACAAATGAAAGCGCCATGCACCAACCAAAAGCGGTGCACTATATATAGTGATGGAGGTTCCTCTATATCTTTTTAAAAGCTCTTTTGTTAGTTTGTCGAGAATAAAGATTCCAATTGTATTTTCCGAAGTCGTAATATATTTACATACATTTGTACGTGTTAATTTGCCTTGTTTAACGCTGTTTCGTTTAGCGTTGGAACTTATTGGATCGTATCCCTGGCGTTAAGCGGGGTTTTACTGTATTTACGAGGATAAGTTAATAAATCTGCGATGTCAGTCCGTGAACAAGTTTCACTTGCAAGGAACTACATACATACATAATTGCCCATTACAAGCCTTCAGTCAGGATTACGACCTAGCTTTTCACACTACTTATGTTGTGTGCGTTAATTTCATACATGAGTGGCGGGACCTACAGTTTAAAGTCGACTCCGAACGACAGATTTTTGAGAAACTTTTCATGGCAATTATTACTCTCAGAGTCTTTGCCAGAAATCTGCTGAGAGGAAGTCGCCGAAGAAATATTTTTCGTTTTGATGTCTGACCAGAGATACGAACCCGGGCCTTTCGTCTAATAAGCCAACACACTACCCACTAGACCACGGCGACTTCTGTAAGGAACTATCAATGATTTTAACAGAGATAGTTCGGGAATTAGATATGAAGTAACAGAAATTATTGCGTACTTCATTAGAATTTTGATCGCGCGCCTTGCCTTGCCTTGTCGCGCGCTAGCTATGACAAGGAGAAAGATGGCATAGAGAGGACGCTGAGATCTACATTAACAGGACAAGAAAAGCCTACCCCCAACTGCATTTAGTATGGAACTCTTGACACATTTTGCCGGGCACAAAACTGTTAGTTTTTAAAAATGGTTGTGAAATTAGCTGCCTTGTACGGGCGCTTATCAAGGAATATAGATGTTGGGGTCACACGTCAATCTATTCAACCCTTCTTTGAGATAAATTCAACGAATTTTATGGCCAAATACTGTCACTAGTTGTCAACTCTTAGTATAAACAAATAGACCCCAATTTGAATAAAAATTCGTAGAAAAAAATGAAAATGAGTGTTCAGAAATATTGTGCATATTGTGTTTTGAGTTATGAGCTCTTAAAGTTATCATACGACATACGAGTATGCATATGTGTATTCTAAGTTGATTTTTCTTTATAACTTCGGAACGGATGAGCGCATCTTAACCAAATATTGTCAGTATTTAAGTTAGAGAACGTAAAATTTTAAAATGTAAGAATTAAAAACATTCTAAGTACACTTAGAACGTTATAGAATGGAGGCGTCGATATATACTTCTGTTCGAAACAACCAAGATTGCAATTGATTGGAATTTCCGTAGGAGAGGATGCCTAGACCACTTATGGAACCAACAACTGTTAATAGAGGCAGCGAATTTAACTTTGTAGTCTAGTTCGTAGTATTATGACTTATTAGACGAAAGCTTGTGGTTCAAATCTCAGCTTAGGCATTACGAACAAAAGGAAATCAGAAAAAAAGTGTCTCATTCGGTGAAGTTCTCTCAGTAGACTTCTGGACTTTCAGAGTAAATAAAATTGCCATGAAGCGTTTCTCAAATCGGGTAAGTATACAGAGGAGATATTATACCGGCGTTGCGGTCTTGGATAAGAAATTAGCAGGTATACAACATGGATGATGTGAAAAGCTAAATTTAATCCTGACTTAAGCTATGTAATGGCCAATTAAGTAAGTACGGAGATCGAAAAATAGTGGATTGGCAGCAGATAGAATACATTGAAGCTTAATTGTAGAGACCCTATGCACTATGCAAGTCGGCTGCCTTTTCTAAACATACATATTTGGGCATTGCAACCCTTTTGTTAGGATTACGACCTAGTTTCACACACTACTTACGAATGTTGTGTGTCTTACTTTCCGAGTTTTTGCAAGAATACTGCTGAGCGGGAGTCACCAAAAAAATATTTTTTAGAATTTCGTTTTGTTGAAAATGTCGGACCTGAAGATGTCGAGACTAAGGCGACTTTTCTAAGCATAAGTTTCAACTGCCATTTATGTCTAGGCTTTGCTTTAGAAAAATGTAGAAGACCTTTATGGGTTAAACTCTAATTGCAAATAAAATTCAGTTTTGGCATTTTTTCATGTGGTAAGTGAACAAAAAGTTTTATGGGTGTTCGACCTTGTTTAAATTGAATTTTTAATACAAAAAAAAAATTATTTTTTTATTAGCAATAGCTGGCTTTATTTATTTAAAATATTTTTTATTGCTTTTTTTTAAATATATTTTTTAATAAATTATTAACACCACTAATTGCAAATTGCCTAAGATCGTTGACTTGATTCATGACTCTCTGTATGTTGTATGTCTGTCTGTTTGTCCAAATAATATGGCAAAAAAATATAGATTTTTGAAAAGAAAAAAAAATTAAATTAATTTAAATGAACATTTTCTTAACTGACATATCCATTGTGTATGTAAATTTAATTTTTTTTTTTACTTATTTTCCCCCTCTTTTTTATTTTATAGTAACGTGTCGTGTAGTACGTGAAAATCTTACCCAATTATTACAGGCAACGATCATATGTAGTTATTGGCAACAAATAAATTTTTTTTTTTTCATTTCAATATCCAATAAAAAAAATCTTGTTGTTGTTGTTGTTTTTTTTTCTTTCTTTCTTTCTTTAAATCGTTTTTATTCTCTTTATTTAGAATAAACAAGGAAGAATCTTTAGTTCATTAGTATTTTATGGGCACACAATTCGAAACAAAACAAAATGAAACGAAAAACGTTTATACGCGGGCGACTATCTCATCCATATTGTACTCGAGTATAAGTACGGGGATACACAAAGTCCGTCTCAAGTACATATGCATTCCCAATAATTAATATAAAATTTAAAACAAAAACTATTGAATTTATTTATAAAAAAAATAAAAAAACAAATAATAATAATGATAGTAGAATAGAATTGAATTGACGACTTCAAAGACATTCTGAATATATAACGAGCGATAGAATTTATTAAATGAAAATCTGTGAGAATTCGGTGTCTTTTTTATATATGAAATGGGGTTCTAAGACTCCAATAGCAAAGCCTTTAAGTAAGCATTTGAACCCTCTGTAATAATTAATTGCTGGACATGCATACATACATAGGTGTTTCGATTGCCTCAGTTCAACTGTGTATTCACCAGTCGTTGTACTAGCAGGCTCAACTTTGTTAATAGCATGAGGCCTCGAGAAATATTGTGGGGATAGTGTAGTCCATAAAAGTCAGTGTGCTGTAAGATGACATGCAGTCACTTTCGGGATTTCCTTGAATAACTTCTGCAGCATTCTCTCTAATGACTTTTGCAGCCAAACCTCGTACTATATTGTGAGGCTTTATTGGTCTGATATGGATAAGAGTAGTATCGTGTGTTTTCTTTCATAAATTCGTATGGCCATCCATCCCTTTATTGTGGTTTTTAAAGATCACTGTACTCTAGGAAGACATGCAGCCAGTTTCGGGATTTGCTCTAAAGAAAAGAGGCAGGCCTCGTGCTATATTGTGAGGCTCTATTGGTCTAATATGAATAAGAGGAGGACTATGTACTTTCTTTCATGGAATCGTATGGCCATTCATCTCACTATTGTGGTTCGTTTCTTAAAGATCACTGTACTCTAGGAAGGCAAGCAGATAGATTCCCTCGATTTCTCGATTGTCAGGCTCCTTTGGTTTGATATAAATAAGAGCAGGACTACGGGTTTTCTTTTATTAAATCGTACGGCAGACATTTTCGGCAATCCCTTGAACGACTTCTACTGGACGAATGACTGTGAAAGTCCATGAATGGACAAATATTCGATTTGTGTTTAGGGTGACCTCATGGAAACTTTTTAGTTAATATATTACAAGCTAGCTTCTTACATCACTAATATTGTGTGTGTGTGTTCGTTTCGAATCCCCAAGTGATGCAGTATTTAGGTTTTGATATATCCCTACACCAAGGCCATAATATGTCCCTGCAAGCCTTGTATATATCATAAGAATATGATTGGCCCTCCTTGAAATGCTGTCTATATGAGTTGTCCACAGGGAGTGTACGGTGCTATCTCCACAACTCGTGCTATCTCCAGACACATATTTTACCTCTGTTTTCTATAAGAAGTCACCGTATTTTAGCAGATAGTATATTGGATTCGTAGATGAATGCTCATGGTTTAAATCGCAGCTTAAATGTTTCAAAACTAACAAAATCTGAGAATGAAAAAAAAAAATTTCAATGAAAAGTTTCTCGAAAAATCTGCCGTCCAGAATCGATTATAAACTGTTGGCCATTCGTGGATATAAAATTAACGCTCGCGCAACATGGCTAGAGTGATAAGCTATATTGTAAGCCTGACTAAAGAATTCTAATGACCAATTAGGTAAGTAAGCAGTGGAAGCCGAAACACAGGAAGAGGGTAATTGAGTTTGGAATCGGATTTAAAAGGCTTTGGATCCGTTTATGCTGCTCTGCTTACTAAAATTTCAATGTAATGCTGTTGGGCAGACGATAAATAGTTGTCAGGCAGTTGAAGTAGCTACAGATTACCTAAGCAGATTACCTGATGAGAATAAGAGTCCTACTACAAGGCTAAAATCCATAATTTTGCATAAAAAACTTTGAAATTGGAATGAAATATTAAAAAAAAAATAAACTCCAAATTTCAAATGAAGACTACTTATGCCAGCAAATACTGTTTGTACAAACTTGTTATCAATCAAAACGAAATTTATTTTGATTAAATAATTACCAGAAAATGACTGCGAAAATAAAATAATAAAAAACATACTCGTGCTACTCTTTTAGTGATTTTCCATTTGCAAAAGAAAACGAAAAAAAAAAATATCAGAAGATATGAGGATCTCTCGACTCTACTTAAATGAACTCGACGACGACGACAACGTAGCTCTACTTTATTTAAAATTTGTATTGAATTTAAAAATTAACAACAAATTCGTCGGTTGATTTATTTTGAAAATAAATATTTTAACACCTGGATATTAAAAATAGACACCGACACCGACCGACGCCGCGCTCTAGTATGCTATTCTATTTAAAAATTTATTTTTATTTTTACTTTTATTTGCAAAACATTTTTTTTTTTTGCTTAAATATTCACAAATTCACAAAAAGAGAGAATAATAAAGTAAAAATTGAAAAATACAAGTTAAAGTGATTTGTTGTTAAGATTTCTATCAAAGAAAATTTATTTTTAAAATTGTTTTAACAAGTGTTATGAGGCGATATTTCGAGTAACAAATTTCGAAACTTTTCGATCGACATTCAGGGTCGCATTTAACCTCCACGTTTTCTCCGAAACACAAGGCATTTTCTTCGTTATTTTTTTGGGCAATGATGGATAGCAATTTATAGTTTTCTAGTCTTGGTCGAGTGTTGAGATAGGAAAACAGTTGGCGATTACCTTCATATGGAGAAGGGCACAGTGGAGATATCAAAAAAGTTAATATACTTGCAAAGTGTATGCATTACTCTGCTGGGGGGTTAGAAACCAAAGATCTGACATAAACTTTACTCATTTGTAAGTAAAATATGGGATCATATACCACCTACATATTTAAAGATGCCCCACTATATATCTACAGAAGATATAACGACGAGGAGGAAAACGAGGTCACAGAATATCTTCTCTCTGTCATTGTCCTGCACTTGGAATCCTGTGATGAAGGATGTTAATGTATTCTTTCCTCAAAATGTTCTGATTTACTTGGATTGTCCCGTTTTTAAGGGGTGGGCATTTTTAACAGATACTTTAGATCATTTAAAGATAGATTTTATATGGGTTGCAGGACATAAGGCTATTGAATTCGGCAGAGCCCTATACGGGACTTACAATCTTCACCTATGTTACAGAACATAGTTGGTCCTGTATACATGCATAATACATTACATTACATTACATCATTACAACTCTTCAGTCAGGATTACGACCTAGCTTTTCACACCACTTATCTTTTGTGTATTAATTTTTATACAGAAGTGGCGGGACCTACAGTTTAAAGTCGGCGAGAATCTTTTCATGGAAATTTTATTTATTTTTATCAGAAATCTGCTGAGAGGAACTCACCAAAGAAATATTTTTTGAAATTTTATTCTGATGTCTGACCTGGTATTACGTCTAATAAGCCATTATACTACCTACCAGACTACGGTGATATCATAAGAATGTTGTTAGAAATTGAACTTGCCAGAGCTCATACGAGACTTACAATCTCCCCTATATTACGCGAGATAGTTGTTGCGATTACCTTCGTTAAACTGAGTACTTTTCCCAGCCCTTTGACTTCGTTAATAGCATTGCGGGTATAAGAGCCTAGTAACTCTTCTAGACTGATATGGAAAATAAAAAGGCTATTGGTCTTCTTTCCTTGAATCATATGGCCATCTATTGCTCTATTGGAAAGTATGTTGAAAGTCTTGGCTTTTCCTCGCCAGTTTTATAACGATATTGTGGATCTGAAGCCGTCTCTTCTTACGAAGAGGGGATTGTGCTTGGCCTCTCGTTTTCTGAAATATTTAACTCGACTTCTGCAATATAAAAATTACCTTAACAGCGAGATTTAATTTGGAGTTGGAATGGCTTTCTATGGATATTGATATTTAATATTACAATGGACCTAAGAGGAACTTATTCTTCAAGTATTTCTTTTGTGGACTCAGCGTACAACAGACCAACTTGATGGATTAAGTTTATAACGATAATGTTCAGGATAATCCCTTTCCTCTTTCACGTAACCTTACTCTGTAAAGCCCTCAGTTTCATCCACAAAAAAAAAAACAATGAGAAATTCACTGAATGTTAATATACAGTAAGACCCCGCTTAACGCTGTTTCAGTATTACGCGGTAGTATTGGGCTTCCCCTAATTCGCACAAAAACTGCTATGTAACAACCAAAAGCGATGCATTATATAGGGCCTGTGTATATCATGCATCTTTTGTTACCTTGTCCAGAATAAAGATTCCAATTGTATTTTCCGAAGTTACAATGTATTTACATATGTATGTACGTGCTAAGCTGCCTCGTTTAACACTGCGGTCTAACTTATTGGAACGTATCCCCCGTGTTAAACGGGGTCTTACTGTATTACTCAATGCATGCTCTACTAATAGAGAATAGTAGTACAGCATTTTCTCTTAAACCTGACAATATAGCATGTATGTGGCCTTCAATAGTCTACGCATTAGGTTTCTCAGAAGTAGTGCTTGGACCCTGGACATAGGAACAAGGTTTGTTTATGAGCCCTTACTGAACTTAAATATAAATTGTTTATTTAAATTGTTTATTTAATTAATGAAACAATAAAAAGAAAAGCAATTAAATGAACTTTCTGTTCTGTTCTGATCTGCTCTGTTCTGTTGTTTTGTGTTTTTATAAAGAACAACTGGCGACGACAATAAAACTTCCAACTTAAATGAGGTTTTTATGTGTAGAAAATAAAAAAAGTTAAATTAAAAACATTAATGAAAAATGTTTTTCTTCTTCTTTTATTTTTATTTAATTTAATTGCATTATTAACAATTGTTTTGTTATTGTTGTTATAGTTTTTTTTTTTTCTTTAATGATGTTTTCTTTATTAATTTTACTTTTTAATTTTAAAGTCGTTTAAGGTCACTGAGTATAAACAATAAGCCAACCAACCAAGCAACCAACCGACCAGAGCAGGTGATGTGATGATCTTTAAAGCATTTTTCTTGTTATTTTTTTTTTTATATTCTTAAACAAATAGTTGTTGAACAAATAACAACAACAAAACATGGGAAAAAACACGAATTACAATTAAAGTTTAAATAATTTTTTTATTACAGTAATCCTTCGATTAACTTGATTCCGATTTATGTGGTCAAATTTTTTGTTCCCTCATTCGATTTACGTAAATCGAGGGATTACTGTAAATTCATATACTAACTTTTATAAGATTCTTGGTTTCCTGGTTTCAAAACTATGGGACTGTTATTCGACATCTGTCAAACTAAGTTATGAAATCAATTTTTCTCTTTTCAGTTGAAACTCTCGCATTGACGAAAACGGATCGCTTATCTATCACACAACGCATAAAAATTATCAAAACCTACTACAAAAATGGTGATTCTGCCACAGCATTTCGCATTTCACACTCGGTGGGTATGTTAATAAACAAAATTGTCGTATTTGGGGTTTTGAGAATCCTCAAGTAACTGAAGAGAGACCATTACATCCAGAAAAAGTCACTGTTTGGTGCGCTCATTGGTCCGAAGGTGTGATTGGACTTTACTTCTTCGAAAACAATGATGGAACGACTATCACCGTCAATTCGGAGCGTTATGGTCATATGATAACCGACTTTTTTTTGCCTGCTATTGAAGAATACGACTTGAAGGATATGTGGTTTCAACAAGACGGTGCCACATGCCACACAACTCGAGTGAATATGGCTTTATTGCAAGAGACCTGTCCTGGCTGCATAATTTCTCAACGTGGCGATATCAACTGGCCACCAAGATCATGCGATTTGACGTCATTAAACTTTTTTTTTTGGGGGGCTACGCGAAAGACCGTGTTTATATAGATAAACCTTCAACTCTTGAGCACTTAAAAACCAACATTCGTCAAGTTATGGCTGAGATACCGCCTATTATGTGTCAAAAAGTGGTCGAAAATTACCTCAAAAGAATCAATGCATGCAACGCTTCGCGTGGAGGTCATTTAAATGATGTAGTGTTTCACATAAACTTTACAATAAAAAAGAAATATCGTGAAAAATTATATTTTATGTGTATGTGTTTCATATACGTTTACTTTTGAAACAATGAAATGGACAACCCATTTTTACTTTGTGGTATAAGCAATATGAAATTCGATTTACGTCGCCTTTTTTTTGCAACGAACTGCAACGTAAATCAAGGGATTACTGTATTTTATTGCTTAAAACATAATTCGTTTGGAATTTTTATTTATTTTGCGAGTACCTTTAGAGGAATTTAAATTAATTAAAAAGAATTGTGTTAAGATTCTAAAGCAGAACAATAAATTTTTTATAATTAATCTAAACAAAGGGGGAATTTTAATTTAATTTAGTTTTGTAAAGTGAAATGTTCACAATCGAAAGTAAAATACACCGCATATCTAGTGTGGCTTTACTAAAACATGGATGAAAATGTTGTAACAAGGATCAATAAAGTATTCCTGTTGATAACTAATCACTCTGATATGCAAGCCTCAAATTAATTAAATCATTGGAAGAGTCCATAAAATTGGTTCAAAGGTTAACACTTGCGAAGCTAAAATCATTGGGATTAATGTCGAGATGCTGATAACTTTAAACTGTAAACTAACCACTCTGATATGCAGGCGCCAAGTAAATTAAATCATCGGAAGAGTCCACAAAAGTCTTTGGCTTAAGGATTAACACTTGCAAAGCTAAAATCATTAGGATTAATGTCGAGCTGCTGTCAACTTTAAAATCAATGGCGCGAGAATCTACGTTGTAATTCTGAATCGAGGATTGTAATGTCCAATTTGAAGTTGCCGTGGTCTAGTGGGTAGAGTGTTGGCTTATTAGACAAAAGGCCCGGGTTCGAATCCCAGGTCAGACATCAAAACGAAAAAATATTTCTTCGGCGACTTCCTCTCAGCAGATTTCTGGCAAAGACTCTGAGAGTAAAAATTGCCATGAAAAGCTTCTCAGTCTTCGGAGTCGACTTTAAACTGTAGGTCCCGCCACTCATGTATAAAACTAACGCACACAACATAAATGGTGTGAGAAGCTAGGTCATTATCCTGACTGAAGGGTTGTAATGGCCAATTATGTATGTATGTATGTAATGTCAAATTAAGTAAGTAACTTTTGTAGCGTTCTAAGAAAATAGTGACTTTAGATTATACATTCAATGAATGCCGTTCTAGATATCTGCTTAGGCGAAACGTATGAAGTGATATCACTAAACAGCACATAAAGAAATCCATGGGCAAAATGATTAATGAATTCAAAATCTAAGCAAAAACACGAATAGGATAATGAGAGAGATAAGAAGGAGGAAATAAAAATTGTTATGAACTAGATTATCAAAAATCTGTCGTTCAAATTAACGCACACAACATAAGTGGTGTGAGAAGCTAGGTTGTAATCCTGACTGAAAGATTGTAATGACCAATGAAGTATGTTTGTATGTATTTAATTAGAATTAGGATAAGACGAAATTTCATTTCTATTTTGAAATAAAATGGCATGAGCAGGTATTCCAGTTTTTTTTTTCTTTTGTTTAAAATTTTAAAGTTTTTTTTTTAAATTTATTTTGCTAAAAAACAGAAACAAAAAAAACGTTAAAAAAATTTGCAATTCGTTTACAGACATCACGCAAAGTACTTAAGGGCAGGCTGGCAGGCAGCCATTCATTCAGACAATGATTGTTGTTGACACATACAGACACACACATATATAGGCATTTAATAACACGTAATTTTTGATTAAGTACCCAAAAACAATTTTTTTTTTAAATAAATAAATAACAAACTAATGTAATAATAAATTAAACACACACTCTAAAATTAAAAAAAAAAATTGCTTAAATGCATTCGTTAATGATTATTTAATATTTGAATGAATCACAAAAGCTTGAAAAAAAAACAGAAAAAAATTTAAAAGATACTAAAACTAATGATTAAAACAGATTAGGGTGGCCAGATGGCAAAAAAAAAATTATGTATTAAAATGTTTTTTTTTAACTTCATTTTATTTTTGACAGTAATTAAATGGATACGGGATTACCCTGTTACCATAAACTTAAGCAATCAAGTTTCAACCACGTATGAAATCAATAGAAATTCTTATCATGGGCCTTAATTACCTATCGATAAAAATCGTTTAAATATTATGGTTTTAGAAACAGTTTTCTTTGATTATTTAGCCATAGTGGATCGGTAGTTTCTGCCGAAGGTCTTTACGCCTAATTTACAATATGACCCTAAAGTTAAAAGCCATTTTAAAAGTAGCCTAAATTTGGAAAATAGCTGTTGTCTCGCTAATTTACCTTCACTTACTGTCGCAGAATCAATCTGCTATACTAGGAATATAAAAATTAAAAAAAATATTTAGAGACTGGACCGCTAAATGTAGACGATCCAGTTTAACTGACATCACTTGACGTCGGCTAGATGTCCGTTACAGTCAATGGCGATCGTTATCCGATCATGTTCACAAAAATTGAAAAGGCAAATATTGGTAACATTTGGTTTCAACAGGACGGCACTAAGTGCCACACAGCCGAAGATACACTCGATGTTTTGTGTCCTGTTTTTTAAGATCGCATTAACAGCCACAGAGCTGATGTTGTTTGGCCACCTTGGAGCTGTGATTTGATGCCGTTGGACTAACATTTGAGGGGTGCCGTCAAAGTTAAATGTTACCCCGATAAGCCAGAGACAATTGACGCTTTAAAGGACAATATTCGTGAAGCCATTGGTGAAATACAACTGCACACAATCGATAATGTGCTTAAAAATTGGACCGATCATGTAGGCTACTGCATGGCCAGCCGAGGCAGCCATTTGAATGAAATTATTTTCCATTATTAACCGAAAAGATTGTACTTTCAAATAAAAGAATAAATTTGAGAAAATATTTTCAGTAGTTTTTTTTAAAGCATTTTCAAAAAAAAAAGTTATTTGGCGGACTCTTTATGTTTGACGTTAGGTCACGGTTTAAAGCCTAGGCCAGACATCTTGAACGAAACGGAACGTGAACAAAATCTTTCTGTCAGTAAATCATTCTGTCGTGAGAATGAAAGAAAACTGCCAGGAAAAGTTTCACAAAGAATCTGTCGTTCTGGAGGGGTTATTAAACTGTGGATCCTTGACAGTGGCAGGATCTCTAAATAGAAAATAGCTAAGAAGCAGAAATCGCCGTAGTCTAGTAGGCAGTGTGTAGGCTTATTAGATGTAAAGCTATGGCTCGAGCCTTAGGCCAGACGTCAAAACAAACATTCAGAAAATATTTGTTCGGCGATTTCCTCTCAGCAGATATCTGGCAAAAACTCTGAGAGTAAATAAAATTGCCATGAAAAGTTTCTCAAAAAAAAAACAAAAAAATCTGTCATTCGGAGTCGACTTTCAACAATAAGTCCCGCCGTCTCTGATGTATAAAATTAACACCCACAACATAAGTGATGTGAGAAACTCGGTCGATGATCCTGACTGAAGGGTTGTAATGACCAATTATGCCAATTAGTATGTACTGTAAGTACATGTAAGCATACGTATTGACGTTATCTGTCTTATCTTGTTTTCAAATTCTATTTCAATTCGACTTTGTTTCATTTTATTCTGTATTCATTTTATTATTATATACAAATTTTCTGTATTTATTTAAAATCGTATTCAAATGTAGTTTTGCATGTAAAAATTTTTTTTCTAATAAATTTCGTGCATTTTAACAAGTTTTTGATTGATGATGACACGAATGACACCCATTTTTAATCATATGCATTCATTCATTCATTCGGTTATTCATTCATTCATTCATTTAATAATACGATATGTGAACGCATGCGACTATTTTTACTGAAGTTGTTGTCGTATAAAGAAATGCGACAAATACCGCCACCGCCACCGCCACTTACGACAGCCGATGACTGACAGACATTAAAATGATGATGAAAATTTCAATGAAATGTTAGAAATAATAATCATGACATATACTCCTATAAACTCAATATGCACTAGATAAACGCGTGATCTTTTAAGTGGGGGTTTGACTTCCTGACCTAAAACTTCAAATAATAAATTCGAAAATAAAGTTTTTTTTTCACTTTTTTTTAAATTAAAAAAATTTTTGTGATACAAATTGTTGTTGTTCTGATTATTTTTGTAAATTTATTTTTTTAGAACTTCAAGGAAACAATAAAAGTTTAAGAAGACTTCTCTGTCCCCCTTTTAAATTGTTTTCTATTATGGAGAGTATGAACTAGGGCCACTAAAACTTATTTTCTTTCAAATTTTTTATTATTTACTCACACATTTAATTCGAATGAAATAAATAAATAAATTAATTAATTAATTAAAAAAAAACCAAGAAAACATTAATTTTCTATTGTTTAAATATGGCAGTGAAAGCATTATTAATAATTAATATTGATAATCAATTAATCAGGGTTTAAATAAAACACGCTACTATTCGCGGTACAGTGTAGGCCGCCTAAAATATGGACGCTTGCAAAACTGTACAAAAACTTACACTTTAAGCTACTCTTTCATTTGTAAATGAAAAAAAAAATCATAATGTACAGTAGTCCGCAGTAGAAAAAAGTCTACATACAACGGTGTATGTATGTATTTTAATTTTTTAATTTAATATTAATTAAAATTAAATTTAATTTTAATACTTTCCATGTTACATTTTTTTTTTATATTCGTCTAACTCTTCAAATATTTTTGATTGTAAATACTTTAAACAATGCTCTATAATATCTTTTTCAATTTAACAAAAAAAAAAATCGGCGTAAAAAAGTCATACATACATAATTGGCCATTACAACCCTTCAGTCAGGATGACGACCTAGCTTCTCACACACTTATGCTGTGTGCGTTAATTTTATACATGAGTGGCAGGACCTACAGTTTAAAGTCGACTCCGAACGACAGATTTTTGAGAAGCTTTTCATGGCTATTTTTACTCTCAGAGTCTTTGCCAGAAATCTGCTAAAAGGAAGACGCCGGAGAAATATTTTTTCGTTTTAATGACACTTTACAGTATAAACCCCACAAATACGGACGCATGTACATACATATGCTTGTATGAATTTATTGGCTAGACAACCAATCTCATCTTAATGGGACAGAAGAAAAGATTCGCTTGCAATATTATTACACAACATACATATGTATGTACATAATTGGTCATTACAACCCTTTAGTCAGGATTATGGCCTAGTTTCTCACACCACTTACAGTTTGAAGTCGACTTCGAACAACAGATTTTTAACAAAGTTTTCATGGCCATTTTATTTACTCTTAGTGTTTTTGCCAGAAAACTACTGAGAGGAAGTCGCCGAAGCACTATTATTTTGTATTTCGTTTAATTAGAGATGTCTGAAGTGGGGTTTGAGCCGAGGCCTAACAACACATTACCTACTAGACCACGGCGAATGGAATATTATTACCAGTACAATATGTACTACACCTACCATCTGTTGCGCCAGTTTTTAGGTGCTGAAGTTCAGTAACTAATACGGTTCAGCATTTGTGATAGCGACAGATTTGCCTACATTATTGGCCATTACAACCCCATAATCTGGACTACGATCTGGTCTTTCACAATACCCTTGTTATCTGCGTTAATTTTATTCATTATTATCGGAACATATAGTTTGACGTTGAATTCGAATGAAAGGTTTGAAAGGCTTTCAGTTTTCTCTCACAACTTTTACCAAAACTTTGCTGTGAGGAGGTTACCTAAAACTACGCAGAAGTTGTACAATGAGTGGAGGTCACAGAACATCTTCTCTATCATTGTCCGAAACTTGGTAACCTCTGACGAATTATGATGATGGAATTTTTCCTAAAAATCTTCTGTTTTACTTTAATTATCTCGTACATAAAGGCGGTATATTTCTCCCAGTTACTTCAGATCATTCAAAGGCAGCGTTTATAATGGTTTTATAAGGCTATTGTCGGAAATTGTATAGACCAGTGCTTATACAAGACTTATAATTTCCGACATGTTAAAGTACTATTTATTTTTCAAGATGTCAGAGCTTAAGTTTGAGTTTGAAGTCCTCGTCTATTAAGGCAACACCGATTTATATGCTCTAATAGAAAAGCAATTAAGCAAAGCAGATAATTTCTTACAGTGTAGTTTAGTGAAGAGCGCTTCTAATCAGGATTACTGATTGCCCGCCACACACGGTCTTCTCAGACGTGGAAAGCGCTCTGGTTGTTCTTTTTACCCCCTGCACTATATCCTTTCTTTAGGAGAAAAATAATGAAAATAACAAATAACACTACCCTGCATGGCTTTAACAAATAAAATGGCTCCAGGCATTTTTCGTGATAGAGGGGGGTTGAACCCCCTAAAAAGCGTTTTTGGCCATTTTTGAAAAGTTGTATCGCTATTGTCAGAAATTGACAATTGATCTTTGCTCTTTAAAATGAGCCCAATGAAGCCAAATTGATTGCATGCACCATTAAAGTAGCTGGTGGATTTATGTCAATTAGGGAGGTCATTAAAAATTAATCCGATTTACTTGAAAATCGTTACTCAAAGATTTTTAAGATCGCTGATTACAGATCTTTATTCAGATTTAAAAAATTCTAAATCGCGAATCCAGTATGGCGGTTGAGGTTTATAAAAATCAGATTTACGACCGCCATAATGAATCCGCCATTTTTAATTCTTTAAAACAGATTTGTATTCAGTGCGCGAAATGCCTTCGGCAACACCAGAAGCCAAATTATTTGCACAAAAAAGTACAAAATTATAACCCCCTACAGAGTGCAATCATTAAAAGATTTTATAAAGCAATTACAAGGTTATACAATGTCACAACGTTTACATAGCACGTCCATTGTTTAAGTGGATCATATTTTAATTATATAAAAATTGCATTAAATGCAATCTTCAGAGCACATAATACTTAAGTGGTTATAATGGAACAGCAAAGCAACACAAATAAATTAAATTATTTAATTTACGATAACGTTGTTTGTATTAATTTCACAATAAATTTTTATGAATTATTTGTTAATTCGTTTATTATTTAAATACAAATTAAGGAAAAATTACAAATTTTTGTGGACAAAAAGTAATTAAAAAGAAAAAAATATGGTTTTATATTGCAAACATACAGTAGCGAGCACAAAAAATGCAACACTGTGCCATATGATCTTTAATAAGATCTGTTTCAAAATAACGGTAACTAATTTATCTATTTTCTTTTGCTGTTAATTCTTTCAATTATAAGTTTTCAAAGTAACCACAGTTTATTCCAAATTCTGCTTTAAAAAGTTAAATATTTTTGAATTAGTGAAAAAAGTGCAAATTTTTAGCGAGCAAAAAAAAATGCAACATAATAAAAAAAATAATTAAAGTAAGTTATTTATTTGATTATAATAGAAAATTTCTTAAATAAGTTATACAACATGTGTTTTGTAATTGAAGCAGCTCTCAGCTGACAGCAAAACTGCAATCATTAAAGCCTTAGAAGAAGGAAAATCCATGCGTGAAGTTGGACACCTCTTTGGTGTAAATCAATCAACCGTATGTCGGATTAAATCTCGATTTTCCTTGAGAAATAGTGTGGAAAGGAAACCAGGTAGTGGCAATCCTCGAAAAACTACCTCTCGCTAAGACCGCCAGATGATTGCACTGGTTAAAAAAGATCCACGAAAGACCGCAGTGGACGTTGCTAATTTCGCAAATGGGCAAATGGGAGTCTCTATAGGCGTTCACACTGTTCGCCGTAGGTTGAAAGAGGCTAATTTGCATGTGAGACGACCCGCAAAGAAACCTCTCATCAGTGCAATCAATAAAAAGAAGCGCCTGGAATTTGCAAAACGTTACAAGGATTGGTCAAATGAACAATGGGCTAAAGTCTTGTGGAGCGATGAAAGCAAATTTAATTTATTTGGTTCCGATGGGATAAATTTTGTTCAAAGACCGCCTGGACAGAGATATTCTCCAAGATATCAACTTCCAACCGTAAAACATGGCGGTGGATCAATAATGGTGTGGGGTAAGGAACGATATGTTTAAAAAAAAATTATTGATTTTACGTCACGTATTTACAGGTGCGTTTTCCCGTGATGGGGTAGGTCCCTTAACTCAAATCGAAGGAAAAATGGACGCCAAGAAGTACTGTGAATCCTTGGAGAACACATGCTTCCTCATCTGCGGGAAAAAATGCCTCCTGGTAGCATATTCCAACAGGATAACGATCCAAAGCACTCAAGTCGCTTAGTTCGAAACTTTTTAAGCGACAATGATGTCAATGTTTTAGATTGGTCATCACAGTCTCCCGATCTAAACCCCATAGAAAATCAATGGGAGCTATTAGATCGAGAAGTTAAGAGGAAACATCCGTCAAATAAGAGGCAATTAGAAGAAATGTTGAAAAGTGAATGGGAGAAAATATCCATTAACACATTAATAGCTTTAGTCGACTCTATGCCTTCTAGGTTGCAAGAAGTCATAAAAAAATAAGGGCTAGGCCACTAAATATTAATTTTAAGATTTTTTTGTAAGAATTACTATTTAATTTAAATAAACACATTAAAATTTACGCTGTTGCATTTTTATTGCTCCCATGAAATTCGCACTCTTTTTAATAAATGACAAAATTAATTAAATAAATAATTAATTAAAAATATTTACATAATGTTATTGATAATAGGTATCTATAACTGTGGGGATTAGTAACCCAAAGAAATATTTTGAACTGGTCACCATTTTATAAAAATTATCGCACTTAAAGATAATTTTACCCAACGTTGCATTTTTTGTGCTCGCTACTGTATTTTGAAAATGAAATTTTAATTGTATCTGAGGGGAGTTTGTTTCCAATTTTTATTTTTTTCGTTTTTTCTTTTTTAATAATCCTTAATTTTTAATAAACTAAATAAATTTATTATTACTAATTTCATTAACACCTCGATTAAGAAATTAACTACGAAACGGTCATTAAACACATTCACTTTGACTACGAAATTTTCCATTTTTAAAATCGATTTTAGTTGCGATTTGTTTGTGATTTTTTATTTTAAAATTTTTTTTTTTAATTCATGTTTATTAGGAGCGTAGGGAGAAGGGGAGCGGGGTTTTAGCTCACACAATTAAAATATCGAAAATATTTAGAACAGCAAACATTTTCTCACGTAATGGCAGGTAGCAAGTATTGGAAATTGACTTTTAAACTTTTAAAGCATTGCCAGCACTTGTACTCACCATTCTGGCCCCTTCTAAAATTAACAAAAAACAACAAAAAACAACGAAAAATTTAAGCGTTTAAAATCGAAACACCTTTCAATTGATTTCAATTCAATGCAATTCAATTGAAACGAAAACAAAAAACCATTTTCAAATACCTTGGAAAAACTAATCGTAGATTTTCTATTTCTAATAAAAAACAACTTCAAGAAAAATTCAAACAGAAAACTTTAAATCTAAGCATTATAACGAGAACAAAAACAACAACAATAATAATAATAAAGAAAAAATTTAAAGAAAACCTTGATTTAGTATTGGTTGGTTGGTGGCCGGCCAGTCAATATTGTTTTTATAAACGAATTGAAAAAAAATTTATTTTTTCAAAGCAAAACTCCATAGAAATCACGCTTTTTTTCTGCAATCATTAAAGAAAAATCTATAATAATGAATTAAAGTTGTTTTTTATTTTTTGTTTAGTTTTGTTTTTTATTATGGTGCTGTGTTCTAGTTTTGTTTAAAGTTGTTGTTATTTTAGTTAGAATACAGTAAGGCCCCGCTTAACACTGTTTCAATATTACGCGGTAGCATTGGGATTCTATGAAACGGCAATCCACAATCCAAAAGCGGTATACTATTAGTGAGGGTGGATACTAGACATCCTTTTCAATGCTCTTTTGTTAGGTAAAAAAGTTTTAAATGGACTCACTTAGGCCGCATTGGGCCCATTGTGCTAACACTGTTTTTGTTAGACCTAACTGTATTTTCCAAAGTCGTAATCACATGTATAAACGCATTTTTCCAGTTGCCTCGTTTAACGCTCTTTCGTTTAGAACTGGAATTGATTGGAACGTAACCGCCGCTTTAAGCGGGGCCTTACTGTATTGGTAACTTTATTTAAAGGCAGGTTATTGCACCAGCAACATTAAATATTTTTTATTCTTTTTTTTTGTACACACTCTACAGCCAGGCAAATGGCTTTAACCCTACCCCTATATCTACTTACTTACTTACTTAATTGGTCATTTGCAATTCTTTAGTCATGATTGCAATATTGCTTCTCACACTATCCAAGTTGTGTGTCCTAATTTTGAATTCATACGAGGTAGGACCAACAGTTTAACGTCATTTCATGGCACTTTTATGTAGGTTAGGCTAGAGGACGTGTATCTGTCAACTGTAACAAGTACAATACCCAGAGGTCGAATTGACCCATTATACAAAGCCCTAGCCTCTGACACCAGAATCGTTAGATTTACACATTAGTGGCGGGACCCACAGTTTAAACTCGACTCTGAAATCTTCGGCGATTTCCCTTTAGCAGATTACTGGCAAAAACTCTGCGAGTAAATAAAATTGCCATGAAAACTTTCTCAAAAATCTGTCGTTCGGAGTTGAACTGTAAGTCCCGCCACTTCTGAATAAAATTAACGCACACAACATTAGTGATGTGGGAAACTAGGCTAATAATCCTGACTGAAGGGTTGAAATGACCAATTGTGTATGTATGTTGTTTAGGTTAGAGGATGTGTACTTGCCAATTGAGATAAGTACAGTAACCAGAGGTCAAATTGATCCATTATAGAACGTCCTTATAGAGGAGATTTGAAAAAGGAGAGGAACTAGTTAGTATGCGATAACTCGTAGTATGGTACCCTAGAATGAAATACAATCTACGAGTTATCTCGTAGTTGGTTAGCAACGTATTAAAGAATGTAGATTTCTTAATGCTCTAACATTAGTAAATTGATTATAACATCCTTGCATTGTAAATTGATTATAACATCCACAATCATACCAAAATTCAGTTGTGTAATGAATCTTGAGTATTTTAATGGGTTTTACAGTTGCTAAATGATCTACAATCGTTAATGGCATACCAAACATTTCCGATTAAAGATTTTTAACTGCTAATAGGTTACCAGATAGGTAATTTTGAACCTCTCCAAACGGATAAACCGATAATAAGCATGCTAAATGAGATTTTTTAAAACAAATCTAAAACATCTAAACTTTCTAAATACTAAGGTTTCAAAAACCCTTCAAAATGTGTTACCAAATCTTGCCACAATAAACGTTTAACCCAAATGTGTCTGAAATATTTTTTAAATTTTATTCTCATAGTTTATTGACATTTATTTGATTTGAATATTTAATTTCGATTTAATATTACTCAGGTTGTCTGTGTGCGTTAGACTGGCCAGTTGGCTAATGCACTATTGACACAAAATTGATCGTGGAAAAATAATCGAAACAAGTTTTTTTTTTTTTTTTAAATATTGTAAAAAGGCCAAAACGTTCTAACATGGTTTGGTATGATGTGGTGGTATGGACATAAATATTTATGTTTTAGTGTAATTTATTGTATTATTTATTTTATTTTAGTTTTTTACATTTTTATTGGCAGACAATCACGTTTTATTTATTTATTTTTGTTTTGTTTTTTTTTTTGTTTGTTGTTGCTGCTTAAACCATTTAAATTTAAATTTAAATTATGTATGTATTTAAGCCTACAAAATGCTTTTAACATTCTTCAATTCAATCACAATTAATTTTAAACTGGAATATTAATTTCTAACGATTTTTGTGTACAAATAAAAATGAACAAAAACGTGCCTTCAATGCCATCGAACTATGGCAGACAAAAAATTAAAAAAGTGTCGCATTTATTTTCAAATTTTCCATGTAATTCAAGAAAATCTAACACGATCGTAAAGATATTAAAACTTTAAGGGGCCGAATGTAATTACAACACAATAAAAATGTTTTTTTTTTTTCAAAATTATGGCAACCCTTGTTTAAGCCTTTATGGTGAGTATTTTTTGTTCTGTTTTATTGTTGTTGGCGGCATGCAGTACGCATATATTATTTCTTCTGTTTGCGGGCTCTCTCCTTCTCCCTCCATCACCTTTTTAATTTACCATTCAAAGTTTAATGACATAAAGTTGAGGAATTTGTTGTTGTTGTTGGATTTATTTCGATCCTTAATTTTCTTTGTACATATAAAAAGTTACATTGTTATTGTCATCAATTTGAAATATGTCAACTTTTTGTTTTGTTGCTTTTAATTCGTGACGCTTTTCATTTTCTCTCCTTCAAATTAATATTCTGAACACCACCGACCGACCACACAATTCTCTACTAAAAATGGTAAACAAAATTGACGTGTAATCGGGTGAGTATGCTGCTAGACGGTAAAGAACGACTGCATAGCGAGCTCTAAAACAACTGGAGAGTTTTAATTTCATTTAAAGTAGGATTAACTACAATTGCCAAAGGAATATCCTTTTGAAATCAGACATTAGACCACCGCAGTTGAAGTTTAGCCAAAGAAAAGGCAGAAAGCAAAACAAAATCCATTTCGAATCCAAAATTTAGAAAATATATTTCCATGAACCTTAATTATCTGTTTAGATTTGGACACAAAAAAAAAAAATGATTGTCTTACTTGGAAGTGTACACTCATTCTGCAATGAAGGTAAAAAATTATATCCACCGATTGTTTAAAGTCGCCGTGGTCTAGTAGGTAGTGTGTTGTCTTACTAGGCGTAAGGCCCGAGTTCAAACCCCAAGTCAGACAAAACGAAAATATGAAAATATTCCTTCGGCGATTTCCTCTCAGGTTGGAGGATGTGCACTTGTCGGTCAAGACAAGCGCTGTACCCAGAGGTCGAAATTGACCCATTGTACCCACTCAGAAGATTACTGGCAAAAGCTCTGAGAATAAAGAAAATTGCCATGAAAAAGTTTCTCAAAAATCAGTCGTTCCGAGTATACTCGGTCCTGCCACTCACTTGAAAAATTAACGCACACAACATAAGTGGTGTGAGAAGCTAGGTCGTAATTCTGACTGAAGAGTTGTAATGCCCAGTTATACCGTTATAAGTGCGCAAATAGATTAGTGGGAGATTTTCAGGATTATTGTGCTCCTGGTACCCTCATAAAAGAGCCAAAAAGGCTTTAGAAATAATAAAAAGAGATGAAACTTCTCCTAAGGAAAAGTCTGAATATTTTTCTCTTGATAACAACCATATGACTGCAGGTGATCGAGCAGAAGGAAAGAAATGCTTCATCCATTTATGTTTTCCTAGCAGTTTCATTTTAAATGATTGCATTGCGTCACGTAATCTGGACTAGAGTACTGCCGACTAAGTTTGAGTTTTTACTAGACGATACCAAACACTCTGCACGTGATATATCCCTGCTATCAATTTGATACTTGACAAATTCTCTTAAGAAAATCAGTTGAGAGTTTAATGTTGGACTTAATGATTCCCAGCAGAGGCCGATTGGTAGCCGATTTTTTCCAACACACGTTTCTCTGTTTTTTTTTTTTTTACACTTTTCAGAAATCGATCACAATTCATTAGACGTACGCCTGGTATTCATTTTGCTTTGTTTTCGGTATTTTATTAATCGGATAAAGATTTTTTATTCTCATTTTTTAAAAATACGAATGGAATTCTGAAATATTGTATGCGCTTAAGTTCTTATTGTCGAAATTGGCCTTTAAAGAAGAAGAGAAGCTAGCTTGGAATCCAGACTAAAATCTATCGGACTTAATAAACATACAGTAAGAAACAGCGTTAAATAAGGCAACAGGAAAGATGCGTTCCTACTGGGATTGCGACTTCTGAAAATACATTTGGAATTTCTATTCCGAACAAAAAGTGTTATATAGCGCACTGCGTTAAGCGGGATCTGATTGTAATTATCACAACCTAAGATAAAAGAGGAGCATTTATAAATGGCAACTATAAATGCAGACGGTGAAACTTATTTCAATGGACTTGGACAGTATGCAATAGCATATTGTTTGGACTGAGTAAAGGAGGAATTAATACTTGTTTCACAGTGTTACGAACATTAACTTAAACATATGCTGCCTTCCTTACTATCCATACAATGCTGTAGGGTATTCAAAAATAGAAAAAAGAGTGTATACATATTATATTAATAATTTTATACCTCCAAAGCCATATTTGTATTACAATAAATGCAAAAAGTAAAATTAAAATATTTCTTTTTTGTTTTCATAAATTTGGTGATGGAAATCAAATGCAAAAATTTCACCTTGTCAACACCATCATTTAAAGCAGTGAAATGGAAAACGAATTGCACATTTTGTATGCGTATTTGGTATACAATTTGAAATATTTTTAGAATATTTTTTTATTTGTTTTTATTATTAACAATAAATAAATTATTAATAGAAATTGAATTTGGTATACTACACCTAAGCATACCAAATGAATATAATAATAAAAAAAAAGTCGAAATAAAACAAAAAACTCAATCAATTTAATCTTATGGGGGGTGGTATTTCCATATTTTATGGCCTGTAATGAAATGAATTTTCTCAATGGAGAAACAAGTTTGGAAGTGAAATTATGGGAAAATTTCTTAGTATTTGTGGATAAATGATATATGAGATGCCCAGTACAACTTTTTGTAAAGTACCTCAGGATGTACAGTGAGCTTCAAAAGAGATGACATAAAAAACTTGACATTATTAAATTATCGTTATTTGTGTTTTAAAATTGTTACATTGCCAGTTTTTAAAATTGACACAATAAAAATATAAAAAAAAACAAAATATAATTGTTAGAATTTCATCCATAGTGTACTCTTTCGTTTGACGCTCTCTGTATATGTATGTAGTTTAATTCAAGTACTATGAATTCATTAGGTTCAGTGCATTGCCTAAATGAGATAATCATATGAGATAAAATCATTAAATTGTGTAAAATCGGTTAACAAAAATATATAAAAATCTTCGTTTTATAATAAAAAGAAAAAAAAAAAATAAAAAACACAACAACTTACCTTTTTGTGGCTTATTCTGGAAATTAACTGCGGGAAGGTAGTTCACATAAAAAGAAAATCTGAAAATAGAAAAAATATTCATTAAAAAAATTTTACAAACTTTTAAATATACCGTTACCTAGTAGCTAAGATAACTGAAAAATTTTCAATTTTAATGCAGCTTTTATTCACAACTCATCCCCATTATTACAAGCAAAATTTTAATTGCATAATTCAAATTTATTTGGTTAGTGATCCCGTAATAACACTATGCGACAAAATAAAAAAAAAAATTAAATAGACCCGGCTAATGACATAGTGTAGGTTGTGGGTTTTGTTGAGTAATTCTCAAAAAAAAATTTTTTTTTTTTGAAATTTTTTGAACACTCTAAACTTTTTTATTTGACTTCGCACACAAACTTTTGGATTATTCAAACATTTCTGTCCCGACTTCCAATATGTGAATCCTGTTGGAAAGGAGAGAGATGGAACTTTAAAATGGTGTGCATAGATTTATTATTTAGCTAAATATGCTGAGAGATGTGATTAGGTAAAATTGGAAAACGCCAATTTTTTTCATATTTTGTTTCTCCGTTCAAAGTAGCAAACTTCACTTAAAAAATATGAAACAAGTGATGACATTCTGAAAGTGCATTCTCTTGTGAAGAGATTGACACTTTGTTTCATTAAATCGGATTGAAATTACCGTAGATATTTTTAAAGAATCTAATAGTCGAGTTATATTTTTTATATATGTGATCTTTCGGATCAAAAATTTTCAAAATTTTTTATGGATCTAATCGGAAAATGTTGGCCAATGTTTGCGCAAAGAGAAATAATAATATTTGGAAAAAACGCAAATATTAGCCGACTTCTGGAAGTCGTGCAAACGTGAAATTGACAAATTTTGTGATAACCAATGAAGATCCATCAAAAATTCTTAAAATCTTTGAAGTAAATGTTCATTTGATGAGATGACATACAGATATAGAAAATATAACGCGACTGTCATACAACTTTAATAATAACTATGGTAATTTTTATCCAGTTTTATCAAATGATGACTCATTCTCTTTACAAGAGAACAGAGTTTAAGAATGTTGTCACTTATCCTATATTTTTTTTTTATTAAAGTTTGCTTCTATGAATGAACGAACAAACTTAAAAAAATATGAAAAAAAAGTCGGATTTTCCAAGTTTACCTCACCAAATTTCTTAGCATGTTAAGTCGAAGAATAGATAAGTGTATACCGTTTTAAAGCTCCATCTCTCCCCTTTCCAACAAGATATAAATTTGAATAATAAATTTGTTTGAGTAATCCAGCATTTTGTGCGTAAAGTTGAAAAAAAAAACTGTTTTTGTCAAATAAAACAACTTTGGAGGGTTCGAGAAATATAAAAAAAGTGTTTTTGAGTCTTACTCAACTAACTGTACAACGTGGATTATATAGTTACTCGGGTGTATTTTCACTGTCGCACCGTGTAATTACTTCCCAATTGCCCTATATCTTACAAGAATCTGAAGTTTTTTGTGTATATAAATTTATTTCGATAAGACTTTAACTGTTTGGAATACTGAAATGAAGTTGCCGTAGTCTAGTAGGTAATGTGTTGACTTATAATAAGTAAGGCTACGGTTCAAACTCCAAGTCAGACATCTCTTAAAAATCGTAAGAATTTTTTGTGTACCTTACCTCACCTTACCTTAACTAATCTAACCTACAGTTAGAGCAAGAAATAAATGTATTAAGAAAACAAAAACCGTCTAGAAAACATGTTATGGAAAAAAAATTTTGCTTTTAAAATTTCAATTCACAATTAATTGTTTTAGTTTTTATTGCCAATTTTTATTGTAAAATTTAATTTATTTTTTTTATTAAATTTGCTAGTAAAAGTTTTATTATCTACAATCAATAAAGTCATAAAAGTTTTATGGCCTCTAATAAAGAAAGAAAGAAAATCAAAAAAGTCTGAAAGTTTTGTCATAAAAATTCTAATTATATTAGCAATTGTAAAAATTTATTAAACAAATGATATTTGCTTAAAACATTGTCGAGATATTGCAAAATATAATTGATAAATATAGTTTTTTTAATTGTGAGGAGTGTAAATAAAGTCACACTTTTTTAATAAAACTCTGTTATCTTCTTCTTCTTAAAATATAAAAATTAATTTCACTTTTCGTTGTCATTTTCTAACTCAAGAACGGACTCAGCTATCCAAGTCAAATGTTTAGGCTTTGTTCGGACTATTTAGTAGATGGTTTATGTGAAGTTTAACACTCCCACTTTTACGCCCACATTTTCTATTTAACTAAAATCAGAAAACGGTTCAATCGATTTGACTAATTTTTCTTTCAAATGTTAATATTTATGCATTTAAAGCAGGGATGGAAAAGTTGGTACAATTGTACTTTTTTTTAGCACTATTTGGAAGTCAAAAATACCGTAGCACCTCCATGACTTATTTAGCACTATAGAAAAATGTTCTCTACTTTATTACATCACTCAAATATTCTGCCTCATCACTGTAAAATTTTTTGTTTTCGTTTCATTTGCATATAGCATCTCGATGCTAATTTGACATATTAAGAGTTATAAAAGGAATATTATTCGTTCCACATTCATCTCCAAATGTAGAAACGATGTTTTCATACCAAAATTAAATAAAAATCAAAGGGACAAATGGACTGTTTCCTTTGACTGTCTCTAATTTAATCCAAACAAGGGATTTATTGAAGTCATTTAATTAGTGTTGCTACAATTTTAAAATAACAAATAGTTTACTGGTACAAAATTTATCACAAAATTTAGATCCCATAAACTTTTTTATTCCTTTATAGTTAAGTATTAAAATAAGTTGTTAAGTTTACCTATTATAAAGTGCTTTTCATAATTATAGCACCACCAGCAATTTCAATAATAACAAACAATGAATTGTCTCAGGTCATATTCTCTGATGAAAAAAAGTGGAACTTAGATAGACCAGATGGCTATCAATACTACTGGCGTGACCTTAGAAATTCAAATTTTGGGGAGATAGTCTATTGCTGGGGGGTTATTTCTTTAAGTGGTTGCCTTGAATTTCAGTTTCCATCTACGCGAATGTATAGTAAAGAGTATATTACTGTTCTTAGCTGTAGTTTGGTCCTCTTCTTGAGAGAAAATAATTGAAAAATATATTTTACAACAGGATAATGCCAGAATTCATGTCAGCTGGATGGAATGGTAAACAATCTATTAAGGTTTTATCGTGGCCAGCTTACTCTCCTGATATGAATATTATTGACAGCGTTTTCCCAAACGAATTTCCCATTCTTGTCCGAATATTATATTCAAAATAATTGACAATTTACCAGTGCTGAAAATTTGAAATTAAAAATGTTCGAAGAGTGGGTGAAAATAGGCGGAGAAATATTAAATAATCTTTATAAGAATATCAAAGACCGAATATTTACTTTAATGAGGGGTATTTATTAAGTTTAAAGTATAAATATTTTTGGTAAATAAAGTTTCTTATTGAATAAAAATGAGACTGATGCTATAATTTTGCAAAGACTAAAAACCTTAATTTTTATATTGAAGTCAAAACTGCGATAAGAATTTGAAAAATTTTCTATTATTTTTGTTCTTTTACATTAATACTACACACAATGAAATGAATTGTCATTTAAATTTTTATTAATTTTTAATAAAAAAAAGTTTAAAAAAAGAAAAACTTGAATTTAGTACAATCGGTCTGAAAAAGTACAATTTCTTGTGGACGTTAGTACAATTTGTTAAGACCAATTTCCCATCCCTGCTTTAAAGTGTTCAACAAAAGAAAATTTCGCCCCGCCCACTTTTTTTTTATTTACCTAAAATCAGAAAATGGATCCATCGAATTGACTAATTTTTCTTTCAAATGTTCGATGCAATCCAATTTAAGTTTTCAGTCATTTTTATATGGATTACTTTTGCGTATATATGAACAAAATTGGCGGATTGACTATAGTGCGCGTGTCACCTCCCATCGTCTTTATACATATATATATAAAAATGGATGTTTGTTTGTATGTAGCTTATAGAATCGTAAACTACGCATTTGATCACGTCATAGGGGTAGGTTTCATTTAATCATGTTATGTTATGATCTTTAGCAAACTTGTTGCGCATGAGCCAATGAAGATTTCTATCGTGGTGTGACCAATATCCGATAGGTGTCGCCATTGAAAATTACTTAAAATCAATTAAATTGTAAACTGTGCATTTAATCACCTTATGATCTTTAGCAAAGTTGTTGCGCATGAGCCAATGAAGATTTCTATGTTGGTATGACCAATATCCGCTAGGTGGCGCCACTGAAAATTACTTAAAATCAATTAAATCGTAAACTGTGCATTTAATCACCTTATGATCTTTAGCAAAGTTGTTGTGCACGAGCCGATGAAGATTTCTATGTTGGTATGACCAATTTCCAATAGGTGGTCCCACTAAAAATTGCTCAAAATGAATTAAAGCTTAAATTATGCATTCTTTAACAAAGTTGTTACGTATGAGTCGGCGGAGGTTGGTGCGATTAATTTCCGATGGATAACGTCACTGAAAATTATTCAAAATGAATAACAAGCAATTGGTCGACCTACATCCCAAGCACCGAAGAGAAAAGCATTACGAGCCTCAGAATCAGACGAGCACTGTGACTGGAAAATCTTCGAGTGTATGCCGCTGAGACCCGTACGCATGAGCATACTCAGGCCCGTTCATCTGAATCATCAGGACAACGGGAAACCAAATCAGTAAAATGATTCTAAATTAATTGGACATTTGTTAATTCCTTTCCTTCAAATTTATTTTAGTTGGGGGCGCAGCAACACGTGCAGGGTATGGTATGGTAAAAATGTTAGGTACGTAAAGTGTTGGAAAAAAAAAATAATATGGATGCCAAAGAATTTCAATATTAAAGTTTAATAAAAAATTTAATTAATAAATAAAACAAAATATTTATAAATTTTAAATTAGCATATAATTTAATCATTTTAATATGGCAACACTTAACAGGATATTTTAATGGCAGATTGTTGGGATTGAAAAGAAAAACAACAACGAACACAAATGTCATTGAGGTTTTATTTAACAACAGTGTTGCCAATAAAATATTTTGCAATTAAAATTTTTTTTACAACATTGTTACACATTTTTTGTTTTGTTTGTTTTGTTGTTGTTGTTGTTGCTTCTGTTATTGTTACAATTTAATTGCATTAAATTTTTGGCTTAAACAAGTTTTTTAAAATTTTTTTTTTTTTGAAGAAAATGACAAGACAAATTTAAAATTATGCCATACGAGAGATAATTTAAGCAATTTTTTTTTTTGTAAAATAAAATTTTAAAAATAAACATTTTAAATGTAATATTGAATCGTAAAGAAAACGGGGTTAAAAAAGGCCCGCATTCGTAACATTATTAAGGGAAATTTACTGTTAAATGTGTTATAAATAAAACGACTGGATTTTCTGTTGAATTTGTGGTATTTTGGCGGTCTTAAAATAAATTTTTAATAATTTATCGTACATTTTCATACGTACACAGTATTGGTTGGATCGTTTAACGATAGAAGGCATTAAACGGAATATTTTCAAGCAATTAAGTTGTGCGTCATGTCATGTAAGAGGACAAGTTTGGTACCAAAACTTGAGTAATTTTCGCCAAAACTAATGCGAGTAATACGCGGATGTTTTGCCTTAAACTAAGCTTTCTACTTAGCGTAGTTAGAAATATTCCACTCAAGGTTATTCAAAAATATGGAGATCATAAGAACCTCTTAGAGGAGCATCATAATTTTAAGTCACTATCGATGTAGGTGGAGTGGTGTTCCGTTTTTTTTTTAACAAAACTGAGCTCTGATTGTCAATGCAAATTAAGAACTTTACTTTAGAGGACTAACTTGCGGTCGATAAAAAAGGTATAAAACTAGCTTGTTTAGTCCTCAAGAATCCATTCAGATAGCAAATAGATTTCTGAAAAGTAACTTTCCTTATATTAGATGGCTTCACTACACATATTCACGTAAAGTTTCGACTGCTTCATGGATCCAGTAGTACATTTTTTGGAAGTATTTCCTTAAGTACGGCATACAGAAAGATCCTGGGTCTTATATATACCAGACAATAACTTTTATTTTCATTGCTAACATTACTATTGGAAATGTTAAGAATAGATTTCTCAGTATTTGTAAACGTTTATACGATTGTTGATAAATGGATCATTTAGTGAAAATTCGTTTCTTCTCCGACTAGTAACTTCAATCGATGGAATTGGAGATTGTTCAGTAACCGTTCTAACTAATCTTGCTTGCAACACAGTTGTCGGGTATGTCTCTAGTTGAACAATGAGGTCTTCTTTTTTCGATGCCTTATTTGCTTAATAAGTCATTACAACCAGTCAGGATTGCAACTTAGCTTTACAAACCTCACGATATTATTTTACTCTTAAAAAATTGTATAAAGAAATAGTTTTTTGTATTTGATTTTGTTTGAGCCGTTTGAGCTGCTCAATAAATTATCTACTAGACCATGGCAACTTCCCAGATAACAACTCACAATTCCGAAGTGTATGAGTGAGTTACTGCAGTCCTCCTACCTCATGTGGGAGAATAATACCAGGAACTCAGAATTATCGTCTCACCTGCGAACTAATCTCAAAATAGATTTTTCCTTATCCTAAAAAACTTACGTACGTACTCACTGATGGATCGCAAGCTAAAAGAGTTTAAAGTTGTAAATTTTCTACAATTTTCCACAATCACTGGAATTTAATATTTAATGAAATAATTTGAATATCTTGCTTTTGTATTTCATGGCACCAGACAGGAACACTTGACACAACAGCAGTGCTAATGGCCACAACAGCGTTTAACGCATAAAATTTTATCTTGAAGTGAAATCTTTTTAATCAAATGTGAGAGGAAAAAAAAAACGCTTAAATTTTAAATAATAATTTAAGGCAGTTTTGTTTTTTACTTTAAGATATAAAAATAAATTATTAAGTTTATCGAAAAACGAGATCATTAAACAAAAAATCTGCAATTGAATGAAGAAACAAGAAAAAAAACGCTGAAATTTTATTGGCCAGTCTTTTTAAATGTTGCTCAAGTAAGTTTTAACACAAATTGGTTTGAGTGTTGGTTAACTTTTTTGCTGTTTTTCTGTTGCCAAAGTTAAATATTTTGGTCATTTACTTTAATGTCTGACCAAGTTTTTGTTGGTTTTTTTCTCTCTCTCTCTCTTATTTTTTTGTAAGACAACAATCACTAGAGCCAACACAACACCACAACATTATGGGAATTTAACTTTGAACTATGGATTTCCTCTACAACTAGTTGTTGTTGTTGCTGTTGTTGTTGTTCTCATTTTCTTTTCTTGTTTACAATAAACAAAAACAAATCAGTTAAAACCACATTCCAAAAAAACAAAGAAAAAAAGAAGAAAAATTATTTGCAAAATCAACAAACAGTGCTCATATACTGGGTAAGTACGTACATATGTACATACGTACGGACGTACGTACATATGTCACCACAATTTGTGGCGTCTGTCTATAAGTACATGCAACGACGCAACAAGTGGTTTTTTTAGGTTGGCTATTTTACTTAAAGTTGCTGCTTATAAAGAATACAAAAACATAAAAAAAAGTAAAAAAGTGTTGCAACATTTTAACACAACCAAACGTTTTTTAAGGTGTGTTTCAACTCGATTTAAAATTAATTCTTTTTTCCCCCCCCTAACCATTAAAAAAAGTACGTTTCGAGTATATCTTTACACTATTTAATAGTTAAGTTAAGTTAATTTAAGTTAATACAAATTATTGCAATTAAATAAATAACAAAAAAGAATAAATAAATAAACAATAGATAATAGCACTTAATATGGTTATTAACATAGATAGTCTGTCTATTAATTAAAACGATAACAAAAGAATATTTAAGTTTTTTTGTTTTCATTTTTCGTTTTTCTTTTCGAACAGATTTTAAAATATAAAATAAAGTTAATTTTAGAATAAATATTTTACGCAATAACAATAATATTTAAATAAATTAATTTTAATTATAAATAATTTTTATACTATATTGTTTTAGTTGATTTACAAAAATACTCAAGAAATAAAAACGCAAGATAAATTTAAATTTAATTACATACATACATAATTGGCCATTACAACCCTTCAGTCAGGATTACGACCTAGCTTCTCAACGACCTACAGTAGCGAACACAAAAAATACAACGTTGGGTAAAATTATCTTTAAGTGCGATATTTTTAAAAAAATGGTGACCAGTTCAAAATATTTCTTTGGGTTATTAATCCCTACAGTTATAGATACTTATTATCAATAACATTATGTAAATATTTTTAATTAATTAATTATTTAATTAATTTTGTCATTTATTAAAAAGAGTGCGAATATAAAGTGCGAATTTCATGGGAGCAATAAAAATGCATAAAAACAGCATAAATTTTAATGTCTTTATTTAAATTAAATAGTAATTCTTACAAAAAAAAAATCTTAAAATTAATATTTAGTGGCGTAGCCCGTATTTTTTATGACTTCTTGCAACCTAGAAGGCATAGAGTCGACTAAAGCTATTAATGTGTTAATGGATATTTTCTCCCATTCACTTTTCAAAATTTCTTCTAATTGCCTCTTATTTGACGGATGTTTCCTCTTAACTTCCCGATCTAATAGCTCCCATAGATTTTCTATGGGGTTTAGATCGGGAGACTGTGATGGCCAATCCAAAACATTGACATCATTGTCGCTTAAAAAGTTTCGAACTAAGCGACTTGATTGCTTTGGATGGTTATCCTGTTGGAATATGCTACCAGGAGGCATTTTTTCCCGCAGATGAGGAAGCATGTGTTCTCCAAGGATTTCACAGAACTTCTTGGCGTCCATTTTTCCTTCGATTTGAGTTAAGGGACTTACCCCATCAGGGGAAAACGCACCTGTAAATACGTGACATAAAATCAATAATTTTTTTTAAACATATCGTTCCTTACCCCACACCATTATTGATCCATCGCCATGTTTTACGGTTGGAAATTGATATCTTGGAGAATATCTCTGTCCAGGCGGTCTTCGAACAAAATTTATCCCATCGGAACCAAATAAATTAAATTTGCTTTCATCGCTCCACAAGACTTTAGCCCATTGTTCATTTGACCAATCCTTGTAACGTTTTGCAAATTCCAGGCGCTTCTTTTTATTGATTGCACTGATGAGAGGTTTCTTTGCGGGTCGTCTCGCATGCAAATTAGCCTCTTTCAACCTACGGCGAACAGTGTGAACGCCTATAGAGACTCCTATTTGCTCATTTGCGAAATTAGCAACGTCCACTGCGGTCTTTCGTGGATCTTTTTTAACCAGTGCAATCATCTGGCGGTCTTGGCGAGAGGTAGTTTTTCGAGGATTACCACTACCTGGTTTCCTTTCCACACTATTTCTCAAGGAAAATCGAGATTTAATCCGACATACGGTTGATTGATTTACACCAAAGAGGTGTCCAACTTCACGCATGGATTTTCCTTCTTCTAAGGCTTTAATGATTGCAGTTCTGCTGTCAGCTGAGAGCTGCTTCTATTACAAAACACATGTTGTATAACTTATTTAAGAAATTTTCAATTATAATTAAATAAATAACTTACTTTAACTATTTTTTTTTATTATGTTGCATTTTTTTTGCTCGCTAAAAATTTGCACTTTTTTCACTAATTCAAAAATATTTAACTTTTTAAAGCAGAATTTGGAATAAACTGTGGTTACTTTGAAAACTTATAATTGAATGAATTAACAGCAAAAGAAAATAGATAAATTAGTTACCGTTATTTTGAAACAGATCTTATTAAAGATCATATGGCACAGTGTTGCATATTTTGTGTTCGCTACTGTAGCTTAAATTTAATTAGCAAAGACAAAAACCAAAAATTATAAAAGATCTAATGTTAATGTTAACAGAGCAATGTTAAGTGGTCAAGAAGAAATTAGCCAAATATACGATATCAGAGAATGGAACACCTATTCCATTCCTTTAAAATTGTGCTCCACACATTCCTGTGTCGAACAGCTGCTCAGGTAATTCGGTAATTCTTTTGAAAATAAAAAAAAAAAACGCCAACAGAAAATATATCAGATTGTCTAGGTAGAATGATCGATTTTGTGGAAAAATGGGATCTGCTGCACATATCCC
This sequence comes from Sarcophaga peregrina, assembly GCA_014635995.1. Lineage (NCBI taxonomy): Eukaryota > Metazoa > Arthropoda > Insecta > Diptera > Sarcophagidae > Sarcophaga > Sarcophaga peregrina. The sequence goes on from CM025789.1 coordinate 94,048,913, forward strand.
ACTATATTCAAATTGTAGCCTAAGGTGTTCGTAATAAAACCCAGTAAGTGTTATTTCTCAAATAATTTTGGAACGGGCTTCAAATATTACCTATGTCTGGGTGGAATAACGTATGATGGGTATTATGGAAAAATGGGACCGCTATATATAAATTGTAGTCTAATGGTGTTTTCTTCATCTGCCAAAAAAATATGCATTTTTAACGCAAAATACAATTTTGCGGTTGTTCCATAAAAATGTTTCGCCCTCTAAAAGGGTGATATGTTTTATTGTAAATAATTCGCACTTGCCAATGGTGACAGGGTTGTTCAAAAAAATTTTTTTTACTACACCTTGTAAGAGGATGACATTTTCTTTGTAGAAAAGAAAATACCATAAGGTATCCTTAATAAAACTCAATAAGTGGAATCTCCTAAATAATTTTGGAACTTGAGATATCGGGCTTCAAATATTGCCTATTCTAACAGAGTCTAGGTGGGATGATAGATATTGTGGAAAAAAATGGAACTTGCCGCACATATCCCACAATGTACCCACAATTGTAGCCTAAGGTGTCCCTAATAAAACCCAATAAGTCTTATGCGTATGAAGATAAATACGTATTAGAAAACCCAAGACGCAAAACATTAACTTTAGCAGCGCCACATTTAGCATTAACAGAGCAAAATTTTCCCTTAACATAGCACTGTTAACTGTCAAGGTCACTTGTTTAGAAGCTAATTTTACGGCATATACTAGGTCTATGAGTACCAGTGTTCCAAGGCCTCTTAATACAATCATCAATATAGTCCATTTTTAATTGAAAATTTTCTAGAAGATCTTTACAAAATTAGTTCAGCTATCCCACTACAACGGTTGGAAAGACTATCCTCGGACCTACAATTTGCATATAGTCTTCAAGAGAATTTTCATATAATTTTTGGTCAAAAATCGATTCTTTTAAAATTCAAAATCTCGTCTCAAAAAATTATTTCAGCTATCCCACTACAACGGTTGGAAAGAGGACCCTCTGGACTACCATTTGCAAATAGTCTGTATGGTGTACTATTTCTTTCTTATACGTTCCCAAATGGCCAAAAGGAAATTTTGCACTGTTAACGCCAAATGAAGTCGCCGTGGTCTAGTGGCTAGTGTGTTGGCTTATTAGACAAAAGGCCCGGGTTCGAATCCCAAATCAGACATCAAAACGAAAAAATATTTCTTCGGCGACTTCCCCTCAGCAGATTTCTGGCAAAGACTCTGAGAGTAAAAATTGCCATGAAAAGCTTCTCAAAAATCTGTCGTTCGGAGTCGACTTTAAACTGTAGGTCCCGCCACTTATGTATAAAATTAACGCACACAACATAAGTGGTGTGAGAAGCTAGGTCGTAATCCTGACTGAAGGGTTGTAATGGCCAAGTATGTATGTAAGAATGTAACGCCAAATGTGGCGCTGCTAAAATTTATGGATTGCGTCTTGGATTTTTAAATTCTACGACGCATGTAAATCGAAGGAATACTGAAGAGCGATTGAAAAATGGATATCGCTTACGAGAATAATATGTGAACAAGATTATGTATGGAACAAGGAGAAAATATTCAAAGACGGTGACAAAATCTGATTTGGCACAAAGAAATGTAATAAAATTTAAATTCCCTTAAACTTAAAAAATAAAAATTTTTTTTAAAACAAAAAAAAAAAAGAAAAACTACGTAATTTTGTTTAAAAAATATCGTAGACTGTCACGAACATTTGTTGTTTATTAAGAGAATCAAGAAAAATAAAAAAAAAAACAAAAAGTATTAAATAAAGATAAAAGAATAGATTAAATAATAAATAATAATATGAGTATTTATTATTTCATTTCATTATTCTAAAAACATGAATAATAAATTATACGCTGGGAAAATAAATTGCAAAAAAAAAAATTCTACAATAATTATTATTTAATTTCGAATTAATTGTTAATAAAATGGAAAATTATTTCCAGGCAATTTGAATACAAAAAATCAAAACAAATAATTTAATAAAAATAACATTTTCTATTTATTAATTATTTTCATTGTTTTTTTAGTGCTTTACAGAACATAAAAAAAAATATATTTGCTTTGGTAGGATTATTATTAATAATATTATATGATCTTTTGTACTCCTCAACAACTTTATAGAGCTCCCCTGTAATGTTTCCTCATAGTCTGTTGCCCAGGCAAACAACAGGATGCCGATATCAACAATAACAAGTTCTTGCTTAGCACATGATATGTACAATTCACCTTCTCACACCAATTATGTATGTTATGCGCGTTAACTTTCTTCTACACGAGTGAAGGGATTTTGAGAAACTTCATGGCAAATTTTATTTACTCTAAAAGAGTTTTTGCCAGAAATCTGCTGAGAGAAAGTCGCCGAGGAAATATTTTTTCATATTTCCCACCTGGTGCTAGAACCGTGGTTTCTTGTCGAATAAGCTAACACACTACCTACTAGATTACGATGGAGAGTTTTTTCTTGCGATGCATTAATGCCTGGCAGGTTTCAAAAATTTGTTGCGATCATTCATTCTCGTAGTCACAGACTATGCAATCCCCATTTTGAATAAGTATACTCCGAGCATTTAGTGGCTTGTCAAAAGAACAATTAGCAACCTTAGGCTATTGCTGGATAGTAGTTTCCAACCAAAAGTTTCATTTGTCTCAAATCCACTTGGTTTGAGAAGAGTTTATGCCCCTTTTTATCTTCCCTTTCCAAACCAAAAGTTTCCTTTACCTCAAACTCACTTGGTTTAAAAAGAGCCTTTGCCCCTTTTTATCTGCCCTTTCGTTGAGCATTTCTTTCCAAATATCCGCTTCCACTTTACAAAAAGGTTCTAATTCCATCAGTGGCATGGTAGCTTCCCTCTTCCCAAGTTTGTCTCCCTAGAATTCCCACATGATCTGGAATCCAGCAGAGGGTAACCTTATTCCTTTAATTTATCTGATTCAGATTCTTCAGACCCTGTCTCATATTATCTTCGGTTTAACCTCATAAGAGCTGATTACTTGTTTAGTGGCGTAATTTTCAGACAGTATTGCTATATCTTGAGTTTTGAACTCCTTAATCAATTGTAATTGGCCCAATAGGTTTCCGTTTATAAAGGACTCACGAATTTGAACTCATACTATTTCATTCTGAAATGAATAGCTTCTCAGACCAATCATGATGTTTGTGTTAATTGTATACACATTAATGGCAGAACCTATGTACTGTTTAAAGTCGAATCCGAACAACAGATTTTTGAGAAACTTTTCATGGAAAATTTTATTTATTAGCAGAGTTTTGGTTAGCAATCTGATGGGAGGGAGTCGCCTATGAAATATTTTTTGCATTTAGTTTCACTACAGATGTCTAAAGTGGGATTTGAACCGAGGTTTCATGCCTAATAAGCAAACACACTATTCACCTATACTAGAACTACTCCTGCTCCTGTTCCAATATCTATTTCTGAGCCATCTGCATACTAAAAGCTAGTCCCTCTTTTAGGAAGAATAGGCAACTTCCAAAATACTCCATTAATTTTGTTACTAAATTTCATTGCAAGGATTTTTTCAAAATTATAGAGTGTACGTTTGAAGCTATTCATTATGTCACATAACCTTCCAATGAATTTCATCACTTTAGACGTGTCTCCCATCAGCCTAACCATAGATTTTAAAAACTCTACAATACCACGTGCATCAGACTAAAATCTAACAGTCTCCAGCTTGTAGGTTCTGATTAGCTCTGAGAACGCTAAGATTCCTTTGGATAAGGAAATTTTTGAAACAATTCTGTTGTATTTTTTTCTTTGTCAATTTTGTTACCGCCCTCGTAGATAAGCCAACTAAGAATGTTTGCATAATTTTTATTTTAATTGAATATGAAAGAAAAAGTGAAAGAAAAATGATATTCAAACTATTCAAGCTAAACCAACAAATCACATTCATTTTGTCCGAGAGTAATGGAATTCATTTTTTATTTCTTATTTTTTTTATTGAACTTCTTCGGAAATTAAGTTTTAGAAACTGGTTCTAAAGTAAACAACATTTAAAGGAATAAATTTTATGCAAGAAATTCTTAAATAGAATTTTTAATTAAAAATCAATCCAATTCAATAAAAATAATTTAATTTAATTTAATTTTAAAAGTACAAAAATAAATAAAAAAAAATAAATTAATTTATTATTTATTATAAAAGCAAAACAAATAGTGTGAAGAGTTGTAGAATGTGCTTGGAAATATTTAAATTGAACACGTGCTTTTTATTTTAATTATTTTTTAACATGTGCTAAAACTGTTTAACCAAAATACAGTGAAGAACAAAAGTAATACACAATTGTTTCTAATCCTAATATATATTATAAATTTTTCTGTAAGTCTGTTTTTTGTTTGTTTGTTTGTTAGCAAATCACGCCTGAACGCTTGAACCGATTTTCTTGAAATTTGGGATATAGATCGGGCTTTTGTCCGTGGAGGTTATAGGCTATAAATCTTTTCAAAATTTTGACCAAAAGGGGAGAAAAAATGGGGAAAAAATGGTAATAAGTAATTTTTTACGATTTAGCTTGGTTAAGTTTCCCAAATAGCTATTTTAGGTATTCCGTTTCTAAAGTTGGACCAAAAGGGGGAAAGGGGCCAAAAACGGGAAAATTGAGTGCATAGCATATAAATCGAGCTTTTGTCGGAGCAGATTATAGGCTTAAAACTTTTCAAAATTTTGACCAAAAAGGGGAGAAAAAATGGTAATAGGTAATTTTTACGCTTTAGCTTGGTTAGGTTTCCCAAATAGCTATTGGAGGTGTTCCGTTTCTAAAGTTGGACCAAAATAGGTCCAAAAAAGGGGCGAAAAAATATCCCGGGCAACGTCAGGTACAATCTGCTAGTACAATAACAATTCCTAGGCTATGCAGACAGTTTTAGGCGACTTTCCATGAAATATAATGTGGAAAAATTGGGAACAAAATCGATTTAACAAGAAAGAGCGGTGGACCTCTAGAAGAGTTAAGTACCTTGTACCTATCTCTTTGAACAGGCAACAGGAGCAATGGTTTATTGTATTTCATTTTATTTTAAGTTATTTCACAATCAAGATAAAGAGCTAGATATAAAACTATTAATATGAGAAGTTCTTGCATAGACTAACTCGTAAGAGAAACTCCGACAAAAATTTTTGCGGAAAGAAGATTAACCTCTGTTCCCGTACAAGTTATTGCTTACAAAACTCACATGCTGGTCCCCTAAAAATGTTGTCAATAAATTAAAAACATAAATACATACATATGAACCCACAGATTGCATTGCAGTTCTTACAGGAACAAATATTCCTACTGGAACAGAGAGACCTACCCTGCTATATGCATTAATAATCCGACAATGCCACAAAGCACTCATGTAAAGTACTTGGGTATATAACTTGATCGTCATTTCATGTAAATTGTGTATTAAGAGAAATTTGGCACAAATAAATATGAAAACTACTCAAATAAATTAAAATTCATCACTTAAATTAGATTGTAAACTCCTCTTATATGCAAACCAATATTAAAACCTATTTGGTGTTATGGACTACAGCTATGGGGTACTGCCACAGCTTTAAACGTAGAGAAAATTCAAAGGCGCCAAAATAAAATTTTACGAATGATCTCTGCCCCCCCTAGGTATATCAAAAACTCGAATATTCATAAAAGATTTGGACGTCCCGCTGTTTAAAATGGAAATTATAAGATACGCTGAAAAGTACTTAGATAACCTGGATGGCCACACAAATCCATTAATCCGTGTTAATCTGTAGATTGTCCCTTATTCCGTTATAAAAAGCCAATTGATCTCACTTGGCCCCTTGATTGGATCGGTGAACAACAATCGTACTCTCCGATGAAGTATCGAATTACCAATCCATCTTAGAAACAGAGAGCTTACTCACATACATACAAGATTACAGTCTAGCTTCTCACACCACTCATGTTGTGTGCGTTAATTTTATACATGAGTGGCGGGACCGTACAGTTTAACGTCGATGCCGAAAGACAAATTTTTGGGAAACTTTTTTCATGGATGGTTTATTTATTTACACTCCAAGTTTTTGCCAGAAATCTGCTGAGAAGAAATCGCCGAAGAAATATTTTTTTGTTCATACTTCGTTATTGATGTCTGGATGGGGATTTAAACTCTGGCTTCGCGTCTAATAAGCTGTCACACTAGGAATGCCAAACTACTAGGAATGCCAAACGGGATTGAGTTTTAAAAACTTAAAATTCGGGATTTCCCAATTGGCATCCCTACTACCTGGGTTACATACATACATACATAATTGGCCATTACGACCTAGCTTCTCACACCACTTATGTTGTGTGCGTTAATTTTATACATAAGTGGCGGGACCTGCAGTTTAAAGTCGACTCCGAACGACAGATTTTTGAGAAGCTTTTCATGGCAATTTTTACTCTCAGAGCCTTGCCAGAAATCTGCTGAGAGGAAGTCGCCGAAGAAATATTTTTTCGTTTTGATGTCTGACCTGGGATTCGAACCCGGGCCTTTTGTCTAATAAGCCAACACACTACCCACTAGACCACAGCGACTTCTACCTGGGATACTTCTGCATAAACATCAACGAAGCTCTTTTCGAAAGGTTATTGGTTTCAATCAAGGGCATTGCAATATGGAAGCGCATTGGTACACCTTGAACACCTTCCTAGAAAAGCTGCAGAGCTGATTAAGAAGAGCAGACTGTTCTTCTTGTAGAAGGTATCAAACCCTTCTCTATGCACCTTACTGTAGCACCTATATAGATGATCTGGAGGAAATGTCACGCATTGACTTTGACATTATGAAGCAACAGAAAACTGAGGTATTCCAATGACCTCCTATTATCATACAATACGGGCTCTATGGTGAAATACAATAAATATTTAAGACTTAGTAGTGTTGTGTTGTGTATTAAATGATGTATGCATACGATATGATGTTGTATTATGGATCCCGCATTTTTATGCGATACTTTTGCCATTATTTTGTGTTTTTTCTTTTGATTTCTTTCCAACAATTTTAATGGAAATAAATGGACTTTCAAAATTCGTATGTACTTTCATTTTGGTGTCTGGTTATATTGATTGCGCAATAAACTTTTCCTGTTTCTTTTTTTCATTTTTTTTTTATTTTTTTGTTTTTATTTTTATCTAATGATGGCATAATTTCGTTTCGGTTTTATTGCAATTTTCCTATTAAAGCTGTGACAATACAAATGAAAATTGAAAATAAAATTAAAAAAAAGGAAAAATAAAAGTACTTTTTTTTCTTGTTTTTATTTTCATTAAATAATACTAATAAAAATAAAAAAAAACAAAAATATTTTTTTTAAAACGTAATTTGCAATCAAGCTGTGACAATCTAAAACTGACCGTAACTCAAGCGTATCAGGTTAATTGCATAGACGCGATAAAATAAAACGAAAAATAAATCAAAAATATAAATAAAATTTTTTAAACCCCTACAGAAAGCTGGTCTTTGGAAAAGAAATTAATATCAAGGAATTTAAAGCATTTTTTAAAAACGAATATTCGTAGATATCGTCATCGATAATATTCCAGTAACCAACGCCAACTAGTGCGCTTAAAATTAATTGAACAAGAAATATTTTTTGATAAATCGTTAGAATTTAAGTGAAAAATAATATTGCTTAAAAATGCTGTACAGTAAGACCCCGCTAAAAGCTGCTCCGTTTAACATTGTACAGTAAGATGCCGCTTAAAGCTGTTCTGGTATTACGCTATAGTATTGGGTTTCCCCTAAATCGCACACCGTATTGATAGTTGTTGCAGTATATGTGTGCAAATGAAACGGCCATTCACCAACCAAAAGTGGTGCACTATATAGCTATGGCGTATACTATGTATCTTTTTCAACGCTTTTTCGTTAGTCTGTATAGAATAAAGATTCCAATTGTATTTTATATATACGTGTTGACGCTGTTTCGTTTAGCGCGGAAACTTATTAGAACGTATCCTGTATTTATCAATAGATTGTGAGACTTCGTCAATGAACGAACAACAATACATTTTTATTTCTTTCCAGCACCAAACCATCATTTGCTGACAATTTTTTTTTAATTTATCAATTTAAAAGCTAGGCATACAAGAATAACGACAACACAGTTTTTTTTTTCAGGTGCCACTCACTGTTCAGGCGCCGCTCACTGTTCAGGTGCCGCCCACTTTAAATAATTGCCCGGCATGTCATCAAAAGTACACATGAATCGGCCGACTCAACGGTTCAATTGTCCTGCCAAGTGGCAGGATAGCTGACTAAACCAACAGGTAATCGTGATTTTCAATTACCACATCCGCAACAAATTCGTTCTGCCTCATCATTCCATAAATCAATTTCATCCATAGGCATACCTGCATCTTTCATTTTGATTTTATCTCAACAGGGAACTAATTCCAGGCACAGCAGATCTCATACATAAATACGTACACTTCAGTCAGGATTACAGCCTAGATGCTGACACCACTCATGTTGTGTGGGTTAATTTTATACGTGAGGGGCGGGATCTACAGTTTAAAGTCGACTCCGAACGACAGATTTTGTTGAGAAACTCAGAGTTAGGTTAGGTTAGGTTAGGTTAGAGGACGTGTACTTGTCAATTCTGAAAAGTACAGTACTCGGTGGTCGAATTGACCCATTGTACAACGTCCTAGCTTCTCACACCACTTATGTTGTGTGCATTAATTTTATACATGAGTGGCGGGACCAACAGTTTAAAGTCGCCTCCGAACGACACATTTTTTGAGAAGCATTCCATGGCAATTTTTTACTCTCAGTGTTTTTGCCACAAACCTGCTGAGAGGAAGTCACCGAAAAATTATTTTCAAAACGATTTTGAAGAAGACCTCTAGAACTTGGAAACCGCCTACGCAGCAATTCATAATGTTATCCAATAGCAGTATTGCTTTAATGGCACCGAAACTTGCCAAAAGAGGTAAAGCCGTCCGTGGAAAGGATCAGATTTAAATAATATTGAAGATATCAGTACCCTTGTATTTAAACAGACTTCAGGGCTTGTCCAGGACCTGTACATGAAGTCTTTGGTGGTTATAATTAAAAAACGTGTTTAGCCAACAAAGGGATTAAACTCTCATAGTATTTTTAGCAGATAAATGCCCCTGACTGAACCCAATAACCTTTCCAAAAACGCTTCGTTATAATTTAAGCAGAAGTATCATGCATCCAGTTTTGTTCAGATTTTTTGCGCCCATTTGATACAATCGATGACTGTATTTTCAATCGTAAGCCGTAGCCTAATAGGTAGTGTGTGGGCTTATTAGACGTAAAGCCCGGTTTCGTATCCCAGGTGAGGCATCAAAACGAAATATAAAAAAATATTTTCTCGGCGATTTCCTCTCTACAGATTTCTGGCAAAAACTCTGAACCTGCCACGAAAAAATTTTCTCAAAAATCTGTCGTTCAGAGTCGACGTTAAACTGTAGGTCTCACCTCTCACGCATAAAATTAACTCACACGACATAAGTGCTGTGAGAAGCTAGGCCGTAATCCTGACTGAAGGGTTGTAATGGCCAATTATGTTATCCATTCCCTCCTTAAATCGGGTAAAATCTGATAAAACCTAAAAAGATGCGGGGGACTGGATAGTCATAGCATCAAGGATTCCAAAATAGGTTCTTTTCCTGTCTTTCGATACTTGGGACCGGTAAATCGTTTACCTCAAATAACCAAAAAAGAAAGTGCTCCTAAACTGTGGTCCTTCTACTCATACTGTGAATTAATTTAAAAAAAAATAAAATTGTTTGTTCCCGTGCGTCAGCCTCGAACTGGGTATCTAAAAAACATGAAGTCACCATAGTCCGTAGGTGTTGTAGAAAGTATATGGCTTATTAGACGAGAGCCTGTGGGTGTTCAAACACCAGCCCATGTATTTCGAGCAAAATAGAAAATGAAAAAAATATTTTTTTACCTTGCAGCGGTCTTCTGGTAAAAAAATCGGAGGGAAAATAAAATTACCATGAAAAGTTTTTCAACAAAACACTGTCGTTCACAAAGCATGGTTGGTGTGAGAAGTTAGTTTGCAATCCTGAGAACGGGATCGTAATAATCGATTAAATACTTAAGTAACCTCAAAAAATTTAAAATATATCGACGCCTCCATTTTATAATCTTCTAAGTGTACTTAGATCGTTTATAATGTTCTTGCATTTTTAAATTCTACATTCTCTAACCTAAATACTGTCAAAATTTGGTTAAGTTGAGCCGATCCGTTCTGAAGTTGCAGGGTAAAATCTACTTGGAGTACATATACAGACATGTTCGAAATAATAAGAACAACCAAAGCGAATCAAAAGATCGTTTTAAAAAATATTTTAAGAAAGATTTGAAAGTATGGCTTTCTGTTATTTTTATTGTAGACATTTTTAGTTTTTAAAAAATATTTTCAAAGTTATGGTCAAACTCATCATATTTTTTTTTTATGGCAATAATGTTGAGTTAAGTTGAAAATCCGCTGTTTGAATGTTATAGAACGGAGGCGTCGATATGTGGACCAATGTTTTACAATAATTAATCAAAATTTGTCGAAAATTCCCTGATTTTAAGTTCTATACTCAATAACTATTAAACCTCCCATCAAATTAAAGCATTTTAAAGGCAATTAAATTGTCAGAGTTTTAAAATCCTTTTTTAATTAAATTTAAAGTCATTAAAAATGTATAAGAGGAATTTTGAAATTAAAAAATTTTAGGGGAATTACATTTAACGTCTTAATATAATACAAAAAAGAAACAATTTTTATTAAAAAAAAAGAGTGAAACAGAAAAGTTTGATAAAACAATTAAAAATAATAAAACAAAAATATATAAAATAAATAAAATTAAATAAAAAAATAAAATAAAAATATTTTAAAATGTAGAATAAAATAAAAAAAATAATAATAAAAATAATATTTTTTTTAATGAAGCGGATGATGAGTAAATAAATAATAAAAATATTTTTAATATTTAAGGCACGTTAATTAAAGCAATAATTGAGTTTTTTTTTACCATTAGTTTTTATTTATTTTGATAAAAAAAAAAATGAAAAAGAAATAATTGTGCATGCATGTCATCAACTTTTTTAATTCAATTAAAATTTTTTTTTTTAATTTTTTTTTCTGTTTCTTTTTGTTTTGTTGTTGGTTTTTTGACAAATATTTTTTAATTGTAACCATGACATAAAATTTTTACCACTTTTTTCCATGTTGTTGTTGTTTTGTTGGGTTTTCTATACAATGTTGTTGTTAATGTTCTGCTGTCGCTGTTATTATTTATGACAATAAACGGATTTTGTATATTCATAGACAAAAAAAAAATTGTTTTTTTTTTTAAATAAAAATTCATTGAATTTCACTTGGCACGTTTAATTTTTTTTTTAATTTAATCTTTTTTCCTTTTCTTTTGCTGCTATAGTTTTATTATTTTGTTTAAATTTATTTTTAATTTTTTATATTATTATTCTGTTATTATAGTTTTAATAATACTTTTAACAACAAAAAGAAAAAAAAATTAAAAATTTTAGAAAATATTTCTGCCCTGCTAGAGACAGACAGACACAGAGAGAGAGAGAGTTTCCAAACTCTTCTCTACATGCATAGAAAATAGATTTTAGAAAATTCAGATCAATTAAAGAAAAAATTAAAAAATTTTTATTATTGCTTTTATTTCTAATTAAAACCAGTGGCTTAACTTTAATAATACAAAATAAGTGTCCTTTGAAGTCGCCGTGGTCTAGTGGGTAGTGTGTTGGCTTATTAGACGTAAAGTCAGGATTCGAATCCCAGGTCAGACATCAAAACGAAAAATATTTCTTCGGCGACTTCCTCTCAGCAGATTTCTGGCAAAGACTCTGAGAGTAAAAATTGCCATGAAAAGCTTCTCAAAAATCTGTCGTTCGGAGTCGACTTTAAACTGTAGGTCCCGCACTCATGTATAAAATTAACGCACACAACATAAGTGGTGTAAGAAGCTAGGTCGTAATTCTGACTGAAGGGTTGTAATGGACAATTATGTATGTAAGTGTCCTCTGGCTATCTATCGGGTCCGTCAGCTAACTTTTTTTTTTTAAACTAGTGCTTATTTCGTGAATGAAAACACTTAGCTCATGTCTGATTTGACAGATAATTAGTTCTATCGTTCCGCTGAACGAATATGGTTGTGTATACGCTTAAACAATTGACCATCCAATGCGTTTTCGCTTCGCCAAGTGGTCCTGCGAAGCCGATTTTGGCAAAAAAAAATCATCTTTTCAGATGAAGTTCTTGACCGACGTAACCAAAACGAGTCATTGTTTGGTGCGGATTTTGGTCCAGGGAAATAATTGGGCCATTTTTCTTCGACAATGAGCAAGCAGTGACCGATACAGTCAATGACGATCGTTCACAAAAATTGAAGAGGAGGATATTGGCAACATTTGGTTTCAACAGGACTACGTGCCACGCAGCCGAAGCTACGCTCGATCTTTTGCGCCATGTTTTTGAAGATCGCATTATCAGCCGCAGAGCTGATACCATTTGGCCACCTCGGAGCTGCGATTTGACACCGTTGGAGTATTATTTGTAGCGTGCCGTCATAGGCAAGTGTTACGCCAACAAGCCAGAGACAATTGACGCTTTAAAGGACAATATTCGTGAAGCCATTGGTGAAATACAGCTGCACATAATCGATAATGTGCTTAATAATTGGACCGATCGTATAAGCTATTGCATGGTTAGCCGAGACAGCCATTTGAATGAAATTATTTTCCTTTATTAACCGGAAGGATTGCAATAGTTTTTTTTAAAGCATTTTCAAAAGAAAGAAGTTATTTGGCGGACCCTTCATTACATCTACTGAACAGATCATTCGAATTCTTGGCCTTTGGGGGTATATCAAACCAGGTATCCATACAAATGCAAATTTGCAGAAGGGAATATCGCAAAATATGTAAAAAAATTCCCAATGCAACCCTCGACTTAGCAGAGCATATAAAATTTTAAAGAGGAATTCATTTTAGATTACTAGCCATACATTGCCCACAATTAAAAAAAGTTAGCTTTGAATTAAGTTCAGTGGAAAGACTTTATTAAAACCCTATATTACCAAGAGAAACATCAATTGATTGAGAAAAGTAAAGAAATTGGACGGAAGCAAAGTGAATTTAGAAAAAGAAAAGAAAGTTTGAAAGTGAAGTGAAAAAGTTATAATTGATACCAAGAGAGCAAATATGTACTTTGTATCTTGCAGAATTGAAAAATATTATACAGTACGGCCCCGCTTAACGCGATACGTTCCAATAAGTTCCAGCTCCAGATTCACAAAATCCCGAATCCCGGGATTTTTAAAAATTTGTCCCAGGATTTTTAGGGATTTTCGGGATTGTGAATTCATAGGTATTTTGACCCTATTAAAAGCCCTGAAAAAAAAATTCTATATCACTTGATTTCGATAATAGCATCTCAGATGAGGAAAACCCTATTTCCATTGATAAAAAATTATTTGATGGCGTCGAAGAATCCAAAAGCCCTATAAAACGTATTAATAGAGTAACCGATTCAGATATTCTGCTGTCCAAAGAAATAGTTTTATTTACTTCAGTAGGTGGTAGAGGTGAATATTGATAAGTTGCGTACACCTATCTTGGAACTATTTTACCAGCAAATATTGATTGCGAGACGCGTTTGTTAACGGCAGCGTATGTTGACAAAAAAAAATTCGTTAAATCACATGTTAGATGCTTTAATCCTTTTGTTGGAATCCAAATAATTTTCTTAAAGCTTTTGTAACTTTTTGTCTTTCTGTTTAAAAATTATATTTTTAATGACATTTAATTCTGATATACATACATAATTGGTATACAAATGATTTTGTTATAGAAATATTTTTATTATTAAGAGAAAATCGCGATTTTTTCCGTGATTTTTCGGGATTTTTGGATCCCGAATTATCCCGAAATATCCCGGGATTTCGGGATCGGGATTTACAAAATCCCGAATCCCGGGATTTTTGAAAATCGATCTCGTTTGACATCCCTAATACCTAGTAATCTTGACGACAACTAATACATGAACTGTGGCGCAGGAAATATGCGTCCGTACTGTGATTGCGACTTCGGAAAACTAAAGTTGGAGTCTTTTTTCTGAACAGACTAATAAAAGAGCATTTAAAAATATACATAGTATACAACGTCACTATATAGTGCATCGAATTGGTTAGTGCATGGTCCTTTCATTTGAAACCGCTTAATACTGAAACAGCGTTAAGCGGGGTCTTACTGTACATTTAACACATAAAACTGATTGAAAAAAATTAATTAACCCTAGTTTGAGAGTGGTTTTTGTTTTTAAGAATATGCAAAATTATATAATTTTCCTCATCAAAGAAAATTTCATGGGAAATATTTAATTTAATGGTATTAGCAATTAACGTTTTAAGGAAAAGATAACATTTCTAAACTTGTTTTTAATCCCCACTGTTTAAAAGCAAATTTAATTGAAAAAAAAATTTTAAAATTAACCAGAAAATTAATATAATGAATAACGTGTTATAGAATAAACGTGATATGTATTATTTAAACGTGGTAACGATTGCAAAAAAAAAAGAATTATTTTTTATGGGGAACTTACCCGTCTCTGGAGATTGATTTATTTGCAATTATTGATGAACAAACGTGTAGCAACGTGTTCGCGGCATTAACTGTAATGGAAAACAATTAAAACAAAAAAATTTATTAACAATAGAAAGGAATATTAAAAGCTTAAATATTCAATTAAGTTATTAAAGAGCGATGGAATATGTGGAGAAATAATTTCGAAAAGATAAATAAATTAACACCCACACTGATTAAGTTACAAAAAAAAAAGGGGGCATCAAAAAATTTCTAATAAAAATGGGGGGGCCAATAACGAAACGAAACTCACAAGCATGTTGGGAAATATTACAAAAAAAAATTATAAATAAAAACAAAAATAAATATAAAAAATCAATTTAAAATCACTCCAATTTCTATTTTTTAAACATTAAAATTGTTTACAGATTATATGCGAGGAATTGGTTGCGTTATAACAAAAATTCAAAAGAAATCCCAAAAAAAAAAGAAAGAAAGAACCAGTGCTGTCAATGCAACTGCATCTGCCAAGACCATGTATGGATAAAGGGTGATTTTTTAATAGCTATAGGAAAATTTTTCAGAAAAAAACAAAAAAATCAGAAATCTTTATTTGAATCGATAGTACAGTCCATATAATTTAATGTTTAAAAATTATTTCAGGCAAATATTAGGCTTAGTCCAATTTTGGCATACTCTTTCCAACATTTCGGACGGTATCTCACGAATAAATGCTTCAATGTTGTCTACCAAATTGTCAATTGAAGCGGGCTTGTCTGTATAGACATGAGCTTTAAAATAGCCCCACAAAAAATAGTCTAAAGGCGTTAAATCGCACGATCTTGGGGGCCTATTAACTGGTGCTGAACGTGAAATAAAATGTTCATCAAACTCGCATCTTAATAAGTCCATTGTTACGCGTGTTGTGTGGCATGTGGCACCGTCTTGTTGCAACCACATGTCATGCAAGGCTCCACACATAGATCCTTTCACAAAATTTTTCACATTGTTTAGTAACAGAGGCCCAATTGCTGGGAACGACGACGAATCGCTAATTGATGGTCATCATTAACACTGGCTGTTGCAGTTACGATATTTTATTTGGTTCGTAATGTAAATTTGGTGCGAAATTTAGTCCCAATAGCTCGAATAGCCACTTCAGTGGATCGATTAAACTGGTCATAAAATGGAAGAAGCACGCGATGAACTTTCTTAACAGAGCACACATTTTGATAATAAAATTCAATGATTTGCAAGCTTTGTTCAATGTTTGACAGTGAAACAAAACATGAAACGTGCGTGAACTATTTAAACCAGTAATGCCAAAAAGATAATAGCTAAAAAATCACCCGTTATTAAGGCTTTTAAAGCATAGAGAAAAGTGTCGCCACCACCACCAACTCATCATAACTCATTGATATTTCAATAAATATTTTCATTCTTTAAAATCTATGATTTATTCAAAATAAATTTTAAAAAACAATCAAAAGAAATTCTCTAAAAAATTAAAAAGAAGTGATCATTTATTTACACAACAAACGTAATTTGCAAAAGAATATTAAAAATTCATTAATTCTACACAAATTATTCTCAAAAAAAACAAAAAAAAAAGAAATATTTCCATTGAAAAATAATTCAGTTTTTTATGTTTATTTAACTATGTACACATATACTATAATTATATGTACAATACATACATACATACATATACATATGTATATTAATTTAATTAATTTTTAAAATGCATTGAAATGATGTCATTATTAATTGAAATTGGAAAAAAAAAACAGAATAAAAGTGTCATCATGACTTCATAATATTATTAATGATGAAATGTTAAGCATTTAATTTTACATTAATTAAATATTAAATTAATAAATAATAACAAATTAAAACGTAATAAATTTTTATACAAACAAAAATTATAAAAAAAAATTTAATTTAAAAAAAAAAAGTAGATTTAATATATTTTTTTTAATTATCAAAAAATATATTAAAAAAAACTTTAAAAACACTTGTAAATATTCCAGCTTTACTGGAATCCAACAGTTTTTTTTAACGAACTAAAGTCTTTTAAAAAGTAGTAGATTTAATGCATTTTAAAAACTAGTACATAATGTAAATAGAAATCATGTTTTGTGTTGAAATCATAAAATTTTCGTAGTACGTTTTTTAAAACAATTAGTAATAAATAAATAGACAATTATTTTTGTATACAATAGTATAGTTCTGCAAATAATTTTCGAATTTCATAAAAATAATGAATAATCATATATATTATTTTTAAAGCACTTTTTTTTGTCGGATGCAAATATCTCCTATACCACCGCATCAAATTTAGTGAACGATATCTCATTTTAAAGCTTATATCAATCACTTATAGCGAAAAATAATTAGAAATTGAAAAATTGATATTTTCATTGATAAAAATTATATTTTATATAGAACTGCATAATAATACTGTTGTCATTATGATTATATGTTTTTGTTCAAGTGTACTAATACAGAGACGTTTAATAGTAATGCAGTTCATAGTTGTTAGATCAAGTGCGATAAACAGGGTCGCTTAATTGCAATGCTATTCCGCATAATAATATATAAAGTTGTAAAAGGCATTTTGGTAATGTTGTTATTGTCATGGCATTGTTTGTTTTATGAAGTGTAGTAATACGGTGTCTTTTAAAATATGCATATATATAGTGTCAGCTGATATTTAACAGTTAAAAAGGTTTTAAGAAAAATAAGAATAAAAATAACATGCAACGTAAGAATATAAATAACGTGCATTTGAAAAGACAAATACAATTATAATGTTAATCAGAAATCTTAATGTTAAACAGGAGTTAATAAATGGTACCAAGCTAATCGTAACAAACTTGGGAGAGCACATCATATCAACAAAACTTATTCATACCGATAAAACTGTACTCATACCCCGAATCAACCTTACACCTTCTGACTCAACTATGCCTTTCCGAATGACACGAAAACAATTCCCTGTGAAAGTTGCTTTTGCTGTGACGATAAACAAAGCACAAGGTCAAACTCTTCAAAAGCTAGGATTATTTTTATCAGAATCAGTTTTTTCATATGGGCAGTTATACGTGGCTTTTTCTCGAGTGCGTACGTTTGTATTAAGGATTCGTACGGGCAAAAAGTTAACGATGATCATGTCATTACCTCTAACTTTGTATTCAAAGAAGTATTATTAAAGCATTTAAACATATCGCTCCTTTATTGCATCATAGCCAGATCTCAAGAAATTAAAAATTTGTAGTTACGTAAGCAAAACTGAACTTTTAGACCTTCTGTACATGTTGAAAAAAAATCAGTTTTATATCCCAAGCTGAACCGAAGTTATAGCAAAAAGTGTTTGCGGCAATTAGATCATAGGACTTATGTCTTGAAAACTTAAATCGCATTTTGCCAAGTTCAAGTTCTTTTGAGATATGACTATGTTGCAATAAAGGAGCGATATGTATTTATGTATGTAAATATGTATGATGATATTATGATTTCTAATATTTTTATACTTTTAATAAAATTTCTATTAATTATTTTCATTTTATGTTACAAAAATGACAACTAACGGTGCGAAATATTCGCACGGGTCATCTAGTTTTACAGAATTTTAAAAAAGTATTAGACTAAATAGTACGTTTAAAAATGTAGTGGATTTGATACTATTTTAAAATCGCAGTTTTTAAAGTAATTCTTTTCAGAAGAGAAAGATTTATTAATGAACAAAAAATAGCGAACTGTTATGAAAAAAAAGTAAT
Source organism: Sarcophaga peregrina (assembly GCA_014635995.1). Lineage (NCBI taxonomy): Eukaryota > Metazoa > Arthropoda > Insecta > Diptera > Sarcophagidae > Sarcophaga > Sarcophaga peregrina. Next base: position 94,067,312 of record CM025789.1, read on the forward strand.
AGATTTACTGCCACATTTACTACTTTTTTTAAAAGTGAAAAATTATCGATTTTTACTTTTTGTATGTTATTTTCTACACATTTAACAAGAATATCTAGAATTATAACAGATTTTTTAAAAAGTAGTAGATTTAGTACTATTTTTAAAACAAACAAAAATAAGAATTTAAAGTATTTAGAAAGATTATATGGATTTATAATTTTTGAAAAAAGTAGTCAATATTATACTTTTTTTAAAGAGTAGCTAATTTAAATATTTTAAACTTTTTTTTAGAACTAAAAGTTTAAAACTTTAATAATTAAAATGAATACAAAATATAAGTCGTATATATGACCCTTAAGAATAACTTTTTAAATGCTTGAGTACAATTTCTAACATTGTAAAGCGTCTTGATCTATTTCCCTAACCCAAAAAAGTAATTGAAAAAAGTAAAAGAATGTAATCTGATCATAAAAATAAATAAAGAAAGAAAGTAAATTAACAAAATAAACAAAAAGAACTACAATATCATCATGAATAGAGGAGCTTATTGTTTAGAATGTAAACCAAAACAAATCATAACAAATATGAGTGTGCGCTTGTGAATCCATTTATTCATCCATCCATTCAACCAAACAAATACAATAAAAAAAAAACAACTTCTTCATCAGCTTTTGTTTAAAGGTGGCTGGCAGCAATAGAATAAAGGTGAACCAAAAACCATACCAAAAACTAAACCATCTAATGTACTCCAGTGAACAAAAACATTCATAGATAGACTATAAAAAAATTGTGTTTTTTTTTTCATTCATCTTTATGATACCATTAGAAACAATTTTTTCCTCATTTTTTTATTATTTTTTATTGCATTGTTTAAGTTTTATGCGTATTATTATAAAGTTTTTTTTTTTTTGGGTTTAGATTTTTTCAAAGATTAAATTAAAGTGTAGAAAAAAATTAAAAACAAGTTTTCCCTATTTTTTTTTTTCCTTTAAAAACTTTTTCTTTAATAGAAAAAAAGAAATAAATAAACAAGCAATTTCTCAGAGTTTTATATTACTGGTACTTTTTTCAGTTTAAAAGATATTTTTTTTTATTTATTTCTTTATTTAAGAATTTATTAAAAAAAAAAAAGATGTCTTTTATTATTTCACGTTTAAAAGAATTTATTTGTTGACAGTACAACGATGATACTGTCTGTTGTCATTCATACTCATTTTTCTTAATATGAGTGCATTAGGTTCTGTTGCTATTTATGTTAATAAACAAAGAGTGTTGTAAAGTGTTTTCTTTTATGCACTTAAATACATAAAATTAAATTTATTTTCAGCAATATTTTCACCACTTTACCGTTATGTTAAAGCAAACGTAAGACCTTTGTAAACAAACATAAAATATTTTTCATACTCTAACCCATCCCTTTCCTCTTCAGCAATATCAACCATTAATTCAATTACACTATGTACTATCCTTTCACATTTTGCCTTATGAGTATAAGGATGTATGCACATATGTATGTATGTGTGCACTTTTTTCTCACAATACTCTCGTCTATCCTGTTATCTAATATGAGCGAATTTCTTCATACATTTCTCTCATTTGAATCCAAATGTACATATACAGTTACATTGTGTTATTTACTAAAGCCTTAAATTAATTTCTCATCCGTACTTCCCTTTACGAGAGTACACATACATACATACTTATGTTATACAAACAAATCCTCACAGACCGTTCTTTTGTATACACAAACATACAATATAAAAAGAGAGTTTACTAGGGATTGCTAACACTCTCGTCTGTGTAATGAAAGTTCATTTCTTCTCACGCTGATTGCATGTTAATTTAAAAGGTTCGGTTTACCTTCCCTACAACGTAACAGAGATATTATACTGTTATCCTGTTTCTTTATGTTTCTTCTCATATTTCTTTAATGTTAATAAATAAATACACCCAGATCAGGACAATCAAAATGAGAATACAAAAAGTATTTTTTCGGCGATTTCCTCTCAGCAGATTTCTGGCAAAGACCTCTTGAGAGTAAATAAAATTGCCAGTGAAAAGTTTCTCAAAAAATCTGATCGTTCGGAAGTCGACTTTAAACTGTAGGTCCCACCACCATTCATGTACAATTTTGGTGATCAGAAACTTATCAGAAACTTATTAGTCAGTTAGACGATTAAAAAAGAACTCAAAAATGATTCGTATCACTCAGTAAAATCAATTCGGTTTAAAATACTCAGGCATTTAAAATGTGACAATTATTTCCATTATTTTTTATTATATTCTACTTATACTGAAGATTGAAAAACGCTTAATCAAAAACAAATCGTTCAGGTGTTTGAAAAGTGTTTGTAATTACGTATGCATATTACGATCATATTTTGGCCAGATACATAGGCGAGGAAGTCAGGCCTAAATCTTCGGTATTACTTTTAAGTTGAAACTGTCTAGCTTGTCGAAGTAAAAAGATATTCTTGAAGAATTGTAACATAAGGAATGGTTTGAGAGTTTTGCAAGACTTTCTATTAAGACTGAATCTTCATGGCGACAAATGTCATCACCACAAACACCACATTTTCAAAAGCTTCCAAGAAATTATTGACGAAAATGACTGAATTGCGAAAATTCAGAATTGTGGCATTAGGAATGATTTGAGACTTTTGCAAGGCTTTTTGTTAAGTCTAATTCTTTACTGTGAGTAGTCGCCGTGGTCTAGTGGGTAGTGTGTTGGCTTATTAGAAAAAAAGCCCGGGTTCGAATCCCAGGTCAGACATCAAAACGAAAAATATTTCTTCGGCGACTTCCTCTCAGCAGATTTCTGGCAAAGACTCTGAGAGTAAAAATTGCCATGAAAAGCTTCTCAAAAATCTGTCGTTCGGAGTCGACTTTAAACTGTAGTTCCCGCCACTCATGTATAAAATTAACGCACACAACATAAATGGTGTGAGAAGCTAGGTCGTAATCCTGACTGAAGGATTGTAATGGCCAATTATGTATGTATGTATGTACATAGGCGATTAAACACTGATTATTTCTTTATATCCTCTCTGTATTAATTTTCATTTATGCAAAAGATGATCGTGATATAAAGTACAATTTTGTTTTTAATAGAAAAATTTTCTTTGTTTTTAAGGAAAAAAATTCAATAAACTTTGACGTCTGATGATACAGTGAGTATCAAAAGATAGTGTACAATATGGATAAAATTCTAACAATCAACAAACTTTACCACTTGTAAGGAGAGTGCCCGAAAAAAATTGACATTATTTTTCTTATATATATGTTTCAATTTTAGAAACTTTCAATGTAACAATTTTAAAATACAAATAACGATAATCTTATAATGTATAGTTCTTTTTATGTACACTTTCTTTTGACACTCACTTTACATCACGAATATAAACATAAATTCTTAATTTGTTGCTTAATGTTCGCGGCAATATAAACGTAGGACTGACAACATCGATTAAAAACACTTAAAGAGAGAGTAAAATACATTTTGAAATGCGACTAATAATAAATGACTCAAATTATAATCATAAATGACGCAAAGAGGTGTCCAAAAAACAAGGACTCCTCAACATACTGATAAATTACTCATAAAAGACTCATATGCGATTAAACGATGACTGAAAGACGACCCGAAAAAGAATCATAGACGAAGGTAAATAACACTAATAAATGATCAGAAAATGATTCAAAAATTATCATAAAAAAATTAGAAAAAAAAAGGTCGAAAATTACTTTAAACTAATATAGAAAATGACTCATAAATGACTTTTTAAAAAGAGTCGCTCGTAGTCACTTTTTTCTCCCGTCAAAAAAAAGTCTTAAAAAAGACTCGAATTTGATTAAAAATATTATAAAATGTTGGCTGGGATAGAAAATATTTGTAAAGTGTATATGTATGTATATGCTGTACGTCTGGTAAACAAACTTCATATATTATTTCGCTCATCGCTCTTATGTTAATTCATAACCACTTTTGTGAAGTGGGTTTACACAAGCCAATGTAAACAAAAAATGAAAATTACCACGTTAACCTTTTGTTTCTTGTTGCTTAACATGAATGCATTTCTTCTTCATACATTACATTTATAACACATATAGAATGTGAAATACATACAGTAACCAATAGCCATTAACACGAGAGCATACATACAGCTATGGACATTAAATTAGCACAAAATCCAAATTTATAGTTTTTTATAGTTTATCCAATAAGGATAAAAACCTCTCATCCTGGAAAAAAATACTTTGGAGTGATAAAACAAAGATAAATCGTTTGGGACTGTATGGTAAAGTCTTTGTTTATCGTCCAAAATATCAGGCATTTAATCCACGTTTCACTTAAAAGGACCATAAAACAGGATGGAGGAAGCAACATGGTGTGGGGATCATTTTCATGGCACGGTGTGGGTACAATCGTCAAAATTAATGGGAAAATGGATCGCTACTAGTATATAGATCTTATGAAGAATAAAATGAAACTACATGCTTTTAAATACATGTCAGTTTCCTTAATATTTACGCAAGCTAATGATCCCAAATACACATCTAAGCTGGTAAAGGATTGATTGATTGCCAAATTCCTGACTTAAACCCGACTGAAAACCTCTGGCGCGATGTGTAATGTATAATTCCTCAACAAAAGTCCAACAATTAGGACGATTTGTGCCTTGGAATACAGAACGTTTGGTGCTCGATTATCAAAGAATGTTGAGAGAATTTGATTGAAACCAAATCCCGTAGATGGGACGCAGTGCTTAAAAATAAAGGCTATTCTACCAAACATTGACCAAGTAAACGAAAGACAATAATATTATTAATATTTATTAAAATATATTATTTTCAATTCAGAAATTATAATTTTGTGCTATTTTACTATCCAGCTAAAATCTAGCATTTGATATGTTGAAGGCCATAATGAGCATACGATCAAATAACGATACGATCGGTAATATAGTCAAAATGTTTGTTTTTGCTTTAAAGAAGAATATGCCTTTTATGTATTTATGTTTAAATTTTTTTGTAAATAGACTTAAAATACTATAAATAACACTGTTGCAAATTTGACGTTTTTCCCGTCAAATCTGACGTTTTCGCAATGCCAATTACGGGAAAAAATGCTTTTTAGCGGTTAGCGGGAAATCTGGAGTTTTTTAAAGCGATTTAGCGATTTTTAGCGTTTTTTTTTTTTTAATGTTGAATTATATGATACAAGTAAGAAAAAATGCAATTCGAGAGAGAGAAAACCTAAAGTTGAAATCTGTAGGTAACCTTAAGGTGTTGTGTTTAAAATAAGAAGACAGTAAAACGAAAAAATATCAAAACAGTAAGTACACTTAATTTTGTAATAGCACGGTCTAGAAAATAAAATTAATTATGTTTTTACACGGTGATATTTGGTATTGCACGGTTGAGAAAAGTTTACGAAAATCTCAACGTAATCAAAGATCTTGAATGGCTCGTTACTATGACTTATACAAAGACATACATATTTGGTCATTACAACCCTTTAATCAGGATTACGACCTAGCTTCTCATACCACTTATGTTGTGTGTGATAATTTTATACATGAGTGGCCGGACCTTCAGTTTAAAGTCGACTCCGAACGACAGTTTTCAAGAAGCTTTTCATGGCAATTTTATTTTCTCTCTGAGTTTTTCCCAGAAATCTGCTGAGAGGAAATTGCCAAAAAAATATTTTCGTTTTGCTATCTGACCTGGAGTTTGAACTCGGCCATTCAGACTAATAAGGCAACATTCTACCTACTAGACTACGACGACTTCAAACTGAATCGCAAAGGCTAATAACCGATTTTGTTATTAAACGCAGTGCTGTCCAATCGGAAACTGAAAATGCTAATCTTGTTTGAGTTGATAGGTATCTGAATCAACTTTACGTAAGCGATTACGTATGAAATCCGATGACGATAGCAAAATAACTTCTGTTATTTTCATCATTACATTGACTGCTTTTAATTTTTTATTTATGAACTTTTGATGATTTTTAGTTTGTTTAAATTACCTTTAAGGATTGGTGAATGCATCATTTGTTTATCAACTTATATTATTTTTTTGACTTTCTGAACTACAATAATTTTAAATATGTGTTACTTTTTTTTATTAGATTTGCATTAATGCTTATAAAAATTTTGTTTAATTTTTTATAAGGACTCTCCTATCATTTTTTCCTACGAATTATTTTGCAGTTACATTTTTTGAAGGATATGGAACCAATACCCCTACTTTTCTATGTACTTCATGTCTTTTTTTACACGGTTTTTTCTGGAAAGTATCTACCGTGTAAAAACAGAATTAAGTGTACATGACAAGAAGAGATGAAATTGTTAAAACATAAATTATATGAATATAATTTTAAAATGTACATTTAAATTGAATTTTCTTTTTAAAAAGTTATGACACCACAATATCCACAAACGTTTTGAAACGAAAACCCAGAAGACTGGCACTATATTTTTGAAAATACCTAATTTTGTTTTAAAATCATTAAACATAATTGAAAAAACAATTTAACAAAAAATATGTGCAATTATTTACATTTTATTTTAATTATTTAGATTTTAATTTATTTAACGTTAATTTAAAATTTTCAAACTATTTATTTGACGGGTTTCTGACGGTTTAAAAATTGAATTTAGTGATTTCTGGCAATTTTTAAAGTCTGATTTGACGGGAAATTTTGAAAAAAAAATTGGCAACACTGATAAATAATTACATTGTTTTTATGACAAATTTTTGTGCTAATATGTGCTGTATGTTAACTTTCGCTCTGTAATACATAAAATACGACTGCTATTAAAATAGTGTTGTAAAGTGTTTATATTCATGTAAACCATAAAAAATACTGTCTTTATAAAATGCATTTTTTTTATAAATATTTGTAAAGTAGTGAGGAAAATAGAGAATAAATCAATTTAATGTACATATTCATTAAATATTAAAATTATTACCAACAGTAGTTCTACTATAAATTATTGTATTGAAAATGTCATTTGATAATTAATTTTAATTGTAACCTTTAGTTGCGACTCTACACATGAGCCAACCCACAAAACTTTACAAATTACAAATTTACAAAGAGTGTCACATACTCGTACAATCTCTTTATAGTTCCATTCAATAGAGGAGAGACACTGTCTGTCGCGTAAGTAATACTAATTGTCTCCTCAGACTTGACTTTGAGAAGAAGCTGCCCAGCAAACGAATGAATGAATGAATGAATGTTTGATTACCCTGATCATACAATTGAAATTGAAAAAACAAAGAATTTAAAAGAAAAAAAACAAAAAGACCCCCACATGGAAGTGTCTGCCCTGTTGAGTAGCAAATAAAAAAAAAAGAAAAAAAAAGTAAAAAAGTAAGTCAATCTTTATTTAATTCTAAATGACAACTCATTTGATGTACAAACATATATAGATACATAGATACATGATACATATGTACATGTATAGTACATATGCATTCATATTCTAGCTGAGAAAGATGTTCAACCACTTGATACTTATGACTATGACGCTACCGATGATGATGATGATGATTTTTATCATGTATGTAGATGACATTTCTTAAATGAATGCCAGTCACCTTTGACCATAAACCCACAACGAAATGAAATCAAAAAAACAAAAAAAAAAAATTAAAAAAAATTTAATTTAAAAAATAAAAATCAGAAATATCTGGAAAGATACTGGTACGCTGAAAAAAAAACATGACAGGGTTTTGCATCTAAAAATTATTTCTGAATTAAGATCCGGTTTAACGCTGCCTCGCTTACCGCTGTTTCAGTATTACGCGATAGTATTGGGATTCCATGAAACGGCATCTTTCCTGTTGCCTCATTTAGCGCTAGAACTTATTGCAACGTAGCCCCAGCGTTAAGCGGGGTCTTACTAGACTTAGTTCAAGTGGAATGCTTTATTTTACCGAAACATCACTCAGACATTATACTGCAAATGATAAGCGGATTAAGGACCAATTTCTGTAAAACTAATGATAACTGACTAACGCCTTTTCGTACGGTAACACACTAAATTTTTTTACTGTTTCTTAAATAAACGGACCCATTGTCTTACAGAAACAGGGTATTAACCAGTTAACTGGTTATGACGAAATATTTCGTCATACACGAATAAGTACTTCTGCAATAACTATGTATGACGAGAGTTATCGTCATGGAAATTTGCTGTAATATTTGCTTCTTAACACGTTCCCTGCCACGTGTACCGTTTTCGGTGCACGCTGAACCTCATTTCTACGCCAAGCTGAACTTTTTAATTTAAAATGTTTATATCCAAAATTTAATTATTAGTAGGACTATTTTATGTAACGTAATGATGTTTAGAGCAATTTTAGAGTGATGTACCGATAACGGTACATGTGGCGTGGTAATTAGTTATCGGATCACTTTTGAACTTTTATTTAATACGATAATTGTAAATGCATCGATTTTATATAATACAAGAAACAATAGTTTAATTTCACCTTTTAAAATATAGAAAGTTACTGATTTCATATTTATGTAACACAAATAATGATGCATTTTCTGAGAAGATGATCATGTCCTACCTTCTAGAATTGCACCATGAATTACAAAACTGTAATGGTAGACCAGTAAAAAGGATGCAGTCATTACATGGTATGCAGAAAATATGAAAAATTATAATAGTGTAATCAAACTTGAGTCAAATATGTATTCTTTTTTGTAGATTGCGCTTATGTCCCTTATTCTATATGAAATAAATATAATTTTATATTGTTATTTTGTGCATTTTGCCCTTTGAATAGTAATAATTTTGAAAATAACATAAATTTTTTCAAAAATACAAAAAGAACCTGTATTTTTATAGATTTATGAAAGTAGTTATCGTGTACCGAAAATGGTACACGTGGCCTAGAAATGACACCTTCTCAAAAACAGCTTGGCAGGGAACGTGTTAACAGGTTAAAGAGAGAGTTTACTCGTCAAGATAGTTTTGAAAACAGTGTAAACCGTATTACTTCTAGGAGGTTAAATTTAATGAAGAAGTACTTCTTCAATAACTATGTATGACGAGATCTATCGTCATGGAAATTTGCCGTAATATTTGCTGCAGTTAAACAAAAGTTTATACCCTTTTTAATAGGTTAAAGAGACATTTCTCGTCAAGAGAGGTATTAAAACAGTGTAAACCGGAGGAGGTTGTATTGGATTCAAGATCTGATTTCTTTTTTTTTTTGTGTATATTTCAGGAAAACGAAGAAAAATATTGGATTGTTATTGTTATTGCTTTCGTTTCGTTTTGTATTTTATTTATTGTTGCTATAAATAGAGGAAATGGAAGGGAACGGAGCTAATACAGATACAGAGGCAGGCAAAAAGTGAGATAGAAGGGAACGAAACTAATAAACTGATACAGAGGAAGGCATTAAGTGATTCAGCTTCTGCTATAAGAAAAAACGAAAACATTTTTATGTTTTCCTGTAATTTTCTTTATCAAAAGTGAAGAGTGAACAGGAGAACAATGCTGTACACAGGGAACGACATAGCAGTGTAGTGGCTGACGTCTGTTTTTCATTTTCTGGGAATTGAATGAAACCGTTTTTCTTTTATAACGATTATTCGTAATCAAATTTATTGTTGTTGTTGCTGTTGATGTAGTTTTTTCTTTTAATATTCATTGAATAAATTATAATTTTAAAAACAAAAAACCCAGAAGAAGCAGCCTGCCAAACAAACAATCACAGAGATCAAGAATTAAAACAAGAAAGAAGAAAAAAATTTCTACAAAAAAATTAAGATTGATTGTCTCTACATTGCCTTCATTATGAAAAATGTTGTCTTTGTTGATTTTTTTATTTTTGGTTTTTTAAAAACTTTGAAAATTTGTTTTTGTTTCGAAGAATTTTAGAGGGTTTACGTCGAGCGACAACAAAATTTTTTATTTGTTTTTTTATTTCTATTTCTACAACATTTTATTGATCACGTATGTATGTTTACTAAAATTGAATTTGAATTTTAATTTGAATTTGAATTCAAGTCTTCTCTGCCTTCCCGCTATTTAACAGAACCACAGGTATTCCACGACTTACGAACGAGATATGTACATACTGTACTAATACTAAAATAAAATTGTAAAAAAATACTCGTAAATGCGAATAGTCGTAAGTCGAGCGGTCGTAAGTCGGGGACTACCTGTATTGTAAAATCAAATTTAGTTTTGATATAAAATAACATCTTGAGGCGGCTCTAGATTCTTGTTTATTCTGGTCTTTACGTATATATTTCGTTCGACGATCTCTAAAATTGGGAGACCAGTCTGGAATTTTAAATAGAGAAACAAAAATTACAATAACGGCGTCATTGCTATTCTTTTTATGATAATCATAATGTCGTCTGATCACATTCTCTGATCATTAGCCTGCTTCAGCTGCTGCTACTTGTTATTCATGTTTTTATCACCCATTAATTAATTAATTTCAGTTTCTATTCTTTTCGTCGTCTTCATCTACTGAGTCTTCTTCTTCTTCTGCTTATTAATTTCATTTGAATTTTATTTCGAATCTGGTTTGTTTTTTTTTTTTTTGATTTAATTGATTGTTAAAAGCAAAAAAAAAAAAAAATCAAAAACCATAAAAAAAGTTGTAAAATTTCCATAAAATTTTTCAAAAGTTTCTCGATAGAAAAATTTTTAATTGCTTTTAAGAAATGCAACACAGAAAATCATAGGAAAAACATACGCAATCAAATATCGAATGGTTTACCAACTCTGGCTCGTATGTATCTTACCCTCAAGATAATGTTAAGAAGATTCTCTGAATCCAACGACAATAGCTGCCAAGTGATTCAAAACTACCGTCCAACAGGAAGGTGTTCACCTCTTTTCCACTTTTCAACATTCGCTCATTGTCGTTTAGCTACTAGAGGAGACACTGTTACCGAGAAGAAAATGCCTTCGTTAACCGCACTATAAATCTCTTAACACATTCACTTCCAAGCCTAAATTATATGAAGTCATTCCCATTGCCGTTTATGTTTTAAGTCTGTCGAAACTCTGTAATTTCTTGGTAAGAGCACATGTATCGGGTCCGCCATCTAACGTTTATTTTTTTTAACTAGTGCTTATTTCGTGAACGGTAACACTTAGCTCATGTCTGATTTGACAGATAATTAGTATTATCCTTCCGCTGAACGAATATGGTTGTGTATACGCGTTTTCGCTTCGCTAAGTGGGCCTGAAATTGACTTACAGAAGATGCCGATTTTGACAAAAAAAAAATCATCTTTTCAGATGAAGCTCATTTTGATCTTGGCGGGTATGTAAACAAGCAAAATTGTCGCGTTTGGGGCACAGAAAACCCGCACACATACATTGAAAAGCCGACGCACCCAAAACGAGTTACTTTTTTGTGCGGATTTTGCTCCAGAGGCATATTTGGGCCATTTTTCTTCGAATATGAGCAAGGAGTGGCCGTTACAGTCAAAGGCGGTCGTTATCGAGCCATTTCACCAAAATTAAAGAGGAGGATATTGGCAACATTTGGTTTCAACAGGACGGCGTAACGGGCCACACAGCCGAAGCTACACTCGAGCTACAAGCAGAAAACCAAAGATGAGTATACTCGCCACAATGGCAATACAAAGGCAGAAGGACTCGATATCCTTTTTCGTGTTTGCGTACGTTTTACTAGAAAAATAAATAATAAATCACGCTGATTGATAAAATAAAGAAAATGGAATAAGACGAGACACATTGCGGAAATTGGCAAGACTTAGAAATTCACTATTGTCGATTGGCAAAAAAAAAAATTTGCTAATTCAAAAGCCTTCATGTTATAATACTATATTTAAAGAAAAACGAGTATAATCGTCTTGGCAATGCGTTATACCCTGTCAAAGACGAGTATACTCGTCCTTGGCAGCGAATGTGTTAATTTTCTCAAAAAGCTAGATTGCAATTAGGTCCCTAAAGATTTTCTGTTGTACTGTGCGGTCCTCTAAAAATTCTTGAAATCCTTAGGAAAGGATTACAACTTAGCTACTGCCACCATCCATGATGGATGTGTTAATTTTATCCATGAGGGACGAGACAGATTTTTCGTGGCAATCTACTATCAGAGCTTTTGCCACAAGATTGCTGAGGCGAAGTAGGCGAAACATGAATTTTTTTCAAATTTCGTTTTATTCGTGATATTTGAGACAACGGCGACTCAGTAAACAAACTATCTCTCGAATAAACTCCATCCTATCCTTCCTTCTTCACCAGGTTGGTGTTGGTTAGTTCATACCCAAGACTTTTTGATTTTAGCGGCCTTAAACTTGATCCAATCGATCTTATTATCATCTTGTGGAGCAAATGATAATGATTTTACCGTTATGTAATATCATTTAACGGAATGACGAAACTTTGTGATAACACAAAGTTTGGCTTCGAAATCCCCTCAAAAAAAAAAATGAGTAAAAAATAGAGCCCTCAAGGTAATAAATTCCTAATTTAATGCGTAAATATTTTTTCCATTAGAAGAAAAGAACAAAAAAAAACTACGTTTTATTTAACAAAAAACGAAAAATATTCAACATTTCTTTTGCTTCTTAAATAAATTTCAAATAAAACACACAAGAAACGACAAGACGAGGGCGATGGTGAGTAAGGAAAAGGTGCCATCTTTACTATCATTTCCGTTGCGCTTAGGCACGATTTTCAAAAGACGCGCTTCCGTTCTGGTCACTGACTGAATCATCATCATTTCCATTCTCATTCATTCATTCATTCATTCACTCAAACATTCTCTGTACGTAGTAAACTGTGTGTATAGTATTGTATGCCAGTAGATAGGCAGGTTCTAAGAGTGGCTGCCCTTGTCTAAATGACCAGGTAAATTTTTATGCTGGTATTTGTTTTTGTATTTAAAGCCTCAACAAAGAACAAATAATTCTTGTTCTTTTTTATTTAATTTTTATGTGCGGATGTGCTCGCATTTTAATTAAAAAGAAAAAGACGATAAAAATATTCTAATTGTGGTTTCTTTGCTACACAAACAAAAAAAAAAAATAAAGAACAAATAAAACTGAAATAAAATCAAGGGGAAAAGGAAGGAAAAATTGAAGCTTAAAAATGCACCACGCAGTTAAGAAATGAAAGAACGAATGAGAAAGAGAGAGAGAGAGAGAGCGAGAGGGGAAATATGTATTTCGTTTTCATTTAAATTTATTTTAATGAACTTCAACTCACGACTCGTAATCAGCCAGCTAATGCAGGTGTGAATACAGAGCTATAAGAGAATGCAATCATTACTATTTTCTAGTATTATTCTCAATAGCTTCGCCTCTTTCAACTCTTACTAATTCACGAACCTTAACGATTATAATTTGTTAGATTTCGACCTGCCTTACAGCTATTTCAGAGCAAATGTATAATCGCCGGAAGGACTTAAGACCATCCTGTACGTCCTGATGTCCGATGGCCCTTAGATCAAATACTTGTTATGTTGGAACATTCGCTTCCATCCGAATAAAGTGACTGAGTTAGCATGGCCGTTGAATGTCAATGCACTAGACAATGCCACCTCATTTTTGGTTCGGTTGTGGAAATCATCAGGAACTAGCACTGGACCGAAAATCGTGCGTAGAACTTTTCTGTTAAATATTCCCAAGAAAGCTGCCATCAATGTCTAACAGCATTTATGTATACTCATCGCCTTGAGGAAGACCGAGGAAGAAAAATAGTTTCGTTGCGCTAGTGGCAGAGACCCCGCCATCCTTTTTTGATTGACATATTAAGTGCTATAACTGTACCATCATGAATGGATTAATACCTCTCCTCTTTAGTTAAAACTTTATTGGTATGTCTGTATACTATAGCTGTCAGTCGTGTCAGCAAAATCAAAGGCATAAAGGTTAGGTGTATTTGTCATCTGTGGCAAATACAGTACCCGAAGGTCGAATTGACCCATTGTACAACGTCCTAACTTCTCACACCACTCGTGTTGTGTGCGTTAATTTTATGCACGAGTGGCGTCACCTACAGTTTAAAGTCGACTCCGAACGACAGATTTTTTGAGAAACTTTTCATGGCACCAGAAATCTGCTGAGAAGAAGTCGCCGAAGAAATACCTGGGATTCGAAAGCAGGCCTTCCGTCTAGTAAGCCAACACACTACCTAATAGACCCCGGCGACTCTAAAAAGGCTGATTTCCATCATCGGTGGTAAGTAAAGCAAAATTTCAATCCTAACGAAGGATAACCTAAATGGCCAATTAAGTAAGTATGGACTCATCAGTAGAGGATAGGGGATGATAGAACTTAACTGTTGCACAAGATTAATAAGATAATGATACCTCACTGGTGATTGTGAGGTTAGGTCACTGACAAGAGTTTAAGACAGATAACAGTCGGACTATTGCCCAGTTTGTGCAAATGAGCTAGAGTTGAAATCTGTAAAGCACTTTCACCTTAACTGTATAGACCTTGATAGGAAAAGGATAACACTCTGTTGAGGCTCTCGTTGAGTTCATTTTCCCTTAGCTGTTAGATCTGTAGTTAGCTTAGCTTACATTCTTATTCTTTTTAACTCCATCTTTTTTTTCTTGCTTTTCTAAGGCGAACACAAATTTCTCCCCTAACAGTAACACAAATACTGATGTCAAAACGGTTATCCGGGATTTTATACACCGCATGAGACCTCTTTTAGTGGAAAGTGTTTGTATCACGTAAAAAAGAATTGATTCTTTTACATTCCTGCACTTCTTTTTAATTTTCTTAAGCAATCACATGGCTGTTGTATATTCTATTACCTGACTGACTGAATGCTTGCTTCTGATGAGTGGTTTAAAGTACAAGACCACTCTACTGGCCAACTAACCATTGCACAACCAAAGAGCCAGTGTTGTTGTTGTTATTGTTGTTAAGTCAGGTAAAGATAAGATAAATGAGTTCCGTTCTTCAAATTAATAAAGAAAAAAAAAATAAAATAAAACCTGCATTTGTAACCAGTTAATGTTTTTCCCTTGGCTACTATAAAATAAAACGAAAGAAAGAAAGAAAGAAAAAGAGAATAAAACAAGTGTAGAACAGAATTCAAGATGTCAGTCAGGTTTCTAAAAATTTTTTTCTTTTTTTTTTGAATACTTCTTACTTATCGCACGTCTTCTGAGCCAGATGTTTTTGATCTTCAGCCCTTTTCCCATGGCTTTTCTGATAATTCACAATTGTTTTGAATCATAATGCTTTTGGTAAACAAAAATGAATTTGGAGGACTCCCTTTCAGACAGAGAGAGAGAGAGAAAGACCGAAGCTTTGCCAATAGTTCGAATGTTTAGGGACGTAAAACATTTATAAAGATAATGCTCTTAGTGCCCCCATCAGTGTCTGGACATTTGCTGATCCACATGTATCTGGTATGGTAAAAATGTATCACCAAAACAAAAAACACCCTTAAAACGGCGGATAAGGAGATCCGCCTGCGTCATTATTATCGGCGCATTATGTCCTCTGGACCTTTACTGCAAGAGCTGAGCACCTAATAAGAGTTAGAGTTCCTGTTGAGACTGGACAGTTTTACTGATTCAATATTGGTCACTACAAAATTCTGATGAAATTCCAAAGTTTCAATGGCAATGACTACAAGAGACTGTCGTCTAACTAATCAAGGAAATTAAGGACGATCATTTCGGAAAAACAGATCTTTACAGATCTCGAGGTTGAATAAAATTGTAGGAAAGAAAGAATAATTTGGTAATTACAGCTTCCTTGGTAGCTACAGCTTACATGAAAAGGCAACCGGATCATTGTAATCTCTTTCGGACGGAAATATCGGCCACACGAGCTGTTTTAATAATTATTAGAAGTAATTCATGAGGGATATCGGAATACTATCTATCAGGTAATTTTTCAAGCGCCTTTTCAAGCTTCTTTGCCATATCATTTCACGCAGTTCGCTGATTTTATATTCGCCATAATCATCCTACCGAGTGGAGCATTCGTAATATGTGGATGGTTCAGTAAACAATTTACCAACACCCATGCGTCAACGAAACTCTGACGAACGCATTGTCACTACTCGTGAAAGTGTTCAGGAGAATTTCAGGCAATTGATTGCTCGTGTCTCTCAAGAACTCGGCCTTTTAAACATTGCAACTGTGCACATTTTTCTTCACAATTCCAACTAACCTAGAAACTGCAGGTAAACGATCGGCGTATGTTTGCTGAATGAGATCTGAAATAGTTGGCCAATGACCCTTATTTACATATAAAATTAATGTCTAGCGATGAGATCTACTTCTAGGTGAATGGGTACGTGTGTGAAGAAACAAAATAGGCGAATTTGGGACCCGATAGAAATACACACGAGGTCGAAGATCGTCCAATGTTTTCCGAAAAATGTATAGTTTGGTGTGGAATTTGGATAGGCGGCGTTTTCGGAAAAAAAGAGAATAAAAACAATTGAAGAATTCTTTGAAAATATTTAGAGTTTAGATCTTGGTAGAGGTAGATGAAGACCTATCACCACATCTCAATGTGGATTTAATATTGGAATTGTAGATATTAAACGTGATCATAATAAGTTAGAATGAATTGTAGGAACGTGACAGTCAGTACATATACAGAAGAGATCATGAGGCCCATTGGCTTCATATTAGAAAAAAGGAAATTCAAAAAAGAAGGAAGGAAGTAAAGATCGGCGCATAGGGAGAGTCTCTCTACACACCAGCTACGTGAAAGTGAATGTACTTCCTTCAACTAATAGTATCACCAAAAATTACAAGACAGCTTGTAAACAGGCTACTAACAGCGATCAGTTCAGATCTTTGTTGCCTTGCGATATTCAATATTTTTCTACTAAAATCCAGGCAACCATAAAACATTTACAGATCTATTGTCGTCAAACGTGATAGCAAAGATCTTGATTTCAACTTAAAAAGAAACGAGCAAATCTGTTGACAATATTTTTACTAAAGATCATCCCTCGTATACTTCTCAACGTCTGCATTGCAAATGTTAAATGTCTTTCAGAATGAACGCTATAACGTTTATAAAGAAACATTTTAATTGAACTTTTCTTATAGTTAAGATAAGGAGGAGGAGCGCCCCAATTTTATTCAGCAAACACCTGAATGAATTCCAGCTTTAATATCTCGGAGATCAAATGAAATTTTCTTTTAATTTTTCAAGCGAATTATTCAGAAATAATAATGACACACAAATTGACAACCTGCTGCTCTTCTCCGTTATGATCGTGGTTAAAAAAAAAAAACAGGACGCAAGCGTTCTTTAAGCAGAAATCTTGGATTCTTTCACTTCTCATCTGGATGCACGAACACTGACAGGCGACACTGTTTGGAATTCTAAAGGAATGTTGGAAGAGAACAAAAAAAAAAAGAAAGAAAATTCAACGAACACGCCTAGTATTTAAATGTTCGCATTCGCTTTAATAGTCAAACGCTGCTTGTTTGGTAATCTCAACAAATAAATCGAAGAGAATTTCTTTCCTTCTTTCCTTCTTGCTTTCCTTAAGCAATAGGCAGAGCAGGCAAATCAAAATCGGCATAACTTTTTTAGATGAAGAAGAAGAAAATTTGTTTCTTTATAAACTTGACACCGCCGGAAACAATACAAGTTTTGCAAAATGTGATTGAAAACCAAGAAGAAGAAAGACAAGACGAGTTGAGTTCAGTTGAGATGAGAGCAAGAAAGATAATCTCCTCTTTGCACATGTTTATGTGATGTTTAGATAGTAAACGAGTACCGTAGAGTGGCTATAAAGCTATGCAGTTGACTGACTGGCCGGCGGACTGACTATCGGGATGTGCATGAATGATTATCTGGATGGTTGGTTGACTGGCTGGGATGCACATCATCTTGGATCGATAGTATGTAGTGTGTGGTATTTTTTTTTCAAACAAGAAAAGGTGTTTATAATGGAATACATTACAAGATATATGAATAACAGACAGGCATTCAAAAGAATGAAAACATTAAAAACAGAAAGGCAAATCCAAAAATGCTCTCTTTAAGAGTAACAACCGGTTTATGCTGAACTATCGGACATTAACGTGATTACCGGATCTTGATACGGCTATTAGCTGCTCTATAAGTGGACAGAGTCAGCTATGGTCTTCGTCTAAATTCCAATAAAGTGTCAACAGGAATTAGAATTTCATTTCCTATTGACCTGAAATCAATTAAAACTGAGTCTATAATCTACTAGACTGCTCACTAAATTGGTCATTACAAATTATACATACAAACATACATACATAACAGGCCATCAGTTGGGATTACGGCCTAGCTTCTCACACCATGTATGTAGTGTGCGTAAATTTTATACACGCGTGTAGGGACCTACAGTTTAACGTCGACCCCGAACAACAGATTTTTTGAGAAACTTTTCATGGCAATTTTTATTTGCTCTCCAAGTTTTTGCCAGAAATCTGTTAAGAGAAAGTCGCTGAAAACAAGAATTTTCATATTTTCGTTTTGATGTCCAAACTGGGATTTGGAATCGGGTCTTACACTACCTACTAGACTACAACAACTAGATACACTATGCATAGCTTAATTGATTGAATTTTTCGCGTGTTTGAACACTATATTGAAAGTTGAGATTTAGGTTCTTAGGACATGTTCATGTCCACATAAGGGATTGATCCG
The DNA here is from genome assembly GCA_014635995.1 of Sarcophaga peregrina. Taxonomy (NCBI): domain Eukaryota; kingdom Metazoa; phylum Arthropoda; class Insecta; order Diptera; family Sarcophagidae; genus Sarcophaga; species Sarcophaga peregrina. Next base: position 94,085,946 of record CM025789.1, read on the forward strand.
TTGCTCCAACATTATCAAACTTTACGGTTTCATTTAGACTTCTAATTGACTTTAACGCGTCTACGAGTACTACTGTATAGTTCACTTCCCGAACTGTTTGGAGTTCAATTGGTAGTAATCGATCGGATTACGAGGTCTGACCGGAGACTTTATTCTGGGACCACGGGAGCCAGAAGCGTCTGGAACCTCGGTTCCAGACTGGCTGTTGGCGTGGCCCCTTTTGGGTGCATCATGGTGGCTGTGGTTTAGACCCAAATCGCAGGAAGAGCTCGGTGTGGAGTTGAACTTTTTCAATCGAGTGCCTTGACCCAAAAATTTGAAGGAAGGAGGGAGTCATGTCCAAATACATGGCTTCGAATTGGTACTCAAGTGTAACAGTCTGTTACATTTGGGAGCGTTGGTAGACGCATAGTATTTCACGCTGTGCGAAGACACAAGGACAGGCACCGACGTTAAACCAATCGTCGTTCGCTTGTTCTGTTATTATAACGGCTAATTCGTCATCATGAATTACTATGCACCAGTTGAGGAAATAACAGAAAACTATTTAGGGTTTTAACTTAAGGATTGCATGTCAACTTTTGCTTGTTATTGATCGTATCCAGGCCATAAAAAACTTTCTGATTCAAAGCTATACTCTACAAAACCCTAGGCGTCAGAAATGTGTGTGAAAAATTCGATTCGAAGTTTAAGATTTTTAACATTCACTAGCCCTAATTGATTGAGTCATCAAGGCATTCTATTAAGGTAAGGGAGTGTTTTACAAATTTTTTTTTTATTTTAAGAAAAAAAAAATTAAAAAAAACACTAAAAAAAATATTTGAAACAAATACGGGCAGATTTACAACAAATAATATCACATCACATTTGCACAAAACAACCAACAACAACACCAACATCGCCAAGATCATATTACTTCCGCGGCTATAAACTGGCATGGCTTCAACGAGACGACTACAAGTACGACTATACAGCTTCAGTTCCAACGCTGCCAGCAGCAGCAGCAGCAGCATCAACACATTACATTAACACCGCCCGACTTGGTTTGGATGTTATCAAGTCATAAGAAAAAGCAAAGAAACGGTAAATGCCAGGGAGGAGGATTGGCAGTGCTGTTGTTGATGCATTGTCGCTTCAAGTGTTGAATGAATGAGTGAATGAATGTGGCAGGAAAACTAGCAGCAAAGAAATGAAGACAAGGAAAAGCGAAAACTAAAAACGATGACAGTGAATACTGTTGATTTTGTTGTTAAAAACAACAACAAGAACAATACCGCAACACGTATTAAAAAAAAAAAGCAAGTCGTGTCACACTATACATATATTGTTGTTGCTGCAGTTGTTATTGTTTTTTTTTTTTTTTTCTATTAAACTTGACTTTTGAAAATGAGTTCAAAACATCAACAATAACAAAACCGACGAACAAACGAATAAACGAACAAAACAATAAAGTGGATGAGAAAATTATTGCTAGTTGGCTGTCATGGAACACATTGGCAACGATGGCGATGAAAAACGTCAAGGAGGAGGAGTAGTAGCGTTGCAATTGCAATTCAAATCTTACAATTGCAAAATTGTAGTTGTTGTTGTGTTTTTGTCATTTAACAATTGTTTTTCCCCACATTTCTTCATCACCTTTCGAGCAATGATTGCAAAAGAAATGAAATGGAAAGAAAAGAAAAGAAAAGGAAAGAAAATTATTTAATAGACGCTTATTACGCTTGATTATATACACGTTTAGACCAACAGCAACAACAACAACCATTACAACACAAAATAAACGATTTGTTAACCTCTACTGCTATTTGCAACTTTTACAACAACAATAATAATTAATTGTAATACACTCAGTAACAAAAAAAAAAATACAGAAGAAACAAGGAAAAACACTTTCAAGTATGGGTTGTGTCTCCATTAATTTATGCGGCATTTTGTGCAGGATAAACAATGTCCTTAACTGACCTCTGGACTTTATAAATTTGAGAAATCCTTTGCAACGACACTTAATAACAAAAGTAATTCGGACGCTGCGTACTGTCTGAAGAGAGGGACTATTTGTTAATCGAAACGGATTTGGTAACAGGAGCATGAGTTTTTGATCCCATAAAGAAAATATACCAAGCCCATCACGCGGTTATCTTTCAATACCATCGAAAGAGTCTGCTGGGTCCAAAATGGATAGCATCTATTTGACAGTCAGTTCGCCATTTGAGAAATCGGCTGCGTTTGAAAACTCTGAAAAGGCTAAGCAGGTGAAATAAAGTTATCCTCTGCTGGGTTCCAAGACATGCAGGAATTCTCGGTAATAAGCAAGCACACGATCTTGTGAGGAGTGTAGCTTCAATGCCGTTGATGAGGTCAGAACCCTTCTGTGGCGTGATGCCGGATGTTTGGAAAACGATGCTCAACAATTGAAAAGATAAAAATAGGCAAAAACTTTCCTCAAACAAAGTGAGTTTGAAACAATCAAAACTTTTCCTGGTAAATTACAAAAAAAAACAGATGTGAGTCTTTCATCAGACTATTCACGAATAACCAGATGTTGGTAACCAATCTTTTGACAAGGCACTGCAGACTCACAATAGTGTTTGCCTCAGACCCAACATGTAGTTTTTGTGACGATGATAATGAATTATCGGAGAAATTAATACATCGCAGAAAAAACCTGGGTGTTAGGCAGGCAATAGGCATTGTGTAGCAGCGTTTGTCAGGCCAATAGGCTTGGAGGAGACGTTATAGAGATATCCTATAATGTTGGGGGAGAGTACAATAAAAGAAGATCTGAGTTATGCATCAGACTATTTAGGAATAGCCTGATGTTGGTAAGCAATCTTTTGACAAGGCACTTTAGACCCAAAGTAAACTTATTCAGAATGGTGGTCGCCTTGGCCCCAACATATAGTTTTTGTAACGATGGTAATGAATCATTGGAGGCATTAATACATCCCCGAATGCATATCAAGCATTAGGCAAGCAGTTAGCATTGCGAGCGTTTTGAAATTAGTAAGGCCAATAGTCTTGGAGGAGATATTATAGGATAAGCAATGGACATCATATGGTTGCAGTGAATTCATGAAAAATAATAAGAAAACAAGACACCTGGAAGACACAGAATGTCGGCTTAGGTTAGGTTAGATAAGAGGACGTGTACCTGTCAATCAAGACAAGTACAGTACCCGAAGATCGAATTGACCCATTGTACAATGTCCTAAAAGAGGGAAGTATAATAGAAGGGTTAGAATGAATGGAGGGTATGTAGGAAAGGGGAAGTGGGAAGTGGAGGAATCACACAGACCAGACACAACAAAAAGGGTGGGAGAGCTAATGAATCTCTGAAGATCCTTGATGTCGGCTCTCGACATTGGGTTCAAGCTCCTGTTAAAAAGGAGGTGTTCAATACGTTCCAACTCCTCCTCATCGCAACATGGCCTGTAATAGTGCGGCTGGGATCTGTTCCAGATCCCCGATTCCGGCTTTGTTCGTAGGAATATGATGTAAATTTTGTACAATTAGATCTAGGAGACATCATATCATATTGGATAACAGAATAGTTGCGGTTTTAACAAAGATTTCGTTTCCTATAGGAAGAACAAATGAGTGAGAGGATCAAGGGATGAACGATTGTGGTTATGTGAGCATTATCTGCTTTAGGGATTCCACTGTTAATTGTGCAACATTGACATAGACATAATCGTAATTAAAGTAGGATATAAAACCAAGCATTGGAAAACATACTGGATAACATATAATGCAATTACTATCCCTGTTTAAAAATATTTTCTATTGAGACTTGTTTTATTGTTTTTTTTTTTTTTTTTTTAATTAAACTCTATATATTAAAATTAATTGCACTACTTTAAAATAATAAACAGAGCTGCATTCATTGAAATATAAATTGAAACCAACAGAAACCATTAGCAGCAGCAGGTGAAGTAAAAGTCAAACACACCCAAAGACCATCAAAACGTGGTTGGCCAATAAATATTTGAAAATGATTTTAAAAAAATTTATTTCCATGTTTAACAGTGTTCCGTTGCCATAAAAATAAAAATATTTTCAATGAATTGCTTTATATACAGTTACTGCAGAGCAAAAAGCAAGCAATTACTGCAGACTGTTAAGATAGACAGTAAAACAAACAACATTGGGAGATTGGCAACACCAGTTACAAAAAAAGAAAAATGGTGAAATGTTGGTAGTCGGTAGGTAGAGTTGCCAATGGCTTATATTCGATTTTGTTATATTAACAACACTTTTTTGTGTTGTTAACCAGTGTTAATTATTATTATTACTACTATTAAGATTCCTTTTTTTTCGTTTTAACTTTTTTACCATGGATAACAACCTTTAGTTTTTTTTGTTTTTTTTCTTAACAATTTCCTTACATTACGCTTCCTTAAAGCTCAGGTTGTCTTGGTAATTATTGGATATTTTTATACATTTTTTGTTTTGTTGGTTTTTTAATAAATAATTTCATAATAAAGACTACAAAACATACGTGAATTGCAAACACCTTTTACTCTATTGTTAATAACAAATAAAAAATAAAAAAAAACTAAAACGTAACGAAAGCAAAACAAAAAAAGCAAATTTTTGTGAAAAGAAGAAAGTCTTGTTACTTTTTTAAATTGGCCTCCAGGTGAAATTACTTCATAATAACAAATGTTGTTGTGTTGTTTTCTTATTTTTAATATTTTTTTTTTTTTTTCTGTTTATTTTTGCCTTAAAAACTTCGTGTAGATTGTGGCTTAAATAACTAATTATGTTGGCTTACATTAAACATATTAAATTGTTAACGTCTTTATAACCAAAGGCAATAGGGGGACGACTGTCTATTAAACAACAATATTTTATGGTTTTAAAAAATACAAACAATTTTCCCAGTAACACACCAATCTGCCATGAAATATTTTGTAAAATGTTTTTTTTTTTCTTAATTTTATAGGAAGGAAATGAATTTAAAACATAAAAACAAAAAAATTAATTAATTAATCAATCGACCACTTACTTTAATTAAGCCAAAGTTTTCGGATAACAAGATATCTGAAAAGAGATAAGAAAAAATTGAAAAATTAATAACATAGTTGAGATATAAACATTAACAACAGTTCTAGGAAATAGTTGTAAATAAACATTTACAACAGTTCTACGAAATATATTTAAAAAAAATTAATTTAATAAAAGCAGTTTAAAAAAACATTCTTTAAGATAACACAAGTCTTACAAACTATCAGATTTTTGTGTAGAAGAGAACGTAAACTCAATATTACACTTCATTCGTTACATCCCAGGCAGTCATTTGAGTTTGTTTCAGCATTTTATTAATCGCTTAAACCCCAAAAGTCTATCGTAATATTTTTACTTTCATTTTTAAAACAGAATTTTAGAAAATTTTGTAAAATTCTCTCTTTGACTTTACATAGATAAAATCTTTGTCATGTAATCTAGTTTTAAATATGTGGTTGGCAATTCGAAAAATCAACTAATAGTTTGCACTTAATCCATGATTTTTAAAAAAACTTAAACATGACATCTAGGACAAGTACATATTTTACTGGTGTTTCGTTTTTACATCGCTTTAATAAACATTTACATTAAAATAATAAACAAAAGCTACAAAAACAAAACAATACAATAAACAAACCTGTTTACAAATTATCGTACTGCTTAATATAATAACAAACACCAGCATAAAAAAATGTAAAACTACATAATGGGACATTACAACCCTTCAGTCAGGATTAGGGCCTAGTTTCTCACACTATCTATGTAGTGAGTGGCGGGACCAACAGTTTAACGTCGACAGCGAACAACAGATTTTTTAGAAACTATTTCATGGCAGGTTTATTTACTCTCATAGTTTTTGCCTGAAATCTGCTGAGCGGGAATCGCCGAAGAAATATTTTTTTTTATATATTTCGTTTTGATGCCTGAATCCGGACTTTACGTCTAATAATTCAACACACTACTTTCGATCTTATGCCTAAGATCAAAGTGTAGGGGAAGCTACAAACATTCGCCAAAGCAAAGCGTCGTAGTAAGTAAAGTTCAGTCAGTCTTGTGTGAAGACACGGTGCTATTGAAGAGGTTAATCGTGGTTTGAAAAAGTCCGTTTCAAAGATCTGTTGAATAATTGTCTAGTAATTGTTATTGTTTCTGCAAGGAGTGTAAGCAGAGGAATAACAAAGAAAAGCAATTGTTGTTGTTTACATCAAGTTATGAACTGTATCACACAGAATTGTAAGAATAATAAAGAATTTTAATTAAAACTAAACACAAATTTATTTTTATTTTATTTTCATCTACAAGCTTATATTTTAAACGTTTTTAAAAGACAAAAACGCAATATATGTATGTGATAATGTGAATCGAATGTTATACAAATTAGTTGGAAATTTTATAAAACATAAAATTTTTGAGTGAATTTTAACTTTATTAATAATATTATTATACTATTAATAATAATAATAAACAAAAGTGTCAACAGGTTGGCCACATTGTTATTAATTTTTAACTTTAACCACAAAAGAGAAAAACATACTGTTTATAACAGCAATAAAATAAAGTAGTATTGCATTGACAAGTTCCGACATAATAAGGGCCATATTACAACTTGCTGTTAACTAAAGGGAGAATTTTAATAGGCAGCTAAATTGTTTTCCATTATTATAAGTGGACAGTTTAATAAAAGTGATCGTTAAGCTAATGGGAGGATCATCTTATCGGTAACTTTTAAAGTTAAATTTATATTTAAACTTGCCATATTATATATTATTTTTAGGGTCATTATTACAAGGGAGGGAAATTTCAAAGGGCTGATAAATTATTTTTCAGTGAGCGTTAAGCTAAAGGAAGGATTATCCTGCCGGTAACTTTTAAAGTTATGTTTGAACTTGTCGTATTATAATTGTTCAAATTTTAACAAAATGAGCATATACAACAGAAAAGGAAGCCCGTCGTTGCCAATGTATTAAAACAAAAACTTGTTTAATTAAGCAGTTTTATCGACATTGCTCCAGCACTGCCAGCCATTATTTTGTCTGTAAGTTGTAATTACGAAAATAAGTTAAAGGTAACTTTACAATGCCCTTTAGCTAAAGGCACCATTAACTGAACTCAAGTTTAAAGGTAAGTTGTAATAATGGCCCTAAAACGATCAATGGTTGGCCTTTAATCTCGTTTTTCTTTGTAACACTGATACTGAACTTTAGATATTTGAGCTCATTTACATATTCTAACCTCAAATATCTTTTTTTTCCTTGTAAATTTTATATGAAGCAGATGGTGATACTTGTTAAAAAAAAGTTTAATATGAGGGTGTAAATCACTTGTAAAACAATAGGAAAATAGAAAAAGAAATAAAAAAAAATTAATAAAAAATCGAAATTAAAACAAGTGGGCGTAAAGAAAATTATTTTGAGGGGAATCAAAATATTTTTTTTTTTTATAGAAAAATTGAAAAAAAAAATTCTTTTTATGGCTTCAAATTTTGAAATAAAATTTTATTTTTAATGTTGGTGTTGTAGCAGTAGTTGTTGTTGTTATTGCTGTAATAAATTTAAAATGCATTACATGTTCTATTATTTAAACAATAATTTATTGTGCACTCAACCAAGAACCAACAACCAACAACAATAACAAAATGATGGATGTGGCATGAAATACAAATTGTGCAAATCAACTAGAATTAGAATTTTTCAAACATTTTTTTTATAATTTTTTTTTTAATTTTTTTATTATTATTGTCATCATTGTTTAGGTTGTTATTGTTGTTGAATTTGTCTAATATTACGAAATAAAAAATAAAATTTAAAAAACATGTCATCTGTAGCTATAAAAAACAGGGTGTTTTCATAAAAACAATCAACATAAATAAACGATGTTTTTAGAACCAAATAAACCCCGATATATTCATAGTTGGCAATGCGAAAAGAAGCTTTTTAATATAAGAAAAGAATATAACCTGCAGAGGTCCAGAAGGAGCAACAAAGTCAACCCTGACACGCTAAACATTGAGTGACCGACATCATCCCTCTTAACAGTGTCCTGATCGGAACAAATAAACCCTATAGCTTAGGGAAAAACTTCGCAACAGAACTAAGTAACAAAAGCTAATGAAGGAACTTGGTGGCTACAAACTTAAGTAAGAAAACAACTGATTGGTATACGAATAGATCGAGTTCAAATAGTAGAGCAGGACTGTTAGCGTTCGGTCCCAGTTTGAAATATTCCAAATAGGTGTAGTCACTCGCAGGTATCTTCCAAGTCTGCACAACCGAAATATGTATGTACCAGGGATGCCAAAAGGGATTGATTTTTATAAAACCCGCGAATATACGAATTCACAATCCCGAAAATCCAGAAAAATCTCGGGAAAAAATTTTTAAAAATCCCGATATTCGGGATTTGTGAATCCCGAAAATCCTGGTATTTCAGGATTCGCGATTTCTCGATTGGCATCCCTAGCATGTACACAATTCCGTTTGAATAGAAAGAACAGGAACATAGCAATACTATCTGAAAATTGGAACGCCATTTGAGCTCCCAGCTTCTAGTGGACAAACTCAAAATAGCCTAGGACTGTAAACCTTTAGCCAAGATAATAACCTAGCTCCTTACGCAGCACCCGTGTTATATGTGTTAATATTGTACCTGAATGGAGAGACCTAGAACAACAGAATTTTGATAAACTTTTCATGGCAAATTTATTTCACACTCAGAGCTTTTTCCATATGACTGCTGAGAGGAAGACGCCGTAAAAATTTCATATCATATTTCGTTTGGACCAAGAAGTCAATGCTGGAATTTAAACCACAGGTTTTTTGCTTAAAACCCAATACACTACCCAATAGACTAGTTATTATAAGTACCTGGACAAGCTGAATTATTTAAGTAGGGTAAATAAGGTCACTCCCTGCTAAAGATCGTATCGAATTTCACACCAATGAATAGGCAGATGAACTCGTGAGGAGAATAACTTCTATGCCGCTCTTATGATCAGAACCTTCCTGTGGAGTATACAGGAAAGTTTGTTATCGGCAAAAGAGAAGTTGAAAAGGCGTGAGAACTCGTCTTAAACAAAATGGTTTTGTAGCAATCTAAACTTCTGACGGGTAATTACAATGGCAGGCCCTGCAGTAACAGTAATGACCTTTTACGACCAGAAGAGTGTGTAGGAGGCTATAAACGTGCATGGAGAGACAGCAAAAGTCGACGATGCCATAAAGCGAACCATACAACAATGGCGAGAAGTAGATAGACGGCAAAACTTCTCCCAGATATTATCCGTTAGATGTAGAGGAAATTTTGTGAGGTTAACAACTATCTGGATCAACTGTTTTCTGGACACGGTTATTTTTGTAAGTACCTATTTAAAATGGGGAAGATGGCACGACCAAACTACGTCTATAGTGAAGCGGAGCACACTTTCTTTCATTGTGAAAGATGGAGATTGGAAAGAAGGGATCAGCACCTGTACTGTAGGGAACGGCTGCGATGTGCTTCTGAACAGCGAAGAAAATGGGAACACCATAGCCAGCTACGCTGAAGTCTTATTTGCATCGAAGAAAATTGACTTGGATGAGAGAAGTAGAGTGGATGTTTAAATATCTTCTTGGATTTTGTTGCTCAATCCGGACGCGGATATAAATGTAAAGGGGCCAAATGGCCAGATGGACTCCACTTCAAAGTAACACCACAATAGTTCTGGACTGGGCGAAATGAGTCCAAAAGAGGGGGAGGTTTAGTGGGTGAGGGCCCCACACACGGATGATAGTGACGACCATCCCTATGGTGCGGTTAGGTAACTTTACTCGTCCTCAGCGTAAAAACAAAATAATCTTTGACTCAAAGAATGCGCCGTTAATGCGTTTTACTCTGCTACATAAGAACTTGTATTTTGGTGTCACCACCCTGTCTGTTTTTCCTCCATAATGTATACTCATGTAATAATAACAACAAGTCAGGTAATAAATTATTTCTGATGTTCTTTTCCCTCCAAATTTTTACTGTCGCAATCCATGTCGCAAACATCCAATTTACTTACGGAGGCAAAACAACAACATAGACATACAAAGTACACTGTGCACTCTGAGCCCATGTACCAAGTATTTGCTGACCAAGCCTGCACTGCAGCTTGCTTGTCCTCTCAAAAACTACTCATTCGCAGTCAGAGAGATATTTCAGTCAATTGTTCTGTTATTGTAAAAGGTCCAAGTTTAACAGGTTTTAATTTGTAAAAAACAAAAAGAACAAAAATCTTATATTTTTTTATGTTTATTTATGCAAAAAATGAGAAGAAATGAAAACAATTGAAATGAAATGAAAAACAAAAAAAAACAAAACAAAAAAAAAACTTAGAATTTTCCGTATTAAAATTACAAAAACCATGGCACCATCATGAAAGGGGATACTCCCTAAAGGGGAATTTAGACGCTCATAAAATAATGGATGATTTTTTAAAAACTATAGGAAATTAAAAGAAAAAAAAAACACAAAATTCAGAAAAATACATGAAATCTTTATTTCAATTGGTAGTACGGTCCATATAATTTAATGTTTGAAGATTATTTCATGCAAATGTTGACCGGGACTGAGCCTTAAATGGTCCATCCGCTTTGTCCAATTTTGGTATACTTTTTCCGAGAGTTCAGTCGGTATCTCACGAATAAATGCTTCAATGTTGTCTTTCAATTGCGTCAATTGAAGCGGGCTTGTCTGTGTAGACATGAGCTTTAACATAGCCCCACAAAAAATAATCTAAAGGTGTTAAATTGCACGATCTAGGCAGCCAATTGACCGGTCCCGAATGTGAAATAAAATGTTCACTAAACTTGCCTCTTAATAAGTCCTTTGTTACGCGTGCTGTGTAGCATGTGGCACCGTCTTATTGAAACCACATGCCATGCAAGTCAAGCTCTTGCATTTTGGGTAAAAAAAAAGTTGGATATTATCTCACGGTAGCGCTCACCATTCACTGTTACGTTGCGATTCGCAACATCAAACTGGATGCATTGGTAGCTTTTGTAATGCTTCTGGCTGACCTGCACTCCAAAATCGATAATTCTGCTTATTTACGTATCCATTGAGCCAAAAATAAGCTTTGTCGCTGAACACAATTTTTCGATAAAGAAGTGGCTCTTTGGCCAACTTTCCAACTTTCATTTTGATAATGAAATTCTATGATGCAAGCGTTTGCGTTTGCAAGCGTTGTTCGTTTGTAAGACAATTCATAATTAAATTATAGACCAAACTGAAGATCTTCGACAGTGAAGCAAAATACGAAACGTGCGTGAACTGTTTAAATCAGATAATAGCTAAAAAGCCAAAAAGATAATAGCTAAAAAATCACCCTTTACGTACGATATGTTAAGTTTTTTCAATAGCATCGTATAAACTCTAGAAGTAATGAGAGCATACAATAGTGAACGTCCAACAAGTGGTTTCTTTCTTAGAACGTGTGTGGCATTAATACATCCCATCAAGTACTAGAACATTATTGAGTCTGAACATTATTCTGATATTTGTCAGGGCAATAGACTTAGAGGACATATTATAGGGATACCCTTTAAAGTCTGAGATGAGTACAATAGTTCGCATGGTTGCCGTACAGCTTCACAACGATATCAAAGGACTTATCCGAGTAATAAATTACACAGCCTTGCAAATTTCGATTTCTTTAGTGCAAATAAGATGACTCCAGATGTTTCCGAAGGCATTTTGTGCGCTGAATACGAATCTGGGTTCAAAAACTTTCCATCACGTCAGGTTTTCAAAAAAAAGTGGGTTGAAATCCCTCAAAATAGCGTTTTTGGGTATTTTTGAAAAATTGTAGAGGGAAACACTACTAGAACCATCGCTATCGTCAGAAATTGACAATTGATTTTTGCTCTTTAAAATGAGCCCAAAGCCAAATTGCATGCACGTTAATGTCAAGAACACATTACGGAGGTCATTAAAAATTAATCAGATTTATTTGAAAATTGTTACTCAGAGGTTTTTGGGGTCGCTGATTTACACATCTTTATACAGATTTAAAAAATCTTAAATGGCGAATGTAATATGGTGGTCGATGGTGGTGGACTAATTTTTATAAATTTCAACCACCAGATTCGTGTTCAACGCGCAAAATGCCTTTGGGAACACCAGGAGTCATCTTACTTGCAAAACTCATGCAGGGGTTTTTGTAACATTTTCTCTCTGACTGTACGTACATACAACGAACCACTTGCAACATGGTTGGCAACATTACAAATTAAAGCCAATTTAAAAACATAATTTTTTTTTGTTAATTTTTATGCCAATTGGCAACATTGCTTGTTTGCAAAACTCCGGTTATAGGAAATACGCATTTAATATGCTCTTAAAGTCTCTGCCGTAACGATTGTTTTTCATTTTGTAAACAAATTAATTATTGTGTTGACATTTTTACAACAATTTCCGTATAATTTTAATTTATAATTCATTGTAAGAACGTCATTTCTATATTTAAAAACGCAATATGATCATCAATCTTTGTGATTATAAAAAGCCTTTGGGCCATTATTACAACCACCCGTTAATTATAGCAAGGATTTTACCAGGCAGATAAATTTTCTTTCATTATTACGAGTACCCAATAAGATAGAAGTGGGCGTTAAACTAAAGGGAAGATCATCCTACCTTTAACATTTATAGGTCACTTTATGTTTGAACTAGCTATATCATATACTATTTTCGATATGGCAACTTCAAAATTACAAAAAAACAAAGTCCTCTGCTAAAAAAAATTTTGTTTAATTGAGCAGTTTTATCGACTTTGCGCCGGCAATGTCAAATTTTTTTGGAAAAAGTTTTATCTGTAATATTGGCTTTTAGGCAGATAAGACTTTGTTTATCGTTAGTAAACGCTTTCTAATATTAAGCAATTGCAAATCTTCTGCTGTTACCCACTTACTTACATACTTAATTGATCAAATCTGCAACAAAGAGTGAGAGGTCGTTGATAAACTTCACACAAAATGGTGGTAAAGATGCTAGGTTATAATCCTGACTAAAAGTTTAACCCAATCTGTTTAGCCAACTATTGAATAGAATTAATGAGTTAGCAGTTAATCCAGAAGACAGAGTCAGATATTATAAAAGAAATGTTGGCATAAATTGAAATTTACTTAAATTGTTAACACGATAGTTAGGCTAATAAGAGTTTTTTGTTTTGTTTTCCTAAACTAAATTGCCCTTCCGTTGTCTATTTATTTCCAAAAGTTAAATAACAAGTTTCGTTTTTAGTTTTTTTCTCTTTCGTTTATATTTCAACTATTTAAATTATTTAATGAGGCTTTTATTACGTGACAAGATCACCTCACCATTGATTACGTATAACGAATGTCAACAATAACAACAGCAGCACTGACATCCCGACTGCTAACCTCATAATTTGGTTAAAGTAAGCGGACGGGAGGGAGTTGGAAGAGAAGTAAATTAATTTAAAAGTTTTGATTATTGTCTCTCCTTTCCTTTGTTTTTTAATGTAATTTTTTAGTAAATTAAGTAAAAATCATTTAAAAAACTAAATAAAGTACTTTTTTTTCTTCTCAATATCATTTAGTACCATGTAAACTGGTACTTTCTTAACTAGTTTGGAACTTTCATTTTACCAGCATGGATGTTAAGGTACTGTCCTAAATATATTAACAGCAGCATATTGGTTCCAAAACCACGTATTAAAATGTTTTAAAAAGTACTTTTTGGTGTAAAAATGAGGGAACATTAAGAAAAGTACTTGAAAACGAAAAATTAGACATACTGGTTGAACTTGCAGTCGAATCTTAAAGTAATTGCAAATATGTTTGTTAGACATGGTGACTGCACGGTGAGGGCAATCGATGTATTAGGCGGACTCTTTAGAACCACCAGTACTTCAGTAAAAACATCTTCACAAGAACATAAGAAAACAAAGTTATTCTCCACTGGGTCACAAAACATGTGGGAATCCTCAGCATGAGAAGGTCGACGAGCTTGAGTGGAAGGGAGTTTTCAAGCCGCTAATGGGGATGCATTGGTAACAGTAATAAAAAGACTCTTTTGAAACTAATAAAGTTTGTAACAAACGTATCTGAGTCATCCATTCAAGTATCCAAGAATTACCTGAGGTTGGTAAACGGTCTTTTGACAAGACATTGCAAACTCTGGGTACGGGTCTTGACAGTAAGCACATTTTCGGGCAGAACACATTTTTATAATGGGTAAGGCCCATCAAGTACTAGAACATTATTAATTCCGTACAATATTTTAATATTTGTTAGATTAATAGACTTGGAGGACACATTACGGAAATGGATACCAATACAGAGTTTGAGGGAAATACAATAGTTCGCATGGTCGCAGTACCTCTTTTCAACGATATCAAAGAACATATTCGAGCAATGCATTATTGAGATTATATAGGGGCCCGTAGTCTAGTAGGTAGTATGTTGGCTTATTAGCCGTAAAACCAGAGTTCAGGCCCCAGGCCAAACATTAAAACAAAATACAAAAACTATATCTTCGGCGATTTCCTCTTAGCAGATTTCTGGCAAAAACTCTGAGAGTAAAAAAACCTGCCATGAAAAGTTCCTAAAACTATATCTGTCGTTCGGAGTCGACTTTAAACTGTAGATCCCGCCATTCACGTATAAAATTAACACACACAACATAAGTGAAGTGAGAAACTAAGTCAATAATCCATACTGAAGAGTGGTAATGACCAATTATGTATATATAGCGGCCCATATCGGGAAGAAGGGCAAAATATTCAATAGTTGACCAATGTGCAACTAAATTACAGTGCAACCTTAGAAGGAAATCGTGTAGTATGGAGACGTTTTGTGGGTACTATAGACTGCCAAAACTGCTACCACCTTAGGTTGTGACACCTTTTAAAACTGGTATAATGTTGCATTATAAATTGCCAACTATTGTTACACATGCAGTACGTAAGCAAGGTTGCCATATTGAGATAAAAATGCTTAATTTGTATTATTTAATAAGTTGCAGTGTAGTGTGCGTGTGTATGTGTGTGTTGTAATCAGTTACTTATTAATTTTCTCTTTTTAACATGTTTTTGTTGTTGTTTGTGTTGTTGTTTGTGTTATTGTTTTATTATTCAATACAATTGGCCAATTTAAGTTCAGTTACATGTATACACGCCGTCTGTGGCTTTTAATGGACGATAATGATGCGATGGTTACACGATTTTTAAGTATGTAATCGATAAGTCGATATATATAAGTATTTTGGGGTCGTTGTTACTTTTAAAATGCAATTTTTTTTTTTTAATTTGTTTAAAAAAACAAAACAAATAAATTATTTGAAATTATTGTGAACTCCTCAAGCTGAACCAAAAGTTAATTTAACTGTGCTGTGATGTGCTGTATTTTACTAAATAACGGCCAATAATAGCCAAGAGTTGTTTGAATATTTGCATGTTTAATATGCTTTTTTACTTTGCATTTTTTTTTTTTTTTTTGCTTATTATAATTATTTAATGGCATAATATTTATTATTAATATTAATATTACTTAATTTGTTTACAAAAATTTTAATATTATAATTATTTTTGCAAAAATGCCATAATCTTTTTTCCTATTATTTATTTTCTTTTCTTTTAGCATGAATATGATAGCATCACAGTCTTAGTCTGGTTGAAATAAATCGTTCGTATGCGTGTTTAAAAATCATTAAAAAAAAACCGAAAAGCAGAAGATTTCAACCACATTATTCGTTCGGCATGATTGATTGTAAATGTTAACATTTAAATTCCAGAAATCTTAATTTAATTTGAAATTCAATTTTTTAAGAGTTTTATTCTAAAGAGCAGTCAGGCATACATTCACAATTAACGGGTGGTTTTTTTAATTGGTACATTACATTATTTTAGTTAGAATAGAACCTAGCTTCTCGCACCACCCAATATTTTATTTGATTTATTGATTTTATCCATGAGCGGCGGGACCTACAGTATAAAATCAATCCCGAACGATAGATTTTTTAGAAACTTTTCATTACAATTTTATTTCACCCGCACTCCTGTTGAACAGAATTCACATTCCACCACGTGAGGTGACCATGTCGTCCTAATTTTCAATATGGCATGAATTATGTGGCACATAGCGTCGTCCTATTGAAACCACATATCATTGCTTTCCATTTCATTCAATTCAGGCAAAAAAAAGTTGGTAATTATCGATAAGTTCAAATTTGAAAATCAAAGACGCAATCCATTATTTTAGCAGCGCCACATTTGGTGTTAACAGTTGTCCTTAACAGAGCACTGTTACCTGTTTAGAAGTATCCATCTGAACAAGCCCATTTGTTAAGAAGCTAATTTTAAGACAAATACTAGATCTATGAGCGCCATAACATCCTCAAAGAAAGGTTGCAAGGCCGCTTAGTTAATCAGCAAAAAGTGCCATATAAAGTGATATGGTAGTGCGAAAATTAACTTTGAAAGCACCAATTTTTGAATTGAAAATTCTCTGGAAAATCAGTAGCCATTTGCGAACATATAAGAAATAGTATACCATACAGACTATATGCAAATGATAGTCCAGAGGTTCCTCTTTCGATTTGTGGTAGTGGGCTAACTAGAATAATTTTGTAAGTTGAGGAAATAATAATAATGAATGAAAATGAAAAAAAAAATGTATGGCAATAGTCTGTAATAATTGCAAAGTAGAGAATAATCCCCTATTGCCACTGTTAATAGTTAACAGTGGTCTGTTAATAGCAAAGTTTACCTGTTTAAAGGCAAGATGTGCCCCTGCTAAAAGTATGGGTTCGCATCTTTGGTTTTTAATTTCGAATTCATCTTCATACACATACGATTTATACTGCTAGTCACTGACAGTGACGGTCTGGCCAAAGTCGTTCCCAAAGGAATATGGAACAACGTCAGCCAAAAATACATGCCAAACATTAATTTTTTCGGAACGTATTTGATGCTGTTGGATCTCATGTGAATCGACAATATTGGATGCTAAAAAGCAAATTTTTGTGCCATTTCTTTTATTGCTATTCATCATCTAATTTTCAAATGAATTAAACTCAATAAAAATCAATAAAATTTTAATATTTTATGGCCACAGTATTTAATATTTAAATTCCCATGTTCCATATTAGTTTCTTCTTTTTTTTTCAAGTTTTTCTTAATCATCCATCAAGATATTACAATAAAATAATGTTATTTACACGGCTTATGAATAAAATCATTATTTTTCTTTTATTTATTCTCGTTATTTTCTTTCATGAAACTGAAACTTTAAAGACCTACAAGCGTTAGTTTTTCTTCTGTTGTAAATTCCATTAATGGGTTAATTACCTGGGCAGCACTGGCACTTGCAGCAATCGTTAGTCAGCAGCACAAAAACGCAATTTAAGAAAATTACAAAAAAAAAAATACTTTGAGTTGCCAACTTTAACGTAATGAAACGTTTAGAAAAAAAACAGTTATTATGGTAAAAAAAATCATTTTTCTTTACAGTTTCGTTTACAAACAAACAATCTGAAGCAATTTTTTAAAATATAATTTATTTTTTTGGTTGAAAAAAAACATTTTTTTTAAATTTGAAATATTTTGAAGTTTACTAGAGTTTCTAAGTATTTTAACGGGTAGGGGAAGAAGTATATTGTAAAAAGGCATTTAATAAAGAGAAAGTAAATAAAACCGCATATTAATCTTGATTGTGATTTATATAAACATTCGAAATTATTGCAAGAAAACTGTTAAAATCCGATTATTCAATGAAAAATGTTAAAACATTTGGATGAATCAAATCAATTTTAAATCAATTACGATAATAAATGTAAAGCTTCTCTGACTGTAACAAGCAGCTAATTGATACCAGAAAACCCAGTGCTATGTTTAATGAGTGAGATTTTTCAAATAAATTATATTTTTTGTTAAGAATTTGGCAGGGCTGGTCAAATATTTTTATTTTATTAGTTAAACTATTTGAATACCTTTAATTTTTATAGAAAAATAATTAAAAATATTAGAATATATTGAAAAAGTTATATTGAAAAAGTTATTTATTATTTTTTCCAGGCCCTTATTTAACATTTTTTTAAGAGTGTAGCAAAACAAGTCACATATTTTTATTTTATTAGTTAAACTATTTGAATACCTTTAATGTACTCACTTTGTAATATTTATGGAAAAATAATTAAAAATGTAAGAATATAATGAAAAATTTAAGTTTCCCTATTATTACTTCCAGGCTTTTTTATATTTTTCGTTAAGAATTTGACAGAACTAGACATTTACTTTTATTTTATTAGTTAAACTATTTGAATACCTTTAATTTAATGTACATACTTTGTAACATTTATGGGAAAATAATTAAAAATATAAGAACATATTGAAAAATTTAAATTAATTTTTTCCAGGCCTTTTTCAAATAAATTATATTTTTTTGTTTTAAGAATTTTTTTCCATAAATATTTTTGATTAAAACAACAACACTTTTACATATTAAAGTCTTTTATGAACGAAGAAATAAATTATTGGTTAAAATGTATTGCGGATGTCCTTTATTTGACATTTTCTCACATTAGCAATTACATATTTTACCCTACAATGTCAATAAAACTGTGTATTTAACTTTTTCACCACACCAATGAGTATCAATATCAAGTAAATATCCAACAACAACAACATCAACAACATCAAATATTTTAAACACACTGTAAAAATGAAATATTGAGGCCAGTTAATGATGTTATGATTGCTGTTGGTTGTTGCTATTATGATAAGACATTCAGAGTTTGGAGTTGTTTTTGGTTTGATTGAAAAGAAACTAGAAAATAAATGTTTGTGTGTGTATGTATGTAGATATTAAATAAAATATGTACGAAATCTTGTTTATTTTTTGGATTTACGTGCGTTGTGCGGTTAGTAGCAATTATTTCTTTTAGCTGTTACTCCCTATTCCCCTCTATCACACAGTCAAACACAATCCAAGTTTTGGTTTTCGTACGTTTAACAGTAATTTTTTTTCTTCTTTTTTGTTTTTTTTTAGGTAAACTTTGTTGTTGGTATGTATATTATCAAAAGCTTGCTTAATATTTGGTATACATTTGCAACACAACCTGTTGCTTTTAAAGAAGTAGCAGTAGTAGTGTGGTAAGCCTATGGCTATAATTCACCTCTCAATGGTGATGTTTTTTTTCTTTTTGTTTTCTTTTCTTTTGTTGGCGCCTTAATTTGTTATTCATAATTTGCATAGAGTTCTTTACAATAGGAGATGTTGTTGTTGTGGTCGTATTTATTTATGTTTTGTTTACAATTTGTTATTGTTTTTTGTTTTTGTTTTTTGTTCATAATATTGTATATCTTAATAGAGTTTCTTTAAAAACTGTGTTGTGTTCTTTGCTTAAGTCTTTTGTTTTTTTTTTCTGCATCTTTGTTGCGAATTTGAAATATTTTGCCGTTGTTTTATTTTCGCGGACAGTGTTACCGTTAAAAATTGTTAGAAAAAAATTCTTTGGCAAAAATCTTATACAAAAAATTATTCTGTGTTTTATAATTAATTTTTATTACACAAGCCTAAATCGTTTAACGGCGTTTTATTAAATTAATTTTTATATTGTATTACTGATAAAGCAAAGGTCCAGAGAGTAAAAAGTAATCAAAATTTCTGAGATATATGGCGAGAACAACTAAAAATTCCCAATTTCAAAAAAGGTGACAGAAGAAAATAGATCAAATATTGTGGTACATTCGCTATAAGATCGCATATCATCAGGTCAAGGTACGCATGCTCGATTAAAATTTGCAATTAAAATATGTCAACCGTATCCCTGATGTCTATACAACCGATCATATCATCATACTAAGGCAATGATCCCCAAATTACAAATAGATTTCCATCAACTATTGCCATACTGGATTTTAAGAAAGCTAACACATATGCATTACAAATATTTTTCCATATTCGCGAAGGAATATGGAATAGGAGGAAAAGGAAACTGTCAAGTTGATATTAATCAGTGTCAACCATCAGCATCAAAATTTTACCATAAAGCAGTGATTGTCTTAACCTAACCTTACTAAATACAGTGATTGATTTAGTCGAGAAAGACTGGGCCCAATGACAAAAGTCTGCATTAAACGAGAGCCGAAATAGGCAATAGTTTTCTCTTCTGTAATCTAGTCTAACTTCTGGAGAAAACATTTGAAAATAAATGAAATCTCTTACTTGCGATCCCCTTCTATAGCCAACTATTCCTTACTACATGCCTACCGACATATGTACATAATTGGCCATTACAACATTTTTGTCAGGATTACGACCTACTTTCTCACACCACTTATATTGCGAATGTTATTATATAGATGATTGGAGGGACTTACAGTTTAAAGTCGGCTCCGAACAATAGATTTTTTTTTCCAGAAGCTTTTCATTGCAATTTTATTTACTCTTAGAGTTTTTGCCAGAAATCTGCTGAGAGGAAAGTTGCCAAAGAAAAAATTTTCATTGTCTGACATGGTGTTTGAACCGTGGTCTCACGTCTAATAAGCCAACACGTTATCTACTACTAGCAACAATAAAATAGTTTACTAGCATGCTTTCTATGTAATTCAGATCAGATAAGTTTGGCAGTGGCGTAAGATTACTTCTCAAATAAGGGCCTAAAAGTTAGAAAGCAAACATATTTTCATAAGTGGTAGAAGTTTTACCAGGCCATGGGAGATTCATACAAACAAAATACAAAATTTCTACGAGAGTAGATCTAAAAACGTTAAAGCAATTCGAAGTCGCCGTAGCCTAGTAGTAATGCCTAAAATAGACTTTTGAAAGCTGATTTAGAAAATAAAAGAACTTTTAATTAAAGACCTTGAATTAAAAGCAAAAAAAGGAAATATTTTTGCTTGTTTATAACAATTATAAAAGTGAAATCTTTAATTAAAATTTTTTAAAAAAAAGATACAAAAATAACTGAAAGAGATCCTTTCAAAAAATTTATTTGCTTAACATTTATGGGCTGTTAAACATGCGCCAAATATTACGTTATCGTGTTTTTATTTTTTATTTTATTTTTTTTTTGTTGGATTTTAATACAACCACTATTCATTTAAGGAAAAACTTTAAATTTTAAATTAAAAGTTTATTATTTTGTTCTTAAAAAAAAAAATACGAAAAAACACGCTTAAAGGCCATTTAAGCCATTTAAAGAGTGTTTCAATTAAAACAAGTTTTGATTTTTTTTTTCTTTAAATTCTTAATACATAAATACTACTACAGACTATCACAATAACAACAAAATTTAAAAAAAAATAGAAAAAAAAATTATTGTTATTAAAAGCAATAAAACCTTGAACTACTAAAAACAAAAACAACAAAATATTAAAAAAATTATTGAAAATTAAAGAATAAAAAAAATCAAAAGTATTGCCAGTACGCACGTTAACTGCTGCTTAAATTAAGTGAAATCCGTAATCAAAAATTAAAAAATTATAACGAAATACTTAACGGACAGAAACGCATTCAATTTGAGTTGAAAATGCATACTCCTGTCCTCTCTATAGAATATTTGAGAACCTTCTTTCGTTGGTTACATTGGTCTAGAATAATTTAAAACAGTACGAAATGTTTGAATTGGATTTATACTATATTATTGAACACTACTGTATGGTGTAGACTTCTAAATATTGATTAATTATGAACCTGAACGTGGACTTGTGTTTAGGAATAATTTGTTTCTATTTCAGGCTTCAAATAAAAAATGTAAAAAATTAAATAGAAAACACTACGCGTATAGAATAAATAAATATTATTTTAATTTAAATTTGTATACACAAAAAATGAAAAAAAGAAGAAATCCATTGTACTATAGCAAAAAAAAACGTGCAAAATTTTAAAATACAACACAATAATATCAAGACAGCAAAAAAATATCGTTTATAAAATTTCCCCAAATCCTTGACAAAAAAAAAACAAAAAAAAAATATTTTTTAACAAAAATTAAAATTTTTAATGACGCCTCAAAATATTGTTAGCGAGGCCTGCCTTATATTCTGTAACTTTTTTGGTTACTTGGCAACAACTTGAGTATTCAATATTGATTAAAAATATGTTTTTCTTCAAAAATTAGTGAAAATCAAAACTATTTGATAAAACATGCGAATTTTGTTTTCTTTATAAATATAAAAAATAATGTCTGTGAAGATAGATTTTAAAATCTAACTCCCCAGACGCAAACCAAAAAGTTAACAGAGCTCTGTTATGTTATTAACAGCACTCTGTTAGACAATTAATTTGAGGGTGGGAAAGAAAAAAAAGGAAAAATTAATTAAATTAATGAGTAAAATAAGAAAAAAAGCAGAAGTTGATAAAATAAGTCCTATAGTTACTCAATGTAACAAAATATTGCGTACAAAAAAAACTAAAATAAACATATTATCAACATTTCCGAAGCTATTGTAATCCGTTAAATAAATCATATATTGGTGGAAAAAACAGGACAACATGGGCGGACAATGAAAGTTGTTTTTAAAGCAGTTGGACGTCCTTTAACTAATTAATCGCCAGAAACCTTAACAGCAGGCGATTTCATAGTAGATTTTGAAATTTTCCCCAGATTTCAGATTTTAAAATCCACTGAAGGTCCTTTTGCTCGAAAACAGGACAACATGGGCGGACAATGAAAGTTGTTTTTAAAGCATTGGACGTCCCTTTAACTAACCTAATCGCCAGAACCCTTAACAGCAGGCGATTTCATAGTAGATTTTGAAATTTTCCCAGATTTCAGATTTTAAAATCCACTGAAGGTCCTTTTGCTCGAAAACAGGACAACATGGGCGGACAATGAAAGTTGTTTTTAAAGCATTGGACGTCCCTTTAACTAACCTAATCGCCAGAACCCTTAACAGCAGGCGATTTCATAGTAGATTTTGAAATTTTCCCAGATTTCAGATTTTAAAATCCACTGTTAGTCCTTTTGCTCGAAAACAGGACAACATGGGCGGACAATGAAAGTTGTTTTTAAAGCATTGGACGTCCCTTTAACTAACCTAATCGCCAGAACCCTTAACAGCAGGCGATTTCATAGTAGATTTTGAAATTTTCCCAGATTTCAGATTTTAAAATCCACTGTTGGTCCTTTTGCTCGAAAACAGGACAACATGGGCGGACAATGAAAGTTGTTTTTAAAGCATTGGACGTCCCTTTAACTAACCTAATCGCCAGAACCCTTAACAGCAGGCGATTTCATAGTAGATTTTGAAATTTTCCCAGATTTCAGATTTTAAAATCCACTGAAGGTCCTTTTGCTCGAAAACAGGACAACATGGGCGGACAATGAAAGTTGTTTTTAAAGCATTGGACGTCCCTTTAACTAACCTAATCGCCAGAACCCTTAACAGCAGGCGATTTCATAGTAGATTTTGAAATTTTCCCAGATTTCAGATTTTAAAATCCACTGAAGGTCCTGTTGCTCGAAAACAGGACAACATGGGCGGACAATGAAAGTTGTTTTTAAAGCATTGGACGTCCCTTTAACTAACTTAATCGCCAGAACCCTTAACAGCAGGCGATTTCATAGTAGATTTTGAAATTTTCCCAGATTTCAGATTTTAAAATCCACTGAAGGTCCTGTTGCTCGAAAACAGGACAACATGGGCGGACAATGAAAGTTGTTTGTAAAGCTTTGGACGTCCCTTTAACTAAATTAATCGCCAGAACCCTTAACAGCAGGCGATTTCATAGTAGATTTTGAAATTTTCCCAGATTTCAGATTTTAAAATCCACTGAAGGTCCTTTTGCTCGAAAACAGGACAACATGGGCGGACAATGAAAGTTGTTTTTAAAGCATTGGACGTCCCTTTAACTAAATTAATCGCCAGAACCCTTAACAGCAGGCGATTTCATAGTAGATTTTGAAATTTTCCCAGATTTCAGATTTTAAAATCCACTGAAGGTCCTTTTGCTCGAAAACAGGACAACATGGGCGGACAATGAAAGTTGTTTTTAAAGCATTGGACGTCCCTTTAACTAACCTAATCGCCAGAACCCTTAACAGCAGGCGATTTCATAGTAGATTTTGAAATTTTCCCAGATTTCAGATTTTAAAATCCACTGTTAGTCCTTTTGCTCGAAAACAGGACAACATGGGCGGACAATGAAAGTTGTTTTTAAAGCATTGGACGTCCCTTTAACTAACCTAATCTCCAGAATCCTTAACAGAGCGAGTTTTCATAGTAGATTTTGAAATTTTCCCAGATTTCAGATTTCGGAACAGAATAGATTGCAGATTGTAAAAAAGCCAATTTCAGCTGTTAACATAACATATTTCAGATTTAACAAAGAAACAGCATTGTTTTTAAAGGAAGTTTTTGTAATACAGATTAATATAGATGGTATACAGTCGTTTAAATTAAAGTAGATATGGTCTGGTGGGTAGGGTGTTGGTTTAGTAGACACAACGTCGGGGGTTGGAATCCCATGAAGGTCGCCCATCTGTTTTTTTTTTTAATTTTTTCTATTATATAAAATTAATCAGTATATTAATATATATTTACGTATTAATAAAAATTAAAGAATAGAAATAAACCCAACTAGGATTTGAATTGGGCTATGATTGAAAATAAGCAATTGAATTTTAAGTTCATCTGTCAAAGATATTTTCAAAAATGTTGTGTTTTATTAATTATAATAATTCTACTGTATTTAAAAATTAAATTAAATAATAAATTAAAAAAGAAAAAAATCCAAAACAATCCCAACTGGGGATTGAACTCGGCCATAATTGAAAATATACAACTTTATTTCGAATTCTTCTTTCAAAGATATACTCGAAAGACAAGTATGTATTTATGTATTCTCAACTCAACAATATTATCACATCTCGATTTAATCCCTGGCCAGGATCTTTTTTCTTTTTTATTAAATATAAGTACGTCATATATTTATTTATGTATTGTATTTTCCTTTGATTTTGTTATTATATTCATATAATATTCTACATATTTAATTAATTAAAGTTTTAATTTTGACTTTATCATAAAAATACATACATGTAGATTTTATACATACATTTAGAAGTAAAAAGAAAAGAATAATCTAGTTTCAATTGTTACAGAAAAAAGTTCTTTTTTAATCGTAATCATTAAATTAAATAAAATGTAGAATTCATGTTCATTACTACCAGTTATTAATACCAGTCAGTACAAAGTATGCAAGACTGGAATGAATTACTTGCTTGCGGTACAACGAAAACAAACGGGGAAGTCCCAGTTTTGTTTTTCCTTTTACACTACAGTTATTTAAATATAAAAAAAATTGTTATGTTTACTCTCCATAAAAGTAACTAAATTCAAACATAAAACAAAGCAAGTTGACGTCGCCGTGGTGTAATTGGTAGAGCGTTAGATTTTTAGACCTAAGGTCACCGGTTCGAGTACCGGGTGGGGGGCGAATAAAATATTTTTTTTTTTTAATTTTTTTTGTACTTTAAACGTATTAAGAATATGCTAATAAATTTAGTTAAAAGTTTAAACTTATTAATTTAATATAATATTATATATAGATATATGTACATAACTATACGACATTTAATAACAAAAGAATAAAAATGCAATGCATAAATATACATGTATTTTATAAAAATCTTGCTCAGAGATTTAATCAAGCTGTTTGTGATTATTGTTATGACTTGTATACAACAAACTTTTCAAAATATTTTTAAAAACAAAATTTCCAATTCAATTCCATATTCTCAATCATGACCGAGTTCAATCCCTAGTTGGGGTTTTTGTGTGATTATCTTTTTTTAGTTTTTTAAAGCATACATTGTATATTAAAATACTGATATGACTATTTACTGATAAATTTTATACATATATTTGATATGTTTAAAAAAACATTGAAAAAAGAAAAAATAATTTATAGTAGCACCTGACCCGAGATTTGAACTTCCGATCTTACGTTTACAAATCCAACACACCACACACTACACTACAGCGACTTTAATTCAAATCGCTGTATACCATCTATAATAATCTGTCCTACAAAAACTTCCCTTAGAAACAATGCTGTTTCTTTGTTAAATCTGAAATCTGTTATGTTAGCATCTGAAATTAGTTATGTTAAAATCTGCAATCTATTCTGTTCTGAAATCTGAAATCTTGGAAAATTTCAAAATCTACTATGAAATCTCTTACTTGCGATCCCCTTCTATAGCCAACTATTCCTTACTACATGCCTACCGACATATGTACATAATTGGCCATTACAACATTTTTGTCAGGATTACGACCTACTTTCTCACACCACTTATATTGCGAATGTTATTATATAGATGATTGGAGGGACTTACAGTTTAAAGTCGGCTCCGAACAATAGATTTTTTTTTCCAGAAGCTTTTCATTGCAATTTTATTTACTCTTAGAGTTTTTGCCAGAAATCTGCTGAGAGGAAAGTTGCCAAAGAAAAAATTTTCATTGTCTGACATGGTGTTTGAACCGTGGTCTCACGTCTAATAAGCCAACACGTTATCTACTACTAGCAACAATAAAATAGTTTACTAGCATGCTTTCTATGTAATTCAGATCAGATAAGTTTGGCAGTGGCGTAAGATTACTTCTCAAATCAGGGCCTAAAAGTTAGAAAGCAAACATATTTTCATAAGTAGTAGAAGTTCTACCAGGCCATGGGAGATTCATACAAACAAAATACAAAATTTCTACGAGAGTAGATCTAAAAACGTTTAAAGCAATTCGAAGTCGCCGTAGTCTAGTAGTAAAGCCTAAAATAGACTTTTGAAAGCTGATTTAGAAAATAAAAGAACTTTTAATTAAAGACCTTGAATTAAATACAAAAAAAGGAAATATTTTTGCTTGTTTATAACAACTATAAAAGTGAAATCTTTCATTAAAATTAAAAAAAATAAAGATACAGAAATAACTGAAAGAGATCCTTTCAAAAAATTTACTTGCTTAACATTTATGGGCTGTTAAACATGTGCCAAATATTACGTTATCGTGTTTTTATTTTTTATTTTATTTTATTTTTTTTTTTTTATTGGATTTTAATACAACCACTATTCATTTAAGGAAAAACTTTAAATTTTAAATTAAAAGTTTATTATTTTGTTCTTAAAAAAAAAATACGAAAAACACGCTTAAAGGCCATTTAAGCCATTTAAAGAGTGCTTCAATTAAAACAAGTTTTGATTTTTTTTCTTTAAATTCTTAATACATAAATACTACTACAGACTACCACAATAACAACAAAATTTAAAAAAAAAATAGAAAAAAAATTATTGTTATTAAAAGCAATAAAACCTTGAACTACTAAAAACAAAAACAACAAAATATTAAAAAAATTATTGAAAATTAAAGAATAAAAAAAAATCAAAAGTATTGCAAGTACACACGTTAACTGCTACTTAAATTAAGTGAAATCCGTAATCAAAAATCATAAAAATTATAACGAAATACTTAACGGACAGAAACACATTCAATTTGAGTTGAAATTGCATACTCCCTCCTCTCTATAGAATATTTGAGAAGCTTCTTTCGTTGGTTACATTGTTCTAGAATAATTTATAACAATACGAAATGTTTGAATTGGATTTATACTATATTATTGAACACTACTGTATGGTGTAGACTTCTAAATATTGGTTAATTATGGATATGAACGTGGACTTGTGTTTAGGAATAATTTGTTTCTATTTTCGGGCTTAAAAATAGCGAAATTAAAAGAAAAAATTTATAAAAAATTAAATAGAAAACACTACGCGTATAGAATAAATAAATATTATTTTTTTTAATTTAAATTTGAATACACAAAAAATGAAAAAAAGAAGAAATCCATTGTACTACAGCAAAAAAAACGTGCAAAATTTTAAAATATAATACAATAATATCAAGACAGCAAAAAAATATCGTTTAAAAAATTTCCCAAATCCTTGACAAAAAAAAACCAAAATAAAAAAAAATCAAAAATATTTTTTAACAAAAATTAAAATTTTTAATGACGCCTCAAAAAATATTGTACGCGAGGCCTGTGTTATATTCTGTAGCGTTTTTGGCTATTTAGCAACAATTTGAACACTCAATATTGGTTAAAAGTGATCTAGACGATCATCAAAAATATGTTTTTCTTAAAAAATTAGTGAAAAGCAAAACTATTTGACAAAACATGCGAGTTTTGTTTTCTTTATAAATATAAAAAATATTGAAAATTCTGCCAATTCGGGCTCTAGACATACACTGTTTCAATTACACATACATAATTGGCCATTACAACCCTTCAGTCAGGATTGCGACCTAGTTTCTCACACCACTTATGTTGCGTGCGTTAATTTTATTCATAAGTGGCGGGACGTACAGTTTAAAGTCGACTCCGAACGACAGATTTTTTGAAAAACTTTTCATGGCATTTTATTTACTCTCAGAGTTTTTGCCATTAATCTGCTGAAAGGAAAGGTTTTTGATGTCTGACCTCGCATCTAATAAGCCAACACCCTACCTACTAGACTACGGCGACTTCGAATTGTTTTAACGCTTTTTGGTCTACTCTCGTAGAAGCTTTGTATTGTGTTTGTATAAATCTCCCATGGGCTGGGTAAAACCCATAGCACTTATGAAAATATGTTTACTTCCTAACTCTTAGACAAATATATCTTTTGAATGCTGCAGCCCCTGATTTGAGAAGTAATCTTATGTCACTGCGAAACTCATCTGCCATGGATTGGATAGAAAGTATGCCAGTAAACTATTTTAATTGGAAAGTAGGGGATAGTAGTCGCCGCAGTCTAGTAGTTAACGTGTTGGCTTACACCAGGTCAGACAATGAAAAATTGTTTCTTCGACGACTTTCGTCCCTGCAGATTTCTAGCAAAAACTCATTACATTACAACTCTTAGGTCAGGATTGTGACCTAGTTTCTCACACCACATATGTTGTATGTGTGTTAATTTTATACATATATTTAGTGGTGGGACCTACAGTTTTAAAGTCGACTCCGAACGACAGATATTTTTGAGAATCTTTTTATGACAATTATCAACCAAACTACGGCTAATTCAAGGCCCTATTTGTTGCCAACCTTAGATACGATAAATTCGAAAATGCTTTAACGTTACTATTTCATTTCGTCAGGTAATTCACTTACTATTATTGCATAAACTTCAACAACATAATCGGAAGTAGTCTTAAAGGATATGAATTAAAGCCTTCAATTATAATTCCTTGAGTGAGTCGGTGCATGAAAGATAAATTTATTGTGAAAACAAACACAGAAATCCACAAAAATAAATATCAATGCCACCAGCCATATGGTTTAAAAATAAATCAAAAAAAAACAACAAAAAAAAAATTGAATAATCATACAAACATCGATTGTGTTTAAATATTTACAAAATTTATACAAAAAAAAAAAAAATTTAATGAAAACAATAAAAAGAAAAATTAATTCCGCCGCTTTATTTAACTCATCAATGATTGAATGACTGAATGACACAAAGAAATTTTTTTTCTCTTCTTTTCTTCTGTTTTTGGTAACAAAATCTGTACGTCATGGCATCGCATCGCATCGCAACTTATCATATCATGTTTAAATTGTTGTTACTGTTACTGTTGCTGTTGTTGTTGTTGTTTTAATGATTTAAACATACACAATCAATGATCAATATTTCTTCATGCAAATTTTGCAATTTTTACAGTTAAAAAACAAAAGAAGACCGAACGAACTTGTATTGAATGAAGTTTTGTTTGCACAATAACGACCGACCGACCGACCGTCCCACCAACATCCATATATGTTTTGTTATTATTTTTTGTTGGTTTTTATTATTTTTTTGTAAATAAAAGGGAATTAATTAATGCGTTTACCTTGAAAAATCTTGTATATTTACACACAAAGTTCAAAATTATTAAATAATTTTGAAAATTTATTGTAAATAAAAAAAAAGGGAAACAAAATAAAATCAAAACCAATATGGGTTATTATGTTTCGATGTGCATTGAAATATTCCCGGAATGAATATTGATTGTGGTAGCACAATGGGCCTCAATGCTGCTGGCCTAAGCCTGTTTTGGTGCACCGTATCCTAAATGGTCTAATAGGTGATTTTTTTTTTTAGCTATTATCCTTTAGGCAACACTGATTTAAACAGATCACGCTTGTTCCGTGTTTTGTTTCACTGTCAAACATCTTCAGTTTGATCTTTAATTTAACCATGAATCGTCTTACAAACGAGCAACGCTTGCAAATCATTGAATTTTATTATCAAAATGCGAGCTCTAATAGGAATGTTCATCGCACGCTTCTTCCATTTTATCAGTCAGTTTAAGCGACCCACTGAAGCTGCTATTCGGGCTATTGTGACTCAATTTTCATTGTGGGATCTTAAACCACTAACTAAAACGCTTACGTAGAGTGCAAACTGAAGAAAATATCGCAGCTGTATCGGCCGTTGTTAATGATCAATGACCATCAATTATTGATTCGTCGCCGTTCGCAGCAATTGAGCCTCTGTTACTTAACAACGTGGAAAAATTTGCGGAAGGATTTGGATATGAAGCCTTTCAAAAGACTTGCATGACATGTGGTTTCAACAAGATGGTGCCACATGCCACACAGCACGCCTAACAATGGACTTATTAAGAGGCGAGTTCGGTGAACATTTTATTTCTCGTTCGGTACCTGTCAATTGGCCGCCTAGGTCGTGCAATTTAACGCATTTAGACTATTTTTTGTGGGGCTATTTTAAAGCTCATGTCTATACAGACAAGTTCGCTTTAATTTTAACGCATTGGAACACAGCACTGAAGCATTTATTCATGAGATACCGGCCGAAATGTTAGAAAGAGTATGCCAAAATTGGACTAAGAGGATGGACCATTTGAGGCTCTGTCCCGGTCAACATTTGCTTGAAATAATCTGCAAACATTAAATTATATGAACCGTACTACATACATACATAATTGGCCATTATAACCCTTCAGTCAGGATTACGACCTAGCTTCTCACACCACTTATGTTGTGTGCGTGCGTTAATTTCTATACATGAGTGGCGGGACCTACAGTTTAAGGTCGACTCCGAACGACAGGTTTTTGAGAAGCTTTTCATGGCAATTTTTACTCTCAAAGTCTTTGCCAGAAATCTGCTGAGAGGAAGTCGCCGAAGAAATATTTTTTCGTTTTGATGTCTGACCTGGGATTCGAACCCGGGCCTTTTGTCTAATAAGCCAACACACTACCCACTACACCACGACGACTTCAATATGGACGGTACTAGTCGATTCAAATAAAGATTCATGCATTTTTCTAAATTTTATGTGTTTTTTTTTTTTAAATTTTTCCTATAGCTCTTAAAAAATAACCCTATATATTGCACAACTTAGGATCATAAACCGAGAACCCCTGTAGTTTGTGGCTTATTTGCATCTGCAACTTAGGGAAACCCCACAAGAAGAAGTCTAACCGGGTCAAATCGCATGATCCCAACACCTCTACATAAAATGACCATGGCCCTCATATCGATCATTCAGAAAATTAAATACGGATATGATAATCAACGATCTGTAATACTCTTCCCCATTGACAGTGGTGGCCAGTGCCACAATCGTTCTTAAAGAAATATTGACCGTTGACATAGTCAGCACAAAACAACGACTTTTTTGCGATGGATGCACTAGATGCTTTTGGTGCTTATGTGGATTGAAAACGCGTAGCAAATTGAGACAATTTTGTTTGTTCGCATACCCATACATTGATCAATGGATCTCATCGCTGAAAATGATATTTTGATATAAATTAGGATCAGTTTCTAACTGCTTCAGAGGCCATTCAGCGAACACACGTGACTGTCTATGTTACAGTCGTTTGCCTTCAGTTCCTGACTTCTATATAATCTAATTTATAAAAAGATCGAGTTTTTGTAAATGATACAATATCGTCTGCATCGTATTCTTGTGCACACCACTTTCACGGACAATAACGATATTTCGGCATACATATGTTCTGTTCCGTAGCCGCCGTAGTCTATTATATAGTATGTCGGCTTATTAGACGTAAGGGTAGAGTTCAAACCCCAGCCCAGACATCAAAACAAAATACAAAAAGTATTTCTTCGGCGATTTACTCTCAGCAGGTTTCTGACAAAAACTCTGAGAGTAAATAAAATTGCCATGAAGAACTTCTAAAAAATCTGTCGTTCGGAGTCGACTTAAAATTACCCCTCCCACCACTCATGGCTGACATAAAGACACATACAAAATGGGTGATGTGAGAAACTAGGCTGTAATCCTAACCAGTGAACTCGAATTTATTCTCTCAGCAGGACAATTATGGCGATCGCAATAAGGGCTAAATTCGCACAGTACGTTACTGGAACAGGACACCTGTTTTGATGAAACAATTTTATAATTTAAACGTATTATTTAATGGTATGTTCCTCCCTGATGATTTTACGAAACAAACGGATTAAATGAGAACTAATTTGACAGATGCAATCTGTCATCAACTGTCAAAGTTCGGACATCCGATATACAAGTCGAAATCAGATATTTTTTGTGAGCCACTGAAAATAATTTCCTTAATAACAAACGGCAACATATGAACGATTTTAGTACTCAGAAGACCCCGATCCCATAAAATGGACGTCAAACCAGAATATCTGCTATTACATGCCATAATGATATTCCAATTGCATTATAACGCGTTTCGTTATTTAATAAAATAAAATATTTTTCTTTTATTACAGAATATTTTTAACTGCTTTGTTTATTTAATAATAGAAATGAATTAATCACAGATTTCATAATATTCCTTCTCTATAATATTGAAATTTTTTTCTCTCTTTAATTACTATGGTCAGCCAGGTCAGTTATTACATTTCAAATAAAAAAACAAAATTACACAAACAACAGCAGCAACAACAAAAACAATATCATAACATCAAGGGGATAATAAATATATGATTAGGAACTAGTTAGGAAAATAAAGGGCTTGTGGTTAAAATGAATACTTTTTAGGTTTTAATATCACATTTTTTAAGTTGTGTATTCATCCATAGAGTTGTTGTAAAAAACGAACACTGAAAACAAATAATAATCAAACGGAAAACCAAAAAAAAAAAATCACAATAACAAATCGACAGTAAGATTCTAGAAGTTGCCACACCGGAAATCAGTAGTTTCAACACCGCCAGTCTATTGCAAACTAACACCTCCTAAATATCTTTTATTTAAACCGTAATATGTTTGGACCGCTTCATTTAACAACTGAAGAATGTCTAGAACTTCCAACTTTTCGGACATCTTTTAAGCGTTATAGTGTAATGATGTTCGTCATAATCGGCCCACTGTGCAAGAAATTTGTAAGATTATAAAGAACTTTTAAAACACTAGAAAATTTATATTTGAAGCCAGTTCAGCGTATCATGATAGTGTACTCACTGCTAAAAATGTTGCTTCTGCTAGAAAAAGTGACAAATAATTCGAATTTTTCGGTTTCACTTCGTTCTCAGCAATTGAGCCTATCGTACGACTCATTATGAAACATTTTACATCTCATTCTTTCAATTCCGCAATTAAAGCCCACAGATGGTTTAAAACGTTGTTCCGAAATGATGGATCAAATGGTTATTCGAACATAATTTTTTTCGTTGGTTACGTAAACAAGTAACTTTGTTGCATATGCGGTTTGAAGGACCCTGAAATGATTGTGGAAAAGCAATTGCACTCCGTAAAACTGACTGTTTGGTAGACGTAATGAACTACAATTTTTCTAAAACGACCGTCCATTCTGAGGGCTATCATAGTGGGCTATATAGCTCTATTAAAGTAGACTTTTTAGGCCTGGACACACCTCGCCTGATTTTAGCTTTTTTTGCATGAAGGGATTCTAGAAGAGTGGTTTCATGCGTTAACGACGTGAATTCACCACCAAGATCATGTGATTTGATGTTGTTTAATTTTTTTCTTGTACTATTATTCCGAAGATCGCAACTACGCGAAAGATCCCTAATATTGTAGCATTTGAAAACCAAGTTACCGCCTAAATATCGCTTGAACTGTGCAAAATTATTTGAAAACTCTATCTCAAATGGATCGCTAGCACTGCAAACATTCCAGAGAAGGTCGTTTAATTAAATTCTATTTCTTATATCGACGCCTCCGTTCTATAACATTCTAAGTCGGAAAAGTGTGTTTTGAGTTATGAGATCTCAAAGTTTTCACGCGACATTTGCTTTCTAAGTAGATTCTTCCCTATAACTTCGGAACGGATCGGCGCAGTATTTAAGTTAGAGACGTAGAACGTATAGAATGGAGGCATCGATATTTATAACAACAATACTAAGGTAACTCAATCGATAAGACTGACATCTTCAGGTTATAATATAAATTTTTTGGTATGAAATTCAAGATCCAAGCATTTCGTCATACAACGGTAAGTTTCACCTTTCAGGCAAAGACTTTAAAAATATTGAAAGTCTTTAACACCTGCAAAGTATCATTTCAAAAAAAAACTATCACAATATTATTTCGATACAAAAGTTGTAAAGTTTAGTTCTCGACGTCCTACTTAAAATGAAAACAAAAAATAACAATAACAAATCAACAGTAAAGTTCTGGAAGTTGTCAAACAGAAAGTGAATAAAGTATAGAGGGTTTTTCTCACTTTGTTTACTTTGATGACAGAGTATAGACTTGAAACAATTAAATTTTGTAATAAAAAAAAATCAAGATACATTTTTAACATGATGAATTCCATTTTTTATTTTTAATTTTTAAATAGTCTAGTCTTTATTCTGTTCATTTCTAACTACTGGGAGAAGCTTAATTTAATTGCAAAAAATTATTGGATTTTGTTCTCTTCTTTTGTACAATTTTATTGAAGTTTTTTCTCTCGCATATTGTTGTATTGAGATATTGTTTTATTTATTGTATTGTATTTTTCATTACAAATTGACGTCAGACCATAATCGACATGTTCTCTGTATGTTCTAATTATAGAAGCAACAACTAACTACACTTGGAAATTGAAAAAGTTAATTGAGTTTATTAGAGGTTAGATTTTGAAATTTCCAATAAATGAATATGGACTCTTATACAATAATAATAACAACAACAACAACAACAATAATAATAACAAAATAATTGCTTTGGATTTTAGAAAATGAAAAAAACTCAAAAAATTTTTAATTTTGTATGATTTATGATGGGAAAAGAAGAAACAAGAGAAAAAAAATATTGTGGATTACATCATATGATAACTTCGGGGGGAAATTGCATTGAATATCCTCCGCTACACTGGATTCGATGCCGGAAATGATGAGATAAGATTCTGCTTGCATTTGTCAAATTTTAGAACACGGGTGCTTGACCGGTAATCTTGCAAAAAAATAGAAACTTCCTAGTGCAATAAAGCTAAAATCGGTCGTATTGTGGCACCGTATCCATATTCAATTCATAATCTTCAATTGCAAGTCAAAAAAAAAGTAAATTTTCATACGGTAACTGTTCTTTTAGGATAATTTTTCGAACACGTGCGCCCTAATGACACATCCAGATACTGATGGACTTCAAAACAGTCACTTCTCTTGAATCGCTTTCCCCAGAATCACTTCTCTTATTCGATTATTTTGTTTATTGCTTAACCAACGAGAAAGAGAAATAAGTTTGAAATATAATGATTAGAAGTCTATTTGCTTCAGCATCTAATTCATCGAAGACATTGTGAATGGTCAGCCCTTTTTACTTGTCGCATTACTTTAACTTCCAACGGATGCCGGAGCAGATGGACGGCAAAACTTCTCCCAGGCATTACCCGCTGAATGCAGAGCAAATTTAGTAAGGTTAACTAGTGTCTGACACAACTGTTATCTGGACACGGTTATTTTTGTAAGTACCTGTTTAAAATGGGGAAAATGACACGACGAAATTGCAACTATGATTATGCGGAACACACCTTCTTTCACTGTCAGAGATCGAGATTGAAAAGAAGGGATCTTGAGGCTTAAGTCGGCGCCTGTACTGTCGGGAACTTCTGCGATGTAGTTCTGAACAGCGAGGAAAATTGGAACAGCATAGCCTGCTACGCTGAAGTCTCACTGAAATTGATGAAAATTGACTTGGATGTGAGAAGTAGAGAGGATGTTTAAACATCTTCTCGGATTTTGTTGCGCAATCCGGACGCGAATATGAATTTAAAGGGGTCAAACCGCTAGACGGACTCCACTTCGAAATAATGCCACAGTAGTACTGGAGTGGGCGAAAGGAGTCCAAAAGAGGGAGAGATTTAAAGGTCGAGGGTCCAACACAGTAGCGTAGGGGTAGTAGTGAAGACTACCCCTAGGGTGCTGTTAGGTACATTTTCCCTCCTCAGCAGTAAAAAAAATGTTGCTTAAATTGAAAACAACAAATGCGGCTTGAAATCAAAAAATCCGAAATAAAAGTAAAAATTTCAATAGCGAGTACATTATGGTGTTAAACAGAGTTCTGACCACATCATCTCTAATGCCTCCACTTATTTCAAAATCTTATTTTATAATTTATTGCTTAAAATGTCGATTATGATGGTAATAATTATTGTGTAATGCTCTAAAATTAACCACGTTTGAGTAGCCCCTTTTGAAGTCACTTTTAACTGCACATTTTTCAATTGCAAAAGATCCATATTCGTAAAGGGAAAACATTTCACGAAATTAATGACTCTTAAGATGAAAGATAACCGTTGTCAGTCTTACCAGACTGGTGGTTTTAAAATTATGTTTCATTTACCTTTAATATGGTAACTTCTAGAATCTTACTGTTGATTTGTTGTTAAAAAATTTATTTTTTACTCAAGTTAACAATTAACGAGTTATTCTGTCTACACAGGTTAGAGGAGATGCACCTGTCGGTCAAGACAAGCACCGTACGCGGAGGTCGAAATTGACCCATTGTACATAGGTTAGGTTAGGTTAGAGGACACACAACATTATTTAAAAACTTTTTTTCGATTTAAAAGAAAACATAGGAATTTAATCCCAATACATACATACATACATAATTGGCCATTACAACCCTTCAGTCAGGATTACGACCTAGCTTCTCACACCACTTATGTTGTGTGCGTTAATTTTATACATGAGCGGCGGGACCTACAGTTTAAAGTCGACTTCGAATGACAGAATTTTGAGAAGCTTTTCATGGCAATTTTTACTCTCAGAGTCTTTGCCAGAAATCTACTGAGAGGAAATCGCCGAAGAAATATTTTTCGTTTTGATGTCTGACGTGGGATACGAACCCGGCCCTTTCGTCTAATAAGCCAACACACTACCTACTAGACCACGGCGACTTCATTTTATTTAATCCCAATACCCCAATAAAATATTTAAAAAAGTTGAGATAATTTTAGCCCATAACACATTGTCTCGAAGCTGGCAATATACCCGATTAAATTGGCGATGAAAAGCGGAAATTCAAAAAATATTGACGGTCCGATTAGTCGCTGGCATTAAAAAAATATGATGGCTTCACCTGACATGCAAAGAATTTGCTCGTTTCCATTGTGATGGTGATGAGTTCATTTGCAAGTAATTAGAAAAGCGGGAAAGAATATTTGCTTGGATTGTATGTCTTACTATAAAAACTGTTTAAAAGATTGAAAACAAAATCAAAACTCATACGAACGAATCATTAAAAATTACATAAGCAATGTTAAGTTAAAAAAAAAATCGATAAGTTTTGTTTTGTTTCATTTAAGAGAGTGTAATTTCAATCAAATGAAATGTATGGTGATGGATTTGTTTGTTTGCCTTTCATTTCTTTAATAAAATCGTTTTTCGTTTTCATTTATTTTTAAAATCTGTTGACGTTATTTAGTAACAATCTCTACGTGCCTGCCTGCCTGCCTGTCCGCCTGCTGGCCTGCTGAATAATTATTATCCGAGCATTTAATTTTATTTCCTGTTGCTTATAAATTAACCCTTCAAGTAACCGATTGGTTGGTTCGTTGGTTGATAATTTGCTGAAATTGTCTCATCACAGTTTTAAAGTGTACGCCTAGTAAAACTAGCTCGCTTTATTACTTTGTTTTTATTGATTCATGTTTGAAATAAAAGTAAGAGTGAGGAAAAGAAAAACAAATAAAAAACAAACTCATTGAATTTTAAAGAAGAAAAAAAAAACAACAAAAAAAATTAAATTTTTATTACTTTCCACTTACTTTCATGAATTTTTGTCTATTTTTAACAGGGACCATCACTCACGAGATGACCCCAATTCAAGCAGTCCCTTGTTTGGGAAGACGGGAATGTGAATTGCAAAGGAACGGAATGAGGGAGTTGTATGTGACAAATTGACGTTGAGACTATGGTGAAAATCGAATTCACAATCCTAACATTCTCATAATTGGTTATTATAACCCTTCAGTCTGGATTTCTCACACCACTTATGTTGTGTGCGTTAATTTTATATATGAGTGGCGGGGATCTATAGTTTAGAGTCGACTCCGAACGACAGATTTTTATAAGAAACTTTTCATGGCAATTTTATTTACTCTCAGAGTTTTTTCCAGAAATCTGCTGAAAGGCAGTCGCCGAAGATATATTTTGTCATATTTAGTTTTGATGTCTGGCCTAGGTTATGAACCCGGACTTTACGTCTAATAAGCCAACACAATACCTACTAGATTATAAAGCTGAGAGCAAATGTGACGCCTTATAAGAAAAGACCAGGCCAGGATTCAAACCCAAGCTCAGACATCTCACGAAAACCAAAAACTGAACAAATATTTCTTCGGCGACTTTCCCTCAGCAGTCTTCTGGCAAAAATTCCATGAACAATTTCACAAAAATCTGCCGTTCAGTGTAGACTGTAAGTACAGCCACTCAATTTAAAAAATTAAAGTATACAAAGTGGGTGCTATGAGGAACTAGGTTGTAATCCTGACTATTTAATGCCCAAATTAAGTAAGTTGCACGTATGCTATATTGCGGATTTCCAGATTCATTTGCAAAGCGTATTTCCCAAATTATGTGCTCCTGCCACATGGTTGCATACATGATTCCATTATAAAAAAAAGTTTACGAAAGCTTGTTGCACTCCAAGACTCGCTAGTGTATAGGATAACTGTCTGGGTGTTACATAAAACATAATTGGTTATTATAGCCCTTCAGTCAGGATTACGATCTAGCTTCCTACACCACTCGTGTTGTGTGCGTTAATTTTATACATGAGTAGCGGGGGATCTTCAGTTTAAAGTCGACTTCGAACGACAGATTTTCAGAAGCTTTTCATGGCAATTTTTTATTTTAACGCTCAGAGTTTTTGCCAGAAATCTTCTGCGGGGAAATCACAAAAGAAATATTTTCATATTTTCGTTTTGATGTTTGAGCTGTGGTTTGAACCCTAACCTTACGTCTAATAAGCCGACTTACTACCTACAAGACTACGGTGACTGGGAGTTCCTCACGTTAAATATTTGAATTTTCGTGTTCCTCGAATTTTTTGCGGGTCTCCAGATCTTCTTAAGCGAAGTGAGACCCGAGCAGCGATATTTAAGAGTACTTGATACAATATTTTATACACAAGAAAATACGTTAAGGCTTTAAGACACCTCTCCACCAACGCTTTGATGGTAGAATAAAAACAAATAGCCTTTACTACTATCACTCCCTATAACTTCCGCTTTAAAAAGAAGAATTCTTTGGCGATTACTTCTAATTCTACTCCATTTGAGAAATTAGAATTATTTGAAAACCTCATTCTTAACGCTAGTCATCAACAGAATAAGAAGAAGAAGAAGAAGAAGAAGAAGTGTATTAACTCATGTATGTACTGCTGGTGATAAAAACTTGAAGTAAATATTCGCTTAAATTGGCAAAAATATCAACAATCTAGTGCCGTACAGTCACTCATTCAGTCACGGCCAGTGACTTAGTCACTTAAAGCAACGGTTTAAAGAGTAAGAGCGCGTGTAAGTCCTCTTAAGCGACAAACGACAAC
The DNA here is from genome assembly GCA_014635995.1 of Sarcophaga peregrina. Taxonomy (NCBI): domain Eukaryota; kingdom Metazoa; phylum Arthropoda; class Insecta; order Diptera; family Sarcophagidae; genus Sarcophaga; species Sarcophaga peregrina. The sequence continues at coordinate 94,125,907 of CM025789.1, forward strand.
AAAAACAACAACAACAATTCGTATAAGACTTACATACCTAAAGCGGTTTTAGCTTGATAAACCAAAAACTGTTGGTTTGAATGTAATGGTGACGGTGATGGCGACGGTGATGGTATTACACAAATGATAGTCATTGTGGCGATGGTAAAAACCGCTTAAAGTTAAATTGCAATGATTTTTTTAAGTTTTTTTGTTTTCTTCATCAAATCGAAACACTTGCCAATAAGTTTCCATCTCCTTGGCTTGTATAGAAGCTTAAAAAAGCACAGACACACGCAGTAGTCACTTCAAAAAAAGAAACTCTGTTGGCTGTTGGTTGGCTAGTTGGCTGGTTGTCTTGGTTGCATTTGTTTTGAACGCAATTCACTGACATGCCAACACTATGAATAACGACGGACGGTCTGGCGGTCTGAAAGGAGAGGTGACTGGCTGGCAAAAGACCAAATGGTTTGAAATATTTTTGCAGAAAGGGGGGAAATAACAACAAATGGTTGGTTTTCTTGCGTTTCTTTTTGTGGTTTTCATAAATCTTGTCTTGCTTTGCCAGTCAGTAGCTTGGCACCGTACGTACGTACCATCGTAAGTAGAACTTGGCGGTACAGGGGGAAAATTGTTGTTTCTGTTATTGTTTGTGTAAGTTTTTTTTCTGCTCGTATGAAAATATTTATAGTTTAACAAATTTTTGAAAAGTTTATCGTATGAATTTCACCGAAATTAAAACGAATTTATAAAGTACGCTACACTTGTATGCTGGCCAAAATGATAGATGAATAGACTGTAAAGGAAGATGCATTTTACAGTCATTTGAAACAACAGACAACTACACTTGCTTCCAGTTAGGGCATGGACGTCTCGTTTGGCCTCACGACGATAACGTGAGTGCATAGTTTTGATAGAGTAAATCAAAACGGTGATGGTCTTATTACGCTACTTTCAGATGCTCTTTCCTACTCTGAAGAGAGTAAAAAACGCCGATCTTTGGGCTCTTGACAGAAACTTTATCACGCTTCCAGCGGTTCTAATTATCGGATGCTGTTATGTTGAAAAAATTTTAAAAAGATAATCACGTGCGCGTTCCATTAGAGTCAGCTTACTATACCACTTTTTACACCACATTATAAATGAAGGCGGTAATAGTTCTCATCTCACAAAGTTTCTTCAAAAAAAAATGGATTTCAAGCTACTCTCATGCGTCATTACGCGACTACTAAGCATTTACATTTTAAATGGAAGAAGTTTCTTTCGTCTCCCACCTACAATTTATGCAAAAATCGTGCAAGAATCGCTTAGCCAACGTGTATGGCTATCTATTCGCCAATGATCATAAGAACAGAGACCAAAAGAAGATCTGCACACCATTTTTCTGTGTAAATATTAGGCTGTATGGGAAACTAGACTGAATCATCTTAGTACTGATAATATTTTAGGAGTAGGGCTGCCACGGAATCCGGGCAAATCGCTATTGCATTTAACAGATTTAGCTGAGGTCAGTAATTGCTTCTCAAGGTACGCTAATTGGAAAGTAATTGGCTTAGATTGTCTAACTGAACTCGCCTAGTTTAAAATCAGTTTATGCAACCTAACCAAACCAGGATTACCCTCATAGTGATGATGTTTCATCTTTTTTATTTTCATTTCTGCCAGGACAATAGGAAAGTTGGAAAGCATTTATCACATCTTCCTTACCATTTTTCTACGTTGTTTAAGATTCATGTATTCAGCCTTTCCAGCTATGCAGATTCTAGCATAATAGGATTGCTATTTTTCACGGTATTTGTAAAGCACATTTAAGCGCAAATAGGCAGACGCTTTCAAAATAACCTATTTAAGAAGCTGTCTATAGCGAAATACTTTTAGTGGGAGCGTATCATGATTTTAACAAGAGTACATAATAAAACAATTAAACAAAGTAATAACTGTTTAAAAAAGTTTTATAATTCAACCAAATCTCAAAAGTCTGCAACGCCTTCATAAAATTGGTGCACGGTTTTCATGCAACAAGTTGCTTAGCCTGTTATTAATTGCGTGTCTGGTGTTTATCTTGGCAAAACTATTTCCAACTTTTTTTCTCTCTCTTTTTCGTTTTAAATGCTACAGACTTTCTGAATTTTTACGTGCGTTTTAAAACAAAACAAAACAAAAAAAAATAAATAGGGAGAGAAGTAAAAAAGAAGGCAAGAATAAAATTAAATGCAATTATTATTCATTGAAAAAATATATGCACTAGTGGCATGTAAAAGCATTTCACATGTTCCAGCCCTGTAGCTCAAATACAACACTGCATTGCAATTGCTTTGATAAGAAAGCAAATGAGAGAAAACGAATTAAAATAAACCACATTGAATGCAATTGTTGGTTGATAAAGCAACCAAATAAGAGTCAGTCAGAGAGAGAGAGAGAGTTAACGGTGATGGTGGTCATTTAATAAAAAAAAAAAAACATACACATAATGCTACTGTAAATAATTACACATTAAATCAAAGTTCTTATTATCATTACTCAAGTTCTAGAATCATATCGAAATCGAATTCCACACAGTGTCAGTGGAATAGTTTTTCTTTGTACTCAACTACTGTACTCTCTCTCTCTCTCTCTCTCTTTCTGCCTCTCTCTCCATCATTTATTTTATCCACACCATCATTGCAACAAACAAAACATTTTGTTGTAATAATACTTGGGTGCAGCAATGCACGCACATACAGTATGTAATTGTTGTTATTGCAATGCCATAAGATTTAGCCACTCACTCATTTAGTAGTAGTTGAGTGAGCAAAAGTCGGGTGAGTAATTGACCGAATGATAGATGTACTCAGCTGGTGGAATAAATGAAGTCATACATAAGTAATTTAGACACACACACACACACACACACACCACACAACATATGTACATACATACATTCACGTTCGTACATAAAATGTAAATGAAATTTTCTGTACATTTCGACTTCGTTTGTTTATTTGAATTGTATTTAGAAATACGATAAATTATGACAACAAAATAAAATTATTACAATTCCAACAACAGGTGTTCCTAAGCTGTAAAGGGTTGCCATACTTTTGAAATAGCAAAGTAAAAGAAAATAAAGATATTTTATAAATAAACTAGCTGACTGCCTCTCGCCCGGTGTACAGTGTATCTTTCTAGTTCAAAATTTAATCAAAATCAGTACGTTATTTATGTGAGGCATATAAAGAATAACAATAATAGGTCCGAATCACAAGTACCGCTGACAAAGTTGTAGTTATTGTACTCGCTGCAAAATAAAAACCAACAGATACGACTTATAGGTATACCTTAGGGAGGGAGGGTTATCACGCCCATTTTTGTTGAATTTGTCGTTAACGAGTCTACAAACTTATTCACCAAATTGTATTCGTCTACGATCAATATGTACCTAAATAATCAATTTGAAAAGTTTGCCACGCCTACTTTTTGCTGTATTGAATTTTTTTTTTAACCCTCTAAATCTGTTAAGATTTTGAACAAGAAAAGAGTTCAATTTTAACGATTTGCCATGCCCGATTAATATATAGGGATTTGCTGTATATGTTGCCCGATTCTCAAACCTACCCGATATGTACACAAAATGTCATGAAAATCGGTCCATCCATTTCGCAGGAGTTTAACCACTAGCACCGTGACACGAAAATTTTATATATTAGATGTCTGTTACGGTTTCTCGGGAAGAAACGCATGCGAAATGTCCATCACTCTGTCGTTATGTTGGCTGTGATATGTAACTTATTCGAGTCGTGAGGCACGTAGCGCCATACTGTCATTGGTGTCCATGTTAATTCAATTCAAAGCAAAAAAAAGGTGGTAGTCATCGACCTACATCACCGACGTCATGTTCAAAAAAAAAAAAATATTTACCGATGACGTCGCCAATCCAGAAGTCGTACTAGACAATAGTTTTTGTAGGAATGCATGGTCGCTTTAGGTCCTCTGTTGATTTTGTATCTCATCTCATATTCAATAATTTTCATGGTTTACGTACCCTTTCATCCAGATATGCGCCTTAATACTGAAGCCAACTTACAGGCAGTTGCCTATTTAGCAAATACTCGTCGGTGTCAAGACACAAAGCAAGGAGTGTTAATCGGTCGCTTAACACTAAACCAGGGTACTCGAGTGCTCATGTCGGTAGGACGACAATGACGGTTGTAAACTAAACGAACGCGCAGACTATTACCCAAACAGAATATTAATTTTGATAAAACAATTTCATGTGACTTTGAATGCTAGGCTCCATACATTTAGATTCGCTAAACTAATAACTTGATGACCGTTATAACCTGTTAAAATTAAAGGAGGTCCTATTGGATGCCTCGATATATTCAAGTACTACTCCTAAATGCTTTTCTTTTTCTTATTTTTTGTATTTATGCATGGCTACCCTATTTTGTTTTATTTTTAATGGACGTTAGGTAAACAAAATTGTATACCCACCAACAGAACACAAAACATGTGTAACAACAATAACAACCATATTTATGAATTAAGAGTTATAATTATGCTATAATAAAGAGCAAGAAAACAACAAGAATAATAAAAACAAAAACGAGTTATTATTTGTGTTTCAAACTCTTTTTTTATTCGTTACACATACTTGAATTCTAATTACAATTAGAAAAACACCAAATACTTACAACTACAACTACTAGTGTAGCAAAGGCAAAACAAAAACAAAATAAGCTAAAAACAACAAGAATCAACAATTAATAAATATTAACAAATACAACAAATGCATGTCGAGGAGTTAAAAGAGAAAAAAAAACAAATTTAAACAAAGTAATAGAATTCCCTGTAGTAAATAAAGTAGTCGGTTGATAAAAACTCAAATTATAAATTAACTATTCTGCAATTGACTACAAATTAGTTTAAATCTCATGCAGATATCAACCAAACGTATTGAATAGAAACTAAAGTAAGAATGAAAAAAGGAAAACAAAATAAGAAAATGTAAAGAAAACAATAATAAAACAAAGGAAGCATGTCTCGGTAAATCGAATGTCAATCACAGCAAATACGGTATTTTAGGTGTTGCTCAATTTTATTAAAAAAAAGGGAAAAATCCAAGTAAATATTGCAAATTTATAATAAAATCTATAAAAGTGATAGTGAAATAAAATAGTTCATTAAAAATCTAAATCAAAAAAACGTATGTATATACCAAATCTATACTTGTACTAGCAATTATGAAACGCATTTATCTGAGCACTGTTGGTAAGTATCTTGTACAATCGTAAAAATATGTCTTATTACTTATGTTGTATTTTAACAGATAAAGTTACAGAAAATGATGATGCCAATGTTCCCTAATTTGATGTCAAATTTTCTGAAATGAATGCCAAATTATCAGAAATAACAGGTAAAATGAAAATATGTTTTGTCTAACAAAATATCACGATTTTCTGATGAATATTTACATTTCAAGGCGAAATTAAGGAGTTCAAACAGAGCCCAAAATGAGATTATAATGGCAGCATTGTCTACCCAAAAAATAGTAACCGAAAGCCTTGTTCGACAGGAAAAACACTATGTGGCAATTAAGCCTATTTTTGGAATAAACACCCTCGAGGAGCTGAAAGCGCTCGATGATAACATAATCGATGAAAATCAGCAAATTTACGTGAGTTTTTATTCGTCTCTACTTTTATCATTTTCCAAATTTTTGTGCATTTTTGCAGACCAATGCCATGAAATTATCACTGAAAGGGAAATGCCAAAAACTATAACGACAATTTTATCTCTGCAATTGAATCTTGCTAGAAATATTGATGGCACTTATGGCAAAAAGAGCTTGAAGGATTACAAAAAAGTTTTTGATGCATTGATGGATGCACTTCGGCCTCTCTGTAATAACCCAGACAAAGAATTACGCAACGCCTTAGCCGTTTGTGTTGGAAAAAACTTAATAATATTACTTAATAATATTTTACTTTTGAATTTTCCTTCAGTAAAAACTTTCGAATGTATGTATAAGTATTCTTTTCATTTAACTTCTTTTTATTACAACTTTTATTTTAAGTTCTGAAATGTACATGAATTTTCTTTTAGTTTAATTAATTTTTTCTTTGTATTATAATAATTATTTCTATATACAAATATAATGTATATAATATAATATAAATAAAACTGTTTAAAATTGAATTTTAAAAAAAGTGGTTTTTAAATAATTTAGTGTAAACGAATATTTAAATTAATTATATTTTATTTAACTACAAATTGGTTGAAAAATAAGTAATTTGTAGTCAATTTAAAAGTCATGCAGAGATGACCAATTGACTACCGCATAAGGACATGCCAATGTTAAAATAATGAGTCGGCGACAAGGGAAAAAGGCACTTAATCAACTAGTTGTGCTTATTAAAAAAAGTTTCAAGTTACTTTAAAATTAGTTTGATTTCCTACAGGGTTACTACTGCGTACGTTTACATACTATGTAAGCATTTGTGCGGATGTATGCGTGTGTGTTTGTTTGTGTGTGTGTGTGTGTGTATACAATACATGCTTATTTCTTAATAACGTCCGTTCAACTTACGAAGAACGTTTAGCGAAATTAATGTTCGTTTGTTATTGATTGGCGGCCGGCCTTGTTCTAATAAGAAAATTTTTTAATTTATTTTCGATTTATCGATAACGTTATAATAATAACAATAATACCGATAATAACAATAATAACAATAATAGTAATAATAATAATAATAAAACAATAAAATAGATTTTCTTTTGTGGAAATTAAACACCTTTGTGTTACACACACACATATAAACACATGAATGCATATATGAAGTAGTATAAGTGTAAGTATCAGACACTATTGGAAAAACACAATTTTCCTCAGCAATAATTTTCCTCGCATATAATAACAGGAAATAAAATAATTTACAAATAAGAAAAGAAAAATAATTTGATTAGCTCTACTAAGTTAACCCAATTGAAAATGTTACAAGAAAAACGCTTAAGAATAGTTCCAAGGTTAAGATTCTCTGGAGAGATCTTGAAAAAAATAAATTCGAAAACAGAGAACCCAAGCACACAATTATTCTTATTCAATTATTATGGCAACAGTGGCCAGTAGGCCTAAGGTCATGTGGGAATTTTCGATGATGCGAGAAGGGGAGCTTCTACCACGCCCCCAGATTAATATCCTTCTATGAAATGGCAACGGATCTTTAGAAAGGTGTGCTCCCCGAAAATGAAGATAAAGAGAAGCAAAAACTCTTCGCAAACTAATTAAGTTTAAGGCAAATAAAACTTTTGTTGAAAAATTGCAATAAAAGGAGATCTAAATAATGCATTAGACTTTCAAAAAAATAACCTAAGGTTGATAACCGGCCTGGTCTTTTGACAAGACACTGCAGATTCCGGGTAGACTTATTTAGAATGGCGGTAGATGCCGTGGTGATGCAAATGAATAATCGGAGCACATTTTTAAAGCCTGTAAGGAAATTCTCATAGCTGGCACCGTCTAGCTTCCTGAAATTTGTCAGGGCAATAGGTTTGAAGATGACATTATAGGGATGCCCTATAAATTCTGAGGGGGAATACGTCGTATTGTCGCAGTGCGAAGATATATACTTCGTGATAACATTGTTGCTATTGCTTAAGGTTCAATTAGTCGTGACTTAACCATAACCACATAAATCAGCTGTTTTAACGAACTTTATGGACATCACTGTTTTCGATTATAGGTGACTTACCATAATGCCATAGTCATAACGATAACCATATTTACCAATTGAATTTTGGTTTTTTGCCATAATCATAAACAGCTGTTTGCTGAATTTACTTACATGTATACACACTTTTTTTGTTTACTTTTGTATTTTTGAACAGCTGTTTATGGCTATGGCAGCACTGATTACTGCTAATAGTAAATTTACGGTTATGGATTATGTTACGACTACAGTGTTATGGTAAAGTCATGACTAATTGAACCTTAAGGTTGATAACCGGCCCGGTCTTTTGACATGGCACTGCGGATTTCGGATAAACTTATTTAGAATGGCAGTATATGCCGCGATGATGAAATTGAATAATCGGAGCACATTTTTGAAGCCTGTCTTCCTACAATTTGTCAGGGCAATAGGTTTGAAGATGACATTATAGGGATACCCTATAAATTTTGAGGAGGAATACAAAACGTCGTATTGTTGCAGTGTGAAGATATATACTTCATGATAGCAAACACTGTTGCGATTGCTTAGAAGCTAAATAAATATAAGCAACATCAGAAACTGTTTAGAAAAATATTTAACACGGGATAACTCGTAGATTGCGTTCCCTTCTAGGGAGCTAAAATACTAGTTATCGCGTACTTACTAATGTGAAAAAATCAAATTGTCGTGTTTGGGCAAATTTTCCTTAAATTGTGGCGGCAGTCAATGTGTTAATTGAAACTGGATGTGAAAAGTATTCTGTTTTCGAAACAAAATGGCAATGTTGTTGAAGTTATTGAATGGCAATAAAATTAAAACAATTTTAAGAGGATAATTATAATGCAAATAACATAATAATTGAAATATGTAATATAAAAATCTTTAAAATTATGGATTTTATTTACTTACCAAAATTATTTCTCCTTAAGAGAAAACTACTGCACCATTAATTTGCGTTTATTTTTCGAAAATCCCTCGGAAACTCCGTTTACTTTTTTACAACAGAAACGTAGACAATAAAAAAAAAGAAAAAAGAAAACACTTGTTTTACTTGCATTAATAAAATTTCTAAAATACCAAACGCCGCACTCTGGTAAATTTAATTTTTTTCTTTCACTTTTTTTTTTCACGTAACAAGAAACAAAATTTCCTTTTCTTTAAAAAAAAAACAGAGAAACAGAAAAAATTTACGTTGGTTTTGGTTTTGTTTTTTTTTTTCATTAATTTAATGGAAGGGCCCCTTTACGTATGCATGTACGTTTAACTGTTATACACGACAATTTTTACATGTGTATGTATATGAATGCAAGCAAGTATGTTGGATTTGTAACATCGTTTACTCGTATTTCATTTTACAACGTTGTTGTGTAGTTTGTTGTTTTTCGTAAATCGAATATTTTTAATACAATGCAATATAATTGATGTTGTTGTTGTGGTTGTTAGTGTGGTGACTGTTTGAGTAGTTATTTTATTTTGTATAGATTTGTTGTTATTTCGTTGGTTCGTTTGTTTGCATTAATGGAATTTATGATTAAGAAAACAAAAGCAAGAAAAAATTCGTTTTTTTTTTGTTTTTTTGTTGTAGACGTTCGTTTGAAAAAATTCACATAAACACATAAAACAACATACAATTTTTGTTGGTATTTTTGGTATTTTGTTGGTTGTTTATTTTTTCTTTTTTCAATTTGATTTTATGTTTCGAAGGAGCAGCCGACAATTCAAGCTGAGTAACCGGTTTTTATTTTAAAACGTTGTTGTTGGAGCTCTATCCCAAATATATCAGCTAAACACAACATAAACTTTGAAACTTTACACTCTCAATCTGCCTCTCTTTCTCTCGCGATTAATGAAATACTGTTTAGTAGTTTAGTTCTCTCTCAAGAAAAAAAAAAATCAAGTAAAAATGCAAAGAAATGAGAGAATCAAACTATACCATTAACAAAATGGCAACAATTTCAACAAAACGGGGGGTCTTTAATAGATTTTCTTGGAAAACAAAGATATTTTCCAATTGAAACGTTTTAAAAACACTTCCTTTTTATTTTCTTTTACAATTGTTTTTACTTTTCTTTTCTTCCATTGAATTTATTTTCTAAACATTATATTTCTGTGTTAATTTTCATTTTTTTTATTAGTTTTCACTTCACTTTTACACCGCAAGAAGAAAAAAAAATTAAAACACAACGCGCCGTTAATATCCCTTCCATACGAAAACACAACCTCTCCATACGATTACTGTCGTTTGACTGAATTGTCTCCGCATTGTTGAATGGCTGTTTAGTGAGCTGCTAAATAAACAAACATAACAGACGTTGTTGTAATGAAATACAGGTTTTATTTTTTTTTTCTTTTTTGTTTTTCCTCTTTGTAAAGTCTTTTGTAGACTTTATCAATACAACAATACAATATCGTTTACTCAACACACAAGTCCCAGCTATGTTTTAATGTTTTGATTTTTTCACTGCACATACTCTTCTGCAAGTACAGAGCACGGCTAGTTGGCATGTAAATATAATTCAACAAGTGTATTGTAATTTTACTGCCTCTATCTCTCTTTCTCTATATTTTATTTTCTTTTGCCTTTAAACAAAATGTTCGTTATTGTTTGTTGTTTTTCCAATTTTATGTTAAATTTTTATGAATGAGAACTCCAGTATCAGTGCGTGGTGCAACAAGCCAGCGGTAAATAAAATTAAATACTTAAACAATATGCGATGACGTGAGTATGATATTCTAAGTGAGCGATATAAGAACTTAAAGTACAATCTGTGCGATTGCCGTATATGACGTACTGACGGATTGACGTATGTGACGGACTGACGGATTAACGTATATGGCTGATTATGGTGTATGACGAATTGACGGATTATACGTTAATCCAGATTAACATATATGACGGACTGACGGATTGACGTATATGATGGATTGACGGTTTGACAGATATAATTTAGCCACTAACGATGAAATTTTTGATTATATTTAGGCCCCATTCTTAAGTTGTTATACTTTTTGACAATATTATTAAAAGCTTCCAACTTAATTTTATACTTTAATCTTTAGTCACGTAAATACTTGAGATTATATGGCAAGCATTGTTTTTTTTTCAAATTCATGTGCAGGATATGTACAGCAATTTCTAATTGAAGTCATCGTAACAATGCTCATAGAATTAAAAGTTAGTTTAGGTAACAGTACCAGCTGATGTAATTCAACACATCGATGTTGGTTCTCAGATTTATTGTGATATTCTCTAGAGGTTTGCCAGCGGCAGAAGAACAGTATCGAAGGCAATCTTATATATTCGTAGATGCAATTGCTTTGGAAACGTGCTGTTTTGGGTAGATAATAGACGGTTCATAAGCATCTGTCCTGCACATACAAGATAGTATCAGAAAGGGCAATTGCTGGGATATGCGGTAATATGCTTTATAGATTCTGTTGAATGGAATAAAGTAAAACTATTGCCCTTAACGCGTCCTATAAGAACCGAGCACATCGCATAGACAGTTGTCTTTCAGTTGACTGTATTAACGTCACTAGCAGCCCTTTCATTAACAGATCCCATAGGAGGCAGTTAAACTACATTCCTTCTAAGTTAGCGACCATCTTTAATAAGCATATTATTTAAGCTATAATTTGTTGGACAACTGTGCTATGTTAGCTTTATTTCTTATGAGACAATAATAAAAAAACTTCCAATTTACCTGTAGGGGTCAAGCGGTTTTTTCCGCAGGATAGGGATATGCGATTATAGCTCCCTTGGAGCCTCCAGCCTCTACCCTATCAGGACCGTTAGTGCGTGATATCGTCACATCCTGCTAGAGGTGGCCCTGCTCTTTAACGGAACACTACGGATCTAGACTGGGGAGTCAATAAACACCCCCCTCTCAGCCGGGGTGACTATGGCTGACCCCCCCCCCCCTTTTTTCTTGGCACGACTCGTTTTCTTCTCGGACTTCTCTCTGCCCACTCGTTTCTGACTCGATTGCCCTGAGCTGGTGGCTGTAACTTTCTGGACCTAGTTGTGTATGCACGGTAGCACCGGGGTGAAACCCGCTGTGTGAACGGCTCCAGGCTAGGGTTACAGCTGCCCCCGTCCCGTTAAAACCCTGGCAGGCCTCAAAGTACGTTCCTTGTCCGTCGCCGTTAAGTTGGTGGTGTAGGTTCGGTTGAGAGGACTCCCGATTAGTACCCGGTCTGGCTCTGAGCACCTGTCCCCATAAGGGCTGGTGCCAACCCTCGCGTGGCCTCCCTGCTTGCATAGATAACCACGGGACCACTAATGGGTAACTACACTTGCGGGCAAGGATAGCGGCTTTGAGTGGGGACCCTTTTACAATGAACTCTGAAAAATCAAACCCAAATAGACCAGCGCTAACTCAAGTAGGCGAGCGCAAAGCATCCACTGCTACCAGTGGACGCACAATTCTCTCCAGGCAGGCACCTGTGAAAAATGCAGCTGCCCCTTCGAGAGTTAAGTCCCGTATTATTACTTCGGTAAAACCCCGCTTGGCACACAAGGTTCCGGCTGTTAAGCCGGCTCCCAGTGTCGCCACACCTCCTGTTAGGACACCTTCCACCGAGGCTCCGTCTACCTCTAAGGCGGCTGCGAATATGCCCTCGCACTCTTCGGTTGCCGCTAAGGCATTGACTGACAAGTCTGGCGCGCATGCCCCTGGCACCAATCCATCGGGTGTCAGGAATACCGTGAGTGCTAGCGTGAGGGCTTATAGAACTCGCAGATCAGCCATGCGCATCATTGCGAAATTTGGCTCGACCGACCCGGCTCTCCTCTCAGAGGATGAGAAGGAACGGCTTGCCTGGGCTAAGGCCCATCGTAATGATCGCCCCCCTGCTTCTCCGATCACGGCAGAAACGGGTCCAAAGAGGCAAAGATCTACCGAGCTAAACGCTCCTCTCCAGCCTCCGAAGCGCTCCAAGGTGGCCAATCCCAATATCCCCCCGCCTACAAGACCGCGCTCGGCGCAACCCAGACGCCCTGTCCCCAACAAGCCTTCTAAGCCTCTTAGTGAGGTGTTAAAGGAAGGTCTGACCTGGGCAATTGTTGACCGGAGCCACCCCGATGGTTCCATTGCCCCCACTAAGTGGAGACTGGTGGAACACGCGCTCCTAGACGTCTTCCTTGGAGTAATGGACTCCAACCCTGGCCCTTCACCTGGCTGCACTGATGCGGGGTGGTATCAGGGGCACATTAAACTGGTGGCGTGCTCCGACCTCCGTTCTATGGAGCTTTATAAGGAGGCCATCAGCAGGATTGGGGAAGTCTGGCCGGGAGCTAAGCTTGCTGCTGTCCCTCCAGACCAGATTGCTAACCGCCCCCGATCCAAGGCGAGAATTCCTACTGGACCATCGGACCCGGAAACCATTTTGAGGATCCTCAAGGCCAGTAACACCGACCTGCCTACCCATAACTGGAGGGTAGCTAAAGTGTCTGACCAGTGGGGTGATTACCGCGAGGTGGTGATCATCCTGAATGAGGAGTCACTTCCATTTATTACTGCCCGTGGGGGCGTGATAAAATATGGTTTTAGTTCAATCGAACTAAGGGTCTATAAGTCGGATTCTCGCGCTGCTGCTCATCCACCAACAGACCTCAACCCAGTAGACACTGACCCACACCAACCCCTCCTACAGCACCCTATCCCATCTGACCCTACCCCATCCGACCCTATCCCTGGACCCATCGAATCCGCCGAAGACGTCGAATGTAGGAGTGTGAGCAGCCACTCTTCTCGACGCTCCTCTTCCAGCAAGAAGTCCAATTCTGAGCTGGTGGGGGAATTCTTCGACGGCATCGATATTGACGCAGGCGTTACCTCCCCGTTGTCGGACGAGGAGAACGCTGATGTGACAATGGTTGATTCTCGAGTCAATGCTGAGAGTCATCCAAATTAACCTACAACACTCTAAAACCGCCTCCGCCGCTCTGCTCCTCCGACTAGCAACTGAGGATGTAGAGCTCATTCTGATCCAAGAACCCTGGGTCGTAGACGGCAGGGTTTGTGGACTCAACACCAAAGGATATCGCGTAGCGTATATCCAGAATTCAGGTAAGCCTCGGGCTTGTGTTATGATTAAGAATAGTATTAACGCTCTTCTCCTCCACAGGTTCAGTGATAAGGACACCGTTACCATGGTCGTCGAAATTAACTCGATGACCTTCTGGATCACGTCATCCTATATGGCTCATGACTATGGGCTCTCTCCCCCTCAGGATCCCATTGGTCGACTGGTAGCGGATGCTAGGCTGCGCGGTGTTCCGGTCATAATCGGAGCAGATGCTAACTCCCACCACACGATGTGGGGTAGTTCCGGTACCAACGAACGGGGTGAGTGCCTCCTTGATTTTATTATAAGTAATAACCTAGCTATAGCTAATCGGGGTGATGAGCCAACCTTCCTGACTTCTGTTAGGAAGGAGGTGCTGGACATCACTCTGGTTAGCTCCGATTTCTCTACTAACCTTAAGAACTGGTTTGTATCTAATGAATGCTCCTTTTCGGACCATAGATACATTACCTTCACTATTGACACGAACGCGTGTCCTCCTTTCGTGACCCCTCCGGTCAACAGGAGGAACACGAATTGGACCGTTTTTAGAGAGAAACTGCGTTGCAGCCTTCCCTCTGCCCCCCCGACTATAACGACCCGTCTCGACGTGGATAGGGCTGCTGACACACTGTCAACCGCTATTAGGGCGGCAGCCACATCCTCCGTCAGACCCTCTGCCCATAGGGGCAAGCGTAAACCGCCCTGGTGGAACCAAGAGATCGTTGATCTACACCGATCTTGTGGTAGGCTCTTTAACAGGGCGAAGACGACAGGTGAATGGTCTACCTACAAGGCCAAAAAGAGGGAACTTAAATACGCTGTGAGGCGAGCGAAGAGGGCCTCGTGGAGGAACTATTGCGCGAGCATAGAATCCTCTTCCGAAACGGGCCGTCTTCGTAAAATTCTAAGTTCCACTCATAAATCACTTGACTGTATCCGACGACTTGACGGACGTTGGACTACGTCCAGCTTGGAGACACTTGAACTCCTCCTTGATACTCACTTTCCAGGAAGTGTCACATTTGGTGGTCAGGCCTTTTATCAGGTTAATGAACCACCGTCTGGGAACTATTCCCCACTGTCCCTTACCCTTGGCCAAGTGCAATGGGCTGTTAGGTCTTTCAAACCATTCAAGTCACCAGGACCGGATGGTATTATTCCAGGTGACATTCAACATGGGGAGGAGATAATCCTGCCCTGGTTGCTTGCCATCTATAACGCTAGTCTCAGGCTCCTCTACATCCCTTGGAGCTGGAGAATATCTAGGGTGATTTTCATTCCCAAGGCTGGGAAACCGTCCCATACTGGGGCAAATGATTATAGACCCATAAGTCTGTGTTCCTTTCTTCTGAAGACACTGGAAAGAGTCCTCGATGTTCATATTAGGGCCTCGATTGATTCAGCGCTTCTGTCCACTTCACAACATGCATATACGAGAGGTAAATCAGTGGAAACAGCACTTCACTCGCTTATCTCTCGGGTGGAGAAGTCCTTGCACGTTAAAGAATACACTTTGTCCATCTTTTTGGACATTGAGGGCGCATTCAATAACGTCAACCCGGACGCCATAGTTAGGGCTCTCAGTTCTCTGAACCTGGGACAGGATCTGGTCAGGTTCATCGAGCTTCTCCTCAAATCGAGGATAGTGACCTCGACAGTGGGGGCCTCGAATTGTCAGAGAATGGTTTGTAAGGGTACTCCGCAGGGCGGTGTTCTATCACCTCTTCTCTGGAATCTTGCAGTCAACTCACTCCTGAGGGGGCTGGAACAATCTGGCAATGAGGTCATAGCATACGCTGACGACATTGCCATTGCAGCGTCGGGAATTTGTCCGCAGACACTGTCGGACAAGCTGAACTTGGCGCTGTCAATCGTGTTGGACTGGTGTAAGGATTTTGGACTGTCTATTAACCCCTCTAAGACCGATACGATTCTTTTTACGAGGAAATATAAAATTCCGACCTTCTCCCTTCCCAGCATAGGGGGGACCAGACTCACGTTGAGTCCCGAGGTTAAATATCTGGGCCTGATCCTTGATCCCAAACTGAACTGGAGGGCGAATCTGGCTGCTAGAGCACGTAAGGCGGCATGTGCAGCCTACTGCTGCAGTAGGGCGGTCGGAACCAGGTGGGGTCTTCGCCTAAGGATCATGCGTTGGATATATTCCATGGTCATCGAACCCAACCTCTTATACGGTGCTGTGTTCTGGTGGACTGCTCTGGACAGACAATACAACGTCAGACTTCTTGACAAGGTCAGAAGGTCTGCCGCCATTCATATAACTGGTGCTCTACGCACCACCCCCACGAAAGCCTTGT
Source organism: Sarcophaga peregrina (assembly GCA_014635995.1). NCBI lineage: Eukaryota > Metazoa > Arthropoda > Insecta > Diptera > Sarcophagidae > Sarcophaga > Sarcophaga peregrina. The sequence continues at coordinate 94,141,964 of CM025789.1, forward strand.
TCACAATGCTAAACTGGCTACCTACTGTGCTTCTCGCAAAGCAGGTGGCCAAGTTTGCTGCGACTAGACTTAATGCTCTCTCTCGTTGGCACATTGTACCTTCTGGTCACTCCACAATTCTGGAGATTGACCCGGTGGTCCCTGGTAACATGGACTTTTTCCCTGCTGAACATTGTCTTGATAGATGTTTCCACTTTCTGATTCCGAGTAGGGATGACTGGAATCCTGATACGATCGTCCCCCCGGATGTCCTGGATATATATACTGACGGCTCTAAACTCGAGGTTGGGGTCGGAAGCGGCGTCTATTCTAGGAAACTGGACCTGAATATTTCTCTCCGTCTGCCGGACTACTGCAGTGTGTTTCAGGCGGAGGTGATGGCAATCTACCGGGCCGCGCAATGGATCCTCGTTAACGATGCTCCTTTCAGTCGTGTCTCGATCTTTTCGGACAGTCAGGCTGCGATAAGATCTCTATCAGGGTTCGTGATCAACTCTAGGATCGTTAGGGAATGTCGTCGCTGTCTCGACCTAGTCTCAGGGCGCTTCACCAGGGTCTCTCTGGTGTGGGTCCCTGGGCACAGTGATATTCCGGGAAACTGTAGGGCCGACGAGCTCGCCAGAGCTGGTGCGCTCCTTCCGGAATCCTCTTCTATTGAGATGGGTATGCCACTTGCCTCGGTCAAGTTTACCATTGCGCGGAGGTTCCTTCGGGACGCCAACCTATCCTGGGTAAACGAGGAGTCCTGTTCCACCGCTAGACTTACCTGGCCCAGGATGAATGGAAGGCGTACCAACCAACTACTTAGTCTCGGTCGTGATGTCATCTCGACTGTAGTGAACGTGCTTACGGGTCATTGCATCATGGGTAGGCACGCCGAGAGAATGAGGCTCCCTTTTAACGACTTCTGCCGTGGATGTAGGTCCACTGAGGAAGAGGAGAGCGTCGTTCACTTTCTTTGCCAGTGCCCGTCTCTCGCTAGGAGTAGATATAGGTTATTTGGCTCCCCATTCCTTGCTAGCTTAACGGAGCTATCATCTATTGATATCAAGGATATAGCTTCGTTCATCAAATTTTCTGGCTGGTTTTCCAGTGTGGGGTAGTCGTGCTTTTATTGTGCAGCCCTTGCGCTGACCAACTTCTTCCTTTCCCTGATTTGGCGGAACTTGGTTAGTACAGGGACTGCGTTTCACCCGTGGCATCACAACGGGCCGCCATGCGTGCTCAAGTGAGCTTTGTGATATCAGAGCTACCACTACGACCTAAGACCTAAGACCTAAGACCTGTAGCGACAAAACAAATGTCGGAAATTGATTTTCCTGGAGAGAAAAGAGTGGGTGTTGTTCTCGATTACATTTTACATACTATCACCATTCATCATTCAAAATTTCAAATTTTATTTAACCACATAATAAACAACAACAACAATAATAATAATAATAACAACAACAACAAATGTGATTAACGTCAAGATTCAATATTTGATAAACGAAAAAGTCATAAAGAGTCAAACATTAATTGCCCAACTGACTGTAATAATTTCAATTGAAAGCAACGAAAGAAAAATAAAAAAAAGCAAAGAAAATCCACACTCATCCAGAGTATCCAAAGCATACATATGAACGAGGAGAGTATGTAGCAGGGATGGGAAATTGACCTTAACAAATTGTACTAACTTTCACAAAAAATTTTACTATTTCCAGCCCGATTGTACTAAATCCATACTGCCTCTAGAGTTCCGAATCCGATCGATGATGACGGCATGGAGAACCCGCCGCCTAGCCATGAAGAGGTTAAAGTCGCGATTATGCGACTTGAAAACAACAATGCGGCAGGTCCTGATGGCCTCCCCGCTGAATTGTTTAAGACCGGATGTAATAGGTTGGTAGGGCGCATGCACCAGCTCATCTACAAAATATGGCTAGAGGAAAGTATGCCCAACGACTGGAACCTCAGTGTCCTCTGCCCTGTCCTGAAAAAGGGAGACCCTAAGATATGCGCCAACTATAGGGGTATAAGCCTTCTCCCTGTCGCATATAAGGTTCTTACAGGCGTATTTTGTGAGCGACTGAAGCCCCTCGTCAAAACACTGATTAAACCTTATCAGTGCGGCTTCAGACCTGGCAAGTCCACCATCGACCAGATCTTTACACTACGCCAAATCCTGGAAAAGACCCACGAAAATCAAGTCGACACACACCATCTTTTTGTCGACTATAAGGCTGCTTTCGATAGCCCCATAAGGGATCGTGTTTTTGCCGCAATGTCTGAGCTCGGTATACCTGCGAAGCTGATAAGGCTATGCAGAATGACGTTGAGCAATACCTGGAGCTTCGTCAAGGTAGGAATGGACCGCTCCGAACCTTTTGATACCGTGCGAGGTTTCAGACAAGGCGATCCCTTATCATGCGACCTCTTCAACTTAGTCATGGAGAGTGTTCTGCGAAAGGCGGGAGTGCATCGTAATGGCACTATTTTTCAAAAAAGAGTCCAGTTGCTTGCGTACGCTGACGACATCGACATCATAGGGCGTACCAAACGAGATGTCGCTGCTGCCTTTAGTGCTATTGAATGGGAGTCTAAGAAGTTGGATCTGGCAGTAAATGAGGGCAAAACGAAGCATATGTTATCGACAAGTAGAACCGTGCGGCGTATTGATTCACAAATTACGGCCGATAACTATACTTTTGATACAGTCAAGGAATTCATTTACCTTGGCTCCGCCGTTACCACCGAAAATGATGTCAGTCTAGAGATCAAGCGCAGGATTACTCTTGCCAACAGGTGCTATTATGGTCTCAATAGGCAATTGAGTAGCAGAGACCTCTCTCGCAAGACGAAACTAATACTCTACAAGACGCTCATCCTACCGGTGGTTTTTATGGCGCAGAAGCATGGACCCTATTAAGAACTGATGCAGCTGCCTTGAGAGTATTCGAGGGAAAAGTCCTACGTATGATCTTCGGTCCAGTGCGAGTTGGCGATGATTTTCGTATCCGATTCAATAGTGGGCTGTATGAGCTCCTCAACGACATGGACGTTGTACAGCGTATTAATATCCAGCGGCTGCGCTGGCTCGGTCATGTCGTTCGATTGGAGGAGGATGCTCCGGCGAGACGAGTATTTGATGCGGGGATCTGCGGAAGTCGGCGAAAAGGACGACCTTGTATCCGTTGGAAGGACCAAATCGAGGAAGCCCAGTCATCGATCGGTGTGACCAATTGGCGTAGTCGCGCAAAAAGCAGAGGCGCCTGGAAGGATGTGTTGCGACAGGATGAAATCCGTTAATCAGGTTGTTATGGTCAATTAAGTAAGTAAGTAAGTTTTCATAATTATAGCACCACCCTAATTTTTTGAATGTCTAACAACGTACATTTATAACAACAATATCACAATATTTCATCATGTGTAGTGTTAATGTAAAAGAAAATATAACAGTAAGAGTAAATATAACAGTAAAAGGAAATATAACAGTAGCCTCTTAAAGAAATAACACCCAAACCAAACCATGAGACTACCTACTTCCCCCAAAATTTCTTTTAGTAAAATAGTTTGGTTCCTTTCTAAGGTCACGTCTAAGTTCTACTTTTCTCCATCAGAGAATATGATCCGAAGACAATTTTGTATTCATTGTTTGCTATTATTGAAATGATGGTGCTGCTATAATTTATTAAACTTTGGTTCAAAAAAATCTTTTCTACATTTGCAGATGAAAGTGGAATGGATAATATTCCTTTTATAAATTACACAGTGATGAGACAGAATATTTGAGTAATGTAATAAGGTGGGCAAAATTTTGTAAATTGTGCTAAATAAGTCATTGAGGTGCTATGGTGTTTTTGATTTTCAAATAGTGCGTACCAACCTTTCCATCCCTGGTATGTAGATAAGAATAGATTTCTTAAACAAGACTTCTTACTTACTCTCGCACTCTTACACAATTTCCCAACTCTTTCCGACATACAAACGCCAACCAACAATCTACTCACACATATGCAGATATCACATCGTATTTCTCCACACATTTACTCAATTTTCCAACTTTTTCTACACGTGCACACTATTCGAAAGACAACAATCTACTCACATACACTCACTCGGGTTTATTTAATCGCAATCGTATTTCTCTTTAAAGGAAAATTAAATAATTCCGAATAAAATCAAAATATAAAAACAACAACTACAACACTACACCAGTTAAAAGGAGACCTTTTACTAAGAGCGACAACAAAGAAACAAACTCCTCAAATCATCTAAAGACGATAGAAGGCGAAGTAGAAGAAAAAGAAAAAAAAGCACGTCGCTTGTCTGAAATGGACACAAACAATTCACATGCTTGAAAAGAATGCAGAACAAAATTAAGAAAAATATGTGTCGGCCACAACTAAAGGGACAAATGTGACCAACTACTGGTTTAGATGGCATTTCTACAAATATTCCTAAGGAAAAACTAAACTTTTTTCGCGATGACATTTCCAACAAAGCTTAAAGATAAAAATCTACAGGGCGTAATCATAGTAGAAGAAAAGAAGATAATTCAGTATTTAAAAACCAAGACGTCATTTAGTACTTCATCTTTACAACAACATCAACTGAAGAAGCTGCTGTAGAAGACGCAAAACCTAGTATTGATGTCAAAGCCAAAGACTAGAGTGGTGGTAAAAAAGTGATCTACGACAGTCAATCCATCGGGCAATGATGTCTAATCATCCAGTACCAAGTTAGAACCCACAATAGTCTAATTACGATCCTCCTATGGAACCTATTTCATCTTATTCAGTTTCAGAATTAATGAGATGATTAACCCACAGTAGGAGGTCCTTGAAAAATAGGATTGTCACCTGTGGATAGGATTGTACCTAGAAACAATGCCATCTTTGGGGACGTACACAGTCATAATTACAAGTACAACAACACCAGCTCTAGAGAGAAAGTAGTGAAAATAATTGCGTAGAGTGCGTGAAACAAAAGTAAAGAAAACAAAGCAGAGCGTTTAGCTAAGTAAAGGCAAATGCCCACCAATCAGTCTCATTATACAACTCTAGAGAACCTGCATCTCTATGTTCTTCAACACCAAATTTCCATACTCCATGCAGAATTCCAACTTAGATCGGTCACAGAACTTCGTCGGAGATTTGAAATCAGAACGTCACGTTAGAAACCTAATCACAAGCAAAGTTCCAGCCGAGTTCTAGCAGCAAAAAATATTATACCACCGTCAATAGATAGTCAAAAATCTGTTAACTATGTAGCACACCGATTTATCCTCCCAGCGACCCTGCTACATCACCATAGGGGTTATAAGTCGGAGGATTGGGACCAACCATCAATGAGGCTCAAATCTAGCATACGCTTCAACCCTCCTCCCAAGGAATACCAGTACGACCCGGAACCCGACAGCAAATCTCATCAAATTAAATTCGTATGAAGAGTAATAGACAACTTTATATTTGTAGTTGGTATCGTGCAGTATCAAAGCATTTCACAAATATAATCAATTGGGCAGTGGAGCAATGTGTATTGGAAGTCAAGATATGCAACCATTAAAAGGGTGTGTAAGTTCTTTCAAGATAAAGTGGATGGGCATGAAGACCAAACGAAAAAGGGCCTATAATAATAACAAGATAAAGAATGTAAAACGTTAAAACATCTTATAAAACAAGATCAAAAGCGGCATAAGAAACATTTTTCAAATGCACCAACGAAAACAACAATAACAACATTTGAAGAAGAGACGGCATAACAATTTCTTGGCTTCTTTTTTTCAGTTTCAAAAAGCCAGGCCACAACAGGATAAAGTAATTTTCTCAAATGATTATGAAAAGACACAGAAACTTACACACACAGACGCACGTGAAAAACTATGTAGTGCTTCAATAAAGATAGACGGTTGAGGGATAGTATTTAACACAGGATGACGACTAAACAGCCAACCAGACAAACAATATGTTGTTCTGGTTACTGATGATAGTATGTATGTGGTATTGAATGATTGTAATGTTGGTCCAGTAGACATACAGGAAACCTAACAAGTATCATGCATGGAAGTTTATCGGTTTTAAAAAGAACGTGAAAGAATATTTTCTTATTATTTTTTTTCTCTTTTTTTTATAAGCATAAAAATAATAAGAATAGCTAAAGAAACTTGTCTGATTGTGGGAAAATATGAGTAACCAGCAATGGTGTTTTTTTTTTATGCTTCTTTTTGTGGTTGGTTTTAGAAGAATCTTTTAAACCATTGGCTTGTTGGGTATTAGAGAGAGAGAGGTAGAAAAGAAGGAAACCAGCGGCGGCTTACAAAATGAAATTTATAATTATAAGCCAGTATTGCGAGATAATTTTTACTTTAAACAGAAGTTGTTAATGGCATCAATACATACGCTGCACAGGAAATTATGCAGTCACAACTGTTGCACTTAGGCAAGCAACTACAATATAAATATGGAAGAACTTTATAATAACAAAACAAATTTAAATGTATTACAACATAACAATAATGGTAATGAAATCCTATTCTAATACCAACTCATTAAATATGAACCTTTGTAATGCAATAAATTATACGCATTATGATTAAACGGGCTACGCTATATCATTATTTGAAATAACTTCCTTTCAAGTTGATTTACTAAAAATTTAACAGCTTTATACAAAATTGTTGTAATTTAAATGTTTAATAAACGTTAATTTAAAACCGTAGTCTTATACTTCCTATTTCAGTCCTTTAGATTATTGCCTTAGATGCCGCTGCTGTTTCAAATACGTTGCCAACCTTTTCTTATACCAGAAATATAAGTATTTCCATAGATTTTGCTCCTATGTACGTTGCCTTTATTGTGTATTTCGTATTTAAATTTTAAAACAATAGCAGATTTGCCTTTTTAAACGTGTGGTATTTTAAATTTGTTGTTTTATTAGTTTAAAAAAAATTTGTTTTTTTAATTCATTACATTTAAGGTCAAATTAAGTTCTAAAACAACTTAAATTCTGGAAGGGTACAACATCTGGAAAGAAAACAAAAAAGAAAAAGGATAATTAGATTTCAAAAATAACAATAAAAATCGTACGTAAGAAAATGGATTTTGGAAATTTATAAAGCAAATAGAGATCCATATAAAGAACGACGATAAAATACAATAATTGTACCCTAACTTTAATAGAAACCTTAGCGTCCACGGTATTGTAAAGATATATGCGTCAGTGTCCGCCTCGCACAAAAAATTGCTAATCTTTAAAACAGTATAAAAGTTTATCGTGTTAAAAACCAGAATTTTGGTATCATTATATACTCTGCGATGATTATTGGTAATGGCAACATGTATAGAAGAGATATTACATTTTCGAATAACTAAAAAACTAAAACATTATGTTTTATTATGCTCCAGATCTCTAGATACGGTAAAGCAGAATAACATTAACGAATAAATTGGCACAATCGCGGGAACAACGGGGAAATTTCCATTTTAAGGAATTTCATTGCTAGTTAAGGATACGGGCAAGAAATCTATCCGAAGCTAGACAAGGAGTACATGAAAAACCTCTTCAAATTGAAAGACGTACGCTCTGCGTTACTAGGATTAGCATTCTGGGTACTATTATGAGCGCATTGATTGTGAGTTTCCTTGACAAAAACTTCTGCAAAAATTGTAGAGAAAAAAACTATTCTTCACCTTAAAAATCACCTGGTTTGTAATTAGGACATACATAATTGGTCCTTACAACCCTTCAGTAAGGATTACGACCAGAAATCTGCTGAGAGGAAGATACCGAAGAAATAGTTTCATATTTTCGTTTTAATGTCTGACTTGGGGTTTGAACTCGGACCTTCAGTCTAATAAGCCAACACACTATCCAGTGCGGCTGTATTATGAGCTCCAAATGGGTGCAAGAGGGATTCATTTGTGGCATCACAATGGGTCACAATGTTATGTATAACTTTAGAAACTCCAAATTTAAATCTTATCAGCTGATCATATTCCTTTCTCACACATCTCAACAAAATATCGGCAAATTTAATATGTTTTACGATTCTTAATAGCCCTTAAACAATCAAATAAGATTTTCTATTGAAATGGAACAAACCATATAAATAGTAGTGCAGCAGCATATGCAGAAACATCAGCTCCTATGTTACAGGGAAATTTCACATTTTCGGGAACACGAAATAGTCTATTTTTAGCACAATGAAAGCATTTTTTTGTTTTAAAATATTTGACAAAGGATGTCAAGGTACACAGAAATCTTAGTCAAATTCAAATCTTATCAGCTGATATTGAAGTAATATCATATGCTATCTTATAGGCAAATTTAATTGGTTCTATAACACTATTAACCTTATTTTTTAGGTTAAATTTTGAGTTAATTCTGCTAACCCACTCCCATACGATTATTGTTGATAAAAAACAATACTTACAATGCGAATACGGTGACCCATAGCGTGACCAGGTAAATTTCTGTTGAAACGAGCACGTACACAACCGCTGTTGCCATGCAAGCGAGTTACCTTACCCCAAACGGCACGGAGGCGGGTCTTGCGTTCTGGATGTTGAGGTACGCACTTCTTAGTTTCAGCTTTGTACACATAAACACAACGTTTGCCAATGTAAAATTGACCGTGTTCCTTTCTGCGGGCACCTTCAACCTAAACATATTAAATGAAATATTTAAAATTAATATTTCAAGTAAAAGTTAAGAACTTTAAAGCACTGTCTACCTTCAAGATAGCCTGGTTTTCGTGTTGGTTTCTCAAACCACGTTTGTAGCCAGTGAATACAGCCTTGGCAAACAAACGTCCGTGGCGTTTGTATTTGGGGGCAGATTTAACATCGGCAACCTTTTCAGTTTTGGTAGCTTTAGGGGCCTTAGCGGCTTTAGCAGCCTTGGGTGCCTTGGCAGCGGGAGCAGCAGCAGGAGCAGCTTGTGTGTCAGCCATAGTTAACTAAACGAAACGTATTTATAAAAAAAAAAATACTTTTATTAAAAACACTTTAAACTTTAAAGAACTTTCACATCTTTCTATCTTAATATTTATATAATTTCCAAAACAAAAGAAAAAATTTTATTTTTTTCCTAAAATATGTAAACATTGCTTTAATTTCAATTCTTATTTTCTTTTCTTTGTATACAGAATTTAGATCTTTAAGCATCTGGTTTTATTTCATTTCAAAAACACTAAAAAACATTTAATTACAAGAGTAGATTGGCATAAATTATAATTTGCATTATGAATTTAGTTAAATTTAAAGCATTATTTAACATATTTTTTTAATTTTTTATAGAAATTCACAAAAATCGCGTACGTACCGGAAACTTGACAAATGGCGAAAGAGAGAAGGCATGACAGAAATGTCATTTCATAAATTTGACAATTTACTTAATGTTGGCAACGCCATCTTGTGTGCAAAATTTGATGGTTCTTCACAACAAGGTTGTATCAAATGGTCCTATAAAGAACATATCTGATGGGGATCAGAATTTAAGTGATTATTTGCTAATTATAAAAAAAAAAAAACAAAGTAAGATAAACTATATTATATGGAAGCAAGAATCAGGTATTTTATAATTATATAAACATTAATGATATTTTGATTATATTGTCACAACGTTTACAGTGCAATGTATTGAATATAATACATGAATATACGTTTGACTTTGTAGTTTATAGCATGAACTGGAGTGATATAGGTTCTTTAAGGAAATTAAATGAATAATAAAGGATATTTTGAATATTTGGCTATATGTTTAATTAATTACAAATTATTCGATTCATTTAATAGTCATCAACAAGTAGTTTCCATGTTACACCCAATATGGCACCTCTGGAGATATTAAAAGTTTCCTTCTTTCTAATAAGATACAACCCTGTGTTTACTGGCTTACTTTTGTGTTGCCAAAATTTTTGAAATTCATTCCAGTTTTTTTTCCTTGTTAAACGTACTAAGAAAACCAGAAATTTTTGGACAAAAACCAAACGTGTGACGTTATTTTATGTTTTAAATAGTATTTGCAAAGAAAAATTGTTCAAAATATTTAAAAACCTACACTGCAGAAAGTAAATAATAAAAAATCACAATGGCGGAATTGGAAGCTCTGAGCAATAAGGAATTGAGACAAAAATGTATTGAATACGGTATGCCTAATGTGCCAGTTACGGATTCAAGTCGCAAAATTTTAATTAGACGTTTAGAGGCGGCAATGTCGGGCAAACCTGTTAAGGCTACTCCGACCAAAAGCAATCGTCGCGAAACTGTGCACGTTTCAAAGCTGCCAGAAGTGGCGTCATCGCCAAAAATAACTGTAAACAGTAATGATGCGACAAAAGTAGCTACGCCAAGTACACGGCCATCACGGCGTACTATTGCAGTGGCCGAAAGACATGTGACCACTACGACTACTGTTAGTGAGCCTGAGTATTCAGATGTTTCGCCAGATCGTTTTGAGCCGGAGCCCGTAAGGGCCAAAACTAAAACTCCTGAAAAAGCTCCAAGTTTGTATCCTAAACTACCCACTAAAGAGCCTTCACCTAAGCCTCAGCTTTTAAGTAAAACTGGAGTGGTCACCACCTCATACGTGCAGGAGACGACACCTATAAGTAAAACTTATGCAGTAGCTGACGAAGATGAAGTGGATGACGTGGTCGAACATGATTACTTAGTGCCAGAAGAAGAACCAATTAGGAAAACCACTAGCGTAGCTTCAAAGTACAGTTATGTGCCCGTTTCAGAATCTAAAATTACTACCACGGCTCCATTGACTACCAGTAATCGCTACGGATTGGATGACTATACTAGTTACAATAAAACTTCAACACTTACTACGTCTAATGTGCGCAAAAGTTATATACCACCCTCCTCGAACTATAAAAAACCTTCGATGGCCTCTCAATATGCACGTTCATATGATGCTGAGCTCGAAGATGAATATGAAGACGATGAAGAAGATGATGTGGTCCTAGTGGAAGAATCACCCATTAAGGATGTGGAAACTCCTTTTCTTAGCCAGTTTGCTCGAAATTTGGAATCTCTCAAGGCCACTCCCATACGCCATTCGGTGGGTCCCACAAAAATTTCACCACCCAGATCTATTTTACGCAATCGTGATGACGCCTATGCCAGGCGTACTATTGCTTCTCCAACGACCAGCATTAATCCTAGGCGCACTATTAAGCCAGCCCACAATGAAGTTGACTCTCCCATACGCCAGTTCATATTAGCCTTGGATGAAAAATACCATTTAAAGCACACTTTAATCTTAATTTCTATCTTCATAGTGGCTGTTTTCATATATGTTTTCTTTATACAAAGTGTTTAATAATAAGTTTGAGTATGTCTCCGTTTCGTTTTATTTATAAATATTCCTGAGAATTTTAAGTTGATGATTTTGTAGTTTTCTTATTTTTTTTTTTTTTTTGTTTAGATTAATAATCTCATGTTTTATCGCAAGTGTTTAATGTTAAGGAATTTCAATAGAAACTTTCTTTGTATCGATTTGTAATGAAAATATATATTGTAATATTAAACTTTGCCTATTTTTGTACTCATAGGGTTATAATAAGTATAAGATTTTCAAAAATTAAATAAAAAAAATAATAAAAAACTAAAAGTTAAGATGTTTTTTATTTTATTATTTACATTTCTTAACCGTTTTCTTAGAAACGGCAATAAAGTTTTGTGAAAACTTAAGCTAGATCAGTGCCAAAAATTATTGAAAGTACCTGTTAAATCTGTGTAATCTATCTATAAGTCAGTTTTAAGATTCTTGGGGCTTTCCAATGAAAAAAAAACATAACTTGATAGACACAGAAACATAGAAATAAGTGTGAGTTCCGGTTATGCGTAATGGTGGGTGACCGTACAAATTTGTTCTAAGCTTAAGTTAGCCACCCATCTGATATTGGAGATAATGAGCAGCTCCTATCTACATTGATGAGATCCTATCTGAGTTGATTGTATCTAGTTAAATCTGCATACAGAACCCCTACCATAGCATAATTGATCTTTATCATCCTTAAGTCAAGATTACGACCTCGCTTCTCACAACAGTTATGTTGTGTGCCTAAATTTTTATAACATGATCGCCGGGACCTACAGTCTAAAGTCGACTCAAAGTTTTTGCCAGAAACCTGCTGAGAGGAAATCGCCGCACAAATATTTTGTCGTATTTCGTTTTGTTGTTGATGCCTGACGGGGGAGTTTGAATCGTGGTCTAATGTCGAATAAGCCAACGCACTACCTACTACACTACGGCGACTCAACTTCTATCGCTAGTGAATAAAACCAGGATTTTGAAATCAATTTTTCGCTTCTTGCTTTTATATTTTAAGATGCTAGGAAAAAAACTCTCTACAGCAGAAACAGAGCTGTTACAACTATAACCCCACATCCCGAAATACGTTGGATATTTAGGCCCAAGTAGTTTATAGTTTTTAAAAACTGGCTGTCCTGTTGGTGAATAAAATTTTTTAAAATCATTGCAACTCTCCTAGAAATAAACACGTTTTTTAAAGCGTCTAACCGGTTATAGATTTTAACATATTCTTTTATTATTATTTTCGATACTAATCTTTTATATTTATTCGTATCGGTTGTCTTTTATATTAAAGAAAAAAACAAAAAAATAACAAGTTTAAAATGTTATAGTCCAGCCCACATCAAGGTTATCCAAAAATTAGTACCATTAGCAAGCACTTTTAGTTTCTTTTAATAAATTATAATTTATTTAATTATTTTTTGTTTTTTTTTTATTATTTAAATATCTTCTTGATTGTTTTTCTTTTTTTTTTAATATTTCCGTTAAGAATAATAACCTACTATTTACAAAAAAAAAAAAATGAAAAAAAAAAAAATAAATTCTGTTAAAACAAAACAAAATTACACAGAAAGAAGTCTTTTTTTTTACTACTATTAAGAATAATAGATAAATTAAAATAGAAATAGAGAAAAAAAAAACAAAATTTTTCAATGATATGGTTAAATGGCAAATATTTGTTTAATGCTTTAAAAATTAGTTAAGAAAAGAAGGAGTTAAGCTAAAATCAGCAATCAAATCAGTAAATCAAAATACCAATCAATATAAACATGTACACACATTTTTAAATGCATTTGTAAATCAAATTGGAACTCGGGGTTTTTTCCTTTTGGTTAGTTATCAAAGCAAGTAATTTAAAATTTTAATTCAGTTTCATGGTTTCCTGGGTTTTAACAAGTTTTTTTTAGAGAAGCAAATGAAAGAAAGATTTTTACCTACATGACTAAGAAGTTGTGTAAACTTAAAATTTAAAAACAAACTTGACTAAAAGAATTTAAGCTTAAGTTGCCTTTTAATTATGTTAGCAAGTGTATGTTAGTTAAAATGGAACTTAAACTGGAACGGTGACCCGTGATGGAAGTGCTGGAATGGACTGCCACCGCGGAAACCATGTGGTCCTTGTTGACCTTCCGGATCCAGAGGATCCTGGCCAGCGTCGAATTGTCTTCGTTTCTCGGGATCGGTAAGAACTTCTTTGGCGGCGGCAATATCAATGAATTTCTTTTCGGCAATTTTCTTTTCATCACCCTGGAAGTTGTCGGGATGCCATTTTTGTGCGGCTTTACGATAGGCTTTGACAATTTCCTGTTTACTAGCATTACGCTTAACACCTAAAATCTTATAGTAATCACGTCGTTCGGCTTGTTTTTGCAGTCTTTTAGCTTTCTCCAGACCCTCTTTGGCTCTTTGAAGATTTTCATCCATACCTAATGCTTCTTGGTAGTCATGTATGGCATCATCATACATTTCAGAGCCAAGGTAAGCCTCGGCACGATCACAGTAGATTTGTGCATCACGCATTATTTCCAAAGCGCTATTGCAATGGCCTAACGATTTGGCATACTGTTCGTCACGCATGTAGCAGGTGCACAGCAAACGTTTGGCTTCGTATATCACCATAGTTTCCTCTTTCTCGTGTTTCAAAGCAATTTCAGCTGATGCTATACAGTCTTGATATTGTTTTTCATCACGTGCCGTTTCGGCACCGGACAAACCCTTTTCCACTTTCCTTAATTTCTTGTAAAAGGGGAAACAGTCTTTATGCTCTGGATCGAACTTTAAACATTCGCGAATTTCCTTTAAGGCGCTGGTGGCGTGTCCAATTTTATACAACAACAAAGCCAAGTGATAATAACCTTCGGTGCTGTCTTGTGATAGTTTATTAACTGATCTGAGATCCGATATGGCAGCTAATAAATCATTCATTTCAATATAGGCATCAGCACGAGCCTGACGGAATGCTACGGACCAGGGTGATATTTCTAAAAGTTGTGTTAGCAGTTGTACTGCATTGCGATGGTCACCGTGTTCGATTAGATTTTGAACAATATCCCATTGTTCCTGGGCTGGAGTGATACGTGAATAACTTTCGTGGGCAGCTTCATTGTACGGTTCCTCCTCAAGCTGTAAAGAATTTAATGGAAGTTTAGAGCAGATATTACTAGGACACGTTAAGAGCCTTGCTTTTATTGCGTTAGTTAAAGTAAAATTTTGATTGGAGATGTGTAATGATATGTTTTCATTGTAGAAAAATCGATGAAAAGAGTGATATGAACATAAATAAAGGCTACAGTGTGGAAGCTAGGTAGTTATCCTGACTGAATGGTTGTAATGACCAATTATATATGGATGTATAATGCGAAATTTTGATACTATTGGGTGGGAAAGCCCTATAATTTAAAAGCAAACCTAATAGACCGAAGAATTCTTAAATATTCTTAAAGCATTTTTTAAGGTATACTGATGAATGTAGCCTCTTTTACAGAATTAAGTACCTATTTCAGTCTACTTCTTGTTTCCTTCTAATCAAATCAAATTTTCACAATTTAAAAAAAAAAAAAAAAAAAAACATTCGCATCATTTGAGGGGACAAACTTCAATACTAGCAAGGAAAGAAAATGAAAATTGTCGAAAATTTTGTGTATAATGGCACTTACCACAGTGGCAAAATCGGTTGCCGCTTCATGATATTCTCCCGTCTTCATGTAAACCGTACCACGTTGTAAGCGAGCAGCCGTAAAGTCTGGTTTTAATTCTAAAACTCTGCTAAAATCCTGAATAGCAAATCGAGTTTTACCCAAAGCCATATAAACAGTACCACGTTTAAATAAAGTCAAATAATTGGTAGGATCACCCTCTAAAACAATCAATAAAAATCAAGAATAAATATTTCTTATAATCCAAATATAGAAGTGAAGGACTTACCCACAGCGGCATGATAATGAGTCAGGGCATCACTCAATTGATTATGGGCCAGAAATTGTCTGCCCAACTCCAAATGATTTTCAATATCTGCAGCATTGGGCACTGATTCAGCACCTAGCGTAGAGAGATGAAAACAAACAGAACAACAATCATTATTTAGCACGTACGGCGTATGAATGATTAAAAAGTGTTAATTAAACAAAACTAAGGCAAATGTTCTTATAAACTATTAAGTTCAAGGTCATTTTATAATTTTTTTTTTATTGTAATAGGGAGTTTACCTTCGAAAAATAGTTCGATCAACAGCATAATTAAACATGCTGTCAATTTCTTTTCGCCCCCCAGGAGCATTAGATCTGGCAATGACACTACCATCCTTTATAGAGCTTCAATAGCTTGTGATCGTCTTATAAACAATTGAACATTAAAATTTTGTTATTAATCTTTGAAATTTAATATTGTTTTGTGCGTTTATCTTTTGTTTCTCTTTGCGATTTGCAGCGTGGCAGGCAAGTAAAGCAGCCCTAAGCAATAAAATACGAAAACTTTCTATGACTTTTTTTATCACTATTGGTTTTTCCTTGTTGTTATTTCAGTTAATGTTCTGGTATCTTTCTAGTTGCGTTTGCTTATTATTTACTATATTTTGAGTAATTTTATTTTGTTGTTCTTCAATTAATGTCGTATTGTTTTTATTATTTTTGAATATTAAAAGTTTTTTGTTAAAATTTTAAAGCATATGCTGCTGTATTGCTTAATTTTTTTGTTAATAATGCACTGAAATCTATGTTGCCGAAATTGCTGTTGCTTTTTCTAGGATTCTTTCATTTTCCTATTTTTCAAAACACTGACGTGTGTTCTATTGCTTTTAATAAAACAGAGTTGCATTTAGTATGTGGTTTTTTGTGATTGGTCGATTTGGTATACGAGAGAAATAGTGATTGACAATTGCATTTTGTACTTTCGAAACACAGTCCTGTTTGCAAACCGTTAAAGAAAAGAGACGTGTTCAGTAGGTAGAGAAAAGAAAAAACAGGTTAAAGTAAAAATTATTAAAAAAAACCAGCAATTTTATTTTGATATTATATAAATTGGAATATCTTTTATAAAATATTCAACTCAAATTTCCTTTGTATCAAGATTGTATATTACTTACCATTAATTGGCAGATCATAAATGGTGTTCAAGCATTCTTATCCACAAGGGTAAAATACATTGTTTCTCCGAATAAAGAGGATAAATAAAGCTATCACATCGCTTTACAACCGGGTAGAGCCAAATAACTTTACCGTGCTTAGATTTGGTAGAGTGCAGATACCAATGTAAATTCATACATGGTGTGCATGGAGCTAGCTGCCCTGATCACCAGCGCGCTCTTTAGTAATTTAACTTGACTTCCGTCTGACCTTCTATTGAGTCGAAGTGCTGGGCTGGTGGTAATAAGATCCAATGTCGTGACATCTTGCCCCAACCTAGGGTATGAGTACGCTGCAGTACAGGACAGTCATAAACACGTTCAAGTCTACTATATGTTTCCTTATAGTTTTTTCGATACAAAGGCACATTATTGCTTATATGGCGATGGGAGTTTTACTGAAAGCCACTTATAATTTATTCACACGGTCAGGCTGGGTTGAACTGGAGCTGGTGGTTTTTCAGAAAATTTTTAGATGAAGCCACAGACAGCATTCGCAGCAATTTAGGCTCTTGTGAACTGATATGGACAAAGTGATGATTGATTGTATACTGCAGTTGAAACCACCGCACAATACCAATTCTCAAAATCTGAACGAGGTAATTATTTTTTACTCTTTCTAAATATGGCTTTTAATTCTAAACGTAGTTTGAGTCTTCAAAAAATGATAAAGTAAACAAGACTTCAATTTAAAGTTGGCTTTCTTTAATAGTTTAAGAGATATCAACGTAAATTGAGCTTTAAAGAGTTTTTGTGCTTATACTAAGAAAATTTAAAATAGATTTCCAACAATAATATTAAAACTACAAATATTCTTAAATTACTCTAATACGATAATTCAAAATATCGATAAAAATACATTATGATATCGATTAAAATAAAATTTAAAGTACAATATTTCGTTAGCATATGTTTAGGTTTCGAATTAAATTTATTGACAAAATAAACACAATTTTTTTTAATTTTTAATTAGTTTCCTTAGGAATTAAAATTAATTTTCTTTTTAATTAAAAAATATAATACAACATGGTTAAAATGTTGCTAGTTATCGAAGTTCGATAACTGTGAACTTATTTTAAAAGTTTAATTGTAAACTTAGATAAAATGGACTTTAATTCAAAAGCAGTTAATAGTTGTGTTTGTCTACTTTTTTTACCTAAAGTTTATTTTTTTAATTTAAATATTTTTTTTTTTTTTGAAAATAAATGCATTTTATTTTAATATGTTTGTATATAAACTTTGGTATTTGAGCATATCATTGCTTATCATAAAAATCTACTTAAAATTTTTTCAAATTTCTCTTTTTAATTAAAAATCTACTGGTCGTTAGTGGAATTTTAAAAGATAACACTGTGCTACATCGATTCTGCTAAAATGTTTAGAAAAATTTTAAATAAATTTGGGATAAGAAAAAAAACACAAACATGTTTGAGAACGATATATG
The DNA here is from genome assembly GCA_014635995.1 of Sarcophaga peregrina. Taxonomy (NCBI): domain Eukaryota; kingdom Metazoa; phylum Arthropoda; class Insecta; order Diptera; family Sarcophagidae; genus Sarcophaga; species Sarcophaga peregrina. Next base: position 94,159,834 of record CM025789.1, read on the forward strand.
GATGTTTCTACAATCTGTGACAATCAACAAAATCGTTTTGTGGCACAGAGTTATTTTAAAATAATTTTTGTTTTGGTGCAGCTTTCTTCGTACTTTTTTCAGCTGTTTTTGTATTTCTTTTAAAGTAGTTTCGTTTTTTAATTGTTGTTGTAAAATATTGTCTTAATAAATAAATAAGTTTTTTTTTTATTGCTAAGTAATCACAATATTGACCAAATCGTCCAATGGCAGCTCAATGTTGTTTTTATTTCTGGTAGGATTTAAATTTAAACCGTTAGCGGCCACCTCCTCCTCATCATGCATTTTTTTCATATGCCCTAAAAAATATAGAAATTTAAGAATATTAATTCGGATGTCAATACAAATCAAAAATAGACAAAAAGATTAATCTCTTGAATTGTTTATGACGAAATCGAGATTGCCTGCTGTGCTAACGATACCTAACGTAATCTTGTTTATCTGTGACATCGAAGCTTACCATCATTGACCTTCACTCTTATTTGGATAGAGGGATTAATGTGTAATATATGTATATGTGGTGGTCACAGAAAGATGGATTGTTTATAAAAATGTTTGTAAAATTGTTACCAAGGGGCTAACCATCTTATTTGAAAGATATCCTGATAGCGTATCAGGGCTGTTGAGTCTACTTACATTTGAATTTAATATGAGTGACAAAGCTTTCGCCGCATAGATCGCAGTTATAAAATGTTTTACCGCTGTGAATGCGTTCATGTAAACGCAATGATTTCTCGAAAAGATAAGAACGACCACAGGTGGTACAAGTAAAATTTTTTTCTAATACTGCAAAAGAAAAGAAAATATTACAAACGCAACAATTTAGGTATAATGACGATAGTCTTACCTTCATGGCTTCTGCGGTGTTGAGTTAAAACGTATTTCAAGGCAAAACCTTTGCCACAAACATCACAAATATTGGGTTTCTCTGTGGAATGAGTCTTTAGATGCCATTTCATATCTTGGGAACGCTTAAAACGTTTGGGACATTGTGGACAGGCATGTGGTCTATAATTAAACACAAATTATTAAAAAAAAATGGGAAAAATAAAAATGATCTCTACTTTTTTACTCACCTGCCCTCCGTGGAATGCACAGCCATGTGTCTTTCTAAAGCCGATTTCATATTGAAACGTTTATCACAGTTTTCACATTGAAATATACCCGTAAAGCTTTTTGGTTTTTTATTCATTATTACTCTCTTGTTATTTGCAATTTTGACGGCACCTTTATTCTCTTTATGGTCCTCCAACATATGATCCTTTAATTCCAATTCATTTTCATAACGTTTATGGCACAGCATACATTCGGTTTTTTCGATCAGCGTTAGATTATCCAAATGATAATCGAGCATGTGTAAACGTTTCTCGAAATAGGAAATAAAAACTGAAAGGATAAAATGAAGCTTTGCTTCAAATTAGGTTTAAAAAAACCTCAAGTATAACTACCTTCTGTACACCGTCCACATTTATAGGGTTTCTCACCACCATGCTGGCGATAAATATGCCATCTTAGGGTCTTCAAATGGAAAAAATCTAAAAACAAGAAAAAAAAGAAGATATTGAAAAATATGGGAGACAAGAAATAAGGCTAAATGAGCACCCAGACTATATAGAGAGTTTGTTTTCTAAAAGTCAAAATTTTGGCTAGGGAAATTTGCGTCTAGAGTAGTGTACGGAAAGGAATAGTGAAATATATTTGAATAGAGAAAAGAAGCTTATAATACGGTCCAGAAATTATTAGAATAGCGGATTTGAGTAGGGTGGATTGAAAACGAGCAAAGGGAACGAATTCTATGGAATAGCATACCGCAAGAATAGTTTATTTAAAGCTTCAAATAGCACACAAAAGTTCGATATCCTGAAACGATTAGATTACATCAATTTCTACTTACTTTTACCACAAAACGAACACACTTCCTGACTACGAAATCCAGTGTGAGTTTCTTCATGGCATTTCAAATGCCGTTGATTAATAAACAAACGATCACAATAGCTGCACTTTAGTTGCTCCTTCGGATTATGCCATTTCATGTGATAATTTAAACTTTTACTTGAGCAAAAACTTTTACCACACAGCGTACAATCGAAATCAGTGCCACTATGATATTTTTCGATATGATTTTTCAAGTTAAACTTATCGGCATACTTTTTACCACATGTCTCACATTCGTATACCTTTTGACTGTGGGCGTTTTTTAAGTGCGTGGTTCTGGAGGCAGCATCCATAAAGTTCTCGCTGCAATAGGGGCAATTGTAGGGCTGTTCCGAGTGATGCTTAGTGGTAATGTGAGCCAAAAGCTGTTGTTGTGTAACGAAATATTCTGTAGAGCTATTTTTCCATTTATAACAGTATTTACATTCAAATGTTATATTTAAATTGGGCATTAAATGATCATTTTCGTTGTCATTGACTTCTTCATAATCTAAGTCCTCAACATTAAAGTTCATATGGTGATGGTTTAGGTGCTGGTGGTGAGTGTGGTATTGTTCATCATCGACTTCTTCAATGATGTCTAATTCTTCGATAAGTTCCTCTATAAGATCGTTTTCATCTAAATCGTTGGTATCGTCAGCTGCTAGTATTTGATTCGGTGATTCTTCTTTAGAACTTTTTAACGAAATGCTTGCCTTAAAAGATCCTTGAATATCTTCTATTGTATTAACGTTATCGTTATTGTTATTACTATTACTATTATTATTTTTATTTTTATTATTATTAATATCTTGTAATAAATAATGTTTCGAAATTTCATTTTTTAATTCGTTTACTAAAACGGCAGTGTCTGGTAATTTTGTTTGGATTCTAAATGAAACCTCTTCGGCGTTAGTATTAGAATTTATTTGTAAAATTTCATTAAATGTTGTGATATTATCTGTAAATAATAAAAGGAAAAAGTTCTATTAAGAATATTAAGTTTTGTTTTCAATTTCCATTCGTTGCATATAAAACAAGTTCATTGACCTGCCACAATTTCAAACAATATTAAATGCAGGATTGTTAGTTTCACATTTTCGCTGTTCTATTTTTTTCTTAATGTTTCCTTATAGCACGAATTTTTTTGTTTTGTTTTGATTTATTTTGCTCTCATTTAACTCTCATACATACTCACCATTGTTTTTACTATCATTATTGTTGTTACTGTTGTTATTATTATTGCTTTCGCTGCTATTGCTGCTGCTACTACTACTGTTTGTTGTGCTTTTTTCTGCCTCTTCAACTTTTGCTAACTGTTTTACAATATCAGCTGCTGCTGCTGCTGTTGTTGTTCGTGCAGTATTATTTAAATCATTATCCTGTTCATTAGCAAAACCCTCAAAAACTTCATCATCTTGTATGCTTTGTGTATCGATTTTATCGAATATATTGCTTAATATTGTTTGTGCCTCCTGGCATTGTAGACGAAAAGAGGAGACAGTGCAGAATTTAGAAAAACAATCAGTGCAAATTTTTTGCGGTAAACCATCATTACAGGAAATCTAATTAAAGTTACAGAAGTCAAACAGAAAGAGAGTGAGAGAGAATATTTTTAAATACAACTAAGCTAAATACACAATTATTTGAAACAAAGTGATGTGGCATATTCAATATGCATAATGGAGAGCTTAACAAACAGTTATTTTTATAAGTACGAATATGTTTACAGTGGAACAGTGTTGCTAATATACGTAAGCTTATTAAAAACGGAGTTATATTAGAAATAAAATAAAATTTTAAATATAAAGATTAAAACAATTAAATTAAAATACTTTTAACTCGTTACGCAGGCCTGCCATCATAAAATTATAAAATATTGTTTTTATTATATTTTATTGTATTAAAATATGCTATGAAACAGAAGTTTTGCTAATATGCATTGAGAAATTAAAACGAGTTATTTTGTAAACAAACAAAAGAATATTAGATATAAAATTTGCTAAACAAAATAAGAAAGTACCAAGCTTTTATTATAGTTATTTATGAACTAAAAATTAATTTAAAAAAACTGTAGAATTTTGTTTTTTATTTTAACAAATTCCCACTGTATGCTAGCAGAAAAATTAACGAAGCGTATGATGAATATTAAATAATATTTATTATACGCCACGGGAGTAAAATTTTAAAATAATTATAGACTTATATTATTAAACGATTATTAAATAAATAAAAATTCACATTGTTTAACATGTAAATATATGTATAAATAACATTGTAAAATAAGCATAAAAAAAATACAAAACTAACCTTTATTTTCCACGTATTTAATTCCAAATGTATTCTTTCCATTTCAAGTTGCCAACGGGGAGCATTAAATAAATCAAACCATAGAGTCTCATTATCAAAATCACATTTGGCACAAGTACGGCAAGTTTCCATAATTAATGCCAACTGCTTTTGATATTTTATTTAATTCTGCTTTTCTTTAAATACTTAGAAATACACTTTTTAAAACACTTTCACGCATGAGAACATACACATTACACTTTCTATAAGTATTTTTATTATTATTATTATCCTTAATGTTTGATTTTTACTTTTAATGCCGTTTTTTTTTAAGAAATTTTCATTTTTCACTGGCAGTAGAAAGTTTTGCTTTTGTTTGCTGTATGGCATACATTTATTTTAATGCATTTACAATGTATTGGTAGTTTGAAATAAGACTGTAGCATACCATACGGGGTTACTCTCTTATTAGGCTCCAATTGGCAACTGATGTAACTGGCAGCTTCTTGTGTTAAAAAGTCCTTGTTCGTTTAATACAAATGTTGTGTACAAATCAAAAAAAAGAAGGTTTTCAAACTTTTGTCCTGTTTTTACTTTTTCTTTTTTCTTTTTGTTGTTTTATTGTAGAGTTTTGCAGCATAATTTTTTAACTTGTTTTTTAATACATTTTTCCGTTATTCTTAAAGCATTTGCTAAGGCCGCTGTAGTAGTAGTACTACAATAGTATTGCGAAAAATATTACTTACAAACACATTTACATTTCTTCCTATACGAAAGCTTACTCACTTACATTTACTCTCTAACTATGTGTCTCTCATTTTTATATGCACAGCCAGCACATTAGTAAAAACACGAGACATATTTGGTTTTTTTCCCTTTTTTTTGATGTTAGTGATAGAGTAGCACAGATTTTTCAGCTTGAAAGCCTCGGTCAAACTAATTTGCTTTGGCGTAGCGTAATGAATTGAGTTCAATTTTAGTTGTGTTTGTAGTAGTTGTTAGATTTTCATTTTGTGTATGTTTTGTCCCTTTTTTCTTTATATTTACAAAAACTTATTCCTGTGCTTTGTTTCGATTTGTTTGTTTAGTCGTAACGTGCCATGTTGTATGCAAAGTGTGCAAAAAATATTATAAAACTTCAGATTTTCATGTTCGCACACATCCTAAGGGAGAAAAACTGTGTGTAAAACAAAAACAACAAAACTTAAAACCTTAAGATATTGTGTGTATCCAACACAAACAATCATTCAAACACTTTACAGACGACCTTCATAATAATTTTGTTGTTGTTTTGCATTTCAAGTGTTTATGATGGTGTGTAGATATTCAAAAAAAATTTTAAATCCTCTTATTGTTGCTGTTTCTGTAGTTGTTGCTTAAGTCATTTGACTTTGTAGGTAAAGAAAGCAAGTGTATGTTGTTGCTCTTGCTCCTGTGCAATTGTTTATGTTGTACTATGCAATTAAAAGGGGTTAAAAACCTGGCACCTGTGTTTATATTTTTATTTTATTTCTCTCTCTGGTTGCCTCTCTCTCTCTCTCTGTTGTTTTTTTTTTCAAATACTGTAACACAGTTTTTATTATTTGTGAAATATACGGTACTTGGCAGAATCTCAGCTGGTTTTTTTACGCCTGTCACCAATAAATTTTCTTGTTGTTGTTATAATTTCAAATTTTTTGTTTACATTTTCTGTCGTTGTTGAAACGTTGTTGCTTATTTTATTTGTTTTCACTTTTTTTTCATTGGGATTTTGCGCAATTTCCCTGCTCTTATTATTTAATATGAAGCACATTAAGGATATAAAAAAAGGAAATTTTAAAAGAGAAAATGCGCCAATTATTCTATTTATTTACAATGAAAAAAGCAGAGAAGAAAAAAAAACTATGAATCCTTTATCATAATGTCATCAGAAGTTGTTGACATTATGGATTTTCTTTATTTATTGTGTTTGTGCTCTCGCATAGGTAATCAAAGGATGGCATTGATTTAAGTGCGGTTCACTTGCACAGTGGTTTTTAATACATCAAACGAGAATGCCTTTAATAATGCTTCATGGCAGAAAGCTTTAAGCTTTCTTTAGTTTAAACAGTTAAAAAGCGTTGAAGGAATGAAAGTCGTTATGAATTTGAATATGCACTCTCTTTGGCTATGTACTTTATAAATGAGTCATCTACAAAATTTTCTTTTATTGACTGTAATATGGTGTTTAAGTTGGGTATTGTGTTATATTATAAAATTAATAATAATAAGTTCCAATCGATCCTAAAGGAAGCAAAGTACCTCAAGAAATTCTTTGAACATCTCTTTGTTTCCCCTTTCCTTTCGTATTTGTATGTCTTGGACTTGTTTTATCTTTTTATGGATTCCAATTCATGGCATTCATTGAGTGGTTTTTTGAATATTTGACTAATCGTCCCGGCCTGTGCAGGGCATTTACTTCGACATGCTCATGTTCTAAAGTATAATGAAAAAGACAAGTTTGCTACATATTTATGTCAAACTCTGCAGGATGCAATCCAATAAACTCTTGATCAAATTGCGAATGTACTCCATATTACAGCGATAACACCGCTATACCTTCCGCTATTAAAGGTTTTGTCAAATCTTCGTTTGATTCTGTACTATGCAATTGTTTAGACTGTTCTAGTCTCGATACCTCACTTCCAGATATTTTCTAATAGGGTGTTGCAAGTTTACTCTCCTTCTTCCATTGCAGCCGACAATTGTTTTAAATTGTATTGTAAACAGCCGCCTTAAATATGGGGTATTGGAACTCTTTTAAATTTCTCGATATTTACAATATTTGTTCAAACCAAAGTAAACCAAACAAAGTCTCTTATACTTTAAAAACTTACTTTAGAATAATTTATTTACAACTTCTTGTTTTTGTTTACGTTTAAACTTAATTAACTTATTTAAATGAGAAAAAAAAGTATATATTGGAGAACAATATCTTATTCCATGTACGGTATGTATACACACGTATATACGATATATATGTATTTAAATATTTATATATAAACTATATGTATATACTATATATATTATTTTACAAATAACATACAAAAAGGAGTCTTGAAGCATTTAAATAACTAATTCATATGTATTGTTATTGTTGTGTAGTAAGAAATAATTTTAAATTCATTTTTGCTAAACTAAAATCGAATTAATTTTGCCTTACTGCTAACACTTTGGCAATATGCCGATTTCCTCTAGACAATGTTTGGCTGCCATCATTTTTGCTTCTTTTTTCGTATTGCAAGCCTTATTGGGTGTAAATGTTTGACCATTCACTTGTACCGAAAACAAAAACATTTTACTATGCGACGGCCCGTTTTCGTTGACCAGTGTATAGAGCGGTGGTGTCCATTTACGTTTTGAAGTCAATTCGTTGAGTAGACAAACCGGATGTTTGCCTTCAATATTTTGTTGAGCCATTTGTGAGTTTTGTACGCCTCCGCCGCCTTTTTTCTTCACTAGCATACCCCTTCGATGGCAGTCTTCTTGTGCCACTAGACCACGTTTGTCGAGTTTAACGTCGAGTAGTAGCGGTTGTAGAGAGCCATTTTTTTCACGTCCTAAACCTTCACCCGGTTTCCAGCCCATTTTTTGCAGGAGATGCATACCCATACCGCCGGTAACAGGTTTCGTTGATGTCAATTGATCTCTACGTGCCCATACCTGTGGTCCAGAGTTGAGTTCGTTTGGTTTTAGTATATTTACACCAGTGCTACCAGTAAATTGCCCAGGCAGATGTTTCGATGAAGCCCACGTGCTCATTTCCCTCTGGGAATTGTACATCATTTTAATGGCTTCTGAATCCAAGGGATTTTCCTACAGTAAAATAAAAAATGTCAATAAATTCTGTTGATTCTGTGATTCAAAAATAAGTTCAAAAACCATTTCGCAACACTTACCTGCAATCGCCTCATGGCATTAAGTCTTTTCGAAATGATCGAGGAAACATCTAAATTGTTGCAATTTGTTTGCGGAAACACCGAATTATTTGTAGAAGGTACGGGAACATCTGGTACAAACGTTGGTGTTGCAGCTGGTTCCATAGCAGTAGTTGCAGCTGTAATTGCAGTGCTTTGTGCTGGTGCATAATTTGGTAATGGCGGTGGAGGCACTGTTATAGGTACACTTGGAAGTACAGGTGTTGGAATAACTGCTGGGATACTTGGTACAATTTCAGACGGCTGCGGCGTAGGAATTTCTGATATTGCTTCTGTGTGGGACACTGCTACTGGTTTAAATGCCGGCTCCTGCTCTTCAGCTGTGGGCAATGGCTTTCCGAGAGCATTTTTAAGTGTAACATTTTTGAATATTGCAGTAGACTGAGCGGCGGAAGGTAAAGCGGGTAGTGGCGGTAAGTTGTCTTTATTTTCTACAGGCATCCAATGTTCTGTGAGTCTATGCTGTTGACCCGATGAGACCGGGAACTGCATGGTAATGGCCTTTGTTTGCTCTTCGGTTTTCGTTACGACGGGCACTATTGGTTTCGAATTGCGTATATGCATAACAATGGGTTCCCGTTCCTTTAACTGGAAGGGATGATGGAAGGCCTTGGTATTGCCAACTTTATCAACATCAGAGTCCTCATCTGACGACAGTTCCGAGAGATTTTCACCGTTTGATATTTTCTTGCAAAATTCTGTTAAATCCTCTACAGTACGACCACCATAGCGCATTTTAAGCAACACTTTGTCCTTAATTTCTTGCGACATATTATCACAGCCTGGTAGATTACCTCGTTTAAACATACTGATGGCATTTTTGCGTGCAATTTCCAAAAGGCGTTTCTTATCAATGCCTAAATCGCGAGATTTGGATCTAGAGCGTGACCTTGACCTCGAATAGCGGGAATAATAACGTTTAGAAAATCCTCGACTCCTATAGGAACCATCACGTTCACGATCTCTCTCCCTGTCTCTGTCACGATAATGTTCCCTGCTGTAACCTCGTTCATGCAGATGGCGGTCCTTATCCCGGCTGCTGTCATAGAAGCTATTGTGTACCTTGCGTTTTGAGTAATCACCATGCGACTCTTTTTCTTTTAAATATGTTTCTTCATCCGAAAGCGAAATTTCCGATATATGCCCATCTTCCGAGTCTCTACGGGATTTTCTTTCCTTAGGCTCTGTTTTAATTTTTACTTTTTCCTTTTCGTTGCTTTCCATGGAGTTTTCACGCTCCTTAAAGCCATTATAAAATGAATTTGATTTGCTCTCCGTACCCTCTGTTTTTTTACGCTTTCTACTACTTTCCGTTCTGTCCTCCTTCTCGTGATGCCTTTTGCGTTCTCCGGATTCACACAGCTTTTTATCTCTTTCCTTACTTTTGGCTCTATCCCGACTTTTTTCTCTTTCTGAGCTTTTCTTATCCCTCTTAGATCTTTCCCTATCCTTATCCTTTGATTTTGCCCTATCTTTATCACGATCCTTTTTCTTACTTTTCTCCTTATGTTTGTCCCTTTCTTTTGTTTTTTCTTTGGAACCTTCTTTATGTTTATGTTTGTGTTTCTTTTTAGATTTTTTATGTTTGTGTTTTTCACCACTGCCCACCTCACCATCTTCGCTTTCTGTGACGGAGTCTTCGCCCTTCGATTTCTTACGTTTTTTCTTCTTTTCTTTTTTATGTTTTTTGGCCTTTTTAATTAAATTCTTGTCGTCCAATAATTCTTCTGGTGGTGCCGCATTGAATACTTTAAAGAGTTCTGCTAAAATTTCGTTGGAACTCTTAACAGGTTCTATATTTTTCTTTTCATCTTCTTCCTCCTCATCGCCCTCATTTTCAGGATCTTGCTCACTGCTGTCCGAATCATTGGAGTCCTCTTCGTCATCATCGGATTCTTTACATTGGTTTTTCGTATGGCCATTGGCTTCATGTGTGTTTTCATCTGGCGGTTCTATTTTTATGTTATTATTTAAAAGATGAATTTTAGTTTCAATTTCTGGGTCAATTCTTTCCTGTTTAATTTTAATCACTGGATTTTCCTCGCCTGCAGCACTAGAAACATTAGAGTTACTGATTGTTGTTGTTTCGTTGCTGTCATTCGAGGATGGTTGAGCCATTATTTCTGTCAAATAGTATTGAATTCTGGTCAAAAAAATACTTGCTTTTATTTTAGTAACAGTAAAGATGTTTTTACGATATTAATTTGCAAAATTTTAACACAGTTTAACATTTTTTCTTGGGGTTTCTAATTTTCTTCTACAATTTGCACTCTTTACGAAATGTCAAATATTTTTCACCTGTGTTGAGTAAGCATAGAGCAATGTTTTTCTTAGAGTTCTAAAGATGCCAGATTGAAGAACAATTTTAACCTAAATTTAAAACCTGATTGGGTATTATCCTCACCAAGAACATTTAATTAAAGAAAACGAATTAAATTCGTTCAAATATATTTAATGCTTAAAGATATTATATGGACAAATATAAGCTTTCCATAAAAAGCGTATAAGCCTTTTTATAGCAAAAACAAAAAAATTTCTATTTTTGAAATATATTACGTTACACTCGTTTTAACGGACCAATACAGGGTGTTCCATATATATTATTATAAAATATTTGAATTGGCATCCTGACGACAAAGTTGTCAGATTGACAATTGGATTCGGTAAATTATATTTTTTGACAACCGCAACAGAGCAAATCAGTTTTGTTAAAAATTGAGAAAAAATTATATATTAAGTTGGCACAATTAATTAAACAAGAAAAGCAGCGAGTATACATTGTTTATAAAATATAAAAACTATGTATATTTAGAATATATTGATAATTGCTTGGAAATAAATAAAGAAAACGAACAGAAAATATGTATAGCAATGGAAAAATAATTATAAGAATTTTTTACTAGGGGTGTGGTTGTACGGAGAACGGAGCCCCTGTAGCAGCAGCAATACAAGAAAATATATTTTTTATAAAACGCCAAATCTTTTAAAGAGAAAACTAAAAAAATATTCTAATTAATAAAGTCTCGAATTTAAGCAGAATTATGAAAATTTCATTATAAAACGAAACGTGAATAGAATTAATTAAAAACGCAACAGCATAAATCGGGCTAAAAAGAAAAAAATAGAAGAAGAAACTGGTAATGGGAAGAAGAAAAAGAAGTCTTTTCCATTGTTGTTGTATTTATTTATTCTCTTTTTTTGTATATATGCAAATTAGAAGAAATGAAGAAGAGAACAAAAACAACAACTATGAATAAATACAGAAATAAATTGATGTGATAAAAACAACAACAATAATAATTGTAATAATAAAAAGAAAACCAAAAACCAATGGAAAAGAAGTGCTAACGATTAGAAACAAACTAAAAACGAACTTATTAGATACATATATGTATTTCTTTTTTTTTATTATTATTAAAATATACACAACAAATTTGAGTATAAATTTGAAACGAAACAAAAATCTTAAAAAGGAGGATATACAACAGAGAGTGTTATTTTCGGTTGTGAGTTTTTTCAAGAGATTGAGTTTTTAGTTTTTCTTTAATATAAAATTGAGTGTGTTTATATTTTTATAATATATTTGCAAGTGTTGTTGTTGTATTTGTTGTTTTGTAAAAAAGTGAGAAAGTGTTTTTGTTTTTCCGACAGTATACAACAATTATGGTTTTATAAGAAAGTCTGACAAAAACAAAAAAGAAATAACAGATGCAGGCAATGCACTAAACAGAATTTAAGCGAAATACGAACACCATTACCTTCAGCAGCTGCAGAGGCAATAGCTGTAGCAGCAGTGCAACATTTTTACCACCAACTTTACTTTGCAAATACACTTGTTGTACGACATGTCACGGCTTGCGGATTATTTTGTTATTGTTGGATATGATAATGAAAAAGATCGTAAGTTTATCCCGATGTTGCTGTTGTTTTTCTCGATAATATTGTTTTATGTAATTTCAATCATTTCAGGTACCACCACTGATAACCAGTTGTTGACATGCGGCAAGATTATACAACGTTTTCCTGAAAAAGATTGGCCGGATACACCTTTTATAGCGGGCATAGAATGGGTAAATTTTTAAATGCAACCAAAAACTGACTGTCTCTACGTTTGGAAGATTTTGAGTAATGATTGTGATCGTATTCATCACTTCATTCATTCAATGTTTAATCATGGAAAATCGTAGTTTGTGTGAAGATTATTTTAGCACTCGTCTGTTAAAATAGATGATACAAAAGAAATCGGAGGTATATAAAATTAAAAAGTGAGTGCAGTGGTTGTCAGAGTCGAAGAAATGGGAGAAAAAAACTAAGGAAGCAATGGAGAGCCGACCAATACTTCCTAATAGAAGCTAAGTCTCTAAACCCGTTAAAGAAACTCTGAATGCTAGAAAGGAAACACAGATTAGGGCAAAAATCTCCAGCTTTATTCCACAGGAAACAGGATAACTTTGTTACACAAAGTGGTCTCTAAAGGGCTTAGACTAGGTAGAAAATCTATATAGATCTTACAGAATCTAACTCGGATTCAAGACCCTTATCCTTTTTGGTCGGGTCAGTTTGATTCATATTATACTGGAGATTCAGTAATATTCCTCATTTCGCCATTACAAATTCACTCTCTGTCTGATCCCTTGATCGATAAAACCAAAGAAGTACCTCATAAGAAACTCATACTATTATGAAGAGGCCGTGCAGACCTTTGCTACAGCTGTCCTGCAGAATAACTGAAAATTTTTGGTAATTTATTACATTGAATCGTATTACATTGAATGGTACGACGTTTAATGCCTCACTTCCATTTAAAAATAGGAACATTCAACATTGGTATTGAATATTAGGTTCTTTGCTTCGGTGCATAGTAAATGAAAATTTTTATTTTCCTGTCGCCCAAGGAAATTATAGAATAGGACTAAACGTGCATATTTAAAATAACAGACTTTCTTTAGAATAATAGTAAAAAAAAAGACATTTAATAAAGAATATTTATTTTGCCACAGTTTTGTCAACCGCTGGGCTGGAATTTGTCGTATGAAAAGCAAGAGCCAAAATTCTTTACATCGGTCCTAACCGACATCGATGCGAATAAGCATTATTGTGCCTGTTTGAGTTTTCATGAAACCCTCGCCATAACACTCAATAAAAAAATTGTGGACGACGAAGATGAAACCATATCCACCTCAACGAAATATCAAACGTCATCGCCGCTTAATTCCATCGGCTTAACAAATAATGGTTGTGCAAATGCCTCTTCGACAGTAGCAGCCACAGTAGCAAATAGCAATACATCACTCATATCACATCATACGATTATGTATGCACCGAAATGTCTGGTCTTAATATCACGTCTAGACTATGCGGAAACTTTTAAGAATTGTTTGGGTACCATATATACAGTGTATATTGAGAATTTGCCCTATGCTTTGGAAACCTTAATAGGCAATATATTGGGTTGCATACAAGTACCGCCGGCTGGTGGACCTCAAGTTCGTTTTTCCATAGGAGCAGGAGATAAGCAATCGTTACAGCCTCCGCAATCTTCCTCTTTGCCTGTAACGGGTACTTCGGTGAATTTTTTATTTAAACAATTGGGTGAGTAATTGTTTTGTGTTTGCTTTTCATTTCAATTTCAAAATATATTTTCTTTTCAGGCATTAAAAATGTTTTAATATTGCTGTGCGCTGTAATGACTGAAAACAAAATACTCTTTCACTCGAAAAGTTATTCCCACCTGACGGAGAGCTGCAAAGCCTTAGTGGCTCTTATGTATCCCTTCCGCTATACACATGTTTACATTCCCATATTACCGGCGCCTTTAACCGAGGTGTTATCCACGCCCACGCCTTTTATTATGGGTATTCATAGTTCTTTACAAACTGAGATCACCGATTTATTGGATGTCATTGTGGTCGATTTAGATGGTGGTTTAGTAACAATACCACCCACACTCACACCACCCGTACCCGTTTTACCCTCTCCCCTGTGGGAACAAACTCAGGAATTACTGACAATGATATTATTTCCTAATCTGGCTCAATCGGATTTAGCATTCCCCTTCCAGGGGAAGACCACAAACTATCCCAAGACCGAAGCTGTTATCGATAAGGAATTAAGAGCCATATTTATGCGTCTTTTTGCTCAACTTTTACAGGGTTATCGGTCGTGTTTAACGCTAATACGCATACACCCAAAACCGGTTATAACGTTTCACAAGGCCGGATTTTTGGGTGCTCGAGATTTGATAGAAAGTGAGTTTTTATTTCGCGTTTTGGACAGTATGTTCTTTACCACATTTGTTAATGAACGGGGACCACCGTGGAGGCCGGCAGACGCTTGGGATGAGCTTTACAGTTCTATGAATGAACTTTTAAAATCGGAAAGTAACAATAAAAGCCTCCTGCAAATCCATATTTCAGAATTGGGTAAAGTTTTGCACGAGAACGAAATACCCAATCAGCAAATGTATGTACAGAAAGTATTACGCCCTCCCGAAGGCTCGTCGCATCGCATACACCAACCGGCTTTTCCACGCATTAGTACTGAAAAGGTGGAATTGATTATAAACGATGGCATTAGAAAGAATTGCATTCAGCCTCGGTTAACATCACAGCGTAATCAAAACAGAACCATACCCATGGGACCTCGCTTACCGGAAGTATTGGACGTTAGACCCAATCTCTTAAACTCGGCCAGACGTTTAGAAGTTTTGAAAACTTGTGTATCCTATATATTTGAAAATAAAATAGCCGATGCCCGTAAACTAGTACCGGCAGTAACACGAACTCTAAAACATCGTGATGCCAGACTTATATTATGCCGTGAACTATTTGGGTATGTGCATGGCAATAAAGCCGTTTTGGATCATCAACAATTCGATTTGGTCATTAAGTTTATGAATAAAACCCTGCAGAATTCTTCGGGTATTGATGAGTACACTGTAGCGGCGGCTCTACTACCTATGTCCACGATATTTTGCCGTAAACTTTCTACAGGCATTATACAATTTGCCTATACCTGCATACAAGATCATCCGATTTGGAAAAATTTACAATTTTGGGAATCAACATTTTATCAAGATGTCCAGGCCCACATCAAGGCCTTGTACATGCAACATCGCAGAGCTAATGAAAACAAAAAAGAGACCAATTGCGTATTGGACGATGTGCCGTTGGAAGAACCGACAGCTTTGGAAATAACAGCTGAACAGATGCGTAAGTCGCCCACAATTGATGAGGAGAAGAAAAAAGAATTGGCTCAATCGGAAGAATCAACTTTATACAGTCAGGCCATACACTATTCGAATCGCATGGTTTCCCTACTTATACCGCCCGATGTCAATGCTGTAGGTCATCAGAAACCGAAACAAACATTTCGTTTTGATGACAATCAAAGTGTTTCAAACAGGTGAGTTTTTTGTTGTCGCTTCCTAGATTTCTTTTTCAAGGAACAATTTCCAACAATTTTCCAGCATAATGGGCTCGCATAGCATAAGTGAACATTCAGAGGAGAGTTTCGAAGAAAACGATGCGTCTGAAGTTGGTGTAGCTGTAGGAAAAATTGTTTCCCGTTTCATAGATCGGGTCTGTACGGAGGGTGGCGTTACCTCTGAGCACATACGTAATCTGCACGATATGGTACCAGGCGTTGTTCACATGCATATTGAATCTCTAGAGTCAGTTTATCTTGAAGCGAAACGTCATCCTCATGTACAAAAACCTAAAATTCAGACGCCTTGTTTGCTGCCAGGCGAAGAGATTGTAACGGATCATTTGCGTTGCTATCTAATGGCCGATGGTCGAGAAGATGATACGCAAAGTTTAATACCCGCCGAGGGTGCTTTGTTCTTAACGAACTATCGTATAGTATTTAAGGGTAATCCCTGTGATCCTTTGGCCTGTGAGCAGACCATTATTCGTGCTTTTCCGATATCGTCTTTGCTGAAAGAAAAGAAGATCTCAGTGTTATATTTAGCCCATTTGGATCAAACATTGCCGGAGGGATTACAGTTAAGATCGAGTACTTTTCAGTTAATGAAAATCGCCTTTGATTTGGAGGTGACACCCGAAATGATAGAAACATTCCGTAAGATTTTATGTAAAGCCCGTCATCCTATAGATGAATTTGAACACTTTGCTTTTCAATCGTACGGTACAATAATACATGGAGCGGCTCCGCTTAAGGCCAAGGAGAAGTATTCGACGTTTAAAGGTTTTGCCAAGAAAACTTTAATGAGAACGGCCATAAAGACGGGTTTGAAACAGAAATTTACGCCCAAACGTAAATTCGTAAATCCAGGAATGGATTTTGACACAATGATAGCCTCAGTGGATGCTTTGGAGACTCATTCACAAAATGATGAACTGGATGATGATGAGTTCGTGTGTAATAATGAAACCCTGCCACGTATAGCTACCGCCAAGGATGTGGAACGTATGCGAGAGAGAAATTATGTGAAGGATTGGAAACGTTTAGGTTTCGAGGACGCGCCAAATGGCTTTCGCATCACAGCTGTTAATTCTAATTATAGCATGTGCCGTTCATATCCAGCCATATTTGTGGCTCCTCTACAAGCGCAAGACGCGGCTTTAACACATTTGGGTCGCTGTTATAAAAACCAACGTATACCAGTGCCCACTTGGCGCCATCGCAATGGAGCTTTGCTTATAAGAGGAGCGTTACCGCATAGTAAATCTGTTATAGGCATGCTGAAAAATTCAACCGGCTCCAATACCATGTCTAATGATGTGGCCAACTATCACGAGCAGGATAAATATTTTATGGCTCTCATCGATACCATGCCTAAGCCCAATATACCACTTTATAGTTTTTCTGGCATACATTTATCCATGAACTCTTTTCCTATGTACAACACAGCAGTAGATGATTATCTCAACACCTCGTTGACACCAGAGGTTACAAGAAAAAATAAATCCGGCCTGTCGGCTCATGACGGTAAACAAAAGTCGGGTACTATTAAAAATTCCTCAGGAGTTGCAAATTCTGCGACTTCGGCGTACCGCAAAATACGTTTATATGTTTTGGGTGAAAAATCTCAAACGAAATCGAGTGTTAACGCTGAACTCGGGGCGGAATTCATACCAGTGGATTATCCAGATATAAGGCATTCACGCATAGCTTTCAAGAAATTAATGCGCGCTTGTTTGCCGTCTAACACTAGCAATGATACTGACCAAACGTTTGCTAAGAATATCGAACAATCTGACTGGCTGCAACAGATATCTTCATTATTGCAACTCTCAGGGGCAGTGGTGGATTTAATAGATTTACAGGAAGCCTCTGTAATGCTTTCGTTAGAAGATGGCTGGGATATTACT
Organism: Sarcophaga peregrina; assembly: GCA_014635995.1. Lineage (NCBI taxonomy): Eukaryota > Metazoa > Arthropoda > Insecta > Diptera > Sarcophagidae > Sarcophaga > Sarcophaga peregrina. Next base: position 94,177,346 of record CM025789.1, read on the forward strand.
GCTCAAATATCGGCAATTGCTCAACTGTGTCTGGATCCCTACTACCGCACCATAGATGGTTTTCGTGTGCTAGTGGAAAAAGAATGGATAGCATTTGGCCATCGCTTTGCCCATCGTAGCAATTTAAAACCTGCACACAATAGTTCAAATTTAGCATTTGCTCCCACATTTTTACAGTTTATGGATGCTGTCTATCAAATCCAGAAACAATTTCCTACAGCTTTTGAGTTTAACGAGTTCTACATAAGATTTCTGGCCTATCATACAGTATCGTGTCGTTTTCGTACATTCCTGTTCGATTGTGAAGTGGAACGGTTCTATATGGGCATAACTTCAGTAGAGGATAAGAGGAGCACCTTATCGAGTAAACATTTGATGGGAAATAACAAGTGTAACAATGGCTCCGATGATGAGTCCGGTGTTTATCCTGTTGATATGCGCAGTAAAGCATTGGTGAACTTCAATCGCATTGGCCATTCCATATTCGATTATATTGAGCGCCAACATTCGAAATCTCAAATATTTTACAATTTCATGTACAGCCTACAGGAAGATGTTCTAAGACCCCAAAGCTGTGCGGCTGCCTTAGATTTATGGCCTTATTTTACCAACGAAGAACTAGCCCAGGGACCTCCCTATGATCTTGAACTCACCAATGCCGACGATGAACTCGACTTATCCGAGCTGAAAGGAAAACGTATTGTTGTATCAGCTGGATATGACAACATAGAGAAATCTGATCCTAATACGTTCGTTTGTCTGTTGAGCGAGGTAAAGCAGGCCGAAACTGAACGGGGGCATTTGCCACAAAAGTGGCAGCAAGTCTGGACAGGTCTTGAAATACCACGCACTGAGCGTATGGAACGTAAATCCTCCTTAAGCAGTATATTCTACGATGGAAAGTTACAACACAAACGTTCCACGCTGGAGATCATAATGAAAGGTCGCCTATCCGGCTATCAGGATAAATTTTTCCATCCGCATCGTTTCGAAAAACATCCCTATACTACACCCACCAATTGTAATCATTGTACGAAATTATTATGGGGCCCAGTGGGCTATCGCTGCATGGATTGTGGCAATTCATACCATGAACGCTGTACTGAGCAATCCTTAAAGAATTGCACAAAATATAAGGCTGTTGAAGGTGTTGTACCGCCTAATGTAAATATATCACAGGGTGATACATCTAGCATAGCCTCAAGTGCTGCGACAACCGCACGTACCTCGTCACATCATTTCTATAATCAATTTAGTAGTAATGTAGCCGAAAATCGTACACATGAAGGGTAAGTTTCATGGTTGTTTTGTTTCAAATATTATTATTTAATAATAAAATTATTATTTTTAATTATTTTCATCTAACCACACCAGTCATCTTTATAAACGTGGTGCCTTGCTGAAGAATTGGAAACAACGTTGGTTTGTTTTAGATTCTATAAAACATCAGTTACGTTATTATGATTCAGAGGACTCTACCTGTAAGGGATTTATAGGTAAGTAAACAAAATCCTTTAACATGATTTTTTTTTATTAAAAAGTTGGTTTGTGAGCTCAAGGAATACGTGTTCCAATGATATGAATGTCCGATATAGGAAATTGTTAAAAAATTGCCTGAGAAAGCAAGGCTCTTTTCTTGACCTAGCAGAGAGTATAATATCAATAGCGGACATCATAGGAAAGTCACTACAATGTCATCTGTGGAGGAAAGTTAGGAACAAGTTACATATATGTTGCATTCAGCTCTTTGCTTCTAGACTACGACAGATGGAAAACTCATCATCATATTAACAGAAGGCATTTTTGAAACTGAAACAAAGCAAAAGGTAGTCTAATTATTGTACAGTAAGACACCACTTAACGCGGGGGATACATTCCAACAAGTTCCAGCACTAAACGAAACAGCGTTAAACGAGGCAACTTAACACGTACATATGTATACTCCTAGTAACGTTAATGACAACTAATAAATCTACAGTGACACGGGAAAGAAACGTTCGTACAATGATTGCGACTTCGGAAAATACATTCGGAATCTTTACTCTGGACAGGACTAACGAAAGAGTGTTGGGAAAGATACACCGTCGCTATATAGTGCATCGCTTGTGGTTGGTGCATGGCCGTTTCATTTGCAACCGCGTAATACTGAAACAGCGTTAAGCGGGGTCTTACTGTAGTTACAGGATATGTATCTGAACAATATAAAAAGATCGACTTAACAAATGCTACAGACATTGTATAGTTGATGACAAACGGACGGTTGTATGATAGGTTGCCTTCATCAGATGATTAATGTACGTCCAATATACAGCCTCTACGAATATATTCGATTACTTTTTTCTGTTCGATTATAAAACTGAGAAGTGTCGGTTTTCTTGTAAAGAAAAGTAAATAAATAACCTGTTTTTTTATTTTTTCTTAAATTCTATTTTAGATTTAGCTGAAGTACAATCTGTTACCGCCGCACAACCCACACAAATTGGCACAAAACGTGTTGACGAAAAGGGATTCTTTGATGTGAGTCGATTATTTATGGCATTTCATTTCTTTAATGTTAATTAAAATTTTTGTAATTTTTTTTTTACTAGTTAAAACATGCCGACGCACTTATAATTTATATGCCATGGATGCTAATTTGGCTCAAGAGTGGATTGAAAAAATACAAGCTTGTTTACAGTAAAATGCCAAAAGCTTTTTTTTCCATTTTTTTTTTTTGTTATATTTTATACGACTAGTGTAGTTAAACTGATTATGTAAATGTGTGTAGCCCAAGTATTTTCAATGAAACTGAAGATTTTTTTTGTTATTGTTTTTAAGTAATTTAAAAGAAGAAGAAAAACATAAATTATAGAAACAAATTTACATGATTTTTGTTAAAAAAAAATAAAAAAAATAATTAACTGTGTGTATATAATAAATATATTATTATTATTATTAAAATTAACTTAAAAAAAAAAAAACAAAAAAGAAAAAAATAAACGTTCAAGAAAAAACAAAGCATTTCAGCTGCAATATGCAAAATATGTATTTATATTATTCATAATAAATAATTGTTTTCTCTTTTCTTTTTATATATTAAATATAATCAATTGTAATTATTCTTAATAAGAATTGTTTGTTTGTTTGTTTGTTTTTTTTTCTGTATTATTGTAAACTATGTTTGTTTTGTATTAACTCTGAAAATCTTCCATTGCTTATAGAATTTTTCTTTTTGTAATTGATCTTATTTAATTAACATATTCTATATATATATTTATATAAATATATGTATTTATGTAGTGTGTGTATATACAAGAAGAAAATGAGCAGAATTCTTAGCTTAAAACCAACAAACTAAATACCCCTTTTCTTTTATCCTTTGCTTGTTTTGTAATTTACAAAATATTATTTTTTTTTTTAAGAATTTTATTTGAAGATTTCAACAAGATTCAATTTGTAAGTGTTTGTTTTTTATTTAAGAAAAATATTTGCAAACAAGTGTTTTTACACAAAAAAGAAACAAAAAAAAAAATTCTATCAAGTCTTTAAATGTGATTAATCCTTAAATAAATAAAATGAATTACAAAAAAAAAAAAACAAATAAATAAATAAATAAAGTACTAAAAAAATGTTTAACATACATATACAAATACATATAAATAATAGCTATATATTTATAAATAAAATATATATACTAAATATAATTTAATTTAAATGTATTCTTTTTTTTATATAGTAAAAAATATTTAATAAAACTTTTTTGCAATTAAATTTTTTTTACAAAAAAAAAAAAAATTTTTTTAAAAACAAAACTTTATACTCGATGTTATGCCAAAGAATCGGTTACAGAAAATATATTATCATAATACACTTATATATATAAATACTATATATATGTATATAGTATATACACTATATATCATTTAACGTTTTTTTTTTTTTTAATTTAATTTTCTTTAAGTTTATGTGGATTTTGAATTTGTTTTTTCTTTTTAAATATTTTTTACCTTATTTTTATCACTCATATTTAGCTGAAAATTGTGAAACATAATAACAAAAAAAAAAAAAAAAAACAAACGAAATAAAAATCCTTAATAATAAAACAAAAATTATTTTCTCTTTAATAAAGTTTCAGTTTAGTTTAGTTTCTTTTGTTTTGTTTTTTTTTTTTAATTACATTTTTAAAACAAATGTGTTTTTATTTTGTTTTTGAGTTCATTTTTTGTTTTTGTTTTGTTTTTTTTTTTTAAGTATTGTAATTAATTATTATATTTTAAGAAATGCTTTTTCAAACTATATATTACAGAAATGTTGTCCAGTAGACGATGTTCAATATGAAGAATGAAAATGGAAAAAAGAATCTTGAAAACTTATCAATATATATCGCTGTAGCATGACCATGACAAAACGTATCATATTGTGGTTCAATTATCGATTCGCGATGATGCTGTAACGAAAACAATTTATGAAAGAAAGTTTATTGCAAAATCAAAATAGAAGGTAATTTAGATTCTGATAACACATATAGTTTTTTAATTTTTAAACATTTCTTTTATAAAGATTTTACTTTAAATGTTACGAAATTGGGTGCTTTACCACTCAATGAATGTAGAAATAAGTGTGAATGTTTTGTTTGTTCTACTAAAATGAAGTAGCTTTTAACTGGGTCACCTATTAGACAAGATTAATAACGTATCCATTAAGTTGTCCTTTATCTATAAGATCTATTGCATCCTATGCAACAAATTATCGTCACACAAGCCTCGAATTTCACCTGAGACCACCAAAAGAGCGGCGATCTCTAATTTCTAAATGAATGCTTACAATTTACTGGGTAGTCAGAGTAGTAGTAGAAGACAAGCCAATTCGTTGATAACTCCGAAACTATCAAGGCAGTGAATTAAGGAAACTAAAGCTGTTTTCATTAAAATTGTAACTTAACTTACTTTCAAGTCATCCAGATCGTTAATATTTTCATCAGAATAGCCTTTCATGGCTTTTGTTGCTACTGGACCCATATAGTTGTTGACGATTGCAAATTCCATCAGCGATAGGAAAACGAATACCGAACATGATGACATCCAAACGTCAATGGCTTTAACATACGAAACAGGTGGCAGTGACTGTTGGGATTGTGTATTTTGTGTGGCCAAAGTTAATAGTGAAGTGACACCCAATGTTACACGGGCTGGTATTGCCTCTGGTTTAATCCAAAATGATATCCAAGACATAACGACAATTAAAGCTGATGGTATGTACGTATGCAATAAATGATAGCCCAGACGGCGGCGTAAATTGAAAACAATAGCTAAACAAGTAAAATTACCTGAAAGTATAAATAAAAATATAAAAAGACTTAAGACACAAACTTTAATAGAGAGAAAGAAGGACAGAGCAAGACTTCTTGCAAGATATTAAGCAGGTTTGTTGCTTAAGTCTTTGGCTGAATAATTCTAAAGGGATATGTTTCAGGTTTGTTGCTTAAGTCCTTTGTATTTTAATAACAAAAAAAAAAAAACTAAAGAAAAATTTACCCGTGGAATATTCTATTGTACAGTCGGTCGTATAATTATTGGAGATATCCAATTGAGGCAATTCGATTTCACTATTCACCACCAAGGGATCGGTCATATTCCAAATGAATACCAAATCTTGTACTGTATGGGACACTATTAAGAATTAAAATGCTAGTAAAATTTTAAATACAAAAAAAAAAGAAACGAGGAAAATAACTTACAACTTTCAATCATCATCGAACAGACTTGCGTATCATGGGGATATGATTCAAATTTCATGGCACAGGATAAAACCAAGGTCAACCTATATTTATAGACTTTAGTAATTAATACTTTAAAGATTGTAATTATATTTTCATTCTTAATTACTTGGACATGTACAGCAATGTTTTATCATGATACAACCAGAGATAATGATTTGGTATGCTCATCTCATGGAAGGTGACTTTTTTGGCATTTTTAAAAAAACAATCCGGCCGCCATATACTATGCAGCCAATCAACATCCAATATACGATATTCTTCACTCATATTTTCAGGTAAACGTAAACGTGGATCACGCCAACTTTGTGCTAAAAATATATCAGTTACATAAGTCTGCAAAAGAACGAAACGTTTGTGTTAGAAATTATTTATTATTTTTGGTGTTTCTGTTTTTTTTTTGCGAATTACCATCGATTCCTCATTAATGGAATCCAGTGATAAAACGGTCACATGGAAATAAACCACCGTTGGTTGGCCCAATAATTTTGGCGCTCGATTTTTATCATACGTTTTTGACGGTGTTGGTAATATATCGGGCAATGACAGGCTCGATTCAACATGTGATACCAGTTCGGCACTGTCGGTTTTGTTTCTGGAATAAAAGAAAATGAAATCTTCAACAAAATCATTGAATTGAATGTGTTTATAGCAGAATAGAAATTGTTTCTGCAAAAAAAAAAAAAAAAAAACAACAACATTTTTATTTTAATATTTCCTTCTTTTCAGGTCATTCATTTCTGTAATTGGAATTTTTAAACAACGTGTTTTACATGCTTCAGCTAACACGTGCTGTTTTTTTTTCTATTCCGTCTTTTTGTTTAACATTTCACTACAACTTGTCGTTCGGTTTGCACCAATTCTTGGTATTTTATTGTCAATAATAATAAGACAGAACCTTGTGCAACAAAACGTATTCGAAAATAACATGACAGCTTACAAATGGAAGATGGAATGAGGAAAAGAAAATATTGCCAATAGATGTTATAAGGAAATTAAAAATACCCTATAAACTCAAGTAAAAAGGAGGATCAGTTAATGTGATATTTTGGAAAGGATACTGTCAAGCCAACATGATCATCCTAAGACCTGCTGCACTGAAACTATCAATTATACTGCAGCAAGCCATTTAGAAAAATAAAACGAAACCGATTTAGAAGAAGGAGATGCTCTGTGGCAGCTTTATAATCCTTAAAGGTACTGAAAGTATGTATAACTAAACCTTTATGCTTTTAATGCTAACTACTATGTCCTAGATAGGAACCTTAAGTGGTCACACTGCTGCCCCTTAGTCAAGATTACAATCTAGTGTGTTAAAACACATTTTAACATGAATACTGAAGTACGGATTTGAAAAGCATTCTCTTTTCATTTTATTTACTGTCAGAGTTTTTGCCACAAGACTGCCGAGAGCAAAGCTATGGTTTCAAATCATTTCTAAAACAAACAATACTTTATACTTGATAGCAAAGTTTAAAATAATTTAACATTGGCTCATTGACCAATTGCTTAACCATGCTGTTGTAAGAATGGCAACAAAAATTAAAAAAAAAAAAAAAATTAAACAATTTCTGTTCACTTTTTTGTTTTTTGTTTTAAACCCTACCGCAATAAATAAATATTGACGCTGGGTATTAAAAATAAGTCAACACGATAAGTGGTTTTTTATAATTAGACCAACAACAATGCAATGAAAAATATTAAAAAAAAAAAAAAATATTGAATATTGAAGAATCATACGAGGGAGAGAATAGAAATGAATAGATACGTAGATAGATGGAATGAACGTACCTGTAACCATGAACACAATTGCACAGCAATATTGATTTTTCAAATATCAAATGAAAATAAAGCGTTAGAATTATAAGCGAGTTGTGTTGTCGTAAACGTTTAGAAATTGAAAACATTTCCCCCGGTACTCGTTTTGATTCTATTTTTCGTAATTCAATTTTTTTTCTTTAGCTTATAACTGAAGCAATGAAGTTTTATTTCCAAATTTTAAAGCCTTTTTAATTAAACTGTTAGAAATATTACGTATTGTATTTGATTTGTACATTTAAAATGAATGTATTGTGTGGTTTATTGTAATTTTGAAATAATTTATTATTTTTATTTTATATACACGTATACACTTTTGTATTTTAATTATTATTTGTTATTATTTAATTTCTTATTTTTGTAAATGCTACTGCTAGTTTTAATTTATTGAAACACTAGATTTGTTATTATTTTTAAAAATTATTTTTTGTCAGCTCGTATTATTTTTAGCGTATCTTCTACTTATCAGCGTATATATTGAAATTTGATTACTAAGGTTTCTTTATTTAACATTTTTACCATTTATTTTGCTTTTTTGTTACAATTGACATTTGCATTTCGAAAAAAAGGTCTCTTCTCTAGCGACAACTGGCAGTTGTAAATATTATCGTTATTTAATTGTTAATTTTAGTATAATTTAAAAAAAAAAATTCAATAATCATATCTTCTTTGTTTTGTACTATTTATAATATTTTGTTAAGATGTTAACGTACTTTTTTTTGGTACTAAAGTTTTAAGTTACAAAATAGTACCAAAAATCAAAAAGGGTTTATAAGACCATATTTAGAAAATTTTGTCGCCATATGTCATAAGCAATGAGAACCTATATTATGTATGCTATATAAAGCCGATTCCTACCATTATAAAGAGGAGGAGAGCGCCCTCCCTGGTAGTCTAGTAGGTAGCGTGCCAATCTATTAGCGTAAAGGTCGTGTGTTCAATTCCCACCAGAAACTCTGTCGAAGTTACTCAGTTTAAATATAATTTGTAATTGCATTACAATTAATAAATGAATAAAATAAAATATATGAAGAGAAGGAAGTGAATATGAATCGTACAGTATTAGCCAAAACTAAAGCACCCTCTCAGTTCAGTTTCAGTTTTTTTTAATGATAACTTATTTATGAAAACAAAGTTATTAACATTTTTTTTTAATTTTTTTTAATTATTTATAATATCCTTATTATTAAAAAACACAAACTTAAAGAATTCAGAATTTAATAAAAAAAAAGTTTAAATTCAAAAAAAGATTTTAAGTCGCAAGTACTTACATATGTATGTATTAGCGGACAAAACTAAAGCAGAGCCCAAATTAAGACGCACAAAAAACTATAGAAACTTTTGTAATCCTCTGGGTAGATTTTTAAGTTAATGATTGGATTGGAGAGCTGACTGGCTTATCAAGGCATCAATTGCTTGCAAAATATTCGATCAACAGTGTAATTATTTCTAGACTAATTTAAAAGTTTTTATAGAATGATCGCACATCTTTACTCATTCTGGAGGAAGGTCACGTGAAACTTCGATTTCCTTAATTAAAAGGAATCAAAATGATCCTACAGCATCTTCTAGTCACATACGAAACCGCTTAAATATAAAAATTAACGAAAAAATGAATTAAAAAAAAAAAGTAAAATAAAATAAAAAAAACCTGGAAGCTACCCCCGTCATTCTATAGTTGCGCCATTAAATAATTTATGCCACAACTGCAGAGCTGACGAGGAGGAGGCTATCTTTTATCACATGCATCCGTGACAGTGTTGTGCCATGAAGAGGCAAGGATAGAGGCCTTCTCCTTATCTATCTATCTCCTAATTAGGGGTTAATGCAGTCACACTATTTTGGCCTAAGTCGGACCTTAACAGTGATGCCAACTCTTCGGACACCAAACGCCAAGGGCTAAATTGAAAAAATTACGTTTTTAGTACAATACAATTTATTTTTTTCAAAAGAGCGCAAAAAGGGAGCTAAAATTAAAAAGTCTTTTCAGATAAAAACACCACAATTTTTAAACAAAACAATTTATTAATAGATATTAATGCTTTTGATATCTTTTTACATTCAATAGAATCAAGGTACTAGATTAGTTTCAAATAGAATTTACATTACAATCCTTCAAAGTTGGTCATTGTTAAATACGATTTGTACTTCTTGGTCATCCTCTTCTTCATTCATAAATTACTTTCTATATGGTATTGAGACTTGGCTCTGTCAAGTGTTCTATGGAAGCAAATGGTGAATAAATTGCAGTATATAATGATAGCGCAGCCTGACATTTCTTTTCCACCTAATTATTACGTAAGCACAATTTTAAACTTTCAGCAAAACTTGTGTTTCCCGGTACTTTTGGTAATTCTATGTAAATAACAAAGAAGAAAACAAGAAATAGAAGAAAAAAGTTTTGCCACATTGGCTTACAATTCGACATTGCCAGAGAAACATAAGATAATATTTCCATACCGAGTTAAAGGAAAAACGGGCAAAAAGGGCTAAACAAAAATACTGAAAAGCGCTAAAATTGCGCGTTTTTTAGTTTAGAGCTAAACATTTTTTTTCGCTTTAAAGTTACTCCAAAAAGGGCTAATTCTAGCCCGAAAAGAGCTAAGTTGGCATCAATGGACCTTAATATTCCTATCTAACTTATCTTAACAAACAATTGTTGCTGAAAAATTAAAGGGAATCAAACATTCTTTTGTAAATATTTACGAAATTATAATTCCATCCATGAAATCATTAATAAATTTAAAATTTCGTTTTCAAATAAATTTTCAAATTCAACTACCGGATATTAAAAGTAATTCATATAATTGCAAATAAGAAACATCAACTCTGTTTATTTACTTTGTAAAACACACACAGAGTTGTATATTTAACATACGAACAAGAAACAAATAGAAATACTACTTTGCCGTTACAGCTGTGAGCGTTAAGTGGTCTCTTTAAAGTGTAAAATTTTAGTAGCAGCCCCTCTCTCTATACATTAACAGGGAAAAATTCGTGTATTGTTGAAAATATGGAAAAAATTATTGAAAAATCTATTGAAAAATTTTACTAAAAAACTAGTGTTTAATATTAATATTTAATAAAAGTAAAAAATAAAACAAATAACATGGATTTTCCACAACAAATTGAAGGTATTAAATAAATAGAAATGGAAAAAAAAACCTAAAGAAATCTGTATTGCAGCAATGTTTCCATTTTTTTTTTTTATTTTCGTTAGTAAAAATCAATTTCCATTTTGCTTTATAGTATAGAAGAGTGCGTATCAAAAGAGTGTGAGAGAATGTTTGTATTTATTTTAAAGCAAGTGTGAGATATGAAAAGTGGGTGGCTGGTTGGTTGGTTGTTTCGTTAGCCACTTTGTGTATTGCAATGGAGTAGAACAAGAGCACAAAGCAATCATAATAATAATGAAAAAGCAAATACAAATACTTGTGAACTGCATGCAAGAATAAAAATCAAAGTATTTATTGTTGTTGTTGCTGTTGTTTTAAACTTAGTGATGATATAAGCAAGAAGAGAGCACATGCATTGCTTTCAATAGGGATGTTTAAGTAAGAGAGTGCGTGTGTTGATATGTTGTTGCAATTATTTCCTTGTTATTCTCCAAACATTAACGGTACATACGAAGTGACAAAAGTGAATATTTTTGTTTTGCTTTCTTTCTTTGTTTTTGTGTCACTCTTATCGTTGTAGTTGTTGTTGTTTACTTGCATATATTATTTGTGGCCGGTGTGCCTGCTGACTGTTTTCCATTCTTTGTGCTTTTGTGAAGGAAAAAAATGTATTTTCCTGCGTTTTATTGATTTTATTTTCCTTCTTCAAAAGCCGAGAGATTTTTCTTTTAAATAAAAAAAAGGAAAACATTGACGGTTTTTAAATTAAAAAAATATAATTTACAATTGAAAAAAGGTTGCTAAATTAAGTGATGACGTTATTTATTTAAAGAAATAAACAAAAAACGCAGTTGTCTTGTAAATTATCTCATATGTGACTAATGAAAACTAAAAAAAAAAAATCATAATTCGTAGAAAAAAGTAAAATAAACTAATAAATTAATGAAAATTTAAAATTTAGAACGGAAAAACAAAACAATCATTGGAACTCATACGTTTTTTATGTATAAATAATTATCTTCAAGTGCTACAATTAATCAAAATTTTTTTGTAATCTTGTTTATGTCTTATGATACAGTGCTCTATAAAAGTTATGTTACAAATTGTTTTTTTGAGAACATAATCCCGAACAATCGCAAATTAAGAATCTGTTTTTTTTTTGTATTTTAAATCTTCAAAGCATTTTTATAGTTAAAAAGGGTTAGAATCCAGGCATAGACAAATAAATTTTCATCATAGATTTAGGCAGTAGTACCCAATAAGTAAAATATCTCACTATTCCACTTAATATATTTTCATACATTGAGTTATTTCCGGACACCGTCTGTTGGCAATCCTATGATCCCAGAACTTATTGCAAAATTATTTCTTAACCCAGAATTTCTTGACAATAGATACCTTTGCGTGATATGAGTACGGATGAATTTTTATTATGTGCCCGCTGTAGCAAGTTGGAGTTTAAAGTCGCATTGGAAAGTGATCTGAATGCAGTCTGGCTGTCGGGGGTACAAGGTTAATTTTACAGCACGATTTATGGTCAACACTTAGGCCTAAACTAAACCACTGTTGCCCGTGAGGCGAAGGAATGGATAAGACCTTGGAGGTGACCTTGTCATAGAATTTTAGGGAAAAGTTTTCATTTAAATTCAGATCAGATCACATATTCTGAGATGAACTAGAAAAATCCAAGAGGGTATGATATGCCTTCATCTGTTATTTGCCACCGAGATTTGTCTGTTGTTTTGCAAATTTTGAATAAATCTTATAATTCTCAAACGCACTGTAGATTGTGTTTTTATTGTTCTGATAATTAAAATACGATCTTCTTTTTAAAGGTAAACCTATTTATAAGTATTTGTAACACTAATATCTGCTATTAGAACGTGCTTTATGGTCCTATAAAGTTGTGTTAGACTAGTTATTATATTATTAGTATTTGACTTTAATCCCCAATTTTTATATGTATTCTAAAGTGTATTCGTCATTCGATCCTTTCTATCACTAATCTTTTGGTTTGAACTCATTTACGATCATTCCTTTGGGTTTTACACGTTTTTTTTTCATTTCATTTTATTTTATTTTAATTTATTTTAATTTTTCCTGTTTTTATTTTTTTTTTTATTTACAGAACTGCAAATTGTCTAAAAATTTTCAATACTATTTTATTTTAAGCTATACATCACACACACCACTAAAACCAGAAAAAACCTCAAAAAAAATATTCAAATAATCGGCTAAAAACTACTCGAAATTTACAATTCGAAAATCATTTTACTTCCAAAAAAACTAAAATCATTCTTACTTTAATAACTTCTTCTACTGTATATACTACATATTTAAAAACCCTCCCTCCTACACAGAGACTTTAGTGGAGCGACCACCCACGACATATGATGTCGTAATGGAATCACCACTTTATGCGGCTGCTCACAACTTGGAACGATCTCGAGTGACGGCGGCCGCTTGCAATTTCAATACGAAAACGATTTGCGAAACTAATACGGCTAATAATCTTAGTTACGTGGATAAAATGTCGACCAGCGTGAATAGTAGTACACTGGAGGACACTACACCCAGTGATTCGGGTGTACAAATGATGGATTCTGAATCGAGTGAGCTGATGGTAGAATCGATTACCTCTCAAACCGGTTTTGAATTTGAAGATGCCAAAGTTGTGCATACGACAGTAGCTCAGTCGCCAAACCTTAAAAGTGTGCTGAATAAAGAACCGCTCATAGTAACACCTGCAGAGGAAACGACTGTAATGGATTCAAACTCGAATATAACTATGATATCGGCTGTACCCTCAGCAGTAGTGGAGGAGGCTATGACTACTAGTCAAATATCTACATTTGATACCACAGAAAATATTGTATTTCGCCGTAAAGTACGTAAAAGTCCTGCAGTGGCTAAAGCGCCCAAGAAACGTGTTTCATTCCATGAAGATATTTTAAAAAATACTCGCACTGATAACATACACATTGAACATGGTTTTATTACCTATAAGGCGGGAGGCATACGCAAAATGGCTCCCTTGCAGGGTCAGGCGGGACGCTACTCTTGGTGTTCGGAGGGTGACAAGCAACAGCCCACAGAAATTGCTCATAATCCTGATGCAGACGATGGCAATGGCGATAATGAGGATCCTACGAAACGGCGTAGACGTGTAGTCTATCGTAATGCCTGTTCCGATGTCTTGGACTATGGCAATTCGGATATCTATGATATGAACGATGGCTCAGCTTTGCAGTATGACAACTCGGGTGTGTTTGAGTACATGCCTAAAGATCTGGTCGAAGATAAAAGTGGCAAATGTAGTGATAAAACGGAAAATAAACCCGAATTGTATAAATGTTCTTGCTCTAGTTCGAATTCGAGTCTCGACTCGGATGAAAATGATAAAAATTCCAATAACCAGCAACAGCAACAGTATGGACAAGCCAAAAGCAGTTCTTGCGATTGCATTGGTGCCGCTAATACAGCCAATAATAATATTATCGGTAAGTGCAGGTTATCAGTAGATATTTTCATTTAATTTCCTTATAAAATGTTACATTCTTATTCCAGGCGACAATTGTTATTACTCTGAACCCAATATGGACTTTAAGGAAAGTCCACCACGGCAAAAATCGGTGTGGAATAAAGAGAAGAAACCCAAATCGAGCTGTTTGAAAAAATCTAAATGCCAAACTAATATTATCCACGAACAAGATTTGAATTCCAAAATGAAGAAATTCAATGTCCACGATATGAATCAGTTGCTGGATAATAGCAGTAAAATGATCTTTGGTTCCTTAAAGAGCATCTTTACCATGCCCTTGCCGGAAAGAGGAGTACCTGAGGGCTCAGAAGATCTACAGTCGGTCATAGAGTGTGCCGCCGAATTAGATCAAACACCAGAACACAAAATTAAAGAACCTCAGCTGCTGTCTAATCCAAGCCAATTGTCGGAATCACCACCCTTGAAACAGAAACCTTTTCTTAGCAAAAGTTTAGATGGCTCCAAGCAACAGCCAGCCATTAAGAAATTTGTACACAATGTAGACGAACAATTGAGGCGCAAAAACGAAGAAGACATTTATGCTCCGACACGCCAGAATAGCGATGAAAAACCCAAAAATGATCAGCAAAACAATACATGCGTTAAAGTTTCGGCTACACCACAATTGCAAAGACAACATGAATTTGAAGTAACTGAACTTGACAGCAGTTCATCCACCTCTTTGGCAACCTCAGCTGGTAATTCAGCAGCTACATCGGCATGTGAAACGTCAGAGAGAACACCATTTCGCAATAAATTCATTATCAATTGTGAGAGTACGGTTTTCGAACATACTGGTGTCTCATATTGTTATGAATCATCTTCGTTCAATGACCTTACCAATATGGAAGATTCACAAGGCAGCATAGCAAGTTTAATTGAAAAAGATACACCCATTGCTCAACCAGAACCAGATCAATTGCGTTCAGCTTTTATAGCAGCGCCCATAGCTAAAACATTTTCGAATTTCTTTCGCAGTTTTAAAGACGCCGGCAAAGACAAACAGTCCTCACCTAAAAAACTAAAAAAGAATCTGGCTAAACAAGAAGAGGCTAAACAACTGCAACAAGCCACTGAGAATTATTTTGGTAAGTAAGGAAATACGAAAAGAGTTCATATTTCCCGCGTTTTTGAACTTGAAACCTTTTCTTAGTTCTTTTTCTTATTAAAATCCCCTTTTTTCTGTTCTTGTGTTTTTTTAGCTCTTAAAATGCCCAAGAAACCCAATAATATACCCACACCTTTAGCGAATAGTACACCAATTAAACTTTCTAAATTTCCAAATACAACTTCATCCTCTACCATATCTGAATTAACGTCAAATACTAATACTTCCAATTCTAATACTCAAGCGATGCTTCAGCAACAAAAATCCAATACAACTTCCTTAACCAGCGGCATAGCTAGCGGTAGTGGTAGCGGCAGTGGCAGTGGTGGCTCATCTTCAAATGCAGCACAGAGTCTGGCTATTGGCGCTGATTATCGTTCGAGTTTGGAGAAACAGTCTAGACACCTACCGTCGCCGCTTAAGAAACGTTTAAGCGGTTCGAATCTCATACAACAGCAGCCGCAACGTTACGGCACCAGTGTTTCACAAGCTGAATATTCTTCAACTCTTAGTCCCGATAATTTCAACAATTATATGGGCGCTAGAGGTGGGTGTGGTCGTGATTCTAAGAGCACTATTTTAAGTGAAGAATTCGATGATATTCTAACCATAACCACGGACACCGAAAAGAATGAAAGTGATATTGTTATTGTGGACTATCATGATATCAGTGATCGCCAATGCATGGCGGACTATAATAATCTCTTAAAACCACCATCACAACCACCAGCGAAAACATCGCTCATCAATCGTTTCTTACGTAACGTAACGCAAAAGAAAATACTCGAATCTTCTATAAGACGCAACAATTTCTTTGCGCACAAATTAAAAAATGAACAAAAGCTCTTGGCTGGCAATCTCTATGTGAAAGGAGCTAAACCGCGTAATTTGGAACTGATTGATGATCTGAATGCCGAAATCGCAATGGAAATTGAAATGTCTGGCGTCAATTCGCCGCGTAAAGAATTGACTAGCTTAGATACAGATTTACCAGGTGATTTGTCACGCTTTGAATTGGGCATTGGTGAGATCTCAATAGATGTGTTTGCGGGCGTTCAACTGCATATATTGCGTGATGAGAGTGAACAACTAATGAAAGTATTTAAACTGTATACGGGCTATAGTAAAGAGGGCTATATGACACCCGTATTAGTTTTGCTTACGGATAAGACATTGTATGTTACGGACTTGGTGCGCAATCGTTTATGCTCAAAATTTGTCTTGGCCTATAAAGATTTAGATGTTATACTGGTAAGTAGAAGACTCCTTCCTCCTTACTTGATTTGAAATTCAATTTTAATTTTTTCAATTTCTAATTACAGTTGGGTCCTTATGGCAATACCGTTTTATTGTCCAACAATAATCGTGATATGCAGCAGGTGCTGTTAGCTGGCGGTCCATATCCAGCTGCTGGCTTGGTGGCTAATTTAGAACTGTGTGCTAGACGTGGTGGTTCTGTATTGCCAGCTGTGGGTCAACTAACTTTAGATCATTTGGCGCCTTTACAACATTTTGTACGGGAAAATTCATGTGTTGGAAAATCCGATGCATGGATGTATTATGCCGTCGTAAATGTGCCAGGTTCAGCCATTAATGATCCGGGAGAACAGGAGCCCTTAGGTCCGCACGCCAAAGGCTTTCTAATGCACCGACGCATTAAAGAGCACATGAGTAATTCAAAACAACATCCTTGGAATCCCGGATATTTCCTATTAAAGTATGTATAAATTAAAACATTTTTTTTCAATAAGAATGCTTTAAAGGTAAATCTTGTATACGAGACTTCCCCATTTCTATTAATTTTGCACAAAAAATGTTCATTAAGGTCAGTCACTTATTAATCACTTTAACTTTCCAATCGATTGTATGTCTTCCATGCAGGCTAATCGAAATTGAACGGATGAATTCATTTTCTGTTAAAAAAATTATCGATAATTTTAGGTTTTGTTGAACAGTGCTTCGATATTTTGAATTAAAAAAAAAAAAATTTTAAATACGAAATATTTCGACTACGATGAATTAAAATGGAAAATTTATCGATAATTATAATTTTCCTTTACAATTTTAGTAATAATAATAATTTAAATTATTGATATATATTATCTTCAGTAAAAATTTCGATAAAAGACTTAATTTTATCGATAACAATAATTTTCAATAGAAAAATTTGCAGGTAAAGAATGATATTCTTAGAAAATTAGGCCGCTAAAAATTTTTTTAAATATATTTTAATATTATCAATGGAAAACTAATCGATAACAGGAAGTTTCATATAAATTTTGATGCGTTATAATTGCTTTCAAAAGAAAATAAATTGGTAGCAATAAACTTTAATATTAAAATGTCGAATTAAGAAAGATACCAATGGAAAAAGTAACGACAAATGACAATTTTTAATAATTTCGATAACAATATTATTTAAGAAAGTTATCTATCAATATATCTGTATGGGTAACAGAGAATGTTTAATAATAATTTCTCTGTTAAATTAAGCGATTACAGTTAGTTATGTACTTTAAAAATTTGATGTGTTAAAAAAATTAATCGATAGTGATACTTAATCGATAACCATAATTTCATCCAAAAAGTTTCCGATATAAAAGAATATATAAGGAAAACAGAAATTTTTTTTCAGTGTACGATTAATCGATAACAGCAATTTCCTTATACAAATAGATTATATATGCCTATACTTAATCGATTACAAATAGAAAATATTATCAAACTATCGATAAATATATCATATCATACCTGCTATATGTTGAGGATTTTATTCATTTTTAATTATCACTCTCTCTTTTTGAAATACTCTTTTCAAGGATTTGTAAAAAAATTATAAAAATTGTTTTATTTATAGGGCTGGCGTCTTGTATATGTTTAATGATTCCTCACAAAAAATACCCAGCTGGGCAATGGCTTTAGCTGAATGTCAGGGAGCTCGCAGAGCAGTTAAAGCCCAGAGGCCACATTGTTTTGAAATAATTTTGAAAAACAAAATGCTTCTACAGTTGGCTGCACCCGATGAATATGTGGCCTCAGAATGGCTGCAGGCTTTATTACAATCAGCCAGTGGCGTAAGTTTTAAACATTCAAGAACAAGGAATATAGAACAATAATGTGTTTTTTGTTGTTGTTGTTGTTTTTATTAAAGCTTTTTGAATTACAAGAAAAACATAAAACTTTGGGCTGCACTTTGGTGGTAACACAAAATCATTTGATAACCTTAAGAGAAGATTTTACCGCTCCTTTAAGAAAAATCACAAAAAACGAAGAACAAATCTCAGGAGAAGAGAACACAAACGAAACACAAAATAATCAAAATAAACAGGAAGATGGCGATAATAATCCTCAATATTTACCAGAAACCGGCAGTTTGGTATGTAAACTAAAGTGAAACCGAAATAAAATTTCTTTTTTTTTTTTTGTAATAATTTTATTGCGTTATTCCTTTATAGTTGAGCTCTGCCATGAGTACACCCACACGTAATACCCAGCGTTCTTCATCGTCGGTTAACTCAACACCAACCAAATTATCACAGCTTTCACGTTCGACTACCACTTGTAATACCACCTTAGCCTCGTCGTCGTTAGCTAGTAATGCAACACAAACCTCCATTACAACCACAACCAATTCAAAACGTACCCATCCTTTGCAAACCAATAATGTTAATGAACTACAACAACAGCATCATGCGGTAGAACAGCAACATGTGGTACAACCTTTAATTTATTCGAATATGAGCAGTGTTTATGGCCAAAATTCTGGTTTGGAAATTTTAACTTGTGCCGACATTAAAGAAATGACCGGCATTAAGATTCCCTCGCTTAACGATACCTGGTGGTGTATATTGGAGTTCTCATGTCAGGAAGTACGTGAATGTTCCGATGATTTGGTCATATTCTTTGCCAGCAGCACAGAAATGCAACGATTTTTACGTTTACTAGAGCAACTATGGCAGTCTAAAAATGTAAGTGAAATGATTCAATTAATTGAACCTATTTTCCCAAACCTGCACAATACACTGCATGAGTAGGGGCCATCCCCTGAGTGTTGGTTTTACCAAAAAAAAAATATATTAAAGCCTTCCTAGTGGAAGCCGCCGTAGTCTAGTAGATAGTACGTTGGCTTATTAGACGTAAAGCCCGGGTTCGTATCCCAGGTCAGACATCAAAAAGAAATATGAAAAACAAATTTCTTTTTTCACCAAATAACATCTAATATATAAAATTCTCATGTCACGGTGTTAGTGGTTAAACTCCTCCGAAATGAATCGACCGATTTTCGTGAAATTTTGTGTGCATTTTTCATATTCCTAAATGTTAAGATGGCGTGGCAAATCGTTAAAATTGAATATTTAGATACATATTGATTGTAGAGGAATAAAATTTGGTGAGTAAGTTCGTACAGTCGATTTCGACAATCCCCCCAAAAATAAGTATGGCAATCCTCCCCCTTTTAAGTAATATCTAAAACTCTTAAACGACTGAACCGATATTAATCATTCTTTTTTTCTTCGAAAGCTTGTCAGGTTTATATTGTTTATTAAAAAAAATTCGATATAGCAAAAAGTAGGCGTGCAAATTTAATATTTGGAAACATAGTGATAGTAGACAAATGCAATTTGATTGGTAAGTGTGTAGAATCGATATCGACAAACTCACTAAAAATGGGCGTGGCAATCCTACCCCTTTAAGAGATACCTATAAGTCGGCTAATTCGATGGATACGTACATATATAACATCTATGTCTGTTAGTTTTTATTTTGGAGCGCAACAACTATCACTTCTCCTACATACTTACATAATTGGTCATAACAACCCTTCAGTCTGGATTATTGAACTAGTTTCTCACACAACTTATGTTGTGTGTGTTAATTTTTATACATAAGTGGCGGGACCTACAGTTTAAAATCGACTCCGAACGACAGATTTTTTTTGAGAAACTTTTCATGGCAGGGTTTTTTTTTACTCTCAGAGTTTTTGCCAGAAATCTGCTGAGAGAAAATCGCCGAAGAAATACTTTTTGTATTTTGTTTTGATGTCCGGCCTAGGGTTCGAATCCTGGCTTTACGTCTAATAAGCCAACACACTACCTACTAGACTACGGCGACATCAACTATTATTTCATCTGGGCTTTATGCAGCGTATTACAATAAAAATATTATGTGACTTGTTTTGGGTAATAAAAAAATCAATTTTGGACGGGACGAAGTTCGCCGGGTCGGCTAGTATACATATACAGTCAAACCCGGTTATAACGAACTCCGTGGGACCAGAAAAAATAGTTCGTTATAGGCAAAGTTCGTAATAAACGGGGTGAAGTCATAGAAAAAAATATAAAATACAAAGAATTTTTTTCATTTAGTAAAAACAAAAAGCATTTTTTTTATTAAAATCCAAAAATATGTGTGTTAATTCTTTTTATCTAGCAACTGATTAAAGATACTGAGTTATAATTTAATGCTGCCATATTAAATAAAAGTGAAGACTATTGCCCGAATCTTTTGTCTAATAAGCCAACACACTACCCACTAGACCACGGCGACTTTCCCAGGTCAGACATCAAAACGAAAAATATTTCTTCGGCGACTTCCTCTCAGCAGATTTCTGCCATGAAAAGCTTCTCAAAAATCTGTCGTTCGGAGTCGACTTTAAACAGTAGGTCCCGCCACTTATGTATAAAAATTAACGCACACAATATAAGTGGTGTCAGAAGCTAGGTCGTAATCCTGACTGAAGGGTTGTAATAGCCAATTATGTATGTATGAAGACTATTGCCACACTTCAAAGTTTTTTCTGAGGGTTCGTTATAAAAAATGTAAAATGTATGAAATTTAATTACTGGAACCATTTAAAGTAGTTCCTTTTAACCGAGAATTCGTTATAAACGAGTTCGTAATAGACGAAGTTTTTTGTACGAAAATTGTTATTAAAACGTTGGGACTTGAAAATGTGTACGTAATAACCAAGAATTCGTTATACCGAGTTCGTTATAAACGAGTTTGACTGTATATATACTGTGACCTATATTATGAAGTGGCAAACCTTTCACTGAATACCAAATGTTAAATCCTAAAATTGCATTTGTGCACTTGCATTTCAACTTCAACAAGAGCTTCATATTTTATTTCCCAATAGGACTACTTGCTTCTCAATATCAAATTTATGCATATTCTGGATTTGAGACGTATTTCTTAAGATTTATTTTATTTGTAAATAATATAGAAATTGTATTTTCAGAATGATTTATTCCCTATAACTGTATTGGATGAAGATGATATTATTGCTGAGCAGTGCACTATGCTGTATATGGATATAAATCGTTCATGGGAGCCGCTATTATCGGCTGCATTGGGTTATCCACTCTAATTCCTTTATCGCTTATTAAAAACTCTTTAAGAAACTCTATCTTTTAATATAAAACAAAACAAAATTTTTTTTTTGCAATATTTATTAAACAATACAGAAAATAAAACTCAAATACTATACTTAAAAATTATAATAAAATATTTATACCTACAAAAACAAAGCAAAAAAAGAAAAACTTAAACTAAAGGAAACAGCATAAAAAAATCAGCATATAAACCAAGCTGCTTATGATATATTTAATCCTATAACTGATAAATTAAAATCCTTACAGAAAAAAAAAGGATTAAAAGTGCAAGAAAAAATAATTTTGTTATTAATTGTAATCACTTGTAAACATTACAAAAAAAAAAAAAAAAAATTATATTTATTTTTTAAGATATTACTTTTGTTTTTTTAATTTCCTTAAATTAATTTAAACATGATAAACTGGTGATTTTTTGCTTTCTTTTTATTGTTTTTGTTCCATTACTAAAGTTTGTTTGTTCATTTTGCTATAATTTAAAATGTGATATTTTCTTAAATTTAATTTAAATATTTTAAATATAATTTATTTTTATAGATTTTTTTTTTTGTTTAATAATGTTAGCCAATGTATATATATAATTGTAGTTAAGCAAACGGTAAAGCGGGACAACAAACGTTAAGGTCTATTAAGCTCATTTCTACATTCTCATTTATGTCCGGAATTTTCTTTTTCGCCATGCTTAATAATAAAATCCGGATATTCCATATTTACATTTACGAAAGGGGTCTCAGTGTAAAATTGTGTTAAATATTCGATTTCACTTCTGTTAAATTAATTAAGTAATGTTAAGTAAGCACAAAAATATTAGTTTTTATTTTTATAAAATGTATGGAATGCATGTTATTAAGTATTATGTTTATTATCTGTCTATCTTTCTTTGTTTTCTTATTTTTTTTAAATTGTATTAAATAAGTTTAGAAATTGAAATTTAAGCAAATGTAAAGATTTTGTATTTCTACAGCCAATAAAATATTATAGAATTTATTTATTTGTTGTTAATTACAAGAAAAATAATAAAAGTAAAAACATAATGTTAAATTAAATTTTAATTTTACAAAAAAGTCCAGGCTTGCTATAGATATCAAACTCCAATGTTTACAGAAGTCAAGAAATTTGGCTTTCAAAATAAATTATCATGTTCTTTACTTTTCTGAAATGAAAACTCAATTACTGAAGCTGTAAATTGCAAATTTATAGTAACTAATTTTAATAAATAATATTCTTAAATAAAAATATTCTTAAATAAAACATACAGAATTTGTCGATAGAAAAAAATTTAAAACTTCATAAATTAATCGGTATTAAAAAATATCGTTAGAAAAGGTTTTTATATAAAACTAATTACAGTATTCTCTCGATTTATGTTGTTTCGATTAACATCGTCTAAAATTTTGTTCCCATCAATTTCGATTTGCGTCGTCATTCGAATTACATCGTCTCTGTTGTTTATAAACAAAATCAATAGAATTCCCTCTTTAAATAAAAATTTAATTATTTTATATATTTTATTTCTTTTGAAATTTTTTTACGTTGTTTCGATTTACGTCGCCTTTTTCCAGAACATTGTACGACGTTTTTTAAACCGAAAATTTATCGATAAATATATTTTTTAAATATGTATATGTAAAATAATTTTATCACTAAAATTTCAGTTTAATGCAATAATAAACAATAATTGTGATTTATTTACAGCTGTATTAACTTAAATATATCGATAACTGATATATTCTAAAAAAGATCTACATATTAAAAACAAAAATTTTATCGATAAAATTTTAATGTTGAACTCTAGGGCAAAAAAAAAAAAACCTAGGCTTAAAAAAATTTCTATTCCTGAATAATTTTTTAACATCGAAAAGTTTACTAATTTCATTAAAAAATTATCGCTATTTTTTCTATTCGTAAACATACTATGCTATAAGAATTTATTTCAATTTTAATTTGATTTATCCATAAATTTTATATTTGTTATCGATAAATTTTTGTTGAAAATTTCTGCTATCAATAAATTTTTTATTAAAAATTTGTGTTATCGATAAATTTTTTATTAATAGTATATATGCTTTCTTTCCTTTTTTCTGTTATTGATAAATTTTTTATTAAAAATGTCGGTTATCGATAAATTTTTTTATTAAAAATTCGTGTTTTGTATAAAATGTAAATTATTTGCTTTTTCCTTTCTTTCCTTTTTTATAAAATTATTGTTGTTGTTTCAACAAAAAGCAGTTTTTGTCGATAACTGAAAAATTCTAAAAAAGAAGTACTTATTAAAAACAAAAGTTTTAAGCCGTAAACTTATCGATAACATTTTATTGTTAAACTCTATGGCAAGCCTTAAAAAAGTGTAATTTTTATTATAATTTGCTTATGAAATGCTTTAAATTTTCTAATTTTTTTTATTGAAATTAATATAAATGCTGTCCTTGGCCTTATTAATTTGAAATCATTTTTAATTTAAAGAATTTTTTATATTATTTTACAATAAAAAAAAATTTCTTGTGCAATAGAACATCTATTCAGTGCGCTTTTTTTAATGTTAATTTAGTTTTTTTTTCTTTGTTGATTTAATAATAATTTAATGATATTAAAAATAAAATAAATAATTATTGATACCTATTACTTCAATATCAATAAATTTCAATTTAAAAAAGTAATAAAATTATAAATTTAAATTAAGAAAATCAACAAAATAATTAAAGAAAAAAGAGAGATTAAAACATTATTGAGGAAAAAAAATGAGACATTATAAAAATATTATTATTGTATTATGATTGTAATCAATGAAATACCAGATATTAATGTAATAAATAATTATTATAATAAATAAATACAAAAAAAAAAAAACAATAATATTAATAATAAATATAAAAGAAAGTGATTGATTGTACTACAAGAAATACTTATACTTCAAGGATAATAATAATAAAAACAGAAACTTTAAAATACAATAAAACTATGCCTTACGGAATAAATTTAATTGGTTTGATACGATTGGTAACTTCAAATTAGTTTTTAAGAGAATTTTGAATTCTGAACTAATATATTCTCATATTCCTTAAAGAATATGAATTACACTACCAGCATGATCGTATTAAAAACTATTGGACAAAAAAGGGACTAGTGTGTAACACGCATAGCTGGCAGATAAAATCGTCAAATTCGTTCATTGAAATTGTAAAAAAATCGTCAGAAAAAAATTAATAAATAAATTGAAAGGTTTTTAAAAACAAAAACATATAAAGTCAGTTTTAAGCAGCATTAATATTACATCATCTGTGCCTATGTGTGGTGTAAATATTAGGGAGTCAAAAGATCTTGACATTATGGGCATGAAAATTCAATGTGATACATTGACACATTTTGAGTGCCTTGGTTTCTTAAGACAGTGCAATAAATACTTCACTCCTGATCTGATCTACTTACCATTAACACCATTTTTAACCGACCGAGAACGGAATACAACTCTAATGTATGGGTTGGCACTTAACGTCTATTTCGATCGTTCACAGGAGAGACCGCAGTCCAGCACCATTGATTCATTGGAGCATCGTTCCAATGTGGCTTGTATTTCACGAATATTGCTCGAACGAAATAGGGGGATTTGTTAATAAACATCATGTATTCCTACGTAACACTTATCTTTCTTGGCCAGTACATCCGTATGGATGGTAGATTAGCCAGTATATTTCACATTGCATTACAGACAAAGTTCGTTTGTCAGGCGGACTATCCGCATATCGATCTTAATTATGGCATACAAATATTCAAACATAGTGTCCGTAAACACTGCTCTATTTTTCCTCTTTCCTATAATATATTTTCCTAGTTCCAAATACAATGCCATTCATCTTCAGAGCATTGGTCATACGAAAAAAATAATGGATTCATAAAAACCTGTCTTACTGCAGCGTTGAAAGTTTTGTTCGATTTAAGTTCGTAGCACATTGTACAGGGCATTGTATACTTCGATTAGGATAATGGAAGGCAAAACTAACACAATTCTTATTGGAGGATTTTGTGTTCAAATGAACGGAGTGATCGATAGATCCGTCCTTAACTAACCGATAAAAAGAAAGATGTATACTCTATGCCGTTGAGATAGGGTTATCGTTTGACTGCGTTAAAGCTTACATTCTCATTTTAAAAAGGGATTATAACATGAATTTAGTACCTGAACATTTACCGCCGATCTGCAGGTTGGAAATACACATGACAATAATCGGTAATATTGTTAAAAGAAAATAATTATTATTTTTTTTTTGTTTCAGTTTGTTTTATTATCTTTATTGAATTTGAAATGGTTACAATTTAAACGTTTTGTAATATTTTTTTTTCTTTCTTAATTTTTTTTAACATAATTTAAGTTGTTTTATTTATATTTTAAAAGGTTAAATTAAAATTTTTCATTTGTTTTTTATTTTTATTAATTAATTATATATATATATATATATACTCGTAGAATTATTATAAAGTTTTATAGACCTTTCAAGTAAAATATTGTATTATTTTTAAATTAATTTGTTTTTGTTTTTCATTTTATATTTAATAATTATTTTAATTATTATTTTGTTTTTGTTTATTTTTTTTTTCTTTACTTATTTTACAAATAATTCAATACTTAAGTGACAGTTTATTTTTTAAGTAAATAAAAAAAGATTAATTTGTTTTTAAGATTATTATGGCTTTACCATAATTAATTAATATTAATTTGTTTTTTTTTTTTTTGCTTTTTTAAATACATAATTAAAAATTGTATTCGTTTTTTTTCACATCATTATACTGTAATCATCACACTTAATATTAAAAATAATTATGATTTCGTAATTTTCTTTTTTTTTCAATAACTTTCTTATATTTTTTGTAATGAGAATTTATAAAAAAATATTTATTTTTTTTTATTATTTATATAATTTCATAATTAAATATCTTTCATATGCTATAATTTGTAATTTTCTTAATTTATTAATACAAAATATTGTTAGAAGTTAAACAAAACACATCAATTTAAATTTAAAATCAAAATTTTATTTTAAGTCTGTTTGTGTATTA
Source organism: Sarcophaga peregrina (assembly GCA_014635995.1). Classification (NCBI taxonomy): domain Eukaryota; kingdom Metazoa; phylum Arthropoda; class Insecta; order Diptera; family Sarcophagidae; genus Sarcophaga; species Sarcophaga peregrina. The sequence goes on from CM025789.1 coordinate 94,204,128, forward strand.
AAAAAAAGTAGAAAAATAATTTCTGTTTCGAATATCTTTTCAAACCCTTTCCTTTCACTTACAGTTACTGTCAATACTACTACATACATAACCTAACATTTTTAATAAACGTATTTCCTCACATTTGCTGTTGGCCTTAAATATTAAATTTCTTACCCTTAAACCAATAACCTTTAATTTTTTTTTTAATATTATCATTATTTTTTAATACTACATTTGCCTTAAATTCAGTCCATTTCACCTTAAACAATTTTTTATTAGAGTATTTCCTAAACTTTTCAAATAAAAACCTAAATTTTCTTATCGAAATAATATAAAATATTTTAAAATAATTTAATCGAAATATTTGAAATTATTTTAATTACACTCCAGTTCTGTTTTTCAAATAAATATTTAAAATGTTTTTTTAATTTTTAATATTGATAATATTATCGATAATTGCATTAAAAATTTGTCCGCACCTTCAATTTCTATAGGAAATTTAACTATTTATTTATCGATAGCATGAATTTAAAAATAAAACAGTTATAGTTACTGAAATGAAAATTTCGATAAATTTTTATTGCCTCATAAAAAAACAATTATTTTACAAGAAATATTATTGAAAAATTTATTTCATCAAAAAAAAAAAATTATTTCTATTCCTGAATAATTTTTTCTTATCGAAAAGTTTATTTTGTTAAAAATTTTCGATATTTTTTTCTATTCGTGAACATACTATACTATATTTTATCGAAAAATGTTTGTTGAAAATTTCTGCTAACAATAAATTTTTTATTAAAAATGTGTGTTATCGATAATTTTTTATTAAAAAATTTGTGTTATCGATAAATTGTTTTATTAAAAATTTGTGTTATCGATAATTTTTTTATTAATATTATATATGTTTTCTTTCTTTCTTTCCTTTTTTCTGCTATCGATAATTTTTTTTTTTTTTGATGTCTGTCACCAATAAGTTTTTTATTAAAAATTCGTGATATCGATATGTGTTTTGCATAAAAGGTAAATTATTTACTTTTTTCTGTTTTTCCTCTTTTACAAAATTATTAATGTTGCTTAAACAAAAATTATTTTTTATGGAACCATTTTGTTTACTTAAAATGCTTGTTATCGATAAATTATATAGAAGAATTTTAATTTTTTATTTTTTTATTGAAAGTCTTTTTTGAATTGGAAAACTAATTTCCAAACAAATGCTAACTTCTGTTAAAGAGTAGGGAAATTAAAGGATGAAATTAAAAACCCGTTGAAATACAGATTAAGATGCCGGAGAAGATTTGGAATTTAATAATTTAGAAGACTTAGATTCCTTACAAATAATTAAACCTAACTTGAATTACAGAACTGGAGCGGCAAGAAAAATTGAGAATATAATTGTAAAAAGCAATTCCTATAAAAATATTAATTTTTTTCAGTAGAGCAAAACAGAATAAAAAATTAAATAAAAAATAAATTTTGTTTTAGTACAATAGAAAAAAAATGTTTTTTTATTTGTGCTTAAATATTTGTTTAATAACTTTCATAACTTTCTAATTATGTTTTTTCTTAATTCGTGTTTTATAATCAAAATTTAAAAGAAAATGTATTTTTTTTTTTGGTTTTTTGTTTTTGTTTTGAATTATAATTTATGCATAATTTTGTATTTGCGAAAATTTATAAATTTTTTGTATGTTTTTGGTTTTTTAAATACTTAAACGTTTTTTTTTTGTTTTTCTTTAAATATTTTTCTTTTATTTTTTTTTCTTTTGTTTTTGGAGGCATCATCCCTGAGTTTTGAATTGCTAAATTTGTTTTTGCATTTTATTAAATATTTTTGTTTTTGTTTTAACCACATAATTTCATTTGTTCTTAAATTTCTCTTAATTAATTTTGTTTTTTTAAAAAAGTTTTTTATTTTTTCTCGTTTTCGTTAATAAACTTGTAAAATAGTTAATGGGATGATTTTGTTTTTGGTTTTTGTTTTAAATTTTTATAATTTTTCTTTTAAAAATGCAATTTTGTATTACGCGGTCATGATGTTTACATTGTTTTTGTTTTTGTTTGTTCGTTTAATTTTAGGTTTTTTTTGGGGTTTCTCTTTTTTGTGTGTATAATTTTAAACAAATAAAATTTTTATTTATTTTTTTTTTAAATTTTTAATTTTAATCTTTTATATAGAAAGTATAGTTATTGTTTTTTGGTCATAGTATACGGCAAATATGGATTGTAATATATGTATGTATGTAGGTATGTATGTATGTATGTATGTATATATGTATATTATTATTTTTGTTTTTAATTTTCTATCTTTACTCTTCTTAATTAAATATTTAATATTTGTTTTTTTTTTTTGTTATTAAAGTATTTTATTTTGTTTTAGTTTTATATTTTTATTTTTTTAAATGAAAGATTTGTACTTTCTGCAAGTATTTTTGTTTTTTTTGTAATTATTTGTTCTTATTGTTGTAATTCTATATAGTAAGTTTGTAAATTGTTGTTGTTGTTTATATTGAAGACTATTTTAAATGATTTATTTACTATAACTCTGTTTTTGTTTCTTTTTATTTATTTCACTACTTTCTTAAAAAATATTCCAATAATAATATTTTTCATTATAAAAATTATTCTTGTCTTGTCAGTAACATGCAATAGAATAATTGGTCAATTCACACAAGCCGTTGTATCGTTGTATCGAGTGTATTATTGCACAGTGTATGTAATTTTCATATAAACATCCCATACACTTATACACATTTTTCTTATAGGCTGTTTAAAAAATTGTATTAGTTTTGTGCTATCAAATTGTTTGAATGCCAAAAAAAAAAAAAAATAAATACATTTGGAATACGAAATACACAAACAACCAAGTGTTTTCAATACAACATACACGATACAAAGTCGTGTTAATTGCCCAATTTATTCATTCACAAAGGTCAGTAATTTTATAAAGCGGTATCTGTTTAGCGTGAGCATTAAGTTAAAGAAAATTTTAAGGTTAAGTTTAAAATTTCTGAAAATTTCTAAAAAAAAAACAGATTTTGTTCAAGTACTCTCTTGGCCTTCTAAATATTTCACGGAAAAGTGGTCATAATACATCTAGACTCTGAACATTGAATGTTCACGTAAAAGACAGCATCCTCAACCACTGTTGTAGCTGTGACTATGCGTTAGAGGTGTAGGCAATTAGTTACTTCCGGTCCAGAAATTAAAAATCGCTGCCTGTACTGTGAGTGGATTTTACAATCCGGCTCCAGGCTGCCTAGATAACTCGATCTGATGCAGTGGATATAAGTCGAACTCAACTTTTTATGGTTTGACTGATGTAGTGTCTTGGGACAGTACTTGACGTTACTGTCAGTTAACTTGGGTCATGAAAATCAGCCATAATAGACAACCAAATTGTAGTTTAAAGTTATTCTGTCAATAAAAGGATTTGTTGTTGAAGAAAGAAGCAGCTATTCTTGTATACATACTCATATCATAGATCAACAATGACAATCATACTCATAATTTATGATACTTACACGCATTCATGTTTATTTTAATATTATGGAACCACTACTCATATTCAATGCTTGAAGTACTCATCATATTCATACCTAACAACACGTATGATATTGTTAATTTCGATTCTTCATAACTCAACATTTACAAGAGTCACAAAATAAATATGATTCGCGTACGAGCACTAAAAGACTCATTAAAATATTGTGTGTTTCCTATACTTGCTGCTCTGTCATTCATAAGTATTATAAGCATTTTTCTAAAGTTATGTATCTAAATGAGAAGGCTTAAGAATCAGAGATTGGCAATGAGTATTCAAAACGATGAATACATTCGAGTCAAATTTATAATTTCTGATACTTATACGCATTCATACTTATTTTAATATAATATACTACTCATATTTAAAATTTTAAGTACTCATCGTATTCATACGCATGATGTTATTGACTACGGCTCGTCTCCACTTAACATTTACACAAAATAAGTATGATTCGCTTACGAACACTACAATACTCACAAGAAGGTTGTGTTTTCACTATGCTCGAATCATTTATAAGTAAAGTAAGTACTTTTTTAAACTCAGAATAAATCAAACTTAATTCGAATGTTATGAGTTTGATGTTAACATTGTATGCGTACTCATTGCAATCTGTAATTATAAATCAAATGTGTAGTGAGTACGAATGAATCAGAGTATGTAGTTGAATATTAATTCTGTTGAATCACTAATACTCAAAACTGCAAGAGTGTTTATGAGTAGTGAAAGAACGATTCATTGTTGATCTGTGTTATGAATCAAACATATTTCGAATTGTATGAGTTTGATGCCAACGTTGTACTTATCAACGTTGTAGTGAGTATGAACGAATTAGAATAGTTAAATTTCAATATTGTTGAAAATTTCATGGGTGCTTATGAGTAGCGAAAGCACGATTCCGTGCTGACATCTGAATACGACGTACTTGGATGTTGGTCACTGTAGTCCTTTGTGTAGTATATTGGATTACTAATCGAGGAATAGAGAGTTAAAAGCTCATTGTTGACATCTTGTCAAACTTCTAAACTAATTGTCACTCATAAATAGAATTCGATTCACACGAAATAGGTGTCGTGGGAAACTAGAATGAAATCCTGATTAAAGGGTTGTAATGGTATGTACATACATATGTATGCACGTACCTGCATCGAAACTTTGATCTTAAAATATTTGTTAAAAATTTTAAAAGAAATTTTCTTTTATTTTTTGATATTCGTCTGTTTGTCCGTCCATTTTGCAACTTTTTATTGCATTGCATTGCACTGCATTATAATTGTATGGTATTGTAAGGAAATAAAAAAAAAATTGCAGCTGGCAAATGACATTGAAAGAATGTTGAATTAGTTTGTTATGGTTGGTAGTTATTGTTGTAATACATAAACTAACTTATTTTATAAATATTATTTAATTGTTAATATTTAAATTGTTTTTTGTTTTATTTTTGGAATATATATATATATATGTAAGTATGTATTGTAATATATTCTATATATATATATATATATAAATGTATGTATTGTATATAGAAATGGAGAAGAATGGAATGGCGGAGCTAGGTTGGGCTGGGCTGGGTTGTTATTGGGCATTGTAATGTTGTAGGCATTTATTAATTATTTTATTTAATTAAAATACTTTTTTTATATGCTTCTGGTTTTATTTGTTTTTTATTTGTTTGTTTGTTTTAATTTATAAAGTTATTCTTTTTATTCTTTTATTTTGTAGTAATGCTTCCTGCTGACAATATTTATTAAATATTTAATTAATATTAAAGATTTGTTTTTTTTTTGTTTTTGTTTGTTTGTTTGGTTTTTGTTTTATTTATTTGTAATTTGTTTAGTTCTTGTATTTTGTATTTTGTAATTTGTTTTTTATGTATAAAATATTGTTATGCTTTTTGAACTTTAAATTTACCATAATTTTAGCTGAGAAGTTTACGTTTTTATTTTATTTTCTATTCTTTTTCTTACATTTTTCATATCTTTTGTTTTAAGGAAATTATTGGCGCAAAAAACAAAAAAAAAAATGCTTAAGTTTTTATAATGAAATAAAATTTTTAATAAAATAAAAATTAATTTGTTTTCTATAAATTTAATGAAAATATTTTCTTAATATTTTTTTTTTTAGTTTTTTAAAAAGGAATACATTAAATACCCCAAAGTACTTTACATTTTGGACACTACAGAGACTAAAGGTAGACATAGATTGACACTTCTGACAAATTTTTAATAAAAATGTGCTTAGACCTCCTGTTTCAGACCACTTATAAGTTTAACAAATTTAAGATTGGAACGGAATGTACAAAGAAGAAAAGTTAAAGTTATTAAAGCATGGTTTGATGAAACAAAAATTAACTTGTTTAAGTCAGAAGGCATACAGGTGCCACCCCCTGAACGTATTTGTAGGAACCAATACATGTATGATTGGATAGACAGTGAAAATCGTCTGAAAAAATTTTGTGGAAATCATCTGTTCGAGTATGATGAAAAACATTTTTAACACAAATATTATGCATAAAATCCAAGTAATTTTAATTCAAAACCTCTGAAGAATTTTTGTTAAACATTATCTCGTACACCAGACAATGAAAACCACCCAAAAGATATTTGCAATGGATTGGACATATTTTTAGAAAAGCAAATAATAATAATAATGTGAAATCCATTGTGTACAGTATTAAACAAAATTTTCTAATCACTGAAATAAATAGAAAAATCATTGTTTTATAAAAAAAAATGTGTTTTTTATTTTAATAATAATAAGAAAATATTTTTTGTTTAATATTCAATAAAATAATTAATAAAATAAAATAATGAATCAAAAAAATAATAATAACACTAAACGATAAAATAAAAAAATTAAAAACACCCGGCTAATGAATGACATAGTCTTGTGAGTTTTGTTCAGAAGAATACAAAAATATTTTTTTTATATTTCTCGAACACTCCAAACTTTTTTTATTTGACAAAAACTGTTCTGGATTACTCATACATTTTTGTTTTCCAATTTTTCGAATTTCCAAAATTTAAAACTTGTTGGAAGATTTGATTAGGTAATCTTGAAAATTCGAATTTTTTTTAAATATTTTTTCAAGTTTGTCCATTCATATTAGCAAACTTTAATTAAAAAACATGGAATAAGTGATAACATTCTTCAAGTCTGTTCTCTTGTGAAGAGATTGAGTCATTATTTGATTAAATCTGACAAAAATTACTGTAGTTATTATTTAAAGAGTCTAACGGTCGAGTGATATTTTTTAAATAAAATTAACTTTAGTTCAAAAACTGCCAAAGTGTTTGATGGATCTTGATTGTTTATCGCAAAATGTGTCAATTTCACGTTTGTACGACTATCAGAAGTGGGCTAATATTGTATTTTTGCAAATATTATTATTTCCCTTTGCGCATTATTTGTCCAACTTCTGATTGTCGCTCAAACGTGATATTTATTTCTAATAAGATTTAAATTTCGGAAATCGGGTTAGAATTGTTTGAGTAATCCAGAAATTTGTATGTAAAGTAAAAAAGAAAAACAGTTATTGTCAAATAAAACAGAGACTATGTAGTTCCTCCGGTGTATTTTCACTGTTGCACCTTGTATTTAATAAATAAAAATAAATTAATATTAAAATTATAAACAAAGGCAACAAAAAAATTCAGTAAACAAACCTATTTACAAATTATCGTATTGCTTAATATAACAACAGACATCAACATAAAGAAATGGTACACAAGTAAACAAAAATACAACAACAAACGTTACAAGAATGAATGTAAATAACGATGTTTACATTTATAGCGATTTCGGGAAGGCAAAGTCATGAATTTTCGCCTTCAAAACCATTCATCAGACTGTAGGCGACTGAGATAGTGACGGTCAGTCAACCTTATTTGAAGACGGTGCGTTTGAAGAGAGTCTTCATGGTTTAGAGGTCTATCCAAATAATTGTCTAGTAATTGTTATTGTTTATGCAAAGGGTATTAACAGAGGAATAACAACGAAAAAAGCAATTATTGGTATTTACATCAAGTTGTAAACGGTGTTACACAGAATTCTGCGAATAATAAAGAATTTTAATTAAAACCACACACAAATTTATTTTATTTGCAATCTACGAGCTTATATTTTCAATGTTTTTAAAAAGTAAAATATTAACAAAAAAAAATTTAAAGAAAAAAATTAAAAAATAATAATTAAAAAGAATGTTTTCAAATAATTAAAAAAAAAATAATAATAAAAAATGTATTTAAAAACAATAAAAAATATTTATTTTTTCCAAGTTGTCTTTTTTGTTTAACACTAATTATTTTTTATTTATTTTTTTAGAAAATATATTTATATTTTTTTTTTTGTTGTAATATTTTCTTTGTAATATTATTATATATGTAGTTTTTGTTTGTGTGTGTCTGTGTGTATCTATTTCTTTTTCCCAAGATATTGTATTTATTTTTAAAACAATTTTTTTTTTGTTTATTTGTTTGTTTAAAAAGTTATTATTATTTTCTATATATAAAGTATTTGTTGTTGTTGTAATTGTAATTGTATTTGTATTTGAAATATTTGTATTGATTTATATTGAACATTTTGTTGCATTTATTTTTCCAGTTTTTTTTTTTTTGTAATTATTTTTTCTTTTTAAATAATTTTTAGTAAAAATAAAAACAAAAATATATTTTCTTTATTTTTTCATTTTTTTAGTTGTAATTTCTGTTTTAGTTAATGACCAGTTTAGTTGAAATCATATATAGTAAATGCATAAATTTGTATTGTTTTTGTAACGGTTTTTATTTCAAAAATTAAAAAAATATATTCTATTTGTATGCCGGACTATTTTGCATTTCATTACAGTTTGTTATTTTATTTTTTAGTTCTTTTTTTTGTTTTATTAAAATCCTACAAATTTTTAAAATATTTGCTTTATTTTTTTTTTTTGTTTTTCTTTTTGTGTTAATTTTCTTTGAATAATTATAAATTTATAAGCTTAAATACAAAAAAGCCTTAAAGCATTATTACATCTAATTAAAGGTTTTTAATTATTTTTTTTTTTTATTATTTTTTAAATTAAAATCACTAAAGTAAAAAAATAAATAAAATGACTATAAAACAACGATTAAAAACCCATGCATTTTAAAATATCCAGCACTAGTCTGTTGTGTAACAGTGTAGTATGCTATGTGGCAGCAAAAGGAATTATTTTCCTCTAATATTGTCAAACCATGTTTGTCAAACGTTGTCTATTTTGTCAAACGTTGTTTGGTGAAAGGAAATTTACTTTTTGTTTTGTAAAAGTGTGGCATATGTTTCCAGCAAAAAGAATTATTTTCCTCTAAGATTTGTTAAACCATGTAGTTTACCAAACGTTGTCTAGTTTGTCAAACGTTGTTTGATGAAAAAAATTTACTTTTCGTTTCCATATTCCAGCAAAAGGAATTATTTTCCTCTTATATATGTCAAACCATGTTCGTCAAACGTTGTTTGGTGAAAAGAAATTTACTTTTTGTTTCGTAAGAGTGTGTGTTTCTACCAAAAGGAATTATTTTCCTCTTATATATGTCAAACCATGTTCGTCAAACGTTGTTTGGTGAAAAGAAATTTACTTTTTGTTTCGTAAGAGTGTGTGTTTCTACCAAAAGGAATTGTTTTCCTCTAATGTTTCTCAAACCATGTTTGTCAAACGTTGTTTGGTGAAAGGAAATTTACTTTTTGTTTCGTAACAGTGTGTGTTTCCAGCAAAAGGAATTGTTTTCCTCCAATATTGGTCAGCCATGTTTGTCAAACGTTGTTTGATGAAAAGAAATTCACTTTTTAAACTTCTTTTTATGTACGTACAGCTCCAAATGCATTATAAATTGCTAAGGGCTTCGCTAACCTTATGGTTTGGATAAAAAGTCTTTGATATGATTCCATAGAACACGTTCCTCTTAGAATGATGTTCATCCATAATATTTATAATAGAAAATGACATAGTAAATGGTAAAAACAATGGATATGAACACTATACTTTTTGGAAACACTTCAATGTAATCGTGAGGGTATACAGTCCAAGGCTTTGCAAATGTTTTTGAGAGTGTATTATTTAATGATTTTTAACGCACTAAGTCGGTCTATCATTGTAATTAGGTTTTGTATCCTACTTGGGATTAATCCAGTGCTGTTGTTGTACTGTTGAGTGGAATTTGAAACATTCATAAAACGGGGTTTATTAGTTTAATTTAACAAAACAAAGCTACCCCGAAGACTATTGTCTAAAGTTGTCTTCCTTTATACATACATAATCGGCCATTACAACCCTCCAGTCAGGATTATTGATCTAGTCTTTGTTTATACTTCAGACATTTCAGAGTCTTGTTGAAGATATCCTTAATTTTTCGTGACTTATGACGTCAAAGTGCAACTAAAAAACGAAGAATGGCTACGAGACGATTCGGAATTTTAAAAATGTTCGAATATTGAACTATTCTGCAGGATTTTTAAATCGTTTTTGCATAGATTTTTCTTGGTTTTAAGCTTAATTTAATTGAATTATTAAAATAAAAATAAAAAAATAATTAAAAAATAATTTAACGAAATTTCTTAAATACTAAATAAATAAAATAGAAAATAATAAAAATTAAAAATCATAATAAAAACCTTTTAAAATTAAAACATAAAAATTGCACATTTTATTTAAATTATACAAAAAGTATTTAATAATTATTTATTTTATTAAAGGTTTTTTTTATTTTGTTTATCCATTTTTAATTACACTGTACCGCAAAGAAAAAAGAAAATTATATGCAAAGCTTTGCATGCAACACAATACATAATTATGTTGAAGTCCATAGACTACTCCAGACAATGGAGTGTGTTCATATTCTATTAAAGTCTACAGACTATGGAATAACATAGCCAAGGTTGTGAAGTGAATATTTAGATGTTATTTCCATAACCTATTGACTTTAATTATATGATTAGTTAGTGGTGGTGCATGAAAAACTACGCATACTTTTCGTTGCAGTTGACTAGTTGCTTGTCTATACTTAGTTTATAAAAAAATTTTATATTTTATTTTTTTTTATTAATTTCTCAATTAAATTTAAAAAAAATTATAATAAAATTTTCTTTGAGTTTTGTAATCCTTTATTTGGTTGTAAATATGAGAATTTTATTAAATATTTTGTTGTTCTTTTTTTGTACATTTTAATTGCTATCATTTCAGTTTCTTGTTTCCTCTTCATTATTTATTTATTTATTTTTTTTTTTCAATAAAATTTGCAGAATTTTTTTTTTGTTTTTTAATAATATAAAAAAAATAAAAATTAAATTTTTTTCGTTTTTTTGTTTTTCATGAGATCAAAAAAAATAAAAAAATAAATTTTTTTTCTTTTTTTTTAGCAAAATTTTGTGCGTTTTAATACTTAAAAAATTAAATATAAAAAAAACATTTTAAATTTAAACTTCAAACTAAAAATAGATTCTAAAACAAAAAATAAAACTAATTTTTTTTTTGTTAATTTTGTTTTTGTTTTTCTAAAATAATAAAATTCCGAAATGGCATGTGTAAGATTTTTTAAAAATTTTGTTGTTTTTAAAATTTACAAATGACGCTCTGCAGGACATTTGGTAAGTTCTTATAAAATTTCTTCAAGTATATGCGGATTTTCTTTGAAATAGCATGGCAAATGGAAAATTCTTGTGATGTTTCCATTTCCATATATTCCTTAGAGAAAACGGGTACACTATCTAATTTAGAAATTTTATAATTGCTTACCAAAAGTCCTTGTACGAACCTCAAGAGCCTTGCATCGTATTGCTCTGATTGTTGGTATTGTTGTTGTTGTTATTATTATTGGCAGCATTACCACTACCACTGGTACTGGTAGTCTGGGCTGAGACTTCGGATTTAACACGACGTGCAATATGTGAACGTGTATGTTTGCGTAAATGATCCTTGCGATAGAAGCCTGAAAAGTAGTTTCCATAGTTAACATTTTTTTTTTTGTTTTTGAAAGTTTCTTAGAAATATAAAAAGTACTTTTTTTTTGTACAAAAATATCAATATGAAACGAACTATTTTTGCACCGTAATACGGGAAATCAAAGAAATCGTAATTTTTTATAAAAACCGTAAATACTACATACTTCTTAGTACATTTTTCTATAAAATTCCTTTTTCTATAAAAATACTTTTCTCTATAAAAGTACTTTTTCCATGGAATTACTTTTAAAAGTACTTTTTTCATAAAGTAAAATTTTTCTTTTGTTACGCCGAGGAGGGGTAAATGTACCTAACCGCACCATACAGGAAGTCATCACATCCTCCGTGTGTGGGGCCCTCATCTCCATGCAACTCGCCACTGAGACTCAATTCTGTCTACGCGAAATCATAACCCCGACAATGTTAGCAGTCGTGATCGTTCTAGACGTCAGTACAGAGTAGTAGCCATGCCAGTGTGCAGATTCCGGAATAAGTCTCGCCGTCCACCTTCCTCTATCTTCATTGTTAAATCGTCGTTGCCATTCTTAAATGGTGTTTTCCCTAAAGTGACTGCCTTATAAATTTCCATTCGCTCTGCTGCCAGCAGTTCCACAGGGTTTGTACCTGTTATCACAAGGACGGCTAGGGCGGTCACTGTACGATATGCCGACGCGACACGCAATATAAAAGTACCATTAAAAGTACATTTTCCATGAAAGTACCTTTAAATGTACATTTTCAAAAAGTACTTTGTCAATAAAATATATTTTCATAAAAATACTTTTTTCTATAAAAGACCTTTTTCCATGAAAGTACCTATTAAAGTGTTTTTTTTTTTTGCTCAAGAAAGTACCTTTAAAACTTCTTTTTCATAAAAGTATAAAGTAAAGTACTTTTTTCATAAAGAATACTCTTTCATAAAGTACAATTAAAAAGTACTCTGAATTTTAGACAGCTTTTAAATCAATTAAAAAAAGTAATTCGGAAATATAAAAAATATTTTCCACTCACCTTTGCCACATTCGATGCAAACGTGCTTCTTTTCGCCAGAATGAATCACAATATGCAGCGTCAGTTGTTCCTTACGTTTAAACGATTTCATGCAGATCTTTAAAAGGAGAAAATATTTTTTTTTTTAAATTAATTTAATTAAAATTCCTCTTCTTCTACTTACATTGCACACATGAGGCCGATCCGGTATATGGGACAACTTGTGACGCGTTAAATGATCTTTACGCTTTAGAGCCGCATTACAAATATCGCAAACGAAACGCCGTTCGACAGCATGCGATATGACATGCTGTTCGATGAGAGAACGATCCGGATAAGCCATTTGACATTCTGGACAACAGTAAATAACCGTACCATCCAAAGCTCTTGTCTCACGTATTTCACCCGGTTTGGGTCGTGGTTTTTTCTCCTTTGGTGGCTTCTTCTTCTTACCCTTTTTGCCCTTAGTAGGAGCAGCCGGTGCACTACCATCAGCCGGGGCCGCTGTGCCATTAGCAGCCGCTGGAGCCGAACTGGTTACCACGCTGGCATTACCATTGGCCACACCATTACCATTAGTAGCGACATTTAGATTTCCATTAGTGGGTGGCATTGTATTGGAAAGCATTTGTTGTCCGCCTCCACCACCGCCGCCACCTGCAACTCCACCGCCAGCACCAGCTGCTGCCGGATTATTAACATCATTGAGACTTTGCAAATGACTGTGATGATCCATATTAACCAAACCCGTATTGCCATTACCATTATGACTGTGATGATTGCCATTCGTTTGTGTTTGTGAGGGGGCGAGTGATACGCCGCCCAATGCCAAACTGGCCAAATTCGTTCCATTCTTGAGAACATCGTTTTTAATGTTAAAACCCGAAGTTGAGTCTAAATTGCTCAAATTTAAGTTGCCTGAGTTGATTTGTGTACCCACAATACCTGAGGATTCCTTTTTAATCGTTTCGGAATATTTAAGGAAGTGCTGAATGGAAATTGGCAGTGTAGCGGAGAGCAAATGCGATGAGTAGTCAACGGTATTGGCAGTATTGGCCAATGTTTGCCACGATTGATTGACATTTTGTAAAATTTGTTGATTCAAAACTGTTGGCGCCCACAATATAACACGTAATAAAATAAAAAGGGAGAAGAGAAAAAGGAGAAGAAGAAGAAGTAAAGTAAATTGCAGGTCAAAGGGTAAAAGTTTACCGAGAACATACGGAGATAATAAGAAAAGGATTTTGAGGATGGAAAATATAAAACAACAAACGAAAAAATAAAACAGAAATCAAAAAAAAAAAAAGATAAGAAAAAAATTTAAAGAAAAAAGAAACGAATGTTTAAATAAAATCTTTTCTTTTTTTGACATAAAAGGGGCCTCTATGGAAATATGTACAAAGATGCTGTAAACATGGCGCCAGTGACATGAGAAACAAGTAAGATAGCGTAGAAAATCGGACCAGGGCTAAACAAACGGTGAACAAAACTTCTGCTCGAACTGCAAAGAAATAATCTTAGAGTACATATTTGAGTTATAACATATTGAGTCTGCATTCTGTGCGACGCATAGACGTAACTGTAAAGATGAGGAAGATGCGGAGACTGTTCTTCACCTCTAGGGTTTATCTCTAGACTTATGTGGTCGGAGAAGGCAGCATTTTGGCTTCTACTATGCAGAGAGTATCTGTTGTTCTTATCCAACATGGATATTGGAAGTCTAAAAGCCTTTATCAGAAGCTCTAAATGATTTCAGTTAGAGTCTCTCCGTGTGAGATTGTTATATGTTGTTCTAGCATTCATTTTATATGACAGTTGGGCAACCATTTATGAGCAATCTTCTTATTGATCCATCCAACATGGATATTGGAAGTCTAAAAGCCCTCATCAGAAGCTCTGAATGATTTCAGTTAGAGTCTCTCCGTATTGGATTGTTAGATGTTGTTCTATCATACATTTCATATGGCAATTGGGCAACCATTTATGATTGCATAGAAGCAGCAATCTTCTTATTGATCCATCCAACATGGACATTGGAAGTCTAAAAGCCTTCATCAGAAGCTCTAAATGATTTCAGTTAGAGTCTCTCCGTGTTAGATTGTTAGATGTTGTTCTAGCATTCATTTTATATGACAGTTGGGCGGCCATTTGCCATTGCATAGAAGCAGCAATGTCTTCTGTTTCGTGGTTGTAGTGGTGGGAAACCTTGCTAATCGTTGGTTCCTATAATTGCTATGCAGACAATCTTATTGATCTATCCAACATGGATATTGGAAGTCTAAAAGTATTCATCAGAAGCTCGGAATGATTAAAGTTAGTGTCACGCCGTGTTAAATTTTTAGATGTTGTTCTATCATACATTTCATATGGCAATTGGGCAACCATTTATGATTGCATAGAAGCAGAAATCTTCTTATTGATCCATCCAACATGGATATTGGAAGTCTAAAAGCCTTTATCAGAAGCTCTCAATGATTTAAGTTAGTGTCACGCCGTGTTAGATGTTGTTCTAGCATTCATTTCATAGGACAATTGGGCGGTCATTTGCCGTTGCATAGAATCAGGCAATATCCTCTCTTTCTTGGGTGTAATGGTGGGAAACCTTGCTAATCGTTGATTCCTATCTTTTTGACCAATGGTTGGCTTACTTCCCGTGATGTCTTCGTTTGGGTGAGTAGTCTCTAGTGGCCTAATTTAAAAACACTCAAAAACAATAAAACTATGGAATAATATTGAAGCGTTCGTGGCCAATTCAATGTTCCACCTTAACATCTCAATTTAAGCTTTAAAACTACAAAAAAATAAAGAACGTTTCCTTCTACGGCTTTTCACATTTAAAGTTAATTCGGTTTGCTAACGAAATCAATCGAAGAGAAAACGAAATAGAAGGCATTGAACTCCCATACTTGGGATACATACAAGAATGTCATGCCACTTCTTTTTTTTTTTAAGACAAGCCTACCCCAATAGAAATTGAATGTGACCAAAAACCAAAACCCCTACAAAAACAAAAGAAAGGAAGAGAGAAAGAAAATTGCGAGGGATACTTATGGAAAAGGGCAGGCATAAGTAAAGGAAAAAGGCCATAGAAAATGAAAGAAAAACCGAAGCGATTTATTTCCTAAATCCCAGGCTCTTAAAACTACACAACAAATACACACCCACTAGCAAGTATACTACACAATACATACATATTTTTAGGCTTCTTAAGGGCCTACATATACTTATATGTATATAAGTATATATACATACATACATATGTACATTTGTATGTACATAACGTAATAAAATATATATTTTTTTTGTTTTTTAATTTTTGTTGCTAAAACTCAAGGCCGTTTGAAATTTATTCCTTTACTTTGCTTTGCCTTGCCTTGCCTTGTGTTGCCTTGTAATGTCTTGCCATTAGAAACACAATCAATTTTCAATGGGATATGCTAGGAACCAACAGGAAAAATTCTTTTAAAAGCCGACTGACATGTTTGAGAGTATGAAAAATTTTGTTTTCTAGGAATTTTTATGGCACAAATAAATAAAAGTTAAAGGGGGGAAAAAAACGGAAAAGAAAAAACAGAATTAATATAAACCAAAAAAGAATAAAAAAACACCAATTTTTTGGAAATACATGGATAACCATTTATTTAAAAATTATTAATTAAATCCGAACATTATTGTTATTAAATTGAAATTGAAAATTTAAAAATTAAAACAGAAAAATTAAAAAAATAAATAATATTACATAACATTACATTAACTTTAATTAATTAATAAAATTAATAAATTAAAAAAACAAATAATTTTAAATAGAAAAATTAAATTGAAAGAGACTTGGAATGTTACAAACCAAATTTTGTTAAAAGTTTACAGAAAATTAGCGATCTTTCTCACACTCAATTTTCTAAAATGACACAATCTGCACCTCTCAGAAATTGATGAGCGAAAATGCATCAATGACTTTGGGAGCACTCGCAGCATAATGCAAATTAGTGGGGCATGAAAGTCATAGACAAGTAGAGACAAAGCCATTGAAGTCAATCTAATAAAGGGTCCGCCAAATAACTTTTTTTTTTCAATATGCTTTAAAAAAAAGCTACGAAATATTTTCTCAAATTTATTTTTTTATTTGAAAGTACATTCTTTCCGGTTAATAATGGAAAATAATTTCACGATTACATGATCGGTGCAATTATTAAGCATATTATCGATTATGTGCAGTTGTATTTCACCATTGGCTTCACAAATAGTGTCCTTGTCGGCGTAACACTTATCTTTGACGGCACCCCACAAATAATAGTCCAACGGTGTCAAATCGCAGCTCCGAGATCGCCAAACGACATCAGCTCTACGACTGTTAATGCGATCTTCAAAAACAGGACACAAAACATCGAGTGTAGTTTCGGCTGTGTGGCACGCAGCGTCATCCTGTTGAAACCAAATGTTGACAAAATCCTCCTCTTCAACTTTTGTGTACAAAAATTCGTTCAACATGGCCCGTTGCACACAAACGATAATGTGCTTATAAATTAGACCTACCGTGTTGGCTACTGCATGGCCATGCCGAGGCAGCCATTTGAATGAAATTATTTTCCATTACTAACCGGCAAGATTGTACTTTCAAGTAAAACAAGAAATTTGAGAAAATATTAAGTAGTTTTTTTTAAAGCATTTTCAAAAAAAAAAAAGTTATTTGGCGGATCCTTTATATAAAATTTTCGTGTCACGGAATTAGTAGCTGAACTAAGACTTTTAGATTTTCATGAAAATTTGTGTGCATATCGGATAGATCTGAGAATCGGAGAACATCTATTTTTCACATCCTTAAATGTAAGAAGTCATCAAAACGACAAATATTTCTTTGGCGACTTCCTCTGAGCAGATTTCTGGCAAAGACTCTGAGAGTAAAAATTGCCATGAAAAGCTTCTCAAAAATCTGTCGTTTGGAATCGACTGTAGGTCCTGTCACTCATGTATAAAATTAACGCACACAACATAAGTGGTGTGAGAAGCGAGGTCGTAATCCTGACTGAAGGGTTGTAATGGCCAATTATGTAAATGTTAAGAGGACGTGGTAAATCATTAAAATTGAATATTTAGATACATATTGATTGTAGAGGAATACAATTTGGTGGGTAAGTTCGTAGAGTCGATATCGACAATCCCAGCAAAAATAAGTATGCAACCGTCCCCCTTTGAATGATATTTATAACTCTTAAACTATTGAACCGATTTTAACCATTTTTAATTTGTTCGAAAGCTTTAGATGGTTTAATAAAAAAATTCGATATAGCAAAAAGTAGGCGTGGCAAACTTTCAAAATTTAATATTTAAAGAAATAGTGATCGTAGACGAAAGCATTTTGATGAATGAATTCGTAGAGTCAAAAATAGGCGTTGCAATCCTCCCCCTTTAAGAGATACCGATAATTCGGATAATTTATAACTACATACGTATGTAACATGTTTGTCTGTTAGTTTGTGTTTTGGAGTGATTATAACAACCACCACTGCATTAGCGCTTTATGCATACATAATTGGTCATTAGAACCCTTCAGTCAGGATTATTAACCTAGTTTCTCACTCCACTTATGTTGTGTGTGTTAAATTTATACATAAGTGGCGGGACCTAGAGTTTAAAGTCGACTCCGAACGAGAGATTTTTGACAAACTTTTCATGGAAATTTTATTGATTCTCAGAGTTTTTGCCACAAACCTGCTGAGAGTAATTCGCCGAAGAAAAGCCTTTTTGTATTTTGTTTTGATGTCTGACCTGGGGCTCGAACCCTGGCTAGACTAGTCTAGACCTACTTGGCTACGGCGACTTCAGGGTCTTTGCACACCCAATCACGTAAGAAAGCAAGAGGCGACAATATCAATTCTATGCTGGAAGCGGCCGTAGTCTAGTAGGTAGTATTTTGGTTTGTCAGACGCGAGCCTTTAGTTCATTCTCCAGCTCAGACTATGAAACTATGGAAATAGAATTACTTTAGCGACTTTCTCTCAGCAGTCTTCTGGCAATAACTTTGAGAATAAAGAAAATTGCCATAAAATGCTACTCAAAAGTTTGCTATTGGGAGCCAAGTTTAAACTATAAGGCCAGCTACACATTGATAAAATTATCACACTTAAGATAGCTGGTATGAGAAGCTAGGTTATAGTCATGACTGAGAAGGACTGTAATGGACCTTTCTTAACGGGTACAGATACAAAACAAAATATTAAAATAAAATATTTTTTAAAATAAAAATTAAATTTCAAATTAAATTAAATTAAAAATATTAAACCAAAAGAGAAAATTGTTTAAATATTAAAATTAAAATTTTTAAAAACAAATACAAAATAAGTACACATTTAATATTTAAATAATTTTCTAAATATTTATAAACTATTTTGGAATTCTTTTTTTATTTTATTAAATTTAAAAAAAAAAACGTTTAAAACTACCATAAAAAGAAGGCAAAATAAAACCAAAATTTAATAAAAGAAAAATAGCTACGAAATGTCAACATGATGAAATTTTGCCAGTTATAACACATCCCACTCTCCCCCCTATCAATTCTATCGCCCTTGGCTCTCACTCTTAACGGCACGTGTAAGTAATCAACATACCCCTCAAAAAGCGAAACATGAAGAACCAAAGAGCCAAAAAACCGGCCTAAAACTTTTATGGTCCTCCTCTCAAACGGCTGTTACTAACGGCAGACGTACCCATACATAAGCAAAGAAAGAAATTAAGAAATACACACACACACATATGTATATGCGTATATAATGGTAACTTACGCATACCCAGGCACTTACACAGGAAACAGTTGTGCAGTTAAAAATAGCAGTAGATTATATTAAGAAGTATTTGAACGTAAGAATAAAAATGAATTCTTTTGCAATAAAAATACTTGGACAAATCAAATGGATATTTGAATCGTTCAAAACGACCAGGCTACTACCAAACGAGATGGATAAGGGTATGTTTGACCATTTTCATTGAGCTTTAACAGTACTTTACGGCAGAATATGTTTAAGACAGAAATGTAAGGCCATATTGAAAACTGTATGTTCTAATCGCTTGTAATAGGATTTTCTCATAGGAAAATTTTTGGATCCTTCATATATCGACGCCTCCATTCTAAGTACACTTAGAACGTTTTTAATGTCTTGCATTTTTAAATTCTGCGTTCTCTAACTTAACTCCGTTCCGAAGTTATAGGGAAAAATCTACTTAGAATACACAAATACTCGTATGTCGCGTGAAAACTTTGAGAGCTTATAACTCAAAACACACTTTTTCGACTTAGAATGTTATAGAACGGAGGCGCCGATATATGTTTGAAAACAGAAAGAAACAACCGAAATAAAACAAACAGACTTTGATGATCTATGAATCGGACCATAAACTAAACGATTTAGAAGATTTAGTAAGAGCGTCTTGGATGATATATTTGTGGGCGGGTTGGCTGTTTTAACGGGGCAGTGAAAGATTGATGACTTTGGCCACCGCATCAGTTTACGGCGTAATAATAAGTATGTGATTGTATTGAACAATCCATTTAGCTTCCGCAATAGAGTCTTCAGCAGCTGATTCATGCAGGACATCATGGCGATATCATGCATCAATTCGGACATCTGATCGGATAACTGAATAAGAGTGATGTGTTGACTCTCAATGCTACTTTGCAATGGACTTGCAAAGCGGCCATGTGATGATGTTTGTATATAGGAAGTGAAGCAAATTTTATAAGAAATTAATTTCTGTTGTGCTTAATTTTTCATCCCAACTGTTGTCATATAATATATAATAGATGAGAGTATATAATATGATAAGATTTTATTCTCATTTCGGGTGGATGTATATAGAAAAAAGCCGTTTATGTACTACATTGCGGTGCGTATGTGTATGTATACGGAATATGAAATTAAAGTAAACGTCCTTGAAACTTTTTTTTTTTCTCTCTCTCTCTCTCTTTCGTTTTGTTTGATTATATATAACAGTTATACATGCCGAAATTATCATTATTACAGTCAAAATTATTACAATTTGACAAAATGATAGATGACGAGGCCGACAACGGCTGTGTATTTGCATTCAAAGCGAAAGTGTAGTGACAATTGCAAATTGGTGTAAACTTTTGTAGGGAAGTGTTATAACTGATGGTATAGCTTTGTAATTGATTGTATTGACCGTAAATAGGATTTAAATTGTTTGTAATTGATTTAAAATGATTAAAACGTATGCGATTATTACCTTCTTCCCGATCACGTTCAATTTTTGGATGTATTTTACCTTTATGATCCACGGAAGCGGCAGCATTTAAAAAATTCAAATCACTTTGTGGCTGCGAATAGGGTATTGAAATATTTTGGCCATATTGCATTGTATTATTAGCAGCGGAAACTGTAAGAAATTAAAAGAAATACGAAAAGATTATTTACGAAATATATTATTTGGTTTTTTTTTTACTTTCATTTAAAAGTTCTATTTTTTTTTTTGTTTAATGTATAAAAAATAAAATTTTCTTAAAATATTTACACATTTTAACTCCTTGTTAAGGCTTTAAAACAACTCCTTTTGCGAATATAAATAATAAACTTTTTAAATACTTCTTTCTTTCTTTATTTATTTTGTTTTTATTTTTTTGTTTTATTTTGTATTAACTTTTTGTTACACTATAAGCAAAATTATTAAACAACAAGAAAAAACAATTTTTTAAGCCCAAACTGCCTGCTGCCGTAAACTACGTTACGTTACGCACTCACTTCAAGCCAACAAGCATTTGCCAACTGACTAGCATTTATTTGTTGGAGGTTGATTTTACCCAGCTGATGTGCCGCTAACATGCTACTTACTTTAGCTCCCTATGTCTACCACTTCCATTCTACTTTCTTCTTTGGCAATATTTCACTTCGTGTTTCGTAAAGTTGTAGGCTCACACTCAAACTCAAACTCACACTCGCACTCATACTTCCATCGTTTCATTTTGTTAAGTAAGCATACATATACAAGCATTACCATGAAGGTAAGGCGACAAGGACGACGCATGGATAATTTTTAACCGGGTCTGGTACTGTCATATTAATGACAGTAATGGTAATGGCAACAGCAACAATGTTACCATAAAAGTTACAAAGTTTTGTGTTTTTTTTTTTTTTATTTATTTTGTTTTGTTTTTTTTTCAATCCCAAAGTAATACTCCCATCCCATCCTAGATTCTAAATTCCTTAACAGAGTTGCTAAAAATATGATCACGATTGTGGTATTTCTAAGTGGAGAACGTGAAATTTCAGTTGAAATAGTTATGGGAGACCATATGAGTGCCAAAAAATTCTTCTGGGCACAGAAGGAACGTGCATCATATAACTGCTAAAGGCTTATGCCAAAGTCTAAGGTAATCAAGGAGCAGTGGCACATCCAAACCTTGGAAATCCAGTGAAAACTGTATGATAGTGTTAGCCCTGATCATTACACTACCCACATGATCCGAATATCAAATACGTTTGAAAATTAAGTGTAGTCATAGGAGGTCGTCGTAGAGTTCCGAAATATGAAAAAAAATTGTTCTTCAGCAATTTCCTCTCAGCAGATTTCTGGCAAAAACTCTAAGAGTAAATAAACCTGCCATGAAAAACTTCTAAAAAAAACTGTCGTTCGGAGTTGACTTTAAACTGTAGGTCCTCTCATGTATAAAAATTTACGTTCACAACATGAGTGGTGTGTGTTGGTAGGCCGTCATCCTGACTGAAGGCTTGTAGTGACCAATTATGTATGTATGGGCGGTGTGTTGCCTTATTAGATGGGAGGCCGTGGTTCAGAAATCAGCTCATGTATCTTGAAAAGCAGTCTTCTGGCAACAACTCTGAGTCAAAGTCGACAGTAAACTGTAAGACGCGCCACTCATGGCAAAAATTAACACACACTACTTGGGCAGTGAAGTCGCCATAGTCTAGTAGGAAGTGTGTTGGCTTATTGGATTTAAAGCCAGGGTTCGAGCCCAAGGCCAGACATCAAAACGAAATACAAAAAAAAAAGTATTTCTATAAATAAATAAAATTGCCATGAAAAGTTTCTCAAAAATCTGTCATTCGGAGTCGACTTTAAACTGTAGGGCCCGCCACTTATGTGTAAAACTTAACACACACACAACATAAGTGGTGTGAGAAACTGGGCAAATAATCCTGACCGAAGGGTTGTAATGATCAATTAAGAAAGTAAGTTCTACAGGTTCTTACGCTTCTAGGCGATCTAATTTCCTAAATTTCCTTTAAAAAACGAAAATCAGCGTTGTGTTAGAGCCTACGCGACAACACTGGCTAACGGAAAACAGCAGAATCACAATCACATGTGCTTATTGCGGCATTTTGTTTTTATTGTTGTTGTTGTTGTTGCTTTAAAAGATGTTCAGTTGTTGGTTGTTGCTATTAAATTCCATTTTTTTTTCTTTTTTTTTTTAAACCAAAAAATACAACAACAACTATATACAAAAAACGAACGAAACGGTCCTATTCTTGGCCGATGATGTAGTTAACGAGAACGAGTGTGTATGTACGAGTGTAAAACTCCCGAAAAACAGGCAACAATAAAATATACCCTGAAGGCAAAGAGGGAGAGAAAGAGAGAGAGCGAGAGAGAGAGCCAAGGACGTTTGAAAGTATATATCTGCCATACTAACTAACACATACTAACTAACTACGTTTTGGCATGTATATACAACATGCGTAAGTAAAACTGTGTGTGTGTGTGTGTGTGTATAAGTAATATTTGGGGATTTTTTTTTCTTTTCTGTTCTGCTTGTTCTTTATCTTCACGAGCACATGGTTGTTAGGCACCTTGGTATAGACTCCTAAAATTATGGCCTCATCTAGATGTAAAACAAAACACGCATACACGCACACACACACACATACATGCATTCATAATCCTTGAAATTGTTCAAATATTTAGGGAGTCATTCAAATGAGAGTGTGTATGTGTGTAAAAACACTTTCCCAAAATACCGGTTGTGTGTTTTTTTTTCTTGTTTTGTTTTTTTTTTCGTTTATGACCTTCCTCTCCTCTTTCTCTTGCTTTCTCTTTTGCGGTCTTGCGTTGCTCTTTAATATTAAATCACTTATTGAGTGCTGGTTGTTGGTTGCTTTATGAGCTGTTGTTGTCAACTGCTTTAAAGGTATTTTTTTATACAAGCATACACACACACACACATACACCCATTTCAAATAAGGAATAAAATAATTGAACAAAGAAAATTAAAGGAAGAAGACAAAAAAAGAATGTAAAAAGAAAAACAAGCATCAAAATTTAACAATTTCTTCCGTGTTTCTTTAAGAAGAATTTTGTTTAAATTTCATATGAAATCAGTTTAAAATGCAACGAAAAGAAATTACAAAACAATGTCAATAATAACGGTATTATCTATTGTTTGAAAATGTTTTTAAAGGAATTTTAAGAATTTATTGTGAAATCTTATGACTTACACTCATGACTTCTGATCGTTGGCTTTGATTCTTTATCCTGTTTTTTGCACCCTTTAGAATTCAAATTATAGATTATGATATGACAACAAAAGTCATAAGATAGGGTTAAAGAAAAACGATACCAAAGATGAAGAAGATTCTCCCACAACCCTATTAACGCCCCAAACCTATTGAAGAAGTCCCAAACAATTCTCTTATTCTTTGTAAGTAGTGGACACAGAATGTGGTCGACAGTTTTAAACTTCAACACTTTACCACACCCACCTAAAGCACTTTTAACAACATAGTTGGCATTAAGTCCGTTTTTTATTCCTTCCAATTTAACGGAAATTGTAGAGTGCAGCCGTGCATGATCAATTGACTAGGGATTCTCACAATGTATTCAGTATTACGCGGTATTATTGGGATTCCATGAAACGACTATACACTAACCTAAAGCGGTGCACTATATAGTGAACGTGTATATTGTGTATCTTATTCAACGATCTTTTGTTAGTCTATCCGGTATAAAGACTCCAACTGTATTTTCCGAAGTCGCAATCACAGTACGTACGCATCTTTCCTGTTGTCTCGCTTAGCGCTGGAACATATTGGAACGTAACCCTTACGTTAAGCGGGGTCTTACTGTATTATAAGCCTCTTACAAAGCTGCGCACAGTTACAGAGAAATTAAAGATTGTTTGCAACTTTATCATACCCTGTAGGATCTACAGCAGATCCCAGTCGACAGTCTCACATTGGTCTTATTGTGCTCCAGTAGCGCGAACTACTCGCGGCTTACATCAGAAACAACTCACTGCCAATGAAAAATACAGAATAATCCTACATTAGAAGACACAGAGTCAGCTATGGCCTCAAGGGCCGTCCAACCAGTACATAACTCCGACAAGAAATCCAATTCAATCTATAATGAAGCCCCAGCTTGAAGTCTTTACAACTAACCCCTGCACCAGTACCCACAATAAAGTTATGAATAAAGGTCGTAAAGTATCTATCAGTGGAATTTGGTATACCAGCCCATATTGGTTTAAACACCATTTCGGGAACCATATATTCTGTGGTTCCATTTATAATAGCTTTCCTCCTCGTAGGAGAAAAGCCATGCTAGACTGGTCAATACAAAAAATGAAGAGCATTTATGACCTGTGAACAAATTTTAGAGTGATTGTCAATGTTAATGACCATGATCTTTTGCTTCTAGTAAGATTGGGTTCATGCTCATTCGTTACAACTGGTTAATCTTCTCTCTCAGAAGAAAAATTTTTAAAAGTTTTAATCGTTAAAGAAATAAAAAAGTTAACCCCCATAAGTTAATCCATTAATCCTGGGAGAAAAAAAATAATGAGACTACATATTGAAGAACAAATAAGTAAAAAGAAGAAGCATTTGTCAATATTTAATGGCGAACAATTACTGTCAAAGACGCGTCAATTTACATTAGAAGTCAGCCATCATGTATAATAATTAATCACGGAAACTCTAACATATGAAGGGGCCTATACACTTAAAAAATGAGAGAAATAAATGGAATATATTAACAAAAATCTAGATTTACCCTGTTTGCAATTGAACTAAAAAAAACAGGATTTGTTACATTTTGCCCATATACATACATACATTCATACATACTTACATACAAGCAGACACAAAAGCAATTAAAAATAAGTCTGAGACTGAGTAGTCATGTTTTCCATGCAAACATAACCTAACATTTTAATAAAAAAAACAACCATAAAAAGCAAGAAAATCTTACACTATAGCAACACTAATGAAATAAAACAAAAGTGGAAAAGCGAATAGTGGAACACGGCATTTCACTTTTCAAACAACAACAACAACTCACTTTCACATATCACGAAGGAGAAAAAAATAACAAAAACAGAACAGAACAACAACAACAATGGATAATAAACACAGGATATCGGGTAACATACATGCTCTCTTTCTCTCTCTCTCTCTCAATTAATGTTAACAGTTGTAAACACCACCATTACCATGAAATAAGAAAATGAAAACAAAACAAAACAAAAATAGCAAAGATTAGCATAATATAACAGAGAGAGAGAGAGAGAGCGCGATGGAAAAATATAAGCCAAGTTCATCAACCAAACCAAACGAAACCAACAAACCTTGCAACCTAGAAATACTAACAGAGCAGAAAACAAAAATTATTTCACTTACAAAATACATGCTACACTGATTGTTGAGTCATAAGGAAGTAGAAGCCACTCTCTCTTGCTCTTTGTTTGTTTTTGGGGCTCTTTCTCTCATTTCTTTCATTTCAAAAGTGGAGCATGGCATAGTGTCAAAGTCATAACAATCGTAACTTTTAAATTGAGCAAAATTCTGTTTTGGTATGTTGTTGTTCACAAATAAAAATAAACAACAACAACCAACAACTACAACCAAGAGGTGAGTATTTTTGTTTTTTTTGTTTAATACAAAGCAAAGAAAAATAACTCAAACCATTAGAAAGAGAAAGAACAACTGTTGTTGGGAATGAATTTATTATTAATGGTGGAATCATTTGCGTGTGGTAAGGTGAAGTAAACTAAACTGAACTGAACTGATGCGAGAGCAGGAGTAATGAGTTTCTGTTTTATATTATAAAAGAGTAGCCAATAGATTGGAATGAGCGAAATTTTCAAAATGTTATTAAAGAGTGGGATTACAAGGTGTTAACAGAGAAAGTACTTTTATTTTTAGAAAGAGAAAACTGTTTTAAGGAACTTTTAAAGAACCTTAAGGAATTGATTAATTTTTAAACATGTTTTAATAAAAATGAAATAGAATTGTATGTAAAAGGAATACTTTTTATCAAAATATAATGGGTGATTTTTTAAGAGCTATAGGAAAATTTTTCAAAACAAAAAAAAACACATAAAATTCAGAAAAATGCATGAAATCTTTATTTGAATCGATAGTACGGTCCATATAATTATTGTTTGAAGATTATTTCATGCAAATGGTCTATCCGCTTAGTCCAATTTTGGTAAACTATTTCCAACATTTCGACCGGTATCTCACGAATAAATGCTTCAACGTTGGGCTTGTCTGTATAGACATGAGCTTTAGCCCCACAAAAAATAGTCTAAAGGAGTTCAATCACACGATCTAGGCGGCCAATTGACCGGTCCCGAACGTGAAGTAAAATGTTCACCGAACTCGCCTCTCAATAATTCCATTATTACGCGTGCTGTGTGGCATGTGGCGCCGTCTTGTTTAAACCACATGTCATGCAAGTCAAGTTCTTGCATTTTGGTCAAAAAAAAGTTGGGTATCATCTCATGGTAGCCCTCACCATTCGCAGTTACGTTACGATTCGCAGCACCTTTGAAGAAGTACGGTCCAATGATGCCACCAGCCCATAAACAGCACCAAACTGTGATTTTTTCCGGATGCATTGGTAGCTTTTGCAATGTTTCTGGCCGA
The DNA here is from genome assembly GCA_014635995.1 of Sarcophaga peregrina. NCBI lineage: Eukaryota > Metazoa > Arthropoda > Insecta > Diptera > Sarcophagidae > Sarcophaga > Sarcophaga peregrina. The sequence goes on from CM025789.1 coordinate 94,231,488, forward strand.
TCTTCGCTCAAAAATCGACAATTCTGCTTTTTTAATTATACATTGAGCCAAAAATGAGCTTTGTCGCTGAAAACAATTAAATGGAAGAAGCGCACGATGAACTTTCTTAACAGAGCACGCATTTTGATAATATAATTCAATGATTTTCAAGCGTTATTCATTTGTAAGCCGATTCATGGTTAAATTATGTATAGACCAAAGAGAAGATGTTTGACAGTGAAACAAAACACGAAACGTGCGTTAGCTGTTTAAACCAGTATTACCAAAAAGATAATAATTAAAAAATCACCCGATATATTAAAAAAATACATTTTGAATGTTCATTTTTTTTTTTTTGTAAATGTTTTCTAACAAATTAATGTAAAAATAAGTACTTTTTATGGGGTATGATTGCAATCACTATACCCAAACAATTCTTTTACCCAACAATGGTAAGAGTAACATTGTTTATATAGAATTATAAACAGAGAGTGAGAGTACACATACATATGTTTAAAAAAGAGAGTGAAAAAGATGAGTGTGGAGAAATAAAGCGTGAGTGAGTGGTTTTTCTGTTAGTAAGAGCATTATTAGTGTTAGGTAAAGAGCATCAGTATTTGTAGGTAAAAATAAAACCAAATGTAAACATACTATGCTAGCACGCACACACACAGAAATATATTTAAAAACTTACACATACTTACAAATAATATAAGCATTGAATTACATGTTTACATATGTATATGTATACACACATTGATATGACATTAAATAAAATCCATTAAGAGTGACAGTAATTACAATGGCAACAAAATGGGGGATAGTAAAAATGGTAAAATGAAATTGAAAAGAGAGAGAGAGAGAGAGAGCGACAGTAAGGAAAAGAAAGGGAGTTGCCATGCAATTATAAATAAAAAGTAAAATTATTATGAGATATTTATATCAAACAGTGAAACAGGAATAATAAAAAAAAGGAAAATTATTACTTTAATTGAAGTAGATGAAGCTGATGTACCCGTAAAAATATACATATGCACATACGTATGTATGTACTATATGTATAGGAAAGTAATTAAAAAAAAATAGTTTTTTTCTTATGTACAGTAATTAAATACATAAATACATAATACATAAAATTTATTGTGTTTGTAAGTATATACAACATATATGGGTATATACATACATATGTACATACATATGTATACATAGAGAGTCACATACTCCTTAAATAATTTTTATATATCGTTTTACAAACGCCGGCATGGCGTTTTACATACCCATATGTTTTTCTATACTCATATGTACATACATACATATGTATCTGTGTATGTACTTGTACATATTTATGTATGTACATACAATGGTATGAGCCATATGACTGTAAGTATGAGTTGCATGGTTACATATCGATATAAATATGCTTGCATGTGTGTATGTGTGAGTGTGTGCATAAATATAACTGTAATAAAACTCCAATACTCCAGACTGTATTACAAACTCATGCTCTGGCTCTCTTCTCCCCACTCACTTTCTCTCTCTCTCTCTCTCTCTCTCTCTCTACTATAACTGTGTTGTTTTACACACACCACGCTTTAATTTTTTGTATATAAACATAGTACACTTCCATACATAAGTACGTTTACATGTATTTATATGTATGCATATGTATTATGTGTATGAGTATCAGTATGGAGATAACAACTTCCCCTCACACCAATACCAAACTTAGTGAAGCATACATGCATATGTATGTATGCGTGTATGTAATAGTGTTTAGTAGAAATAGTACACTTACGCGCATACGAGTAAGAGTGTGTACTTAATTGGGGGGTTGTTTTTTGGGGGGATCGATATTCCAATAGAACACCAACAAAAATAACAACATTATTACAAAAAAAATAAAAAAAAGAGGAAGACAAAAACAATAAAAATGGACATTAACTAACTTAATAAAGTTGTGTTTCTTTTCTCTCTTTTTCTCTCTCTCATACTGTCTTTTTCGCTTATAAAATTATCATTTAAATTATGTGAGTGAATGTGAATGTGAGTAATTTAAAAGGTGACCAGATTTAGTTTTTTTTTTTTTTAATAACATTTATTATTTAAAATAGAAAAATTATTTTATTACTAGCAGATTGTACCCGGCGTTGCGCGGGTTATAAAAATACGATTTCGAAACTGGCTTGTTAAAAAATTTAATTTTTCAAATTATTCGGAAACCGGTTTATCAAACAACTCAGTTTTTTTAATACTCTAAGTTCTAAATAAAAATGCATGCACTTTGCCCGTTTTTCGTCCAATTTTTTAAACAGAACAACTCCAATAGCTATTTGGGAAACTTAACCAAGCTAAGTCGTAAAAAAATACTTTTAAAACCCATAAAATATAGTATTTATGCATAAAGTACTAATTTTTGCCCTTCTTTCTCCCTTTGTGCTATTTTTCCCCCTTTGGTTCAAAATTTTTAAAAGATTTATAGCCTATAACCCGCGCCGACAAAAGCTTGATTAATATCCCAAATTTCAAGAAAGCCGGTTCAAGCGTTTAGGCGTGATTCGGTATGCACTTAATTTGCCCGTTTTTGGCCCCTTTACCCCTTTTTGGACCCCTTCTAGTTCAACTTTAGAAACAAAACACCTCCAATAGCTATTTGGGAAACTTAACCAAGCTAGATCGTAAAAAAATACCTTTAAAACACATAAAATACAGCATTTATGCATAAAAGTATTAATTTTCGCCCAAAAAAATTGCTCGAGCTTTTCAAGAAAAACGGCCCAGTCGTTCAGGCGTGATTGGCTAACAAACAAACAAACAAACATTTGGGAAACTTAACCTAGCTAAATCGTAAAAAATTACCTATTACCATTTTTTCCCCTTTTTGTCCCATTTTTTCTCCCCTTTTGGTCAAAATTTTAAAAATATTTATAGGCTATAACGTGCACTGACAAAAGTCCGATCTATATTTCAAATTTCAAGAAAATCGGTCCAGTTGTTCAGGCGTGATTGGCTAACAAACAAAAAAACAGACTTACGGAGAGATTTACAATATATATTAGGATTTTCCATTTAAATAATTAAAAACTATTATTTTTCGATCTCAGATCACATTAATCGTACACTGATTTTCGACAGAAGGTCAGAGATTACGTTACCTGATCGCGGAAAACTAATTTCAAGTGTTGCATAGCATAGGGCCGATTTATTCTTCCATCTTTTTTACTCCTTTGTCCAGACCCATCTTCCGTAGTAGAAGCAGAGTGAAGAATTAAAAGCAATCATCAAGTCGTACCCAGAAAGCAAATCTAACCTAATGAGAACATTCGCCGTTTTTCGGAACCCAACAGCCACAGATCTGATCTGCTACAATTATTTTAATTGATTCCTTACAATCACGAAACAGTCGTGTATTGCTATAGGTCAAAGCAACACTCTTCCAGCCACGCAAAATTTTGAATTTAAAGTGGCTGGTACGGCCTCAAGAGTTTTCAAAATAGCAAAAATCTTTTCCTGATAAACGTAACAATAATCATTTTGATCTAATGCTTAGTCCTGCGATCCTTACAGAAAAACTCAGTCCTTTTGATTTAATATAGTTTGAACTCATGAAGTTCAATCATACAGATTAAGTAAAGTCAGGTAGAGACCTGTGTTAAGAATTGCCTGAAGACAATTGCTCCTCATTCCGGTGATATTCAAGGAATACAATTCTTACTTGGCCATTAACAACCCTGCTTTAACCCTTCCCTCCAATATGCATCTCTTCTGAATATCCTTTTATTGGATCGAATAAGGAAACCATCGCCAACACAAATTGAACTGGAGATTTTACGTAGAACTTTTCTCTTGAATACGCTCAAGGCTGTACTTAATAGTGACCATAGTTCTGCGCCATAAAAAAGTAGAACGGAAGTATAAGCGAATTGTAGAGCGGGGTTTCCACTACCTATTTGCTTATTGAGACCTTGGTAATTGAAACTATAATGGCAAAAGCGGTCCTATGCTTGATCTCGAGACTGACAGTATTTTTGTAGGCAACGGGAAATCCAAATAAACAAATTCTCTTACACCATTGAAAGTACACTCATCGACCTTAATCAGCAGCATATACTTCGTTTTGCCCTCATTTACTGCCAGATCCACCTAAAATGATTCCCGTTAAATAGGCAGCAGCAGGAAAAACTTCTGACAAAATATTATGAACCAACATTAGAGTCGTCCATCCCTGGATAAACTACATTTGATCTCCAGAAATAATAGCCTCAACTTTATGAAACATTTACCAGCCGGATAAGTTCCATCATTCTATAAAACAAAGGTTTTCAATACAATTTGTGGCGCTCAACCTCCAATAAATAAAAAAAATCAATATTGAGGCCATAAATCATTTATGACACCCTCTATTGAGTAAATCATAAATTAAAAATGCCGCTGTGGTTGGAAAAATCTCGTTTCTTTCCCTTTTTTTTGGGGAGAGGAGTGAGTGGTGATACATTAGAATTCTTAATTAATTTTACTTCTTTATTATTATAATTATTATTGAGCATATGAAAATACCACAACAAAAAAAAAAAACAATTTTTCTATTTCAATAGCAGGAGGTTTTATACAAACAGTGGGTTATAATAGTAAAACACCATGAAATAAATTAAAAAATTCTAGAAAATAAATTTTTTGCTCTAAGAGTTTGAGGAAGTCTTTGGTCATCGATTGACCGATTGGCTTAACTCAATAAACCCAACGTTAGGCTGGTAACTGCAGCTTTTGGGGTTCATTGTGGCGTATCAGGTCGCCGAGCTACTGCTGATGAAAAAAATCAACACACACAACATGGATGATGAGCGAATCTTGGTTGTAATCCTGACCAAAGGGTTGTAATGACCTATTAAGTAAGTAAGGAGGAAGAGGATCTGGAAGCCATCATTTTGAATGCAACTTCTTTGTCAGAAGCTGATATTTATATCCTCATTACACGGACTATAGACGTTCTCTCTTTAGTTTTACATAACCCTTCTATTCTCGATGTTAGCTTTTTTAGAAGAAACCCAATGTCACCTGAAACTCCAGAAAGGAAAATGTCAATACATACATACATAATTGGCCATTACAACCCTTCAGTCAGGATTACGACCTAGCTTCTCACACCACTTATGTTGTGTGCGTTAATTTTATACATGAGTGGCGGGACCTACAGTTTAAAGTCGACTCCGAACGACAAATTTTTTAGAAGCTTTTCATGGCAAGTTTTACTCTCAGAGTCTTTGCCAGAAATCTGCTGAGAGGAAGTCGCCGAAGAAATATTTTTCGTTTTGATGTCTGACCTGGAATTCGAACCTGGGCCTTTCGTCTAATAAGTCAACACACTACCCACTAGACCACGGCGAAATGTCAATAACCAACATCAAAAGATGGTCAGGCATTCCCTTCTGTAATAAGCAAATTTCCTCACCGCTACGAACATGACTGCATTGTTTTTCATCAACCCTATCATTCTAGAACTTGCCACAGCAGACTTGATTAACGAAACTGAAAGTAAGTAAAAGAAAAAAAGACGAAAAAACGAATACAGAATCAGATGAGAGTTGTTATAAAACTATGCTGCTTAAAGAAACTAAAGGAATAAAATAATAAAACACTTCCTCTGATTCCAACGCCAATTGTATTGAGTTTCCTTTGCAAACACCAATTCATTACAATCTCCCAAGCGTAGTAAGCAACTTAACCAACTCTTTTCTTTACTTCTTCTAGCACCGCAAGCTAAAATGGGTCATTTATGCCTGTGTGTCATTATTTAGAGAAAGAAATTCTATTTGGTAGACTCAATGTTTGTAAGCGACTGTCCAGATAATGATTGCAATCTCCAAAGGCTGTATGTACAGTGACAGGGGGAGGGCATTGAGGTTGATTTTCTTTTAATAGCTGAGCTTTTCATTTTTAATTAGAAAAATTTCTCTTTTTTCTTGCAGCATTTCATTTCAATACACAATCGTGATTTCTTATCTTCCAACACCCTTATATTCATTCAAAAAAAAACACAGGGTGTATCCAAAGAAACGTGAACGAATTAGCAATGCAGATTTGCTTTAACGAATTATATAAATAGAAACGTTCTTATATGAAATCACTATAATTTATGGATTCCAAAGATACGTCCAATTGTGTTTCCAGACTTTTCCATTGTCTTTCTTTATAATTTTGACAATTCTTTGCATAATAGATTGATAAACATCGATATATAGGTAGATATATAGATAGATAAATAGAATAGCTCACCTCAATCTATCGTTACAACAACTATGCTCCATCCCCCGATGAGTTCATAGGTGTAGGAAATGGTAGAATTAGAATGGGGACAACCAGGGACAGATTCAACGCGGTTAAAATTTCTTATAGTCACGAACTACTCATTTACAGCAGACCGATCCTATCGAACTCAGTGTAGCTTGACTGTTAACGAAATAAAAGACGTTAGATATGGTTCCAGATGTTATACTCTTTATAATAAACTTCAATTCTATCGGTCAGTAAAAGTGTCTGTCGAGCCACTCACGATTCGTTTGACAAGGCACTATTTTAAAAGAGAATCTTTTCTCCCGCCCGGTACGCAGATCTCTCTAGTTCAAAATTTATTCGAAGTGGGTACATTATTTAGGGGAGACATATAAAGAATAACAATAAGAGGTCAGAATAATGGGTAACTCTGATGAAGTTGCAGTTGTTGTACTCCCTCCAAAACAAAAACTAACAGATAAGTGTACATGTTATATACGTAAATATGGAGTTATAAACCATCGAAAATATTCAATTTTAAAGATTTGCCACGCCTACTTTTTGCTATAGCTTTTTAAACCATCTACACCTAATAAGCCTTCAAACAAAAAAAGAATGGTTAAAATCGGTTCAGTAATTTAAGAGTTATTGGTATCACTTGAAGCGGGAAGGTTGCCTCGCCCATTTTTGGTAGTATTGTCGATATCGATTCTTCGATCTTACCCACCAAATTTTATTCGTCTACGATCAATATGTACCTAAATATTAAATTTTAACGATATACCACGCCCTCTTATGATTTAAAAATATGAAAAATAGATATTGTCCGATTCTCAGACCTATCCGATATGCACACAAATTGTCATGAAAATCGGTTGATCCATTTCGGAGGATCATTAGATAAACATAGACTGGGGAATCATATAATCGATAGTTCCATATTAACAGGCGAGAGAAGACATCCAAAATGTCGGAGTGACAGTTATCTCTAGCGTATGGCACTGCCACAACTTCCCCAACATAATCAGAGGCTTGATAACTTCTTTACGCGTTCATCGGAAGTTAAATAATCAATAAATACGGTTGAACTATCATTAAATAAATGGCGGTTTGGCTTGCCAGACACGCAGTTTTGAAATTTCTAAATGGATAATCCATTAAAAGCGTATCGTGCGTCTTTCTATCTTATGGTTGGGTGATCCTGATTTATTCGGTGGTCTGTGAGGACCGCGTTAAATTATCATTTTTCTTCAAGAATCTTTTGTTATTGCTATTTTGCATTAAAAATGCATTGTGTTTACATTACAGAGGCAGCACCCTGTGCTAGTTGTTTGGCTTTGGTCACGTATTATGCAAAATTATGTTGAATATGTTATGCCAGCAATAATGCATTTTATATCTCTCCCTTTCTCTCTTTATCTCTCTCTTTCTGTCTTTCTCTCATCACCTGTATTTTGTAGATTATTTAACAATTCAATTCTTTGGTTATTTTAAAAGGATTTCTTTAATTTTCTTTTTTCACTTTCCTTTCCTTTTCATTTCTTTTTTTTTTTTTCGATTTGTTTTCCTTTTTTTGTTAGAATTTTCCTGGAAAATTTATTATTTACACTTAAAGTCACTCACACACACACACAAACAAATAATCACTCACACACGCTCATTTACAAGGCCCTGTCCTATCTATTGTTGTCAGTAAAAGAGAGAAAAGAAAAATTGATGGAAAAACTGAAAATGAGGCATAAAGTTTAGGAGTTGAATTCTACACTCCTGTTGGCCCACTTTAATTGTGTATGTTATAGGGCCTGGTTAGCTGTTTAACGGTATAGGTGGTATAGGTTGGCTGGGTATGGAGATGGTGTGTGACAAAAGTTCAATGCTCTCGGAAAAATGCAAAAGTTCAATAAAAGTTTTTTTTATTCTTTTCTCTCCTCTTTTTTCGCTACTCATTCTCTTACTTCATTCACATTTTCCCTCAAGGGGTGGTTGGTTAATAATTATGCCTTTAAAAAAGAGAGTGTAAATGTGACTGACTGACTGACTGACTAACTGACTCTGCTCAGCTCAGGCCAGGCTAAAATAAGAGGGACAATAACATACACGTAATCACAGGATAAAATAGAAAGTCGTTCGTTATCTTTGTAGCCTGGTTTGCTAATTTTAAAATGACGTTCTAAAAAATAACCATAAAATATCACAGGCACAGGTATTTAAAACAAAAAAGAGAAAATGTTGCTGACCCAGGCAATCATTAGTTTATGCACGTACATGCATACAAACATGCTTATATGCACGTGCATATGTGTATGTACGAGTATGTTCAGTATTTAAACGGAAGTGAGAGTTTTTAAAGATGGCGTTTAAATGTTTTTTTTTTTTGTTTTTATTTTCCTTTTTCAAGGAAATGAGTTGAAATTTAAAAGAAATCCTTGTTGGTTTTTTTTTAATCTTTCGTTTGTTTAATGTGATTTCAAATTCAAAGTAAACTTTAAAGAAAATAAAGAAATTCAATAACAACTAGGAAAGATTTATCCACAAAAAAAAAAAAAATCATTAAAACAGAAAAGAAATTTTAGAGGAGTAGTATTAAAACTCTACTGAGTGTGGTAGCCAAGACATAGGGATGGGAAATAGGGACAGACTTCAACTGTATGATAGAAGCCCTGGTATTTCTTTCTCCTAGGATATAATAGTTACTGCTCTTTGTGTTTTCTATATCTTCTGCAGAAGTCATTGGCAAAGTGAGAGGGCCTATCCTTCCCACAGCAAACCGCAAGACCGTTAAAGGTACTCGTTTGTAGCTTAACCAAACTTTCTATGCGTATTTTATTTAGCTTTAGTCAGTTTTTTAGGTTGTAAATACTATTCTTAATGCAGAAAGTTGCCACTCCCATTTATAGCTAATTTAGTCGCTGCGCTCTTTAGTTTCCCGTCATAAACTATGACTCTGATACCCACGTGATCAGTGTCAGCGTCATCATATCAACGCCTCTATTGTATAACGTTCTAAGTACACTTTTTAATGTTTTTGCATTTTTAAATTCAACGTCCTCTAAATTGAATTAAATTCTATGTTCTCTGCCAAAATTTGGTTGAGATGCGCCGATCCGTTTCGAAGTTATAGGGAAAAATCTACTTAGAATACACATATAGTCGTCTGTCGCGTGAAAATTTTGAAATCTCATAACTCAAAACACACTTTTTCGACTTAGAATGTTATAGAACGGAGGCGTCAATAAGAAAACCTAGTGGTCCTAATACCGCCTTGTTATCTAAAAGTTATCTTTCCCAGATACTTTCGCTTAAAAGCTTTGTCATACTAGTATTTTAGTGACTTTATAGAGTAAAATATATCTGTTAACTTACAACAATTTAAGACCGATCTAAAAAGATCTGTTCAAATTCGTTGGTGCGTTTTATCATACGATTAACTTCCGTACAGGATGCTGTACGGTGTATTCCGATTCATTTTCATTGTCTTAAAATCTAAATGGTGAGCTCGAAATAACTTCCGTTCCGAATAAGTGTATCCTAAGTCTACAGTGCCCTCTTCGAAGACCGGAAACCAACCTCAGGTAATTTCTAGATAGTCTGGTACGTTACTCAGATCTCTTCTTATTGTAATTTCCCAACAAAACTTTCGATTGTCTCAAATTTACTTGGTTCGTGGAGACTCTTTGTTTCGCTTTACCTCCGTTGGACATACCTTTCCAAATACCCACTCCCACTCCACAAAGGGTTCTGGTACCATTAGCAGTTGGGAAGTTCACCTCCTCGCAAGTTCGCTTGTTTGCTCATTGCCAAAAATTCCAGCAAAGCTTGGCGCCCAGCAGAGGGTAACTTTATTTTGGCTACATCTTACGGATAAAACAGTGGGTAAAGTGTTTTAACGTTAGTGGGGGTAGGGTTTATCCTTATCATTAGGGAGAATAGATTCATTGAAATCCATTTATTCATTAATATAGGGTTAATAGTAGAATCTATAACTTACTGATGGTTAGTTAATCTCATTTGAAAACTGTAATCATTAATCTTCCCAAAGCAGGCACATGGGTCGTTAAGAAATGTAAGTTAGCGTAAAACACAACAGAAATGATAAAAAAAATTTTTTTCTCAATTGACCACAATTATAAAAAAGTATAACTTGTTTTACTTCTAATATTGCCTATTGGGTTAGCAAAAATGAAAATACAATGCCATACAGTGATTTTTAAAATGTACGTGTCAGTGAGATGAACATAAAACTGGAACAATTAAGAAAAAATCCCTTTTAAGGAAATGCATATGCTTGTGTATACAAGCATGCAAGCTTTTTCTCCTGATACATATACGAGTACGTACATATGTATGGATGTACATATTCATAATAATATAAAGAGAGAGAAAGAAAAAACGGTAATTATAATTCACAGAGAAGTCATATTATATTGCATTATAAGCTAATACAAGAATATTTTTGTAATTTCATAAAGAAAAGAAAACAAAAGCACAAAACGACTGACTGGACAGCAACAGCAATAAAATAAAACAATACAATACAAGAAAGTGGTGTGATGTCTAACTCACCCTTGAAATTTTACTTAAACACACACACACACCCACATGCATTAAAACACCACTCTCACTCTCTTTTCTAATTCTAGCTTTTACTCTCGCTTGCTTTTAATTTTAGAAGAATTGTGAGAAAAACAAAACAATATAGAAACGGTATTAATAAGTGAAGTTTAGAAAACATTAAAATCATAACAGCGAAAATCTTTTATTTAATCTCATGACAACAACAAGAACAATGGTAAAAAGAAGAAACAAGAAGAAAAAAAGAACGAAACTAAAGAAGAGCACTTTCGTTGTCATTGCAACAGCAATACTATAATGGTAGCACAGCGGTATAGTGGTAAAAAATCATGGCATAGAGAGAGAGAGAGAGTATAGGAGAGTTGAAAAAAGCACAACAACTAGAGTTCATTGCATTTTGATGCCAACAACTAAACAAACAAACTCAACAGAAGCAATTGTAGCAGGGAGTAGCAAAACAACGTTTTATTTTTTTCCTTGTTTTGTTTTCTATTTTCTGTTATTTTTTTCCTGTAGGTTTTTAAGTGTTTGCATTTGTGTGTGTGTGTGTGTGTGTCGATGAACAAACCAGGGTGGGTGGTGTTTATGTTGTTAGGCTATGAGAGTTGCGTTAGCTTGGTATGTGATAGAAGCAGCAAAGTAGCAGGCTTTTGAGAGCAACAGCAACTTGACATATACCGTTATATGCTGCACATTTATTAACGTTTGTGTGTATGCATGTTTAAACTTGATAAAATGTATTATTGTATGGTGGCGGCATACACAAAAAAAAAACACACAGAACTTTTACGGGGGATATTTTAAATACAAGAGTTTATTGTTGTTGTTGTTATTGCAAATACATACATACATACATATGGTGGTGGTGGCGTTAGTAAAAGGTAATGAGTCAAAGCCAAACTCCTCTCTATTACACATACATATACGCATGCATAGAAATAATAATAACTACAACAACAGCAACAGCAATAGCAATACATATACGCAGAAAAAATCAATAAAATTATAATTTTTAAAGTCGACAGTTTTTAAAACGACAATCATTTGTTGTTGTTGTGCTTATGTTTCTCTTTTTTTCTATTGTTGTTGTTATTGTTCTATTGCTCTCTTCTCTTGAATATTTTTTTTCTTGCTTTGCTAAGCACAAAGGCATGCATACATACACATATTGTGCATACATATGCACCCATACATTAACATACACTTTAAGATTTTTCTTAAAAGTTTCTTTAGAACTAAACAACTACAACATAACATAGAATAACAATAATAATCAACATTTGCTTTGATCATTGCCTGACAAAGTATAACGAACACACACAGTGTTGCGATTATACATAAAAAATGGAAAAAAAAAAATTATTTCATAAAATGGAGCGCTATTTCAGATTTATTTGATTAGAAAAAGCATCCTTAACAACTGAATAATGTTTTAAAATGATAGAGATGGTACCGTAAAAGTATAAATTCAATTGAGCCCACTTTTTAGACATTTTTATGGCTGTCCCAGAGTAAAATTATCAGTCAATGTCATTGAACTTTATACATTCATATGTACGTGGTCAATTTAATTTGGAAAACGAGTTACAATTTGACAGTCAGGCCGTCCTTTGAGTACTAGATTGCGGCAATCATTAGGCAGATAAATTGACTATGGAACGCTGGAATGAGAGCTTCCATAAAAGCGAAAGAGTATATTTTTTCTTCTAAAAATGTGTTACATTTTGCAGTTGAAGGCCTATTTACTAAATAATATGCACTCGTAACACTGTGCAGTAGTACCATATGACGGCTTTAAATAAAAAAGTTGATTTAAAGTTTAAATCAGGGATTACCATTTCAAAGCACAATTGTCCAGAGAGAATTCACACACATTACTTATGCTTTTTTGTTTAGTTGTCGATCAGACTTTGACAAGCATACATGTCAGCGGATGGTATAATATTTTTTTTTTTAGGTTTAAGAAAACTTTTTTTTAAATTCAAAATCTTAAAACACATTTTATTTGTTTTAATAGTCAAGTAAATAAATTCAGATAATGTGGAAAGAGAACAACTTTTTTATAGAGGTTAAGTAATATTTTGGAAAAATTAAAAGATCCTTTATTACCAGGAGAGGAAATTTATGAACCAAAATTAGTACCCAACAAATATCTAAAAAAGATTACCTAATTATTAAATCAAACATGTATTACTTACAATTTTCTATGACTGCAAGCTCTCAACTTATTTTCTCTCCCTTACTCACTAATACACGACCAAAGAATTTTTGGTATCCCCTGGTTTAAATTATCAGGCAACAATCTTATACTCTAGCTGTCACTGTCTCTCCCGCTTCCTCTCATGCACTTTATTTTAATTACAAAATAAAAGTTCAAAGAACCTACAGCAAGGAGGGGGATATCACCCACATACATACATAACATACATAATTGGTCATTACAACCCTTCAGTCAGGATTACGACCTAGCTTTTCACACCACTTATGTTGTGTGCGTTAATTTTATGCATGAGCGGCGGGACCTACAGTTTTAAAGTCGACTCCGAACGACAGATTTTTGAAAAGCTATTCATGGCAATTTTTACTCTCAGAGTTTTTGCCAGAAATCTGCTGAGAGGAAGTTGCCGAAGAAATATTTTTCGTTTGGATGTCTGACCTGGGATTCGAATCCGGGCCTTTTGTCTAATAAGCCAACACACTACCCACTAGTCCACGGCGACTTCACTCGATAAAATTAAAGTGAATAAAAAAATTAAATCTCTTATTAGAAAAGCTTTGAATTCCAATAAGAGATGAGTATCAAATGTGGTTTCCAACTGCTAAAACATATAAAAAATTGTAAACGATGTCTTAATTAACTTGAAAAAGAATAAAGAGAGCAGTTTTATCGAGGATCAAAAAAGAAAATAAAGGACAATAACCATTTTGTTCATAAAAATGTTTTGTAGTTGATAAATGTATGTCTACAAAAGAAATGTTTATGTTATCGATATAGTATGTTATCGATAACTGTATGTTTATAAAATAAAAATTGTATATGTCCACATAAATGTTATCGATAATCAACAACAATAATTTATGTTATCGATAACTGTATATTATATTAACTGATTTTTATAAATATGTATCTAATAAAATATAGAATAATAATAATGCATAAAAAAAGTTTGTTATCGATAACTGTATGCTTATAAAAATTTATTATGTATTAATAAATTCCTTAACAAATATTAATAATTAAGCCGAACTAAACAAATGTTAGCGATAACTGCATGCTTTATTAACAAATTTTATGATTTGCCTGTCCTCTAGGCACGTTCCGTTCATCATCGAAGACATTGAAATCGATCATATATTCAATCCTATAATGTAGGAGATCGACTTTTTCCGTAATGGGCAAATAGTTGTTGAAATTTGATGAATTCCAAAGCGAAATTTAATAATTCATTCGTATTTATAAAAACCTTTGCTTAATAAAGAAGTTTTTGTTTTATTAACGTAAATTACTTACCATTGGGATTATTCTGTTGAAAGTGATTGCCATTCGTCTGATATCGTTGAACATGATTATCGGCTACAGTGGAGCCGGGTACATTACCATTAATACCGGGTGTTGTAAAAGCACCCGGCGATTGGGTGTCATGGCCAAATTTGGCAGCAAACTGATGAATGCCCGAAAACGGACCACCAAATGCTGAGAAATTCATTGTAAATTAACACTTACGCACACACACGCACCCACAAACAGGGACAAGCACAAGCACGCACGAGAAAACAACAACAACAACCGGTGTTTATTATTGATGAACTTTAAATTGAGAGACAGTTTCAGTTTCTCTTTTATACTATATTTGTTGCTTACGTTGAATTTATTGATCTTTTACGTATACATATGCAAACTTATGCCTTTACCACACTGGCTTTATAACTCATAAAATGATTTGTTATAATACTGTTATACAACTGGTATATTGAAAATCTACGTATATGTAAAGACGAGTTATATTGTAAGTAAGAAAATAGTAGTAATTGTAGTAGTAACACTCATATATGCATGCGTATGTTGGTGTGTATATAATAAAATAACTTTCGTTTTCTAGTGTATATTGTGGTAGTAAAAGTTCAGTTTTTTTTTAGCCTGCAACTATACTTCGGCTCGCTATCCTGCTCGTTGTAGTAGTAGCTGTAGTAGTAGTAACCACCAGCAACAACAGCAACTACAACAACAACTGTAATCTCTGTTAATAATAACAACGACAACAATAATAACTTATGCAGACAACGATGATGATGATGACAAACGTCGTCGTCTACATTGATGATGATAATAATGAATATTGATGGCTTGGCTGCTGTTATTTATTATTTGTATATGATAGTTTTTGTTTTTGTTTCGATTTTTTAAAATATGATGACGAGTTTTGAAAATTTTTTTCTTTTTCTTTTCCGTGTGTTATTTTTTCTTTTATTATTTGCAGAGTAAACTTATGGTTAAAATTCTATTTAACTTTAGTTAAATTGCTCTCACTTAAATACATTTTTTTCATTTGCTGTGATTTTTCCTTTTCATTTTCTCCGTTAATTTTCTTTTTTCACCACCACCTTATTTGTAGTGTGTTGTGCAAGCTTAACTACTCTTTTATCACTGTTATGTTTGCCATTTAAATAAACACAAACAATAGAAGTTTACTATTAAAACTTCTTATGCTCTTTTACTACTTTTACTCGTTTTTGTTTTGCTTCTGTTTTTTTTTTTACTTGCGTGTATTTGCTTCTCTCTTTTTACTTTACAAAACAACAAACCATCCTTAATACACGTCTAGAACGTACTTTTGCAAACACAAATAAAGTGAGAGTTGTTGGCGTGCTTTTTTCCCACAAAACATTTCACTTTTTTCAACCATCACTTAGGCAGCGCGAGAGAGAGAGAACAAGAGCTTAACATTGTTAAGAGCGAAAAAACACAAACAAAGAATGTCTTTTTTCTTATACGCTCAACAACACAACACACATGCACACAAAAGATACCACCTGGAGGTGGTGGGTTAAGCAGGTTTTTATAGTTATAAGTTGTTAGAAAAAGAGAAAAAATAACCACAAAATATATATTTTTGTACGCGTTTCTATTATTTATTGTGATTGTATTTGTTTTTATTGATTATTTTTAAAAAGTTTTAGATTTCGTTCTCTTTAATATCGTATTTAATGGTTAAAAAGACAGAGAGAGAGAGAGTTTTTTTGCTTGTTTATTTATTTTTAATACAAAAATAAAGAGTCACTCTAAAAATAAAAGTCAACACTACTATTTTACAACACAAACCGAAAAGCGTGCAAAATAGCGACTAACTAAGCCGAGCGCCGACACCAAACTAATAACTTTTCTATACAAAACACTTGCTTTCAATTCATTTGTTTGTGTGTTTGTATGTTTAACAACAACAAAAAAAAACAAAAAAGCAGTGGCAAGAGAGCTACTACCACCAGACCATTAAACACCCACCACCCTTAAAAACATGGAAAATAAAAACCGGAAACTTCATACTCTCTCATGTAATAATACACACATGCATAGTAACACAAGCACACTCAGACTACAGCACGTACAACCATAATTTTACTCATGCTATTGCTCTCAAACAATGTTGTCAACATATTTTGGTTTTTTTTATTGCTTTTGAAGAATTACAGAGAGAAAGTAGAATTTTTGCGTCATACTTTTGATTGCGTAGCTATTAAATAAGTTAAATTAATTATCGATAATTATAGACTAATGATATCGATAATTTTTCTCCTAAAACTCTTACCCATAAGTATCTGTATATTAATCTTATTGTAAATGTATTTGATAAGAATTTTAATTTGCAATAATTATTACAAAGATGAAATTATTTAACGATAACTAACTTAATTAAAATTTATGCTAACGATTATTACTTTCACGACAATTTCATAATACTGCTAATTATTTGCAAGGAAATTTTTTTAGAACTTATTAATAGCTCCTCATATACATACATATGTATATAGTTTTGCTATAGATAACTAGCTATATACACATGTAGGTATATGAAAATAATTATTTTATCCTAAAAATTACCAACAAATTTCCTTTTCAGAAATAATATCATAAATAAATGTCTATATATGTAAATATTTTCTACGTTATCGATAAACGTTATCAAATTTCTTTGCGCAAATTTGAGTTATCGAAAACAATTTACATGAGCACTTCTATTATAAGTTTCTATTTACTATAACATTGACGTAATCTAAAATCTTCGAAAAGCCTTTTGAAGTATTTATTATCGATAACAGTGTATTTATAAGTGACATTTTATTATTAATAAATATCTCTAAAAATATTTATGTTGTCGACAATTATCGACAAATTTTATTAGCTAAATATTTATGTTATCGATAACTATGTCTAGTTAAATATATATGAGCACTAAACTTTTAATTGATAACAGTATAGGTATATCATTTATTTATATTTATATATTTATTGGGGGGTCGCCGTGGTCTAGTAGGTGGGTGCTGGCTTATTAGATGTAAAGCCAAGGTTCGGGTCCTAGGCCAGACATCAAAATAAAAAAAAATACAAAAAGTATTTTTTCGGCGATTTCTTCCCTTTCTCTTCTTGAAAAGTTTCTCAAAAATCTGTCGATCGGGGTCGACTTTAAACTGTAGATCCCGCCACTTCTGTATAAAATTAAGACACACAACATAAGTGGTGGGAGAGACTGCGGGCTTCTTGGGAACGATTGCTGTAGACTGTCTAATGGTGAAGGTATAGTACTGGCCATTTTAGGTAGGGGTCATCCCCTGAGTACTGGTTTAAAAAAAAAAATTACCAGAAGTTATTTATATTATTGATAAATGAGTGTAAAAACTTTAGTTTAAAATATCTACACTTTCAAAAAGCACACATATTCGGACACCAAAGTCTTAAAATCATTATTTAAGCGCTCACTTAACATCACAGCATTTTAACTCATGCTCACTTACATTTACTCACATACTCTTTCTCTTTTAATGAAAAAAATAACATTTTCTCCTCTCCTCCACCATAGGCATAGTATAGTACTAATTCCTCTAAAACACACTCCTACACACATACTTATGTACAAACATACAACTAAAAAAGATCCTCCCTTACTTTTTAAAATAAAAAACCAAAACAAAAACAATTTCATACACGCATTGGCGCCATCTCATTTTGTACTGAGAAAAACTTAAATGGAGACAGGGTGGCAAAACAAGGGAGCAAAAATTTCAACTCCTCTCTTTTTACCAAACAAAAAAAAAAGTGTGGAGTTTGATTGCTCTCTCTCCCCGAGTAAATGCAATTTTTCATCATACAAATGCAATAATTAAGGAAAAAATTAAAAGAAAAAAGGGGGGCTCTTGTGAGCATAAACATAAAATGCATGTGTACAGGAACATGTTAATTACTGTTGTTGTTGCTGTTGTTGGGTCATTAATGCTTTGTTTTTAAGCATCCCCCTGGCAGCGGCGTAAACAAAGTAAAAAGAGGGAAAGAGAAAGGGCGAGAGATTAATTATTGAAATTAAAAATCAGTTTTGTTCATTTTCTCTTTTCTTTGTATTATTTCTTTTTTTTTTTTTTGTTTAAAAATAAAAGTGTTTTATTTTTGTATGTATTGATATAGTACATAAACTAACTATAAAGTATATATGCATGCATGTATGTATGTATATACATGGTTTATTATATACTAACTCCTATAAGCTTTATAAACAATAAACTCATACACACACATATTTATGTCCAAGCTTGCCAGTTTTATTGTTATTGTAGTAATTTTTTTATTTTTAATGGCATATTTTTTGATTTTAGTTCTTCCCTCGAAAGTTTTATTTACTTTCCATAATTTATTACTCTCATTATATGTTGTTGTTCTTTGTTTTTTTATGCCTTGCTGTATGAATTCGTAATACGAATTTTTTTTATTTAAACAACATCAACAATAAGTCAAAACAAAATCTCTCAATTTCCTATTAAAACAACCTACATCATTTGCCCTACTAATCTCTGTCAAACAAAATTAGGGAAATTTATATGTTCGCAATATTCACTATTTGCCTTAATACTACCACCTCACTTATGTAATTAAGGAACATTATTTTTTACTCACACATGGAACTCCTTTTATCTGTGTTCTTAGTACGGCAAGCCATTCTACTTGATCGAAAATTTATATGAAAAAACACTCAATTGCTCATGTATTCTTGCTTGAGTCATTTTCATACAAATTTCCAATTGATCAAAATCACTTGCCGAACAAAAACAATTCCTTATGCACACAACACACACACACACTTTTTTCGAGACAAAATTTTTTTCTTTTCTTTTTCTCGAGAGCACCTTCATATACTTAATGAACTTTTCTTTCTTTTTGATTTTTATGGCTTTCTTTTATTTTTATTATATACAACTTAACGATTTCTTATGCTTTATTAACTTAAATTAATTTCTAACACAAAACTTTTATAAAAGCAACCGAATTAAATAGTAATTTTTTAATTTTCTTTCCAACGCACGAAAATAACATCCGACTTGTTGCACTTTTATCAAAGAAACTAAAAATGTCGCCTTTCTATTTCTTAATTTCCCACTTTAGAACAAAAAATATCCCTTAACACAATTTCGTTGATTGATAGTTTAGCACATACGAAGAGGTGGAGAGAGGGGGTATTGTATGTTTTCATGTGTTCACTGTTGTTGTTTTTATTTTAATGTTTTCAGTTGTTGGTAACCTTTGTTTACTCTCTTCCCTTTTGTGTGTGATCTCGTGCTGTTGCTCATGCGTACGTAGTGTGTATGCGTATATTTTGTGGGTTTTTTTTTCTAAAGCATTTCTCTTTGGGATATTTTTTTTCTTTGCTGTTGATACTGGCGAACGCTGTTGCTCATGCGTACGTAGTGTGTTTACGAATATTTTCTGGGTTTTTTTTTTCATTTTTTCTTGGGTTGCATTTCTCTTTGGGAAATTTTTTTTTATTTTGATATGTATTAAAGTAAATAGTGACCGTGTTGTTGCTATTGTATATTAAGATTATGAAATGTTTCTTTCCTGTTGTAATGCTTAGTTTATGCACGAACGAAATTAAAGGGATATTTTTTGTTCTAAAGTGGGAAATTGTGAAATAAAAAGGCGACATTCTTAGTTTCTTTGATAAAAGTGCAACAGGTTGGATGTTACTTCCGTGCGTTAAAAAGAATTATAAAAATTTATTATTCAATTTGGTTGTTTTTATAAAAGTTTTGTGTTGGAAAGTAATTTAAGTTAATAAAGCATAAGAAATCGTAAGTTTTATATGAAAGAGAAAAAGATAAAAGAAATCCATGAGAATCAAAAAAGAAAGGGTGTTCACAAGAAAAAGAAAAGAAAAAAATGGTGTCTCAAAAAAATGTGTGTGTGTGTGTATGTACGTGTTAAAAGTGTTGTATGCATTAGAAATTATTTTTGTACGGCAAGTGATTTTGATCAATTGGAAATTTGTATGAAAATGACTCAAGCAAGAATACATGAGCAATTGAGTGTTTTTTCATATAAATCTTCAATCGAGTAGAACGGCTTGCGTTAAAGTAAACACTATGATTTAAAGGAAGTTCCGTGTGTGGTGTAAAAGGTGTAAGTCAACATTGCTTTCCTTTACTAGCTTAAGTCGGGTGATATTCAAAGCAAATAGTGAATATAGACAACATATAAATTTCCTTGATTTAATTTTAACATATTTGATAGAATATATGTTGTTTTTGTACTTGGATTTACAATAGCGAGTTGAGAGAAAGATTTTCAGTTGTTTTAATAAGTAAAATTCACAACACTATATAGAATGTAGTGTGTAGTATGTGCTGTACTATTATTATTTTAATAAAAAAAAAAACAACGGTATTTTTGAAATGAGAAAATACTGAAAAAAGTACAAAAGTACTGAATTTTTCAACATTGTGCATGGATTGTACGAGTCTTTGCAATACATATTGACAGAGCATAAGTGTAGTTGATTTTTGTTTATTGTTTTTGCTTTTGGTTAATATTTTGTTAGAGAATATGCGAGTATTCTTGACACAATGCTAGTTACAGTTAGATTTCTTGCTACCACTCAATTGCTTTGATATTTTTCTGTTGTTTCATTTAAACTTTCGACAATTTGAAATCGTTTACCTTTGAGTAATAATGACTGTATGACAAACAGGACGAATGCTTTCAGATGAATGAATGTTTTTAAGGAAATAACTCAAGTAAAATTAAGTCTGTTTGTACGGAAAAAACTCAAAAAAAAATTGAGTCTGTTTAGATGGAAAAAATTCAAACACAATTGATTCTGTTTGTACGGAAAAAACTCAAACAAAATTGAGTCTGTTTAGATGGAAAAAACTCAAACAAAATTAAGTGTTTTTTGTCTTTCAGGAACCGGCCCTAAGACCATCGAAAAAGTTTCCTCCTGTTTTTGTAAGCCGAATTATTTCCAGTTAGGTTGCATTGAGTAATTGAATATTTTGTATTTATATTTTACTAATCAAGTCTTTTTCTTATGATGAAATGAAATGAAACTCTCACTAATACTCATTTGCTTTTAAGTTATTTACACATAATCGTTGTGAAGTTTGCTTATTCCGGCTACAAACCACATAACTTCCCATAGTAACCGTGGTAGAACCAGTGAGTATCGCGCATTTTTTGAAGTAACGGCATTTGCGGTAAATTTCAATTTTATTCCCCATTTGCCCACAATTTAAAATTAACATCTCATTTGTTCGATTTTTCAATTTAATAAAAACAAAATATGCACAATTTCAAAAAACTTTAAGTATATTTTAAAAATCCCCTAAAATATTTCCAGTGTTTTTATGTGTTTATGCCCATTCCTAAAAAGAATTTTTTATTCCTGTTTCAAAAAATTAATTCCCATTTTATGAAAAAAATTTCTTAACCTGACAACACTGATTTCCAACAAGTGAGAGCAAAACATCTACTGAAAATGAGAACAACAAAAAACACGTGTTAACCTTCAAAGAGGTTACCAGACCATCAAAGATAACAAATATTACCACTATTAGCCGGACAAATACGAAATTATTACAACACTGTACACTTGAAGAAGAGAAAATGAGAACATTCTTCTCCTGACTTTCACACTGAACACATATGGTGACCGCTAAAAATTGACTGTGAAACCAATAAGCAGTGGAAAGACGGCAGGAAAAAGTTAATTTTTTTATTAAGAGAAGCGAACGCGTGGTGTGCATAAAATAAATTAATTAAATAACAACATACCTTAAATAGATAAAGTGTTGTAACAATAATAGAACAAAATCACTGGCACAGCAGCCAAATTGAGAATTACACTCGAGAAAATTAATTCGTTTAAGTTCGTAACAGTGAAAGAAGAAATCCTTTTGTAGTACAAAAATGTTGGAGAAAATCAACGAACAAAAAAAGGCGCTGGCGCTTAAATTATTTGAAATCAATGCCTTTAAATTTGGTGATTTTAAAATGAAAGTCGGTATCAATTCTCCCGTCTACTTTGACCTTCGTGTCATTGTCAGTTATCCGGCAGTGATGGTAAATAACTTGAATTAGTTAATTAACCTCTCTAATTTGTCCTCATCTCTTCTAAATTAATATCAAGTAATATAAGTGCTCAATTAATGCTCGGCATGTTGCCATTTGTGACCGTTTAATTACAGCAAACTGTTTCCGAATTGATCATTGATTACATCAAAGAACACGATTTAAAAGCTAAACATGTCTGTGGTGTACCCTATACAGCTTTGCCATTGGCTACTATTGTCTCCGTCCAACAGAATATACCCATGTTGGTAAGACGCAAAGAGGCCAAGGCTTATGGTACCAAAAAGTTAATTGAAGGCATCTATAGTGCCGGTGACACGTGTCTTATTGTCGAGGATGTCGTCACTTCCGGTTCAAGCGTTTTAGATACCGTTAAAGATCTTCAAAGTGAAGGTATTGTGGTCACCGATGCCGTTGTTGTGGTCGATCGTGAACAGGGTGGTGCTGGCAATATTGCCAAAAATTCAGTTCGCATGCATTCCCTATTCACATTGTCTTTCTTGCTCAACACTCTTTTGGAAGCTGGTAAAATTGGTCGTGATACGGTCGAATCTGTGGCCAAATATATTGCTGCTGTCCAAATTGATGGTGATGGCAAGTTCCTAAATAATAAAGTTGAAGTTGGTAAGTAGAAAATATTAAATTGTTGTTATATTGTTTACATATGTATCTCAAGGCCAAAAAGATAAACACACCATTTCCCGATTGATTTGAAATTATCGATTGCTAGCAATAGAACTTTGTTTTTAAAATATGTTTTAAATTCAACTAATCTTGTGATTTATCAATTCGGTTTAAAGCAAGGTTGTTTTCTTATGATTATTGTATCGTGAAATCAGCATCTTACCCTAAACTGAAAACCTAAACCACAGTGTTTGCTAATATTAAAGAGTGTTAGACCAGGAAGAAGTTTACTTTGATCAGTCCTATAGACTTTATGGCAGTCCGATTATTCGCTACAACTTAGGAATATTATTGCCAATCGTTAAGAGATTGTATTGAGAAAGTCAAAGAACAGTGAACACAATGACTTTGATCTTTATTTGGATAACACTGAATTGGTATTGGAAAATAGATTTCACAAGATTTCTAACTTTCTTTTACCAAGCTCAGTAAGGTCATACTTAACATATATGGAAATGGATGGAAATTTAACAGATTCGAAATATTAAGAAAAATGAGGATTTTTTAAGGCTGGAAGTCGGATACAGTGATCTATCTGCAACAGTATGTTACAGTGGGTATATGGCAAGGGAATTTAAATTTTTACTGATATATTAGGTAGGTTTTGAAGCAAGCCTTTACACTCAAAGAATAGTAGGTCTAGTAGGTAGTGTGCTGGCTTATTATACGTAAAGCCAGTGTTCGAGTCCCAGGCCAGACATCAAAATAAAATACAAAAAGTATTTTTTCGTCGATTTCTTCTCAGCAAATTTCTGGCAAAAATTTTGAGAGTAAATAAAATAGCCATGAAAAGTTTCTTAAAAAATCTGTCGTTCGGAGTCGACTTTAAACTGTAGGTCCCGCCACTTCTGTACAAAATTAACACACACAACATAAGTGGTGTGAGAAACTAGGGAAATAATCCTGACTGAAGGGTTGTAATGACCAATTATGTATGTATGTAGTCTTAAGTAGTATTTGAATTGAAAAATTGATCTAGGTATGATTAAGTTTAGCAGATCTCGGGTTTTCCTAATGAACTCTCTAGAATACAATATTTTAATGGTAGAAATGTCTTCCAATTTATTGTAATTATGTTTACAATATCAACCTTAATATCATTAACTAAATTTTGTGCCTTTAGGGAAAATTATTATTTGCTTATGGCCAATAAGTTTATTTACTTAAAGCTTGTGCATTCATCAACTCAATAAATGATTGTGATATTTTTATTTGCTTAGTGTCAATCAACAAAACCATGAGTAAATGAAATGAAAGGCATCAGCCTTTGCTTTCTTTTTTTTTAAGTAATTATTTGCTTCTATTTTTAAGCCCACCAACTATGTTTGACACGTTGACTGCCACGGCAATTTTCAGAAAACTTGCCAAAAAAAAACGACTATTTGTGTTTTTTTACATTAGTGAGTACGAGATAACTCGTAGTTTGGCGCCCTAGGACAGAACGCAATCTACGAATTATCTCGTAGTCGGCAGTCAACGTGTTAAACAATAAAATATTACTCTGTGGCAGATTGTTCATTTAATGTACAATGTCGTCATCAATTTTGAGGACAATAGGGCATTTTATGCATCTTACATGGACAATGTTTGACTAATGCACTGACATTTTCTGCTTCAAATGTCCATATTAACATAGTATATAAAATACGCTAGCTTTTCTTATGAGATTTTCATTGAATGAGTGTTTGTCCAGGAGAATATTAACATTGTACGTAGGCTTTTATTAATGAATGTTTTTTGTAAGTCAAGTTTCTCATCGGTGTAGTAGAACTAGTTCAACTCACGTTGAAACTGATGCGAAATTATAAGAGAGAAGAAGTTTCACACTGGCGTTGACGTTAACTATAACTCTGTCGTTTGCTATCATACTCCCTAGGTAATGGCTTTCGATTACTTGTTCTACTCGCTAAGCAAGTACAGCAACCTCTGACTCCTCCTGCATCCATGCTCCTTAGAAAATGATATTCGATTAATTGTTGTACTCATTCGTTATTCATGATATTCTTATAAAAGTTTGTTTGATTCTAGATATCTTGTAGATACAGTTTTGCTTGAGTTGCCAATGTTGTTAAGAGTAAAGATTCAATTGTCGTAGAAACGTGTTGATTGTAAACCCACTTTGGCCGATTATCTAAAGAAATTATTTATTTTAACCTCCATGCTATAATTGGAACTAGTTTTTCATTACAATTAAGAGAAGCTAGGTCTTTTATCATAGGATGCCTATTGGTTTATCTGTTGTAGTTGGCCTTGTTACTGTACTGCATAGATCATTATTAGCAAAAGAAGTAAACATTCTTGCCATACGATATATTGACGCCTCCGTTCTATAACATTCTAAGTCGAAAAAGTATGTTTTGAGTTATGAGCTCTCAAAGTTTTTCACGCGACATATGTGTATTCTAAGTAGATTTTTCCCTATAATTTCGGAACGGATCGGGGCATCTTAATTAAATTTTAACAGTATTTAAATTAGAGAACACAGAATTTTAAAATGCAGGAAACATTAAAAACATTCTAAATACATTTAGAAGATTATAGAATAGAAAAGCCGATATATTGTCCGGAATGCTTTAGAAGTGTTTACGAATGTTGTTTTATAATTTTTCTTTTTGAAATTAATAAATTTGTTTCGTGAATAAGAATTTCAGCTAAATTATGTTTTTAATTCTTATAATAAAAGTTTAAGTCATGTGTTGAGCACTTATTAGAAAATGTAATAGAACTTGTAATATTTGCCTATATTCATTTCAAATTGTGTAAACAATATGACACTCCTTTATTTTATTCGATTTAATAGGAAAAAGTCTCATATTTCCTAATACCTCTAAAAGCCGCTGATTATACAACACAATATTATAATTTTCTGTGGAATTAATTTTAATATTTCGAAATAAATAAACAAATACGAGTATTGTATTAATTACATATAGAAACATATATTTTGTTAAGCACAACTGGAATGGGAAATGGTGTAAGTTATCTATTGTTTTATATTTATCTAGAGTACTTTAACAAGATTAACTAAATTCTGAACTCGTGTAGGTGAGAGTTAAATTATAAATTCAATCTAAAGAAATCATATATAAATTTTAATATACTTTAGAGGAAGTAAAAACTGGTTCGAGTCAGTAAAATAAAGCAAGCGATTTGTGTTCATTGTTTAAAAGAAAGGTTTACAAACATATCTACTAAAAGAAAACTAATTTGAAGTTTTTAATAGTTTTGCGGAATTAGCATTTTAATTTGATTTAGAATTTATATGTACACTGTTTCTGTGAAGCAAATGACTCAATGATCATCTGAAAATGCTTGCCTTGCAGTAAAAGCGCGCGGTTATATGAGACCTTGAATGCTTTTTATTTTTTTTATACGCGACTTTTAAACGTACAAGTTTGTATACGTATGTACGTTACATTTTTACAACAGAAACAGGCCATTAAAATCTTTTTTTTTTTTTTTGTAATTTATTTCATTAACTAATTGCTTTGATTAGATCCCGCACACATGACCCCTTTTGAAAAGTTAGAAGAAAGTAGCGTTTTTGTTCTATTTTTATAGATTTGCTCTGTTGTTACGATTGCTGTTAAATGGCGTTGTTTTCTTATCTTTTGATATTTAGTTTTTCTTTTTTTTTCATGCTCATTTTATTATATTCTTTCTCTTTTACTCTCATGTTTTTTACTTCTCTTTGCAGTCAATGATTTTGTACGCACAAAACTGTCTTTCGAAAGTCGTGCCAATTTAGCCAAATGTGAATTGGCCAAACAATTATTCAATTTGATGGTGAGCAAGAAGACTAATTTATGCTTGGCCGCCGATCTAACCAAATGTCAAGATGTTTTGGAAGCAGCTGATAAATGTGGTCCCTATATTTGTGTGTTGAAAACTCATGTCGATATTTTAGAAGATTTCAACGAACAATTTGTAAATGATTTACAAGCGTTAGCCAAGAGACATAATTTCTTATTAATGGAAGATCGTAAATTTGCCGATATTGGCAATACTGTATCCTTGCAATATGGCAAAGGTTTATATAAGATTTCAGACTGGGCAGATTTGGTGACTGCTCATACTCTATCGGGTAGAAGTATCTTACAGGGTCTAAAGGCCGCCCTCAAAGAAGACAGCTCCAAAGTACGTGGTGTATTTCTATTGGGTGAAATGTCTGCAACTGGCAATTTAATTGATAACAAATACAAAGAAGCTTCTGCTAAAATTGCAACCGAAGGTGCTGATGTTGATTTTGTGGCAGGCATGGTTTGCCAATCGACTACCTGTTTTGCTTTCCCGGGCATTGTGCAATTGACACCCGGTGTTAAAATCGACGAATCAGCCGATCAGTTGGGCCAACAGTATAATACGCCCGAACATGTGGTTAAGGAAAAGGGCGCCGATGTGGCTGTAGTGGGACGTGGCATTTTGGAGGCCAAATGTATGGAAAAAGCTGCTGCTTTGTACCGTGATCGCTTGTGGGCTGCCTACACCGATCGTATAGCTAAATAATAATCTAAGTTAATTGTTTATTTCTTTATATCGTTATTTTGTCTTTTTTTATATATAAATTCTTATCATGTAAAGATTTTTATTTCTTTCCTTCCCGTTCCTTATCTATTTTTTTTTTTTTTGTTTGCTTTTTTAAAGACCGTTAAACGCATTTAATGTGTACCTATTGTCTTAATGCACAAATTATTTTTAATTCATCTAACAAAGGAATTGTATATTTTTTTTTTTTTTTTTTCAACAAAACTCTTCAAGCCGTTATATAAATTAGCATATTACTAATGAAGCATTTACCTTACCTGTGTAGTATATCTTAAGATTTATCAAATACAAACATAATTACATACGTACATACATGCATATATTTTCTATAGATTTTTAAGTGACTTTATAAAAGTTGTATATTTTTGTTTTTCTTCTTCTGTACTTTGTTTTCTAATTTCTATTTTGTATTTAAAAAGTAACAAAATACACACACAAACTTAATAAAAAAAATAAAAACTAATAATAATAAATTTTTATTAAATTAAATTGGACCAATTTAATCATAAATTTTTGAAATATGTCATCCAAGATCATCTATCAAGGTGACATGAATTTAAAAAGTATACGTAATCAGTTACAGATTCATAGCATCACTATACTTACCCTAGGTTGAACCAAAAAACTAATGTGAAGAGACGAAACTATCGTAGGGAAGTAGCACAAACAAAAAACAGTAATCTTTACCTTTTTTTTTTATTAAACCAGTACTCAGGGGATGACCCATACGCATGCAGTGCATTGTGCAGGTTTAGGAAAAGTGGAATGGGGGAAGATGCGAACGGTAAGGAAACGATTTGCTGCTGGTGACTATAAAATGGCCTTCACCATTAGACAGTCTACAGCAATTGTCCCGAGAAGCCCGCAGTTTCCCACACCGCTTATGTTGTGTATGTAAATTTTATACAGAAGTGGCGGGACCTACAGTTTAAAGTCGACAACAGATTTTTGAAAAGACAAAGAGAAGCAATCGCCGAAAAAATACTTTTTGTATTTTTTTTATTTTTAATGTCTGGCCTGGCTTTACGTCTAATAAGCCAGCATACTACCTACTAGACCACGGCGACATCATTATGACAATGTACGCCCTTGTTGGACACCATTTCGATTGTAATGCAGTGCTTAACCACTTGGCCTAAGATCTTTGTTGCATATTTACTTTAAGTATTCGATATCGAACAAAAGTAAACAAAATTTGAGATGATTGCTTTCGATATCGAGTCATCGATAGAGTGTTTTCTTTACAAAATCAAGTGCTGGCTGAGTTTATGTCAGAGCACCCAAATTTGGCAAGAAATCTTTTACCAAATTGTGGCCAAGGAAGAATTACTTCAAATAAGCTATGGGAAATACTAACTATGCGTTTAAATTCGTTTGGTCCACCAACTAAAAATGATAAATCGTGGCGTAAGGTATATTAAATGACCACAGTTTGGTTTTACATTTTTCAAAAGTTTTATGAAAATTTCGTTTTTAAGGTTTTTACAGATCAAAAATTTAGCGTTAAGAAGAAGTTATCATTAAACAAAGCCTCAAAAAAGAAAACTGGATGTGGACCATATCAAGAAATTCCTTTGACGTCCGCCGAGGAACAAATAATTGAGGCAGCCAATATTGATGTTGCGGTGGAAAGGTTACCCAATGTAGAATCATTCGGTTGCTGCAAAAATATCAACACAACTCCTCCTAATGACGCAAATCAGACAGTGCATTAAATTGTCTTCATTTTCAGAATATGTGTTCAGTCATTTTAAATTATTTTCTTTTACTTTTTATATTTCTTTTACAGCTTTTATTATTGTTTTGCTTACAAAGATAAACATATGTTCTAAATCTATTACAAATTCAATAAAATCTTTTACAATTAGAAATGAAATTCGATTCGATACCTATCGAAAGCTGTAATTTGGCAATTCGATAGGTATCGTATTTTAATTTTGTTCGATACGTAGTTCGATATCGACAGCGGGGATTAGACCCCTAGTATTCGGTGAACTCTATCTTCATATTAGGTTCTTTCTATTTCCCTGTGTGAGCCTCTATCGTGTTTAGATATCGTTTGTGACATCAGCTCTCACGTCACATGCATACATAATCGGTGATAACTCTTATTTGTGGCGCCTATTCCTGTTCACTAAAAATGAATACGTGGAATACGCTATGTGTACACAAAATTTCATGAAAGAGTTTAACCATGAACACCGTGACAAGGGAATTGTATACATTAAACGAAGAGAAGAAAGTTTCAGTGATTTTAAAATACGTTTATTTGGTAATTTTCAAAATAATTTTTTAAATTAATTTAATTTTTTATTTAAAAATTTTAATTTGTTCTAAATGTTATCATTATTTTTGTTTTCTTTTTATATATAAATTAATTTAAAATTTCAATTGAATACATTGTTGGGTTAAATAATAATAATAAGAAAAAAAATTTTCAAAATAACAAAAAATTAATAAGAGGCTAATGTAGCCAAAGCATAGCCAGTGTCATTGGATAAGTCATCCTGTAAGAAAAGAGAAAGAGAAAAAGGAAACATATGTATACGGTTTTAAAATAACGGCAGTTTAGTTTTATTTTTTAACTTTTAATAGGAATAAGAATATGGTGATGAGATTTAGATTCTTTTTTTCTTTTTTTGTAGATTTTTATTAATAACTTAAATAAGAACAATTTTATTTAATATTAATAAAGAAAAGAAATACATAGTTTTTAATCATAATACAATATAAATTAATAATTAAAAATTAATTAATTAATAAGAAGCTAAAGCAACCAAAACACGACAATAATCACCAGATAAATCATCCTGCAAAAAGAAATAAAATTCATATTCAAATGAAACTCCATCGATTTTAATTTTTTTTTTTTTTGGTTTTTTCTTCAATAAACATTAAAATTTTTATTTAAAAAAAAATATATTTTTGGTTAATTAAAAAAATAAAACACTATGCAAAAAGGCACATTTTTTTAACAACTACACAATAACAATGCACGACATTACACAATACAATAAAAGGAGTATAAAAAAAAAATTAATTACTTTTAGGGAAAATTAAATACAAAATACTATTAAGGCGCAATATTTATTTAACACTTAAAATAAATCTATTGAAAAAGCATTTTTTTTTTTTTGATCTTTTCCCTTTAATAAAAATACAACTTTATGTAAATGTTTTTTAGAATAAAATTTGGAATTATGTTGGCTGTTTGGCTGTAATTTTTTTTATCGATCGTTGGGTTTTACCAAGCCACCAAAGTCTCTAACATGTAACCGATATCGGTTTCCAAATCTTCCTGTTAATTTTGATTTCGTTATACAAATGGGAAGGAAGAAAAATAAAAGAAAAAGGATAAAACAGTTTTGAAATCTCTAGTGATTACTTAGGTGTTCGTTTTAAAATTCTTTTTTTTTCGTTTCTTTTTTTTATAATTTTAAATAAATAAAAATCCCTTTTGTTATTATTAATAAACGGAAAAAGATGAGCTGATGTATCCATAACGATTAATCAATATTAAATAATTTTGATTTTAAAACAAAATATAAAAAGGATGCATAAGAAATGTGCCAAATTAAATCAAGAAATTCTTTAAATTAGTTGGAAATGTTTT
This sequence comes from Sarcophaga peregrina, assembly GCA_014635995.1. Lineage (NCBI taxonomy): Eukaryota > Metazoa > Arthropoda > Insecta > Diptera > Sarcophagidae > Sarcophaga > Sarcophaga peregrina. The sequence goes on from CM025789.1 coordinate 94,262,753, forward strand.
AAGAAATATTTGTTAAATAATCACAAATTATTAGAAATTTATTATAAAATGCATGCATGTTTAATTGTGTAAATAAAGGTATAATTTGAAAAAGTCAAAATATAATATAAAATACTGATTCAATATTTATTAATAAGAGAATTTATCCTTTAATTCAAATGTATTATAAGCATATAGTTACTATTTTCTATCTTTATTAAAAGGCTTTTCTCTTTAATTTGCAATTCTATCCTACCATGTAATCTAATAATCAATTCCATTCAATTACCGAAGCGAACAGAACTCCGAAAATCGATATAATAGAGGTCTGTACGATCCAGTATTGCCAAGAGATAAGCTTTAACTAGATCTTAAGGCTAAAACTTAACGAAATACAGATAATTAAATTGTCACAGTCACAGTGTAAAAAATCTCGAAAAGTGTCTGCTTCTTTTCTTAATAGAATCATTTTCCAAATACATTTTGATACCTCGTAGCTAATCACACTCTCTTTATAGTTAGAAGTAAGCCATATGCTAGAGTTGATGCCATTTTTAAAAGTGGGGGATACATTTAGTGTCCTTCTGGCAAATTGTTCATAGTAAACCTCTCACTAAGTGTCACACTAGAACATACCGAAGGATACACATTAAGAGACAAAGCCGGATGTGGAAAGTTTTCGAAACATATGAAATTTAAAATAGTTCCTAGGACTATCAGTACTTAGACTGAACTAATGAATATAAAGATTAGACTGACTAGAGAATGTGTACGTCAAGGATGCCGAATGTCTTTGAGACATATAAGCGGTTATCCTTAGTTCCTGGACTACATAACAGATACTATAGATAATTACTAAGATTAGCATTTCTCTGCACAAGGGGATGATCATATGATCAGACATTAATTGTACTCATTAGCAAAGGAAGGATGGTAAAAAGGATCATTCCGAGACCAAATATTGTAGATACATGTATTCAGAATAAATTTTTCATTAAATTTTAACAGAATCCAAACTAATTTGGATAAAGCGTCCTCATAGCAGTCATAACAACTTCTACAGAAGCTATAATGATGAGTTAAAAGAAGACTAGGCTACATCGACGCCTCCATTCTATATTTAATGTTTTTGCATTTTTAAATTCTACGTTCTCTAACTTAAATACTGTCAAAATTTGGTTGAGATGCGCCAATCCGTTCCGAAGGTATAGGGAAAAATTTACTTAGAATTCACATATAGTCGTATGACACGACTTAGAATGTTTTAGAACGGAGGCGTCGACATAACATCTTATTATAGAACCTAAAAAAAAATCTAAATAATCTAAAAAAATAAAAATTAAAATATTTTTTTTTTCTTTTTTGTATTATTTTTTGTTTTATATTTTTTTATACATATTTTTAAAAAAATTACGAAAATATTTATATGTAGATATAATTAAAGTAAAAAAAAAAAACATTAACAAAGTGGAAAATCAGTGAATTGAATCAATTGCATACTTTGTTGTAGTAGTAGGAGATTTTGGACATGAATTAAATGATGTACTTGTAATTGTAAATAATTAATTTCTATATACGTATATTAATATATTATTATAGTAATTTCTAGTATACAATATAATATATTAAAAAAAAAAACAAATACAACAATAGATAATATTTATAAAAAAACAAAAAAGTTATTGTAAATAGTGTTTCTTAAAAATGTCATTGGGCTTTTGCGTTTGCGTTTGTGTTTTTGTTATTTTTGTTTAATAATTTGTACAAAAAATATTTGCTTTTTTAGTTTTTTACAATCCGTTTGTATATAAATTATGTTTATATTCGAAAAAAGTTTATGTGTGAATAGTTTTACTAATCGTTTTTAAATTTGAACTTTAAGTTGTTTGCTTTTCTCTTTTTTTTTTTTATTAACTTTAAGGCAGATTAAGGTATTATTTAAATGGTCTCAAAATTCAGTTGTAGTTGTTTCTTTTCTTTCTTTTTTCATTGTGTCTCTTAATATAAACGAATTATAAATTGTGCAGTTTTTTTTTTAATTCTGAGATTTTCTTTTCTTTATTGTTGAAATTCTAAGATTTTTAGTAGCCAACTATCGCCAATAGGGCACGCTTGTAATCGCCAGAAGTATCGCCCTGTAAATAACGAAGGATTTTTGGTATTAAACAATTGTTGTTTTCATATTGTACAAAAAAAAATTTTTTGTTTTAAAGATTTTTATTTTTATAGAAACAAATTAAAAAGGGCCTCTAAAGTTTTGTTTGTAAGAAACCGCACCATTAAGAGATTTAAGAAGTTTTCAAAAATATTTTTCAAATTATTATTTTATGATCAAGCACATCTAACAACAATTAGAAAACATTTTTGTTATTCAAAAATTTATAATACGAAGCAAAATTAAGCAGACATTTAGGTGTAAGAAGGGCTTTGGTAGGAATGTATTTTAAAATATTCAAAGTAGTAGTAGTCTTTTAGATTCTAAACCATGTTCTATTAATGAAAAGGATCATGTTTAAATCAGAATCAATTTAAAATTTAATTTTTAGGTTTAGAATATGTGTTCTGCAAACACACAGAAAGCTTAAGTTAGGACGAAAGTAAAAACTATGATATGATCGACTGATAGATCCTCACAATAACCGGAATCAAATAAAAAGAACAAATACAATAATCATTCGCACACAATTTAATTTTAAAAACTAATTTTTATTTACTAAGCTAATGCCATTAAAAAACTAAACTAATCCTTTGGTAGATTACAAACAGCAAAAATTATTCCAGTTTAAAAACATTTTGAGACAAAATTAACCGCCAACGTTTGTAAAATGGCCAATTTCGACCTCCGGGTACTGTACTTGTTTTAACTGATAAGTACACGTCCTTTAACCTGACCACCAATATAGATAATTGATGCCCAAAATATTTTCGTAGACCTCATGAATATCCAGAATATTTGTTTCTACAATCATATTGACCAGTCAGAAATTAAATTCAGAGAGGAATTTGGCGTTGGATCGGTTTTAATTTGAGGTGAGCACTGGAAGAGTACAGGAAGAAGATCGAACTACACCTGGAGTACATCGTTTGAATTCGAGGTTGGCGAAATTGTATTGACTTAATTTGAATTGGAATTGGATTGCCTTTATTTAAAACCGATCCTAGGAATATGTCGTATATCAAATAATCGAAAACCTAAAGGAAACTTGTATGCGAAAAAGTTCGGGATACACTTAGAGAATATACACTAAGCGCCATAAGTGAGTTAACTTGTAGCACAACAAATAATTGAATTGTTGTTTTTGTTTTAATATTTTATAAGTTCCGAACGACAGATTTTTGAGAAGCTTTTCATGGCAATTTATACTCTAGCTAGGTCGTAATCCTGACTGAAGGGTTGTAATGGCCAATTAAGTAAGAAGTAAGTATTTTATAAGTTCATAAGTTAAACGTTTTTACTTTTGGAAATTTATTCAACCATTCTCATTTACTTTTCTCGCTATCCCAAGAAAATGAATTATTTCTGTGGTGTTTACTCACTTTTGGCGCTCAGTGTAGTTCGAATTGAAGGTTGGCAAAACGGATTTTGATGTAATTTCTTCACAATCAATTGTGAGATTTCTCAATCGCCTAATTTATTACAGAATCAATACAACAGTGCTTGTGTTTTACGCCACTGTAAAGCATTGTGCAATTATAGCACAGTCATTCGTAGATGCTTGGCCAGTGGATGACAAGAGCCGTGATAGAAAGAACTCTTTAGTCAAACTATTAGTAAAAGCACTACGCTTCGTATGATAAGTTTGCTTCATACTTGGATAAATGCCAATCTAAAGTCAATAAGCACTCATCGTGCTATCGTGTTCATATTTCAGGCACATAAAAATTAAATTTAATTTCTATGGTAAATTGTATAAATTCGTATAAACAAAAAATGATAAAGAATCCATTTTTTGGATGCGCAATTTAAATGTATACAGAACACAGATGTTAATGCAATAGGAAAAGTATCAAAAATTGTTTACTTTCTAATTAAAAAACAAAAAAAAAACATTATTTTTTTTGAAGATAACTTTGTAATCTCTTCTATATTCTATCAGTTATCGAATAAAAAGCCCAACAACAAATTTCTGTAATTTGTTTTACAAGAACATGCAAATGTTTTTTGAAAGAAAACAAACATTAAAAACGGTTACAAAGAAAAAAAAAAAAGAAAAAACAATAGAAAACCTTTTCATTTGATTTATACAATATTAGTAAATTAATAAAAAAAAAACATAACAATGGTGAATGTGAAATGAAAGAAACCAAACACCACTAGTAATGAACAGAACAGAAGGAAAAAAAAAAACGAAAAACTAAACTCACCTTAATCCAGGATTCCAAGCTCTTGCCATATTTATTTTCGAATGCTTCTTTAATATCGCCCAAATCAATTTCTGAACGGCTGACAATGATACGAATTAAAGTCTTATCCTTGGTGCCAAGACCATGCATGGAATCATACAAACGTTCAGCGAAATAATCAACTTTTGATTTGCAACACTTGACAATGGCCAAAAAGCCTTTCTCAACGGCACCGCTGAATTCACGTTTGATGGCTTTTTCAATATCATGGCCAGCCAAATTTTCGTATTCCAAAAAGATTTGGCGTAACTGTTGATAAGAGCGGGTAACTAAAATGGAATTGAATACTGATTCATCGGTGCCCCATTGGCCTTCGCCGGCAGCATGTAAGGCTTCAGCATCAGCTATAGCAGCAGCCTCATCAACACCCTATAATATTTTAAGGCAAAAAAAAAAAAAATATTACAGTAACACTTGTGTTGGGATTATTTGTTTATTGTTTACCTGGTTTTCATCACGATTGCCTTGCACCAAGGAGACACACAAACGTCTAAAGTGACCGGAGGTATCACCTTTCAAATCTGATTCTAGGCTTTTGCCAAAGCTTTGCTCATAAAATTGGGCAATTGTTTTAATGCCAAAATTGGACAAAGTGCACAAAATTTCAATGATGGCTTCCTCATCGGTACCCAAGCCAGAAACGGCATCGTGTAATTCTTGGGCATAGAACTGTGGCAGGGGTGTCATCAAGGCAATAATAACATCTTCAAATTTACCACCCAATTCGGATTTCAAATCGGAGATTAAATCCTTGCCGTAAGAGGTCTTGAAAGCTTCGGCAATTTCCAAACGTTGAACAATGCCACGACGAGCCAAAATTTCAATAATGGCCTTCTCGTCAGTGCCAAAGCCTTTCATGGCTTTACGCAAAATGGCGGCATCTTCGACGGGATCAAAGGGATCGGCTGGGTAGACAGTGGGGGTACACTAAATGACAAAGAAAATTTAAATTTTATTATTGAGAAATTTAAATTTTTTTTATTTTCAATAAATTGTAATACTGAACTGAGTCTTATTGTGAATCATTTTAACCGAACCCTTAACAATTATAAATATGCACTTGAAATCAGTATTTAATATGCTTAACAGCACCTATACTTGCGAGGAAATATAATAAATGGAAAACAAAATTCCCATAAACCGCATAAACTCACTCAAAATGATTCATTTAAATATGGTTTGCGAATAAATTATTTAAAAATAGCTGACAACTAATAACAATAAAACGGCAGGCAAGCAAAAGGTGAATTTCAAGGGGGAAAAATTATCTTTTTTGCAATTGTCTTTTTTTTTAGCAAATTTTTAAGGTACATACACACAAAAAGATAAGAAATTAAGAGATAAAATGAAATGAAATATTTCCTATGAAATAATAAAAATTTAGAATTAAAAAATAAAAATCAAAACAAGTACTTGAAAATAGGTTGACTATTGTAATTATTTAATTATTAAAGATAATTATTTAAAGAAAAAAATTTATCAAAGAATCATATGTTTTTCTCAATTACTACTTCAAAAAATAATTGAAAGAAACGAAAATTATGTGTGTAAAGAGTGGTCAAACAATTAATTGGATAATGTAAATCATTCATAATTTATAGGAATTTATATATTTTTACCAAACCGGCGCGATTTGCAAAAAAAAGGTATCTAAACAGCCATACTCCAGTCGGTAGTATGTTGGCTTATTAGACGTAAAGCCAGGGTTCGAGCCCCAGGCCAGACATCAAAACAAAATACAATCGAACTTTTCCAAAAAGTATTTCTTAGGCGATATCTTCTCAGCAGATTTCTGGCAAAAACTCTGAGTAAAAAAAAAACCTGCCATGAAAAGTTTTTCAAAAAAGTTTTGTCGTTCGAAGTCGACTTTAAACTGTATGTCCCGCCACTTATGTATAAAATTAACGCACATAACATAAGTGGTGTGGGAAACTAGGTCAATAATTCAAACTGAAGGGCCGTAAAGACCAATTATGTAAATAAAAAGCTTGGCTTAGGTATCTTCGAGATGAGAAAATGATAATAAATAGAAATACGTTCGGAAATTCTTGATTCTCAACTATACAACTATTAAATATTAATTCCTTTTTGTTATTACTCTTCTATCTTATGATCACTTAAGTACAAAACATAAGTAACAAAACTAATGAAGGCTTTATTTCTCACTACTAAAATTGAAAAAGACAATTCTAAACAGTAACAGCTGCCTAAAGTTCTCTTAAAATGATTCATTTTTGAAATTAAGTTTGAACTTTTAAGTATTATTAATTAAAACAACTTTTTTTTAATTGTTTTAGAAACCAGTTCAGTTAGTAATAATAATTAATTTTATATTTACCTTGAATGGATAGTATTCAGCAGAGCTCATTTTGATTTATTTGGAGGGAGTTGTTTAATTTGGTTTCTTTTTAAAAAAATTTAACTAGAAAAGAAAGAAAAAGAAATTCATTAAATATTTAAATAAAAGCAATAAAACATTATATTTTTTTATTATATTAAATAACCACTAAAAAACGGTTTTAAATAAATTATGTACACCAACAACGAGTTTTGCGATAACAAAGTGCCCACATACAATCTTAGAAATTGTTTAAATTCTTGTACTCAATTACCCGTTGGGGGAATTTTATTGGAGATGTTTGCTGTTGAAAGAACTCATAATACATGAGTAATATGTAGGAACGTACGTACATACCTATTCATAATCATAAATATTTTATGGGATTACATCATCAGCTTCACCAACATCATTCTTTGACGTTGTCATGATTTCATTTTTTGTTTTTTCTTTATAGAATTTTTCTATAGTTTGCTGGCAGTTAAACGGCCTTTTGAAAGCAACCCTCATTTTAAAGGTTTGCTTGCTGTATTCTTTTTTTCTTCTCCCTCATAGATAGTTTTTATTCATCTTATAGGCCGTAACAAAACACCCTGAGCCATCCTCCTATCTTGTTTGCTAAAACAAATGGCGCCACAATATTTTTATGGCAAATTTTATAGGATGGTAGCAAAAAGCACTGATGTTTTGTAATGTCAGATCTTAAAATTAAAGTGGATGTAGGTGGAGAAGCTTTAGACTTATGGAATTTAGTTCGTATAGTTTGCTAATGGCATATAAAATATATAGGAACATGAAAACTCTTTGAAACTATACAAGAGTGAAAAAGCAATTTATCAGATAAAAGGCAAATGCCGTCAAATAACGGTGCTGTAAATAGATATGGAAGTACTCGATAACAAACAATGACAATGGCGACGTTCCTTGCAACAAATTTTAATGGCAGACTTCAAACTATTGTCGCCTAAAGTATAAAATATTCAAAAATTGCCTCTTGATTGCTGACTGCTAAAATGGGGTTAATTTACTTCCTTGTGCTGTTAATCTTGGTGTCAGAAGAATATAATTTTCTATTGAAAATCATAACGAACAATGAAATCCACTACCGTTTAAAAATAAGAAGTAAATGTTCTTTCATAGGCCAAAGAATAAAAACTACGAGAAAAAGATTTTTTAATAAAATAGTCGACAGCGCAAGACCTTTCGGAAAGTAGTCCGTCAGTTTAAAACTTTATTACCGGACGAAAGTCACCATTGGATAATTTGATGGATATTTCCAGTGATGATACCGGCTTTAGTCCAGTTCGTCGCAAACAAAGTAGCGACGAATAATTATATAGCTATGTAAATATTTTTTCTTTAATTCTATTTTAATTTTTTCGTTCTTAATTCTGGATTAACAGATTTCATCTGTATGAATTATGTATTTTAAGATTTAATGCTTAATAAAATACCATACGAATATACAATTTCAATGCATTTCTGAAATTTTATAGTTTCAATTTTCAGATGACACGGAACGTATTCCCTATTTTACTATAGAAAACGCCTCTTTTTTTGCACGGTTTTTTTATACGGAGAAACGTATCTACCGTGTAAAAAAAGAGTTGGGTGTATCAACAATCTGATAACATTGTGCTTAATGCCACAGAATGCAATAGAGACAGTTGTAGACTGAACGGAAGATGGAAAACATCGATTGCGTGGATTATATCTACCTCATTGGAAGCAGGCATGCAAAATAAGATTCAAGAAATCTCTGGAATCTCTGGAATGCACCAGTGGCCTTCGTAAGACCCTAAGAAATTGAAAGTAATGAGTTTTAACAAATTCAACAATTCATTCAGACAGAGATTCATAGTTATATTGTATAATTTATGCACTCAGACAAGAATAGAAGCATATGATTATGACTAGAATGGCTATCTATTGGAACTCTCACGTTTTAGCAAACACCCCTTAGCATGGAGACGGCAGCTGGATTACAGAATAAGAACTTCAGGATAGAACTTGGAGTGAAATAAAGCATATGGAAAATGAGACGGGCAACTAAAATAACCTGTTTCTTAGAGGAATTACAATTAGAACAGAATAAATCAATCTTAGATAGGAAGGAAATATTAGGAAGGAAATAAGGAAATGTCTAGCAATAACTGAAATTAATTTTACTGAGAAAAATGGAGAAATTAAGATACTAAGCGGCCATAAATTTATTTTTTGACATGATAATACTCGGCCTCATAGTGTAAGCGTCTTGAAATATAACATAGAAACAATATTTCCATCGTTTATTGGCAATTTGCGTCATCATATTTATTTTCTCCCCGACGCTTTTAATTTGTTTTTAAATCTTTTCATTTTTTTTTTATTATTTTATTTGATTAACACTTTTAATATTTATTATTAATTAGCAACAGTTCTTCAAAAAGGAGAAATACATCTACTGCATATAGCATACATATGTACATCTTAATCATTAATTCCAATAAATGCCATTAATTGTAAATTTTCAATAGAGTAGAACAAAAATTTATGTAGTGACACAAATATTTAGTTTTTAACACAATAAACCTATAAAAAAAAAATATCTTATAGAACTTTCTAGAAATCTAACTATAACTCGTGATCGAATTCTTTTAGCATAAATAATTTTTTTTAAATTATTAACAAACAGTTCATAAAGCCGGATGGTTGTATGAAAGACAAGTTAAATACCTTTGGCTAAACATGAAAATAAACAATAATATATTTAATAGAATTAAAAAATATACTATTTGAAAACAAAAACTACAAAATGATTCATTTGTTTATTTAACACACAGACAAAATACATTGTGATTTTCAACACATATTTTGAAAGTGTAAAAAAACCTCATTGGGTACATTTTAATTGTATTTATTTACATTAAATGACCTCTCCAACCCCCTCTAATTGCGAAAATAAGCAGAAAATAGTGTGAAACTTTTCGAAAGGGAGTGGCTGTTATGACAGTAAAAACCAAAATAAACTTACACGTTCTCTTAGTTCAATAAAGCATTTGGTTTGAGGCTGAACTAAGTTCTATTTATTTTAAAAGAAAATCATAAGATATGTCACAAATCCCAATAGATCTATTAAACGTACTTTGCATAAAAAATCTAATACCTCCGTTTCGAATGCTACAGTCCAACAAGCTGTTAGCAAAGCCGTTGCGGATTTACTTTCGTCTTATACGTTCTACGAACGATAGGAATATACAACATCATCACTTGTGTAGATAGGTAGATATTACTACTCGAATGTTACAGTTTTATCAGCTGTTAGTACAGCCGTTACGGATTTATTTTCGTCTTATGTGGTATACGAACGACAGGAATATACAACATCATCACTACTGTAGGTAGGAATCACTATTCGAATGCTACAGTCCAATAAGCTGTTAGCAAAGCCGTTACGGATTTATTTTCGTCTTATGTGGTATACGAACGACAGGAATATACAACATCATCACTACTGTAGGTAGGAATCACTACTCGAATGCTACAGTCCAATCAGCTGTTAGCAAAGCCGTTACGGATTTATTTTCTTCTTATATGCTATACGAACGACAAGAATATACAACATCACCACTATTGTAGGTAGATAGGTATCACTACTGTGGTTTAAAGATAATGTAAAATGCTTCCCTTAGATCACGAAATAGTTCTTATTACATTATTCTAGGTTCAGACAGACACTTTTATTGGGTAAATCGCAATAAACGCTATTATTGAAAACAATATTTGATATAAAATTTCAATTAATTATTGCTCAATAAATACGCAAATTGTTATAATATTGAGAAAAATTCTAAATACAGCACTGTCATAAGTAGGTTCAATGTGCATATTACAATTTAGGAACACTTTCAATTGATATTTGACAACAATGTCAAATGTCAATAACGACAAACAAATTAAACAAAAAAAATTGCGGGTTTTTTTTCCTGTAAACTTTTCAGAATCACCAAATTGTTCCTCCTCATCCTTCTAGGGGAAGCCACTATGGAATTAGAAGTTGCTCGGTATTCCTGTTACACACTAGTAGGACTTTTTCCAACGCTAAGATGTTTTGGAACTAATTTTCGCGTACAAAATAAAAACAAATGTTGTTGAAACAATCGGCTGTTTTGCTTAGGTACTGTCATACAGAAATTGCGTATGTTTTATGCCTGAACACATAAAATATTGTACACAATAAACGAATATTAAGTCAATAAAAGATTCTGTCTGAACATAGTATTAGTTGCGATCAACAAATTTAGTTTGGGAATTTTTGATAGAACGAAAGTTACATTGAAGTATGGTGTGGCATAGATATCGAAAGCCTGCAGTTGTTTGGGATCGGGTGGCTTTCATAGATGTTGGCAACGAAGAAACTGCCTGCACGATGGAACTGTGACGTCTAGTGTAAATGAATTATTATAGAGATTAGAAGACTTACTTCCAACATTAGATTTACAAGCTAGCTTCTTCAAAATGCTGCTATTTGCAATGGTTGTAATGGTTGGTTTAGAATTGTGCTTCACATCGTGATAACTACTCTCTCGGCATTCAATCTGAATAACGAATGGTGTTCATTTTTTTTTTTAATACAAAAAAAAACCCAGATTTTTAAACTGCATGTTTAAAATTCATTTGAGTCAGCAGATAACATCAAAGCCGTTTAAGAAATCATCTTAAATGTCATAGTCAGGTGTTTAATACCACTTTAAAATGCATTTCTCTCTCAGTCTTTCGTCTCTTGGTGCGATGTTTTATTTTAGAAAGTACACAAGTTCAAGGTATTGCTCTATTTATTCGCAATTTATTAATGTGTATGCGTGTGTGTGTGTGTATATATATCTACAAATATACATACTATTTATAGTATAAAGTATTATCTCGAATAGTATAGATATGTATATCAAATAGCATAGTATACGACAGAAAAAGTGAAAGTTTATGTGTCTACATGGTACATTTAAATATCTGCACATTCACTCTCTCCCTCTCCCACTCTCTCCCGATTTCGTATGCTGAACGGTATATAGAAATGAAAGCAACATTTTTTGGTAAAATTTCCTCGAACAAAAAATATGTAGATATTTCCATATGCATGGCCTGCAAACAACTAGCCACCCACTTTCAAATATTTGAATATGTAACGGACGGTTATAGTTTCCTTTACGATGGTATAGGGAGTGCGTGATGTTAAATGAAAACAACAACAATTTTGGGGGGATTTTACCTTAAATTAAGGCGAGTGAATCGTAATATACAAAATAAAATTGTTTATTGTTTGGTGTTATATACATATGTATATATGTACATATATCTGTAGTAGATAGTATAACGTAAGTTTTATACGCTTATGTATTGTATACATAAAATAAATATAAACAATACTAGTGTGATTACATGATGACATCATGCAAATGTTTTATTTCTCTCTGTAGGTTTCGATGATTCAAATGGTCGATAATAAACCGAAAACATGTCTAAACAAACATGGATTGTTTAAGAAATGAAATAAATGAATATCTAAGAAAAAATATTAAATAAATTTAATTTAAGACTTTGCATCTTTCTGTTTAAATTCAAATGGAATTGATTTTAGTAAACTTTTTTTCGTAAAGGAGAGGACGAGGGCGAGGAAGGTATGATCACAAATGGAGAATATTATTAGAATATTAATAAAAGTAACAGTTTAGTTGCTAAAATTTTAAAATCCTCATTCCTCTTAGTGAGATAGATGAATAGTTTAATAATCCAAACCACATGATACTATAAAGTCGGCGTATAGTATTATACTTTGGCGGCTAAGTGTAACCTCCACATAGACGAAGAAGTTCTTTAATGATATTGAACAGAAGCTATGAAGTCTGTGTTTATGTCTGTTAATAACAGACATTATCTCATAGTAAAATATACATAGTGTTTGGTATTTCCGTAGCTACGAATATATCCTATGCAAGTTTGCTGCTCTCGCAGAGATGCGCCTAGCCGTAAGTGGATATAATTCTGTCTAGGGTGTAACAGATGTCTCTGTTACATTACACTATTTAATTGGAATATGTATTGTGGTATTACAATGAACCTGACAAGTAAAGTGTGTGCAATTGTGTCAGCCTAAATCCTTTCAGACCTTAATCTAATTTTAATGCCATATTATTAGATATTCAAAAGCTTGGACTGGGTAATAATATCTATGTATTAATAAATAATTATTCAAATAATTACTAGACACTCTCTAATCGATAGTAATTACTATCTGAGTAATTATAATCAAAAAAAAAAGATTTACTATCTATACTGTTCGTTTGAGTATTGCGGCATAATTTATTAATAATACTAAAGTACTTTTATTATACATACGATATTAAATTAAAAAAACCACTTGAGCTTTATTACTTGAAGCACGAATACTTTAGGAAATTTTGAAATTTTTGATCAGTTTTTGAATGTTTTTTTTTTCATTTTTGTTTTGCTTTTATAGAAATTTTATATTATGAAATAACTTTTAGTTTTATTGCAAAAAAAAGGAAAACAGATTCTGACTCATGTTCATACGCTGTTAATGGTAAAAGTGCCTACTTATGGGTACTACTAACATTTTGCCATTATTCCATTTACTTATTTAGGTCACTAGAAAGCTTTAAAGCAGAAATTTAGTGAATTGTAGCTTCAAGAACAAATATAACTTCAAAAAGAATGAAACAAACCAAACACATATTTATGATACGGTACGTTTTTCTACGTGGTTTTTTTTTTGGTAAACCGATAAAAACAAGTTAAGAGTAGAGGAAAACATACAAATTTGGTAAGAGAGTGTTGATAGCAAGCCTACAAACAAGCCACGATTGATTTCTTTTCTCGTTTCAAAATTGTTTTCTTCTTAATGGCTGCTGTTAGAGTTGACTTTTATAAAATATTCTTTGTTAGAAGTGATGATGTCATCTAAATTGTACAGCTTGATATATAAATTCTAATATAAATAAAATATTTCTTGTTGATTTTTCTTTTAAATGTGAAAAATTAAAATTTAAAATCTTTAAAAGAAATTTATTTGAAATAACAATCATAAAAATTCTAAGAATTATCTTTTTAATTTTTCAATATTTTTTGTTTTTAAAATAAGTATAATGCCGCACCCTATAAATTTTTAAAAAACTAGCTAAAGATCGGTATTTAAATTTAATTAAAACAATACGTATGCATGTACATATATACGACGAATTTTTTAAAACCACTTTTTTAGCACTTTTCTTTTTGTTTTTATTGTATGTTTGCACTTTTTTCTATTTATTTTGTTTTATTTGATTTTCTTTTTTAATTGTTTAAATTGTTTTTTTTTTTTTTTTTTGATAAATTCTTTATATTTATATATACAAAACAATATATAGTAGAAAATCAGTAGAGAGAGAGAGATAAAAAAAAAAAATAAAATCTATTTACCAGTAAATATATCAAATATACACAAGACGATGTTAACGCGTTGAAATTTGTTATAAGACTGAAACGATTTTCTCTTCCACAATGATTTTTATTATTTCGAATAAACCGAATGGCAAAAACAGCAATTCTTCGAAAATGCTCAAACTGAAAACAAATTAAATGAATAGCAAAACACGAACACGAAACAAGAAAAACCACTTTGAATACAAACAAACTGATTTAATGCCGGCTACTCTACGTTATATGTATGTATGAATATTTAATTGGCATTGTATGTACAATACCTACTAGTCCTTCTTCCCTTCTAGCTTCTGGCTGCTCTACATTGATTAGCTTTAGTACCGGTGTTATGGTTTGTGTCTGTACAAATGACGTCATTATATTGAGTATGTGCTCCCCAAAGAGGCAGACCTTGTAAAGAGCATAAAATTGTTATATTCAATAAACTTTTCATCTAGAGAAGAAAAGAGAGAGAACCTGCAAACAATTCTATCAAAGAAAACCGAAATGAACGGCATTATGGAAGAATCAGAAAGTATTTGTTTAGTTTGCAGCAAAAAGTATGTCAAATTACATTTGCTTGTTGTCAGTATGTCTCCCTTTACCTCTAATATTTAGAAAGCTTTTAAATTTTTTCTTATTTTATCCAACACTGTGAGTCATGTTTTAGTTTAGTTGTGCTCCTTAATCAGTGTTTATTTCTATATTGCATTTAATCCTAATTGGTTAACAACACAAGATCGCAATTAATCATAGACCTCTGATGAAATTTCCAGATGTTTTAATTTAGAATAAAAACCATCTTCTATGAATATATGTACACTCACGTTGGAAACATTCTGTGGAGATTGTGTTTTAAAATAGAGTTCAAGACTGATTCAGTACAAGATATTTCACAATTCCTCATTATGATATTTTATTGTGGTCTGATAAATGAAGAAAAATCACAGCACAGTTTTTCAAGGAATTGTATCAGCTGCTTTGATGTCAAGTTTGAATATTGGGGAATCTGCGATTTTTGTTAAACTCTCCCAAGCACAATTGACTATCGGTCTTTGAGAAATGACTTAGCGGTTAAGTTCCTAGGAGATATGCTTTCACACTTCAAGTGGCAATATTATGAAATGTCATCGCTAACTTGATACACATGTTTAGATCGCTGACAATGATCTGAAACAGATCCCAGCCGAACCATTGCAGAGTATATTGCGATGAGGAGCATTTGAAAACTCTCCAACACCTCCTCTGTAACTGTTCAACCCTTATTAGTAGTTTGGGATTGAGGACCCTGGGTAATGGCTTCTTCGAAGGTTAGAACTCTCTGTCGAGAGCCAACATTAAGGGGTCTCTATTAATTTATTACTAGCTTAAGCTGATCGAGAAGTGTTAGGGTATCAAGGTTGTACTCGTACCCTCTTGATAGTTTGTGGTCCATATTTTTTCCTCCGCCTCTTGAATTCTCACTTTCCTATCTCTTTTCTTTTTGCAATTTCCCCATCTCCTTCATTATCCCTTTTCTTCACTTCTAGGATGAATTTACAT
The DNA here is from genome assembly GCA_014635995.1 of Sarcophaga peregrina. Lineage (NCBI taxonomy): Eukaryota > Metazoa > Arthropoda > Insecta > Diptera > Sarcophagidae > Sarcophaga > Sarcophaga peregrina. The sequence goes on from CM025789.1 coordinate 94,278,471, forward strand.
TGGGTCTTTTGGACCTCTTGGTATTACCTCTATGTATTGTACATGCCCCAATAACAAGTACACGTCCTCAAACTTAATCTACATACATAAATTACAACTCTTCAGTAAGATTATTGACCTAGTTCCTCCCACCACTTACGTTGTGTGAATTAATTTTATACATAAGCGGTGGGACCAACAGTTTAAAGACAGATTTTTGAGAAATTTTTCATGGCAGTATAATTTACTCTTACATTTTTTGCCAGAAATCTGCTGAGAGGAAATCGCAGAAGAAATACTTTTTTTTTTGTATTTTGTTTTGATGTCTGACCTGGGGCTCGAACCGTGGCTTAACGTCTAATAAGCCAATACATTTCCTACTAGCCTACGGTGACTTAATCTAATCAAACCTAAAAGAAATTTACAAAAACGTAAATAAAATTCAGTTTTCCGAAATTTATTAAAACAATTCAGTATTTAAAAAATGATTTATCTATAACAACAATAGAAAACATTAATCTGTTGAATTCAACAAATTAAAAAATAACGAGTATTAAAAATGTTTTAGAACAACTACTCTTCAAGCATGAAATTAATTTCGAATGAGAATTTCGAGATCGTTTATTTTTATAAAAATTTAAAAGTAATAGTAATGAATTTTTCAAGTTTTTCTATAGAAAATGATATAATAGCTTGAAAATAATAATGAAAAAAAATTCACATTATTTACTTCCTCTGAATAATAATTATGAAATTAAATTCTTTGGGACAAAAAATAATAGCATCGCAAGTTCGTACATGTATGTAGTTGAATAGTCGTCTACTATTAAGAGACACCTCAGAATATTGATGAATCACATAGGAATACTATGTAATTGTTTTGCAAAATAAATCTACCAGTATATGGTATACAATATATATGTACATACAATTAGGAAATTAAAAAGAATTTAATATGTAGTAAGAAAGCAAAAGTAAGCAAAACTCTAATTGTACGTTTTTAATTAAAGGGAACAGAAAAAAGAGAAGATGGAACATTTATTTCTTTATCTCAAGTAATAAGGTTTCAGCAAAATTGTTTAAATTATTCTCTACAAAAAAGAACACACAGACACATTAAACTCAAATAAAAACAAGACTCTTGTCTACTTATCTCATCTTCAAATAACAGACATCTGGGAGATAAATAAGTATAAACCTATACAAACTTAAACTTGAATATTACAGTAGAAGAACGAATAGATTTTTCCATTGAATAACAGTACAAAGTTGAACGACTACGTATAATTATAACAAATTCAGTTCGTTTATAAAAAAATACACATTTTATGTCACGTGATCATAACTCTAACGTTCAAGTACAAAAAGATACAAAAGAGAACAAAATTGAATGCGTCATTAGTCATATCAATTAGTAATTGTGACGTTAAAAAATTTTAAAAATCTTGTGCAAGATTTTCTTTGTATCATGATGGCTATTTTTAGCTTCAGTTTAGTAATTACAAAAACTTACCACTTTTATTGGAATTTTAAATTGTTTAATCATTTTGTTATACTGCGTATGCCACTTGATTTTATCTAGAAAGAGTTAAGAAGATAAATAAATTATTTAGATTCTTCCATTCGTATACAAAAATTCAAATTAATGTACATACCTTAAAACGTATAGCAATTTTACTGCAAATAACCGATTTATCAATCATAACTATGTGATAATCTTTATCTTCATCTTGACTTAAGATTAATCTTTGATTTATCATATGAGTATGGGAATCTCCTAAAGCAGGTGTTATAAACCAATTGTTGTCCACGCAACGTGTTGTTAATTCATTTGTTATAATAATCTGAATTAAAAAAAAAAAAATTGAAGCATATTTCAACTGATTTTTTTTTTTTTTAACTACTTACTGCTATATTATACTCCATGGCCAGTGATTTCAAATCGTTCAATATCTCATACAGAATACGTGTCCTTAAAGTTACATCATCTAACTTTCGCATACAAAAAGAAAACGAATCAATAACGATGAGTTTATATTTGTCTTCATCCTTGAAAATATTTCTCAAATTATGTATTACGGCCATAAGTTCCGCATAATTGCAACAATAGCAATATGATATGTTTTGCAATAAATTTGTAGCACAGAAATTTTTAAAATTAGATGAACTTGTTGAATTAACGGAAAGTTTTTTGATAGTATGTTGAAAACGTTGCTCCATGTGCAAAGCTAATTCTGTAAATAATAAAGAAAGAAGGAAATCAATTTAAAAATCAACAAAGAACTTAATCAGTTGACAACATTGCAACAATTTAATACACTACAATAATTTAATTTTATTTCAATTAAAAGATAAAAATAATCCTATCAACCTTATCACAAATTAAACATTATCCCCTCCGAACTTTTAGGTTAGGTTAGAGGACGAGGACTGACAAGTACAGTACCCGGAGGTCGAATTGACCCATTGTACAACGTCCTAGCTTCTCACACTACTTATGTTGTGTGCGTTAATTTTATACCTGAGTGACGGGACCTACAGTTAAAGTCGACTCCGAGCGACAGATTTTTGAGAAGCATTTCATGGCAATTTTTACTCTCAGAATTTTTGCCAGAAATCTGCTGAGAGGAAGTCGCCGAAAAAGTGTTTTCATATTTTTGTTTTGATGTCTGAGCTGGGATTCGAACTCGGGCCTTTCGTCTAATAAGCCGACACACTACCTACTAGACCACGGCAACTTCTCCGAACTTTTAGTCTACACAAAAAAAAATATACAGAAATTAAAGGAAAATGTAACAAACTAAAGCAAAATTTCTTTCTTAAAACAGAGAACTTAGCAGGATTAATTTCGACTAATTGATAAGTGGATAAAATACGAAATTAATAAAGAATTTCGAGTGCACTTTGTTCAAGGGGGACTTTTAGACAGGTCTATTGGTATCGATTTGAATTAGTTCTTTGAAGACTTTACTCAAACTAGTCTGTCTTAAAAGACTATGGAAATGTTTTTGTTTCAATGTGAACTATAGTGCCATAACAAATAAATGGTTTTTTGATCTATTGGTCTAAGAGCTAATAACTTTATTTCAGTCCAAGTCTACACCTCCCATGTAATTTTATTTAAGCGAAGGTTTTGTCAAATCGCTTTGATGTACGTACAAAATATGACCACATCAGGCCCTCTTCCGTCTTTTAAAACGTCTAACAGTGAATACTTATAGAGTGTTAACGCAGCGTTGCCAAATGTGCAGATTTATCTGCATTTTGCAGTCATTCATATACATTGCGCAGTTTTGAATTTTTTGTTTAAAAAGTAAGTTGTTTTCCTCTGTAAAAATTTGCGATATTTTCATATGTTCAATCAAATCTTTTAATTTAATTTTGGTTATTTAATTCCAATTCAAGCCCAAATTTCCCCATATGCAATATAGGTGGAAATTACTCTACTTTTAATGCACAAGTATAATGACTATTATGCACATAAAAAGAGACCACCCTTGTATATCTAAGAAAGTTTGTTCTCATATGAGTTTGCTATTAAGTTGTTGTTTAAGTCACAAGAATACAGTTCTTCTGCATATGCAACTCATCAAACATCACAAAATATTTTTTTTGTAATTCCACTAATTGGATAAATATAGTAAGAATGTAGAAAGTGTTTTTTTATATTAGATACATTAAATAACAAGCATTAATTTACTAGATAAAGAACCTGAAAATTTGCGGGCAGATGTGATACATATTGCAGAATCCCCACCTCGCTCAAGTAAAAATCGAAAACGAAAATTGAGTGGTTACATTAAATCGTGGGAGGAGCAAGAAATGTTTAAATCGTGGATCAGAAGGAGCGATAATAATTTGGCGTACTGTAAAGTTTGTTGTTGTGAGCTAAAAGCATTAGCTGGAGTGTCAGATTTAAAGGCTCATGCTTTGACATCTAAACATGTTGAAAGAACAACAGCTATACAAATTCAAAAAAGTTCTAAGGTATCACTAAGCGATTCAGTCAAGTATAGTTCCAAAATATCAAATATTGAACTCCATTTAGCAGCGTTCTGCGCAGAACATAATGTTCCATTTACAGCAATGGATCATCTAGTTCCTTTACTCCAAGAAACTATTGAGGATTCGGCGCTCCTAAAAAAAACAAAATGTGCTAGAACAAAGACAACATCTATAGTGAAAAACGTTATAGGCGAGACTCACCAAGAAGAACTCTGTGGTATACTACGTACAAAAATGTTTTCTTTGTGCGTCGATGAATCGACGGACATATCAACTACTAAGTTGTTATCTCTAGTCGTAAGAGTTGAATATAAAGACAAAATTTGTGACTTCTTTTTTGATTTGGTTAAAGTGCGTGATTGTACCGCCAAGGGGATTTATAAAGAAATAGTAAATATTTTCAACAACAATAATATAAATTATAAAACAAACTTAATTGGCTTTGCTGCGGATGGTGCGAATGTGATGACTGGTGGTAACCATTCTGTTGCTACACTGCTGAAAAAAGATTGTCCACATTTAATTATATTTAAATGTATTTGCCACTCGTTCGCTCTTTGCGCAAATTCAGCTTGTAATTTTTTACCGAAATATATTGAAGGTGCTGCGAGGGATATCTACAATTTTATTCAAAACAGTCCCAAACGTGTAGAATTATTTTCAGAATTACAGGTGTTGCTGGATTATAATCCCAGAAAAATGTTGCACCCTTCCCAAACGCGTTGGCTATCGCTCGAAGCTACAGTGAATCAGATTTTGAGCAGATTAGAAGTCTTAAAACTATTTTTTTTACACGAAGACGTGGAAAAGTTTGATTCTACACAAAGAATAATAAATTATTTACATAATCCAGAATTTGAATTATATTTACTATTTTTAAAGTTTATATTAAATGATATTAACAAACTAAACCGCCTGTTTCAAAACGAAAACCCAAAAATACATTTATTAAATAGTACAATAAACCGTTTATACGGAAAAATTTTTGAATATATAGTAAAAGAGGAATATATATGTTTTAAGAAATTTAAAAAGATTGATATTAACAATTCCACATTTTTAAAAGATCCAAAGGATATTTATTTAGGTGCGGAAGTTTCATTAGCTCTATCTAAATTATCTGAGGAAAGCGAAAAGGACTTCAAAAATCATTGCTTACAATTTTACGTTGAGCTTTGCAATTCACTCTTAAAAAAGTTTGATTTTGAAAATGATTTTTTGGAATGCGTTGAGGCCTTAGCACCTGCTAATGTTGTGAAAAATAACAATAAAAGTATTTTTAAATTATGTCGTTTTGTGCCAAATGTAGTAGAAATGAACTACATTCAAGACACAGATGATGAGTGGCGTGAACTACTGCACCTAAATTTTGAAGACTTGGGCTTATTAGAAGAAGAAAATATTGAAACTTTTTGGGAAGTAATATTTAAAACAAAACGTGGCGACGGAACTAAAGCTTTTCCTAATTTAAAAAAACTGGTATATGCAATTTTGTCAGTACCTGTTGCAACTGCTAATGTTGAAAGAATTTTTTCACAAATTAATATTAATAAAAATAAAACTAGGAACAGATTAGCAGTGCCAACACTGTGTGGCATTTTAAGAACTAAAGATTTTCTTAAAAAAAATAATAGTAATTGCAGCAATTTCGTGCAATCAAAAGAAATGGCAATCAAATTTACCAAAGAAATGTACAAATCTGATTAGTATTAAGTGCCAAGAGAAATTAACTCAATTTACGAAAATGCATGTTATTTCAAATATTTTTTATAAAACTGAATTATATTTTTATTTTTTATTATATGTACAATTTAATTTGTTGTGTTATTTTTTGTTATGTTTTGTATTTTTTTGTTATGTTTTGTTATTTTTTGTTATGTTTTGTTATGTTTTAATAAAAAAATATATGAACTGAATTATAATTTTATGTGCAGTTTTTTTAGTTGAAAATCAGTTTTTTTTTTTTAAATTTGAAGTTTTTGAAAAAAAAATTATGGCAACGCTGTGTTAACGTTAAGTGATGTTGACTTCCTAGTTGATCATTCATATAACAGAGTAGATTTCACATTCGAGTTGTCATGAAATATGGCTGATATATTCAATATGTTCAATATAAAATCTAGAATAGCATTAAACAGAAATCGCTACAACCCAGCAAGAATGGTTTTGAATATTTAGTCGTACACAAAATTAATAATGTTTCGTCTATACGACCTACCTCTGTATCAATGAATGAAGATCATCCATAAAAGAGATGGATAAGTTGGAATAACTTAACAACAGTTTCCTGGACAGCACATCACAAAATAGAGGCTTTTAAACGGACAGTCAAAGAAAATGTCCCAATATTTGATTTCAGAGTGAACTCTGGCATATGTTTAACTTAAATAATTAATATTAGGTTCTTACCTTTTAAACGATATGGTGAAAAGTCCTGATTAGTATCAATGTAAAAAGCCTTAGAGCCCAAGCCACCCATTTCCATAGGAAACTGAACATTTAAACATAATTGCAGACTAAAGCGAAAAATTGTATACGATATAGAATTTTATATATTTTTTCGACGATAAATTTACCAAAATTGGGTTTTAGCAACACCAGGAGCACCACAAAGTTCCGTAATCATGCCCAAAGGCAGACCACCACCCAAATGATCGTCAAGATCTTTAATTAATGTAATTAATTTAGGCAGTTCTTCTTCTCTCCCCCAAACATCAAAAGCGGTAGTTTTAAACATTTTTATGTAAGGAATTACATTAAAAGTTCAATAAATATACATTAAAACTTTAGTTTTCTTCAATTAATTTTTAACAACAAAAACTAAAAGGCGCTTTAATAAACATAGTTGTATTATTACTTACTTATAAATAAAAATGCTACTCTGTCTTTTGTGGTTCATTGATATACGCAATGGCAAGCCGGTTAGTATTTTGTGTTAAAGTTTTAAACAACCCTGCAAAATTACCGTATTCGTACTCACATTGTTCATATTTTCTTTTCAGTGATTATTCGTCTCTCTTATTAAAGTGATTTTTTTACTGAAGTGTGTTTAAAGTGTTTATTTTTTTTTGTAAATTAAAATATATAAAAAGAAATCAAATTTATTTTATTTCTAAAATAATATAAAGAAAAGCAATAGTGTTATTAAAAATTTATAAAGGGTGTTGTTTTTTTAGATAATCAACTACTTAATATACCGCCTTTACCATATCGAATTTAATGCATTTATAAAGCAACTAAACAACCAGTTGTCTGACTGAACTCCCCTTCTTAATTTTTCCCCAAGAAGGCAAGTAGATACTTAATAATATTTATTTAAATTATTTATTTATTGTTAATAAAAAAAGCTTATAGAAAAGTGATATTAAAAAAAAGGAAAAATAAGTGTGTATTAAGCAAAACCATAATTAATGTGGGATTCTCTTAACCATACTCCTCACAACTTGTATTGTTGTTGTTGTTGTTACCCATACTCGCCATTATTCATATGAATGTTGTTTTTGTTTTTGTGAAATGTTTACAAATGAGCAGAATTTTTTTTTTTTGTTTCCATATTAATTTCTATCTAAAAAAGATTTGCATATAAATATTGTCTATACGTAGAAGAAATCAAAAGAAAAAGAAATGATGATACAAATCTTTTCTTAATTATAGGAATATACATACATATGTATGTACGTATTATTACTTGGGACGATTTGCTTTATATTTCCTGTTATTTTTGTGTATTTTGTCGTTCGTTTTAAAACTATAGATTTTTTCCCCCAAAATGTTTCCTTATTTTATTTTGGTTTATAGTGTTGTTGTTGTTGTTGTTGCTGTTATTGTTGTCTTAAAAATTAGGTCATTGTATTTTAAATCATGAAGTTTTATATCCACATATACTGTATCCAGTTAAAAGAGCACACAACTATACTCTGATTCTAAACTGCAAGGAGCAACAACAAAACCAACAACAATATCGTAAATAGTGGCTACAATAACAGCTGCACTCGGTAGTAGTGTTAGCTCTGCGACAGAATTTATATCCCCAACTTCATATTTTACAACCTCCACACACATCATCATGACGACGAACACGAGAAAATACTACTTTCTTTTGATTTTGCGCTGTGCTTGGCTTTTTACCGTTACTACCGGTCGACCGTTCGGCCTATTGGTTGTTTAATTTTTATTTTGTTTTGTTTTATTTTCGTTTAATACATATCGTCTACGGACTGTGCCTGACTGCCTTCCTGCTTGCCTAACAGTCTGCCAAGCTGTCTGTCCTGGTGTCTTTCATTCGGTCGGCAGTACTGTCTGTCGGTCATTCATATGGCATTTGATTTTCATTAAGGTTTTTGTTTTTTTTTTTTTGTGTAACTTTTTTACATTTAAATTGTTTTTTAAATGTCATTTTGTCCCAATTTCTTTCTAAACTGCAGTAATTATTTTCAATTTCTTCTTTTCAGTTTTCTTTCTTTAACTCTAAACAAGATGATAATCATCTGTCTCGTTAGTTTCGTTTATGATTTTGCCAAAAAAAAAAAAAACAAAATTCATTATGAAACATTCGAGGAAAAGTATTTTAAATTTGTTTTTGCTTTCAAATTCAGTGCAGAGGAGAGAATATATCCTAGTGGCTTTTCTGCTTACTCAAACTGCGTCTCATAAGATCAACTTGGCCTTGGTTAATAATTTATAACTGTGTGGGCAACTATTGAACTATAAAGTAATAACTTTCTGGTACACTACTGGACGGAATGTTGTTACAATTTCACTAAGTGCTACATATGGCCTGCTTATGAATCTGAATTCTTTGTCACAGGTATACAACAATTGCGTATGAGTACAATGACAAATTTTTAAATAATAAGAGATCTTTGTATAGAAAGTAAAAAATTGCTAGCTTCATAATTTGGTAATCTATAAGACTAGGTACTTAGATCATTAACATGTAGCCTGATCATTTATATGAGAATGCTTAAGACTTAGCTTAGATTACAGAAGTGGGTGAAGGATAGGCATCCAGACAGAAATCTATTGCTGTAGCGTCGTTGGAACACTAAACTAATTAAAGAAAAACAGGAAAAGCAAAAAAGAAGAGTACAGAAAAAACTAAAATTTAAAGTAAAAATTTAGGGCAATGATTGACAAAGAGGAAAGAAAAAACGAAAAAAGAAAGAATTAGGAAGTCATCTCCACAATCAGAAAATACAAATACACCTATTAAATAATTACTAGGGCTTAACAAATATTTTTAGGAATATTATTAAAGACACTGCATTCTTTTTAATTGGCTATTATCGTTTTTAGTTGAGTTGAAAGCTTGACAGCATTAAACTCCACTTCACAAACTTATTATTCTCGCCCTCAGAGCACAACGGCAAGGCAGAAAATCTATATAATAGACTCTTAAAGTAGGTTTCTAACAAATTCTGTTCTATAAATCTTCAGACACCACTATGGGTCCGTTAAAGCAAAGCCGCAAATGTCAATAGCTTGACAATTGGCTTCATTATACTACTTGAACCCAAGCAAAGATGTATTTTGTAATTACCTTTTTTTTATTTACTTTTTACTATCTCCATTTAGTTGTGTGACTAATTTATTGCATTTTGAATTTGAATGTTTCAAAATAATCGTTTTTTAATTTTTCTAAAAGAAAAAACATTAATTATAATTTGTGTTTATTTATATTTTTAAACATTTCGAATTACATAAAGGAGAAATTTAATTAAAATTTCAAAAGACACAAAATGATAATAACTTAAGCAGTGTGGGTTTTTAGCAAATGCCAAAGTTAACATAAAAAATAAAATAAAATAAATCAAAAAAAAAAACAAATAAACAAAATGAATGAATGAATTGCCAACAACAGTATCTAATTAAAGTTTTATATTTATATATTAAATGTCCCATATTATTAATTATTTTAATCATATAACTGTGTTCTAAGGTTGTTAAGATATTTATATCAACTGTATTGCAATTGTTAACTGCAGTTTAATAACATTTAAGTATCACTTTCATATTGACTGTGTACATTTTTCAATTAGATTTTATAAGAAAAAATTTTGTACGAAAACAAAAAAAAAGACACAAATCAACAACATAATCCATCCACAAGATCATTTTACGTTCAAGTTTTTTACCTGTGCTGTGCATAAGCTGACATTCGGAAAACTTTTGTACGCCTACTGTTTATTGTTTTTTATGCTACTGTATTCATATTATTTTGCTTGTTTATCTTCTGTTTTTTTATTATTAATAATTTTTAATATTTTATTAAGAAAAAAAAAAATACTTTTTTCACTATACATACATACAATATATACGTACATACACATGTATCCGCCATATATACGTACTATAAGTATTTTATATGTTTCTACAGTTGCTAATAGAAAAATAGCAATAACATTAATATATTTTTAGTGTGTGAATATTTGTCATGTCTCCCGCTTGAGAGACGACCATGCCCCCTATTTGACAATGTCTCATAAGAACATAATTAATGTTCTGAGGGAAAAATGATAATGATTTTGCCTGCTCAACTTAGCGATGTTACGGTCCTTGCTTCTACCCAGAAAATGTTATTTAAGAAGTGGAAATTGGCCATATCCAAGGCACTCCTACGCATATGGATCATGTAGTAGGCTTTCCACAGCTTTATTCATTCTGTCTAAGATTAGTTAACCAAATACTGGAAATGATTATTGTGTCATTTTTTGCAAACAAAAAAAGATGACATTCATGGACAAGCTTATGGCATTCGAAAGATACTATATTCTCAGGGAATACTCTGCTATTAAGCAGTTATTTGATCAATATGGGGCTTCCTTATGCCATCTAGAATATTGAAGTTACATTATATCACAACTGCCACCCATCAGATGAGCGAATCTTAAAGCAATACTCGTTCAACTATTCCCCTGTAAGAGGCTAATTGTTTCGTAAGCTTTCCAGGTCCTTACAAATGGCGTCCAGTATGGGAGCATTGATTGTCCCATAGAGACTGATTGTGTCTTAAGCTTTCCAGATCCTTACAAATTGCCTCCAGTATGGGACCATTGATTGTCCTATAGGAACTGATTGTGTCTTAAGCTGTCCTGGTCCTTACAAATTCCCTCCAGTATGGGAGCATTGATTTTTGGCTTTACTCCTAGGCTTTTTTTTTCATTTTCCTACCGACATAGATCGCATGAAGCTCTGCTTCATACCTGAGGCTTCTAGTAGACTGTAATGGAAATGGAAAAAGGGTAATCACAGCCACAGTAATAAGTCGAATGGCGTGCTGAATTTAAAGTGTTGCCTATGGGATTTGCCGCCCATCATTGTAAGTTTCACGTTAGTGAATAAATGCCACTAAAATTGAAGAATTCGGAACCCAACGGTCTAAATGAAAAACTAAAGTTTAGTTTCGATTCAATAACATTGAAGTTAACAGTAACCTTTAAAGTATTTAAAAACATAGTCGAATTGCTATCTTTATGTCCGGAACTGTATATATGATATGAATTCCACTTTCAATAAAAAACAACTAAAGTGTGTATATTTGATTGCATTCTTTAACTGTAGCTGTAGTATAATTTTTGTTTTATTTAAATGTTTTATTTTATTTTATTTTTTTTTTTTTTGCTTTAGTGAAATATTCATATTCGATTTTATAAAATAAATAAAAAGTTTCCGAAAAACAATTTGAAATATGAATCAGCGAAAATTGCTTGGCAGAAAAGTATAAAAAATTTGTATTGAATTTAAATTAAACAAATTGCCAAATAAAATTCGTTTCATAAAATTAAAGTTTTTAATGCAGAATCGAAAACTGTTCGATTAATTACATTTGGAAGACGTCTAAAAATGATAAAAAGTACTTGTAAATTTATGATACTAAACAACCATTAGTCGAAAAAACATCTAATTATTTACTTTCATTAAACTGAAATAAAATAAGAAAATTCATGTTTTTTCCGTATTGGTTATAATTTTCTCAAACAACTTGGTCGATGTCTGCACGAACAGTTCTAAACGTGAGAATTGGATTTTTTCCGAAAGGACTCCGGTAGTGTGTTCTAGATCGAAGTATTGTTGTTGATTGGGAGAGCTCCTACTAATAGTATTCACTATCTTCTTTGGCTGCCAAACTCCAATCAGATTAATTTCAAAAGCGATTTTTAACTCTAAATTAGTTAGTAACTATCGGAACTGCCTTGATGTACGCACGAAAACACTTTCGCATCCATTTTTTTCTTCCGGGGATTTGCTAATCCAAACATACATCTATCAAAAATTCATCTACGTTTGGCAATCAGTACCTCTCTTAACTCCATTGAACTATCTATCAGACAAAGGACACATCTGTTATTCACTGACAAATCCTGGGCTGGGAAAGAATCTTGCTGTACTTTCAGGCTTGGCCTAAATTGAAAGGAAAGCGTGCCCATCAACTATCTAAACTGGATTTTATATTTGTAAGCGTAGAGTAGACATGCAGAGAGATTTTGTGTTTCCACAAATAACTTCTGCGGTGGTTATAGAAGGCTCGCTAAGGAAGAGAGTATAAAGGTTTTAAATCGATGCACTGATAAGAGAGTGTTGTCCACAATATGTATAGCAATACTCGCCCCTGAGTCAATGCAGACTTCTCTTATTTGGCTCATCCTTTTATGATAATTTAAAGTAGTTATTGTGTCTTGACTATTAGGTAGTTTGTTGGCTTATTGAGCGAGTGCCTGTTTAACAACACCAGCCTGAGATAACTTCTATCAAAACTCTGAGAATACAAAAAACAAAAAATTTCCATAAGAGTTTCTCAAATCTGTCGTTCGGAGTATGTTCCGCCAGACACAACATGAGTGACAAGGGAAGCTAGGTTGTAATCCTGACTAAACAAAGTATGTAAGTTATGCTATCTTCATATCGAAACAATTGCAAGATACATTAAACACCCTTTAAGACAAGATCTATGTGCTGATAGGCGAGACCAGTTAATATAGACTTGTTAATAAGTTGCTAATCATCGCTTCAGGTGCTATCACAAATGGTCCCTATGTGTACTTAAGTAAGCCATGAATTCTTTAAAGCTTTCACTCCCTCCTATCGTAGATCCATAGCTTAAAGTAGTTTTTTCCTTAAATTTTTACTTAAATTCTAATCTGCTAGCTTGTCAGTTGTAAGTTATTTATAACAGAGATTTCGAAAAGCATTGATAGAAGATATAATTAACAAATAAAGCTTTGCCTTGTTAATTAATGAAAAAGCCCAGCCTATAATCCTATTATATATTTAATTTGAAATATGGTGTGCAAATTTTAATTGAAATTAAAAAGGAAAAAAAGCGTATTAAAAATTAAAAATATATTTTGTAAATAAGCTTTAAAATATTGAAGAGTAAGGTCATTAAAATTAAATACCCATTAATTTACAAAGCCTTTATCGTACGTTACAAGCTATAATCCTTAAATTTAGTTTGTTTGTTTGTTAAGCAATTTGAAATGTTTGCAAAGAGTGAGAAAAAAAAATAAAAAATACGTAGTAACAAAAAAAAAAGGGAAAGGCTCTTTATAAATATTACCGCATCTCTAAGGTGTGTACTATACTACACACGCGACTTAGTAATTTCTTTTAAAAATAAATTTTATTGGGTTACATTTAAACAAACATAGATACGTATGTATATTTTATATGTACATACAATATCAGTTGGGATTAATTTCATGAAATTGAAAGAAAAATGAAAACACTTGCATGCATTTGAAAATGTTTTCTTTTCTTCTTCATTCCAATCATTCTAATATCCATAATCTGTAAGTACATTTTGCAAAAAAAAAAAAAAAAAAAAGACAAATATGAATAAAAAAAATCATTTAAAATGACACTTTAAATACTATTCTTATTTACAGATCGGATCAGATCATCCATATGTTAGTATAACTAAATTTATACTGACTGGAGTGAAAGAAAAAAAAAACATAATTTGAAAGCATGTCGGGCGTAAAACGAAATTTCTATGAGATTTTAAATGCAACTTCTACAGCATCGGTTGAGGAATTAAAATCAAATTATAAACAATTGATTTTACAATGTCATCCAGATAAATTGCTACAGCAGCAGCAGCACCAGAAGAAGCATCAACACGAAACGTTAGAAAATAACTCAGATAAATTAGAAATAGATGACCCCAATAATGCTGAATTTGTGGCCATAACAGAGGCTTGGAATTGTTTAAAAGATCCAAACAAACGTAAACAATATGATGCTGAATTGTTGCTAAACAAATTTCATACGCACAATAATATTTATGCCCACATTAAATTGAGTGAAATGAAAAAGCAAATAAATACTGGAGAATACTACACGGAAGAGGAGTCAACAACAGATACCGTTGAAGATGATTTTAATACTCCCAAGTATCTGTATACATATGAGTGTCGTTGTGGCGGTCAATATATTGTTGATGAGTCAGCTGAACAATATTGCCGCATAGTAAGCAATCATGGTACTAAAATCAAAAACAACGATTACAACAAAAGTGTTGATGATGAGAATGACGCAGACAACCAAAGCCAAAACAAAAGCAGCCCCAATGAAATTCAATATAAAAATTCTGTTGGTGTCGCTGCTAGTGGTAGTGGTGGTGCTGGTGCTAGTAGCGGTACGGAAGGCGTTGTTTTCAATGAAGACAATAGTGCTGGTGATGATGAAGAAGGCGGCGAATTGATTGTTGAGTGCACTGAATGTTCTTTAGTGATAATATTAAATGGCTGAAACAGCAACAAATATTAAACAAAATGTTAAAGAAGTCAATTCTTAACAAATATTGTGTAAAAATAATAAAAAATTAAGCAATAACTGTTTTGCCTTTCTGTTTTTGCCTTTCATTGCAATAAAAATTTGAGTTTTATCACATACATACACTACATTGCGTAAGCAAAAGTATTTCATTTTTTTAACCAAAATATACAAACTTGCTTTTAAAAAGACGAGGGGGAAATACTTTTTAAAGTAAGGAATTTTAATTTTATTAATAAAAAATAATAATTTATTAAAATTAAAACAGAATACCTATCTGGCCGTACGTATGTAACAGTAGTCCATGACGTACTAAATTCTTTAAAAATAAAAATAAATTTCACTGTATTCATAAAGCATACAACATTTGTGTTCAATTAAAATGCTTATAAACAAATTGTATTTTATAAATCTTTTATAGATAATAAATAACAAAAGCCAGCCGTCTCTCCTCTTTTTAAAAATAAAATAAAATCGTTTGTAAATTTCTCAAGAAGTTGACGGTATAAAAATCTCATTGTCTACTTAATCAGCGACTTACTTATCTTGTAGTTCTTTTCTATTTTTTAATTCTATTTCAGCATTTAAATACGGGCTAGTGTAATAAACCCCAGCCACTAGTATATTTTTGTAATTTTATTTTATTACATTATAGGTATGTACACATTTGTATGTACATGTTCTAAAGAAATGTTTGTTCTTTACAAAACACTTCTTCTGCATAAAAACCTTATTTTTTAAAACTGAATATCGTAGACCAATGAAAACAATATGCATGTATTATTATTCATCCTTTTTTAAATGTAATTATCAAGTATTGAACTCTATATTATTTAGAGCCTGTTGTTAAAGTTAAATTAAAAAAAAAAAAAGTGATTTAAATAAAAAAAAACAATAATTTATCGAAGTTATTTAAGTGTAAAGAACCTTTCAGTTGCTTATCAGTCTGGCGAGGACTTCAGAGTGCAGGATTATGTCGGGAATTATACTTGAAAATAGATAAACCTTCGACATTTGCCTGCCCATCATTTTCAAAATTATTCTACTTGTAGTCTTGAAGCCACATTCTATAGCACGATAAATAAAGTCTCATATCACTACAAAGCGGATTCAAATTCATGACAACGTCAAATATTTGAGAAAAAAAACGCCAAAATCGTCAAAGACGTTCATTGGAATCGTAAAAAAT
Source organism: Sarcophaga peregrina (assembly GCA_014635995.1). Taxonomy (NCBI): domain Eukaryota; kingdom Metazoa; phylum Arthropoda; class Insecta; order Diptera; family Sarcophagidae; genus Sarcophaga; species Sarcophaga peregrina. Next base: position 94,294,417 of record CM025789.1, read on the forward strand.
TTGTCAGAAAAAATGAATAAATAAATTGAAAGGTTTTAAAAACAAAAACATATAAAGTCAATGTTAAACAACCATAATTTTGCATCATCTATACCCATGTGTGGTGTAAATATTAGGGAGTTAGAAGATTTTGACTTTATGGACATGAAAATTCAGTGTGATGCTCGCTAGAACTGACACATCTATCACTGCCTTGGTTTTTTTAGACGTTGGAATAAATACTTCACTTCATCTGATCTACTTATAAATTTTACCATTTATAACCGACCGAAAATGAAATACAACTCTTATGTATGGGTAGGCCCTTAATGTCTATGTTGAGGCTTCTCGACCGTGTACAGGTGAGGCCGTAGCACGTTATTAATCGTAATATTGTTCCCACTCCGTGCTCTAGTAGGTAGTGTGCTGACTTATTAGACGTAAAGCCAGAGTTCGAGTCCCAGGCTAGACATCAAAACAAAATACAAAAATTTTTACTTCGGCGATTTCTTCTCTGTCGTTCGAAGTCGACTTTAAACTGTAAGTCTCGCCACTTATGTATAAAATTAACACACACAACATAATAGTTTGAGAAACTAGGTCAATAATCCTGACTGAAGGATTGTAATGACCAATTAAGTAAAGTATTGTTCCAACTCCATTGATTCATTGGTGAACCGTTGCAATGTGGCGTGTGTTTCACTGTTCTATCACTACTACAAAAGATTTTGCTCGAGTGAAATAAAAGAACTTGTTTATGAAAATATGCGTCTTAGGGCCTTTCTACATGAGACCAACGATATACTATTAGGTTGAACGAAAAAGATAACAACCGGCAAGTGCTAATAGCTACATTTGTAATTACATAATTGACTTTGGAGTAGCCCATTTAAAAGATTCGCATAACCGAAAGCAGGTCGTAAAGGCGTGTTTAGATTACTGATGTCAAATTGAGTATTATGAGGCATTCATCAAAAATGGCTGTCGTAAACTCATTAAAATAATTTAACAAAGTTAACGATTTCCGATTGTCTAAAACAAGCCAACGACACAAAGCCATTCAGTGAGTATTTAAACTGACCGTAAACACGATTTGCATTTTTAAATACAAATTATATTGAAAATGTAAAAAAAAGAATTAAACGAAAAAAAAAATCACTAAAAGTATTAAACAATACACGTATTTAAAGCATACACACGTAATAATATCACAAAAACAAAGCAAAATAAAAGAAAAACTTTAAAATTCAATGCAGATTAAGTAAAACTACAAAACAAATAAAAAAAAATTAAAAATTAAAAAAATAAAATAATAGTGGTTGGTCATCAAGTTGATAATAACAGTTTTAAGAAGAAAAAAATAAAAATAAAAAATAAAAACAAAACTCAACTTAGCCAACAAAAATTTAAATCACTTTGCATACGTTCATATGTACGTATGTACATACATACGTACGTACATCATTGTAACGGAAGTAATTGAAACAAAGTTGTTTTCGGCTATAAAAACTAAGAGAACAAAACCAAGAAATAGAAAGTAAATCGTAAATTTTCTTCTCAGTTTTCAATTTGATTTAAAATGTTCCATAGAAAGCCGATAAGAATTACATGAGGACTGCCCGGGCAAAGTAATACTTCTTTTCATCTGAAAAGAAAAAAGAAAATAGAATAAGAAAAGATTTATTTTGTTGCTTTAGATTTTCGATAGCAATTAAATGTAAACGATAAAATTATTTTCATCAAATGATTTAATTGGATTTAAAGATTTGTTTGGCTTAATGATTGTAATAAAAAAACAAACAAATTATTTCAATTGATCGTATCATCTTATAGGCTGGATGGTATTTCAACAGTAGTATCGAAAGATTACTAAAAGGATGATCAAGTTTAGAAAACAGATATACAAGACAGCCTCTTTTGTTGGCTAAATACAGTGGAAAAGGCCTTTTTATACTTTTACTTAGACTAACACTCAGGGGATACTTCATAAACACGGTTCATTCCGTTGCAGCTACGAAAATAGATTACGGCAGAAATAACGTTTTTAGATATTAGATTTCTATCTGTTTGAATTACCAGTGACAGAAAAAAATTCTGCATAAAGAAGTTCTATCCACATTCGGATAGAATAGCTAAAGAACAAATTCGCTTTGTAAGGGTCTGCGCTACAATACGGCTTGTTTGACTTGCCTGAGCCTCTCAATGATATGGCAGAGAACGGAATACTTTTTACATCACATGGTTACAACAACCTAGTGGCATTCCAGGCAACTTTAGACTAATGCAATTCTGGTTGCTTTAATTGTTGGTAGTAGGGATCAAAATCGTTCATTTTACCATCGTTTGTTGAAATTTATAATAAAAAATTCCTTTTCAATCCCATCAGACACAAACCATTAACTTGCCTAACTTTGCCAACGTCTATGAAGCCCTGCTTGCATCCTACATAGTCACAAAAGTGTGACATAAGACTGTACACCATCCCTTTTACTTTTTCTGTTGATTGTAAGCCCTGTCCTTTAGCAAACAAGTGTGAAAACTGAAACAGTGTTTCCCTGATAACAGTTTCTGAATAAGGAATTAATAGCACGTTTCTTCTCTAGTATAAAAGTAGAGCGGAAATTGACATTTTCCCTTACCCAATATATAAATAAAGTGTTTATTTAAGACTTTTGCTCTAATTGTTAATAGCTAAAGGACAAATTCGCTCTGTAAAGGTCTGCGCTACAATAAAGTCGGTTTCACTTGCACAATCCTCTCAATGAGATGTTAAAGAACGGAATAACATGGTTACCACGGCCTTGTGGCATTGCAGGCCAGCTTAAGAGTAATACACTAATAGATTCTACTAGATCAAGCTAAGACAAGATGAAGACGCAAAAATGCGAACACTGATACATACCAAAGCAGCGCGTTTAAGGTATGTGCATTTTAGTTGGAGTCATTGCTAGACATTGCGTTCTGGGTAGGGGCAATAACTTCTGCAGTAGCTGTATAGATGAATAAGTAAAGAAATCTATTCTTCACCTCTTTGGTACAAGCCCAGTAACATGTCGTTGAAGAAGAAAGCAAGTTTCTACAATACTAGACAGCTTAGTAAAGATTTGTGAAGGATGTCAAAGCTTCTTCAGAAATTCCGGTTGTACTCCCCTCGTACTTTATTATATGGTATCCCTATAATATCTTAGATGCTGCTCGGTGTCAGCAATGACAGTTTCCTGCCTAATTTCCTCCAAGTGTACTCTGAATTCCTATAGGAGATGATGGGAGAAATTAAAGTTCTACACATGACCTAAGTGGTTTTTAAAACAAAAGTTATATTGTGTTATAATTATTATGAGCTTAGTAGCTAAGTGAATAATATAACCTACAACTCTGAGAGAATAGCTCACAGCACACTTAATTACAGGGACACTCAAGTTAAATTTTTATATAATTTGTGAAATTTTTTTTTAAAGCCCGTTTAATCACGTTTCAATCAAAATCAAATACAATTATTTTATTTGTATTGCAAATACGTTGATATAGAATATGAACAGCAACTAGAAAACCAAAATTCCATGTTCCAATTTCGATAAAATAAAAGAAAAAAAACTACAAAAAGTTCAAAGAAATAAGTAGCAAATAAAAAATGGTTGAAATTATAAACTAAATTAACATTTAAGATTACAAATATGTAGAGGTGAACGAAAATACAAGCGTTTCAACCACAAATAGTACATTTTAGTAACAATTTGAGGTTTAAACACATACTGAAACGATGTTTGGATTCTTTTTTTTTTTCTCGTTTTAGATTTTTTAATAAGACCACCGACTCATTTATAAAAATAATTCTCATATAAAATTACAAATATTCACACCTAGTATTCCAAAGTGTATGTTGTATGTTCATATGTATATAAAACAGTCAACAATATTATTAAATACATACAGTTGGTGAGTGAGTTTTGTTTGCAAAGTATATGGAAGGAGAGACAGACAGACAGACCGACTAATAAATAGTCAGTTAGTCAGTCTATAAGCCAGTGGCAATTGCGTGCCGATGCACTTGAATAATAAAAAATAAAACCAGAAACCCAGTCAGTCACACAATGCAATAACGAAAGAAATATTGTATGCGAAAAATCTGAAATTACAACAAAACAAAAACAACAACAACAACAGCACAAAAAAAGAACTTCTTTTAATATTTGCTTGGTGTTTCTCAGTTTTTATTTTCACATTATCGCTTATAAATATTAGTCAGATAATTTTTTTATTAAAATAAATAAAAGAGAAAGAAAAAAAAACCATTTAAAATTAAATAAAGAAATGACACACTCACAGATCATCCATTTCTGTGTGTGCGAATAATGAATCTACTGGCTTGATTTAAACAAAGAAGAGTGAGTGAGTGAGTGTGTGGTGGTTAACAGCAAACAACATTCATCGAAAACAACTTGTTGTTGAACAACTTTTTTTCCTTCTTTCTTTTAATGTTGTTGTTGTAGTTTTTTTTTTTTATTTTACAAATAAAATATGTTTCTGTAGAGTAATTAAAAAAAAAAGAAAGAAATGTTTCTTAAAGATTTGTTTACGCTGAAAACACACTTTTAGCCGTTTAATGTTTCATTTTCGCTAAATTTTTTATATTTGTTAGGGGAAAAAGTATTATGGAGATTGGATTTTCATAATTACTTTACATATTTTACTTAATTATTAAACAATCAATCAATTTATCCACATATAATATATTGTTGTTATTAAAAGTAAGGTTAGGAATTTGGTTAAAAATGGCATGAAGGAAATCCCTCAAGAGAACAACTAAACTTGAATCTGTCTCTTGACCTTCATTGTACGGGCTTGAGGCTAGGATTAGTAGTCATCTTTCGAAATATCGACGCCTCCATTCTATAACGTTCTAAGTGTACCGTTTTTAATGTTTTTGCATTTTTAAACTCTACGTTCTCTGACTTAAATACTGTTAAAATTTGGTTAATTTAATGCCCCGTCCGTTCCGAAGTTATAAGGAAAAATCTATTTAGAATACACATATAGTCGTATGTCGCGTGAAAACTTTGAGAACTCATAACTCAAGTCACACTTTTTCGACTTAGAATGTTATAGAACGGAGTTTTTGACAGTTAGATAGCCGACAAAGCAATGATGTTTCTCTTGATGGACAGAAAGCCTACCAACCAATTATTTGGACTTGTTCGTGACGTCATCTCAACCACAATGGCCATGCTTACAGGTCATTGCGTTATGGGTAGACACGCGGAAAGAATGCGGCTCCCATTCAACAATTTCTGCCGTTGATTCAGATCAACTGAGGAAGAGGGAACTTTCCAGGATCCACTTTCTTTGTTCTCTTGCTAGGTGCAGACATAGGTTATTTGGCTCCCCATTTCTTGTCAGCTTGACGGAGCTATCGTCTATTGAAATCAAGGATATAGCTTCGTTTTTCAGCGTAGGGTAGTCTTGCTTTTGATGTGCACTGCCATGAAATCTCCAACGTATTCTCTGCTTTGAACATCTCTTTAAAGGCCTGTGGGTTTTGGGATGCTGACTGGATTGAGGCCACAGAAAATGTCTGCTTAAACACTCCCAAGGAGTGTGAAAGTTGTCACTTATGCTAAGGCCATTGGTCTTACGCACTTGGCAAATAATTACTTCAGAAGCTGTAGAGATGAGAAAGAGGAACAAAGTATTCTCCCTCCATTTGACAAAACATGCCCAGCACTATATCAGAGGATGTGCCTACTACATAGAGAATTTAAAAAAACTGTCCCACATGAAAATTAGCAGTCTGAGGCATGCTCACATAGTTTCTGTGAAGATATATCTTAATCAATTATGACTGATTTAATTGAATTGATTGCTTTAATTCTGTTAATTGTTGGTAGTAGGGATTAGAATCGTTCATTTCACCATCGTTTGTTAAAATTTAAATTAAAAACCAGACACAAACCATTAACTTGCTTTGCTTTGCCAACGCCTGTGAAGCCCTAGTTGCATCCTACATGGTGTCCTCTTGCACCTCAGTGTCGTACGAATAGAGAAAAGCAAAATTTTAAAAATGGAGAAATCGGAATATTTGATGCTGTGACACAAGACTGTACACAATCGCCTGTACTTTTTCTTACGATTCTAGGAGCATTTCTTTAGGAAACAAGTATTTCCCTGATAACAATTCCTGAAATGAGGAATTCACAACACGTTTATTCTCTATTATAAAAGTAGAGCGGAAATTAACATTTTCCCTTAGCCAATATATAAATAAAATGTTTATTTAAGACTTCTGCTCTAATTGTTAATAGTTGTGTTTGTATAAATATTTTATTTCTACCATTTTTCTGCTCATTTGTTTGTTTAAATATTTGTTTTAATTGTTTTTCGTTTTTTTTTTATTATTCTTTGTTTTAAATGCGAAAAATGATGATCATGTTGATGGTTGTATATCATCACACGCTTAAATAAAGTATAGCAGTAGTGTACGTAAAGAGCATATAAATTATTTAAAAACTAAAAACCTAGAAAACAAAAATGAAAGTTGTTGAACCACATGTAGGAAAAATTTCAAGAACTCTTTTCGATCTGCACTAGAAGTGAATTAGAGAAAATGGGAACAAGAGTTGCTTATAAGCATTATTTAAGGGCGTAACAGTGGCTATATCTAACCCTGACCCTGCAAATAAATCAATTATTCATCTAATGTATCTTATAATGATTGGAAATGATTGTTTTAAAAACTTAGTTTTTGTTTTTTTTTTTTTTTTTGCATAATTATTATGCATGCATTATACAAACATTAACTGAACTTGACCTTTGTGCAACAGTAACTAAATATTTTAAATCAATGTGGTATTAATGGATTTGCCTTCATTATTTTAAAATGCCCAATTTTGTTTGCCAATAAAATTGTATAAATACCGACTGTAGTCTTTAAAATGTAAATAAACATTTTATTTTTCTTTTGAAATCGTTTTTATATTTTTATCATAAACATGTCCGATATCAAGTTCATTGTGTTTTTTTCTTCTTTTTTTTTGTTCTCCTGTTTTGGTTTTTCATTTCCATGCCATTCTACCTTAAATATAATTGCTTTTGATTCATGCGAACTTGCACACGGTTTTGGTCTGCATTATTATTCATTGCGAGGGGTTATAGTGAAGTACCATGACTATCGTACGTTTCTATCGTGAGTTGAGATAAAAAAAAAACAAGAAGTTTAAAATTTACAAACACATTCAACGTGTAATAAGAAAATGGGGAGGATTTATATTAAAAGAATGTGTAATTTTAGCTCAAGTTTAAGAATTGTAAGAAGGGTTTTAAAACGATGATATTAAATATTAGAAGTATTCAAAAGAATTCATTTATTTACATCGAGATATCTCGTAAATACCACTCTGGCAATCCGTAAAGAAAATGATCAATTCTATCCTTCCCCTACCACAGTGGTTAAACTATTATCCGTCTGATGAGTATAATACTCAGTCGACCAGTATCCAGTGTGTACAGCTGCCGGTCGGGATATTTCCCCTTTACCGTGATCTAGAGCAGCTAATATCAAATCAGAACCAGTTATTACTCCAGAATTCTTGGTCACCTTCTTAAGGGTATGTTGCAAAGCATAAATTAAAGAATTGTTTACGTAATGCAAAGCACGTTTTAGCACAAAATCTGTATTCCAGAGAATGAACTCATACATAAAACATGAGTCATAAACCTTTGCATCTATTTGCATACAAAATATTTGGTTCTGAAAGCTGATGCTTAGCAAACTAAATTGCCATGCAAAAACGGAACATTAGGTATTAAAAATATTGCAGATATTACTTCGGTTCTTTCTTTAATCGACACTTAACGAATCAGATCAGAACTTACAAAACAAAACTCATCCGAGAAAAGAAAGTGAAAGTATTTTGTTATCGCAGACTAACAAATTAAAGCCTACATAACAATTTAAATAATGGTAATGGGTTTTAGAAGTCGCCGCAGTCTAGTAGGTAGTCAGGATTCGAGCCTTAGGCGAGGCATCAAAACAAAATACAAAAAAGTATTACTTCGGCGATTTCCTCTCGGCAGATTTCTGGCAAAAAATCTGCCATGAAACGTTTCTCAAAAAAAATCTCTCGTTCGGAGTCGACTTTAAACTGTAGATCCCGCCACTTATGTATAAAATTAACACACACAACATAAGTGGTATGAGAAACTAGGTCAAAAATTCTGACTAAAGGGTTGTAATGACCAATTATATATGCATGTAATGGGTTTTAGAAACTAGTATTTCTGAAAGTTTGTCAAGAATCTCTTTAGCAGAATTAACAGCACAAATGCCGAGACCTCCAGGCCTTAATAACAGTTGTAAAAGAATATTGATTGAGCGTAAACTATCTCTTGCCTTTTAAAATATCCTTATGAATGAAAATAATTTGCTGAAAAAAATTTTGTTAAAATCTAATACAGATTTAGTTGAACAATTTTTGTGATGATTAATTGTTTTTTTTTTCTACTCTCCCTCCACCAGATTAGCTGTCTGTGCCAACAATTTAATGCAAAGAAATACAATCATAATATCAAAGTAGAAGAAGAAGGAGGACTACAATCACACTGTGTACTGTAAACACTACCCTCCCTTGCTGACAATAAAAAACAACCATAGGTGCCCGCTCCTTCACCCATACCCATAATCCTAGTCCTTTAAATTAAAACGCTTTTTAAACAATTTTATCAACCTGGCCACCAATAGTAAGTCAAATAGACGAAACAAAATGGCAAATTCTGGCGATATATGGTTACAATGGTTCTCATGCTGTTTTCATCAACCACAGTCACCATCAAGACGAAGACATCAGCGTTTACGTATCGACCGGTCCATGATTGGTAATCCAACGAATTTTCAACATACCGGACATATTGGTTCAGCCGATGTCGAACTGTCTACCAATCACTTAAATGCAATACAAACGCAAATGCAAAGTAAGGGGGGCTACGAAATGAATTCAATACAATTACAGGTAAATTCCGCTCTTTATAATAGAAATTGATTTTTTTTTTTAATTCTTTTTTTCTTTTTTCCTTTTTTAGGCCTGCTGATAGTATATTTAAGTATGTTTTTAACCTGGACTTTTGGCCTAAAGTTTGTTATTTAATTAATGTGAACAGAATTGTGGAAGAAGAATATTAACAAATACAGAGTGTAATTGAGTTTTTGTTTTTTTTTTTTTAAAGAAGACTCTCTGTAGTGCAATCTCGCTTTTATTAATTGTTAAGCCATTTTTTTTTTTATTTAAGATCAAAATTATTTTAATTTTTTTTTTTAATAGAGTATAAACTCACACACTTTTTTTTATAATTAAACTGCTACACTACTGCCTCCCCCATACAGACATTATAATGTTGCGTTTGTTAAAAGGGTGTCAGAGAGTACAGGAAAGTAAATGAGAGAAAGAGAATATTTAAATATTTATACATATAATATATATATAACATTATTATTTTGTATTTTTATAAATTAATAAGACTAATAAGTTGTATTTAGATTTTATTAGCATATAAGAAATCTAATTGGGCCTTCATTTCAACAAAAAAAAAAAACCAACATACAAATAAAACAACACAAAAAGAAATAAATTAAAGAAACTTGTTTTTAAAACCATTTCTTTTGTTTATTTAGTTTTGTCTTTTCATCCCTTAATTATTAATTATAATTAATAAGTACTGGGTGTACTTAACTTTTTTTTTCATTTTTGTATTTCAAAACCAAAACCTCATTTCTTTTAAATAATTAACACAAAAAATAAAAAAATTTATACCAATATAGAGTTTTGTAAACCATTAACTACAATTGGCAAAAGCAAACAAACAAACAATCTTTTGTATTGAATTATTTTTTAAATATAAACACGTTTTTTTTTTAATTATGAAATAAATAAATAACTTGTAAAAATCTGTGTCAAATATATTTCAATATTTTATTTACAAAACCCTTTAAATACATTAAATTTAATAATAACACTTAATATTTAAATTTAAGAAATGCAATATTAAAACTTAAGGTTTCACATTGAGTCTCTTTTTAACTTGGACTCTTATATAGTTTTGCTATTTATTTCATTCAAATTTTCATAATCATTTTATGCAATTATAGCTGAATTGCTTTCAATAATTTTTGCACAGCAGGAGAAAACAAAATTCGAAAATTCGAAATTACATGATGGCAATACATAAATACGTAAATACTGTAGAGCTTGCTTGCTGGCATTTGCAATTCTAATTTATTAAACTGGCTTAAAAAACAAAGACTTTTCTAATTTCTAAGATTATTCTAGAACTATTTGCTAAAAAAGGACGAGGCAATCAATAAGTTGAATAGGTTTCATGTTTGAAATTCATTGTAATACCATTACATGGTATTTTTTTTTTTTATAATCAATATAAGCAATAACTGCTCTTAAATGTGTGATTTTTCCCATCTCTCTTAACTGAAATGCCATGAAAAATCTGTTTTTTTTTACTAGTTTTTCATAAGCAGTAACTTGTTTTGAAATCTCAAAAACCTTTGCATGAGTAAAGCTTTTATAATTCCACACCACATGTATTACTCTTCTTTGAAAATATTAACTGTAATCGTATATTTTTGTTGTGCTTTACTTTTTTTCCTCCATTTCAATAATTTTTGCATTTCAAGAAAATTTTTTATTTTAAATTGAAATATTGTGGTAATTTCAATAACCTATGCATATACTATGTTATTTTATTATTATAATAATTGTAAATCAGCATTTTAATTGCGTTTATAGACAACAAGTTTTGCTAAAATGTTTTTACTAAAATATTATTCATTTTATAGATTTAAAATTAAAAACCAAAAAAAGATTTTTCCATAATGCATTTAAATTTAATGCGCACAATCAATTCTATTTAAAATACTAAATGAAGAAAGAAATATATTCTGCTAAAGCCTAAATTAAGAAATTCTAAAACAGACAACAATTTCAAAAATTGTTTCATATTACTCTTATCGTTGATATTTCACGTGAGTTGAAACTTTTATTATGTGAGTCGTGTATGGCTCGGCATGGATAAATGGATTAAATTGGATAATTAAAAACCGTAACTATAATATGACTACCAATTCTATTCTATAACATCTAATAGGACATTGGACCATATAAAATACATCAATTGGTTAATATTTCCCATGGTTTTCAAAACCCCTAGCTTACATCTGGGCGCAATAGCGATTTATACTTTTTAGGTTTTATAAAAGCGTGGATGTGAGTATTCGAATAGTATAAGAGATATTCTGTTTCATGCCAGAAGTTGTCTAATAGAAAAAGCAATTCCATATTTTTAGTGAAACCTCTATCGCTTAAATTACTCCTTTTATCTGGAAGAACATTAAATCTTTAAACAAAGAATTTGCTTTTGTATGTAGTAAAAACAAATCTGATTTGATTTCGGAGTCTAGTGGGTAACCTGTTGGACTATTAGCGTGAGGGTCGTGGATTCGATTCCCACCAAAGACTCTAGTCTGTGACACTATACCGAGCTCATGGTATAAGTTACTCAGCTGGGCTCGTATATAATTTGTAATTGTATTGTAATTAATCAATAAATTAGATTTCAACATCCTCGACGATATCATGTAGTTTTTGCCGCTTATAGATAAAATTAACATAGAAGCTAGGCTGCAAAGCATACTAATGGTATGTAATGGCCAATAAAGTCAGTCATGCCAAGGTCTTTATTATCTAATCTTTTTAAAAACAATGTCGTTTTGCTAGCTTCCACGATTGTTAGAATTTTTAGCAGATTTCATTGAAAACATTGTAAAGTCTGACAACTGTCCGAACAGTGCTTTAAAGATAGCAGGCCTTCAAGATAAAGCGACAAACATGCCGATTAATACAAGTTCATATAATAGACGTTCAACTACTTAATATTTATTGAAAGTTTGATATTGAAAAATAAATGCAATAAAACATTAAAAAAAGTTAATTCCTATACAGGTAGTATTGCGCTAATTTAAAAAAGGAATAAATGAATAAAAGTATGATCTATCTGCTCATTCTTTCAATTGAAAATATTTTTAAAACCCTGCAGAGATATACAAGTTTGTTTAATTTTTTTTATTAAAATATAAAAATTATTTCAAATTCACAAACTCTGTATTACGCATTCAAATAAAAATAATCACAATAATATCAATTGAATTTTAAGAATACAACATTATTTAAACATATGAAATTAAAAAAAAATGAAAATTAATTATTAAATTAATGAAATATAATAAAATGTTAGTGTTAAATTTTAACAAGCAAAAAAAAGAAAAAGCGAATACAAAATAAATTTTATTGTAAACTGACTTAAATTGAAGTATTTAATAAAAATTTAAATAATTAAAAAATTAATAAAATAATCTCATTCATATTACATAAATACTGAAACCTATCTAACTAATCCTAAAACAAGTAAAAAAGGCCTTTAAATTACATTAAAAGTTTTCCTAGTAATATTTTTTGCCAGAGCAGAAAACAGACGTGACTTATTTGAGTTTATCAGTATCTCAAGGTACTACAGCTTCCGTTATGGAATCTTAATGCGAACAGCATCCTGAGGCATTTTGAGGTTAGGAAAAGAAAGGCCATTTGACCATTACTAAGGTTATGCAGTCTGCTCTTAGAGAACTTTTTCTCCAGCAATTTTGTAAAGGCTGAACGGTATCAAGCTGGGCGCTCCCAAGAGAAGCCAAGTACTTTGGTGTCTTTCATGATACGGATTCGTCCTGGAAGGAGAACTCGATTAACAAGATGAAGAAGAAAATCAAGCAAACTTTACAGCCAAGAGATGCATTCGTAAGAGATGAGGATTTCGTTCAGGGGTGGTAAATTGGGTCTATGATTCTGTGGACTTATAAATCCACACACATGGCTATACTATGCAGCGAAAGGCTTTGAAAACGAATAATTAGAAGAAGTTCCTTTATAAACAGATCATTACGGATGATAATGGAACAACTTTCGGTAGCGGTTACTTGCAGGGGGTCTTCCTGTGATAGAGGACATTCCAGGATATTTAAGATTTGAGCATACAGATCCTGAATCCGGATTTCAGGGCATGTTACTTTGATGAGCTGAGTGGCGGATGACTAGTAGATAGAAACTAGCTCCCTACCGCTGTGTACCGCTGGCAACCTATCCGCTGCTTAATAAGCTAGTCTGGCAACGAATTGTGCTAGTTGTATAGGCAGATAGTCAAGCAACCTTTGAGACACTGACTTAGAATTCGAGTCTTCTAGTCTAAACAAACGGTAATAGAGCCATAACGGTAGAACTGTCATAAAAAGAACGGTTAAGTAATAGACATATAGAATGTAAGATTTACCTCTTGAAGTATGATGTAGTCAAGTCAAAGTTGGCTCCTAAGAAATGATTTTTGTCTATTTGTACCAAAATTTCAAAGTTAAATTATAATATTCCTACAAAGCATAGTCAAATACTAAAGCTTTCGCAATTATACAGTAATCCCTCGATTTATATTGCAGTTGGTTGCAAAAAAAAAAGACGACGTAAATTAAATAATGACGCAAATTAAGTTAGAGGGAACAAAAAATTTTACAACGTAAATCGAAACAACCTTAATCGGGGCAAAGTAAATCGAAGGATTATTGTAGTACATTGGGTTTTTAATTTTTTTTTTTTTTGTTAGTTCCTTTGGGCTTTGCAAACACTGTTCACAGCTGCCATTTGGTTTACTTATATGGGCTACCAATTCCAAGTGAATGCATATTGTTGTCTAAACTGTCAATTATTGTCAAATGCAATATTCGTCATCTGTTTAAAACAAAAACATCTTTTGACGTCGATTTAGAATTAAAAATAATTTCTTTTTGTTTTAATGTAAACATTTAAATAGAATTTAATTAAATTTTAACACAATGAAAACGGGCTCATTCCGCAATACACAATGGGATCCTTTGCTCTTGATCTCACAAATAATTTCAGTACAATTTTGTGTTTATTTTTCACTGGGCATATTGGTATGTGCAGCCAATCTACTGGCAGGTGATAATTATCGTTTGGACAACATATTTGAATATCATGTAAGTATAAAATATATATAATTTGATCTCTAAAATATATATTTAAATAAATTAACTTCAATTGCCAGGAAATTCATGTTTCCGATTTGGGTGGCCGCCTGATCATTTGTGCTTTTGTAACGAATTCATTTTTGGCCTCATTGGCCCTGTGGTGTATAGTGAGGCGAGCCAAATTGTGTTTAGATTTTAGGCAAGTATTATTACATAGTGCCCAGTCCTCCAAATATAAGAAATAATCGTGTTTTCTTCATTTACAGTTGCACATTTCATATTTTCCATTTGTTAATTTGTTGGTGGTACAATAATGCATTTCCCTCGAATATATCATGGTGGCTGTTGAATTGCATCACAGCCACTATCATGTGTATTGGTGGCGAATTCTTATGTTTAAAATCTGAACTTAAAGAAATACCTGTCGGTTATTCCGCTCTAAATCAAAAATCTGATGTATGATATAAAAACGAACGATCAGTGCTTTGCACAGAAAATGAGGTGCAGTAGAGGTATAAACGTAAGAAAGCTAGCACTCTGGTAAAAAGCAAGTATCCTCAGAAAAAAAACATACAAATAGAAAGAAAAAGGTTAAAAAAAAGTCGAAGAACGTTATAACGGGTATAACCATAACAAATGCTGCGGACAGTTTGTTTGAATTTGACTAGAGGTTATTAGAATGCTTATCCTAGGTGTAATTAATTTAATGTCTTCAAACTTTAACTTAAGTTCTTAAATTTAATGTAACTATAATTTATATTTAATTAAAAATAAATTTAATATTTTAAGTATAGTATCAATTGTCTCTTAATGAAGTAATTTTTTATTTAAAACCCCTAACTATTAAAAAATTCTAAATTTGTCGTTTATTAAACGCATAAACATAGAAAAAACATGAATATAACAGGATATTAATTAAATTAGATGCCTATTCACTAAAACCATAAAATCACCTCAATAAAATACTCAAATACTTATAAACACTCAAGAAAACTTGCACATTTTGCAGCTAGGGGCCTATTTATTTACTGCTTCATAACTATTTGAAAAATATTTTTTGGAATTATAAATAAAATATTTGTTTATAAGTATAACATAAGGTACATGAGCTATTTAAATTATACGTGTTTGCTTACCTAAAAATTAATCGAAACTATAAAAAAAAAACTTTTTTAATTTTATATTGAATATTTTAAAAATATAAAAATTGTGGACGATTATTTGTTATCAGTTTATGGTAATTTATGCAAACTGCACACAACCCTTTTGATTTACTTTTACTTTGAAGCAGTGTTGAAAAATTTAGTAATTTTGTACTTTTTTAGTACTATTTTCATCAAATTCGTTTTTGTTCGTTCAAAAAAATAAACGTTCATTATAATTTATAATATTATAACAGTTCGCACATTCTTTTTCCGTTTACAGGTTTATTAAGTAAAAACTAAGCCCCGCCTGTTTCATGTGCTATGTGGTCTGTCTGTCTAATAGGTTACCAAAACTTATTAGACGCTTAAAGAGGTTGAACACCCCAGGTCTTGGTTCAGACAAAGCAAATACATAATGGCATATTTGTCTGCGTGGTGGTGGTATTGCTCGCTGCTGTTCGTCTGAAAGGACGTCAAAAGAGGCTAAATAAAAATTAAATTTTATATTTTTGAAGTGTGATGAGTTTTTACAAAATGTGGTGAATAAAATCGAAACTCACCAAAGGGCCGTTATTAAAAATGGTACTGTATTATCATATACAAGTACTGTATATCGTGATTTGGGCGTTGAGTGTCTAGAATGAATAATTTTCAAATTTGTTAGTGGGGACATTCACCGATTAGCCTGGTTACTTAACAATGTTGCCGTTGTGTCATTTCCTATTTAAAATTCTAAAAAATTAAAAAACTACAAAAATTATTAAAATTAAATCATTTTGTAAATGAATTTTTGAATAATCTCTTTCTTTTATGTTTTATTCCCAAAATGCTTGCAAACGTTTGTATGTTCGCTTTTAGATTACGAAAGTTAATTTCTCTATTCCATTCCGTAAAGTATTAAGTATAAATATATTTTTATAAAAGTACCATTTGATACAAAGAGGTACTCTTTCAATAACAGTTCAGTACTATTTCAAAATTTCAATTTTGCAACACTGTTGTGACGTCTTCCTCCGCCTACTAAATTTTTTTTAAAGAAAACTTCAATCTCTCATAATATTCTAAATTACAAATACATACTTTTTGGCTTTAGTTCTTAAAAAAAATAAATCAGTTCCAATAAGAATATAATTTTCCCCACTAAATTCGTTTATAGAACAAAACATTTGGCTTCAGTTTTTATAAATAAAACCGATAAAATACCGATAGCTAAAGAAATATTGAACACAGCCTTGTTGCTAACGAGTTGGCATTGGTTACCGATTACTTTTATATAAAAAAAACGAAACCACAAGCATTAGCACTGATTTTTGCCTTCGTCAAATACTTATTGTCGACCATTTTTCACGCGTTGTGTAGTGAAGAAAATATCACATAAAAGAATAGAATTTTTTACACATTTTTAGTGTGTTAAATATAAAAAAAGAAATTAATTAAAAACAATTGACAATTAAACAATATTTAAATAAATATATACATTAAATAATAAGTTTTGATTATAAAAAATACAAAGGAAATCATTGAAATTAAATCTTCATCAATTCTTTTTTCTATGTGTGTGTGAATATACGGAACTTATTTCATTTCGTTTGTTCGTGTACTGCTGCTTCAGCTGAATTGATACGATAATATACAGAACTTAATTTTTTTTTTCTAATAAAACAATTATCTCTTTTTTTATTTTAAACGATTTTATTTGAAATAAAAGACTTCATATATAAAATTGTTGAAATATCAAAATTTTCCTAAGGGGAAAGCACCAAATAAACTAGCAACTGATTGGAAAGTAATATGAGTAATGCTATTAACCAAAATGGCACAGGTCTAGAGCAGCAAGTAAGTACAATAAATTAAAAATATATACAAACATCCAATTCTTTCATAATGTTTCATTGTATTTTATTGTATTGTTTTCTAAATTTATCTTAAAACTAAAAAAAGACTAACTGATTTCATAACATTTTTTTATGGTACAAAAAATGCGGTGGCGGTAGAGCATTGACCATAGAAATTGAAGAAGAAAAATAAAAGAGAAGCTTGTCTCCTTTTGTACTTGCATGTGTGTGTATAAATTATAGTTGGTCGATTTTTTTTTTCTTCTGCATGTCTTTTTCCTATAGGTTATGATTGTCAAAGATTATCACTAACCACGTTATTGTTGTAATTTACACATTTTTATTCTGTTTCTTTATGCTCTCATTCGCTTATTTGGTGTTTGAGTGCATCTTCCTCTACTTTTGCTCTCTGCGCTAGATCCTTCATTTCTTTTTTAGTCAATTTCCCCCTCTGCAGTTAAAGGTTATGTTTATTAAACACAGCTATACAAACACTGTTGCCAACGTTTTGTTTTTAATAACGCCAAAATAAATTGAATATGTAAAATTGAGAAAGCACAAATAATTTTTTGATGTCTAAGATTTATTTTAGTTGAAATTATCGATAAACATTTGTAATACAACAAAAATATAAGGCCCTATAGCAGTACATATCTGTTCCTTCCAGGCAAAAATGTGGAGCTTTGATAATAGGTGACCACGCTGATTTCTACAGCTTTTTTAATCCAATTTCTAAATTCAACACAATTTTCCATATCTTCTCATTCAAAGTTGATTAGTAAAAGTTACACAATTTAATGTGAAAGCTTTTGTACATTAATTGTTTGGATGAGATTACCGACTGAATCAATCCAGATGTTGCAGAAAATGAAAATTATTTCTTAAAATTGATTGTTTAATTTTTGTTTGCTAACTCAAAAATTTTAATTTGGTTTTATAAAAAGGTCACTAAATAGTCACCATTATTACAAATTTCATGTAACTGATATCGCATTAGAGTTGCCAGGTAATTAGACCATGAAATAGCAATTTATGAGTTTTATATACAAAATTATTTCATTTAAGTTGATTATTTTGTTTCCCTTTATATATGTATATTCATAACACACAATGTCCATGTATGTATGCACAAAATAAAAATTAACCTTGTAAATAATGAGGTTTCAATAGAACAGTTTCTGTTTTAGTCTGTCACGCAATGTAAACATTGTAAAGAAATCTTATAAAACAATATTATTGTAAAATAAAAAACAAAAAAATCTTTATATACATTTTTATATGTATGTGTGTACCTTCACTTTTACATTTAGTTGGAATTGTTTCAAATTTCCGTTATAAAGTTTATATATATATAAACCGTTTCAAACCATATACATACTTTCTTTACAAGGGCTTTCTTTTTACAGTTCTATAATGTATTTTTAAGGTTCTTATTTAGTTTTGTATAAAATCTGAATACGTTTTATTCGATTATTCCCCTAAATAAAAAATCAAAAAAAGAAACACCACGTCTTACTAATTAATGGCATTTGATATGTTGGCTTCCCTCTCTTTCTCTCTCTGTCTCTCTATTCATCGGAAATAATATTTAAACAAAAACATACTTATACATTTATATACATACTATGTATATATGTATTTGACTCAATAATAATTTTAAAATAATTTTGTTTGTTGCTGTTGTTTTTCGATACATGTAGCGTTTTATAGTTGTTGTTTTCTTTCTTGTTGTAATCATAGAAACTTACAATTATTGTTGTTTGTGTTTCATTCTTGTGTTCTCTTTTTTTTTGTTTCTCTTTGATTTTTTACTCATTTGCATTATTTTGCCCTTGACTACATCAAAATGATTTGTTTTTAAGGTTATGTTTATTTAAATTCAATTCTAATTTGAAATTATATTATTTTTTATTTGTATGTGTATGTGTGTGTAGTATGTATAGTGTATTTCCAAAATAAATGTCTTTATCATTTGCTTTTTTCTTTTTATTTTTCTACAGGTTGCTGGTCTGGACTTGAATGGCGGCGAAGCTAATAATAGCAGCCCCATAACAACTAAAAATTCTACAACTTCTAGCTCTGGTGGCGTTTATGTGCCCCCACATTTAAGAGGTGAGAGTAGTAGCTCATTAAAAGCATCTTCAACTGACGTTTCACAATCTCGTGAGGATACAAGAGGAGGTGGCAATAGCAAATACGATAATAATAGAGATCAACAACAACAACAACGTGGTGGTGATTATCGCAGAGGAGGCGGTGGTCGTAATTTCAATTCACGTGGAGGTGATCGTCAAAGTGGTGATTTCAGTAACTTTGGTAGTGGCTCTGGCGGTGGACGTCGTGGTGGCAGATTCGAAGACCAAAACGGTAAGTTATAAAATCGTAATTATTTTTAATACAAAAAAATTTTTCTGAAAATATTTCCAAAACACATGGTTGTTTTATCATGTGCTAATTAAAACTGTAAATAAACTCATGATAAGTTAACATAAGACTGTCAAGTTAACATTTTGATCGGCCTACATGAATTACTTTAAAATCGACTTTCCTTTATTTAATAACTTTATGTACTAATTTGATTGTCTGTAATACAATAAATTTACGAATTATTTTACAGGTGATAACGAACCTAGACGCGGTGGTGATAACTGGAATCGCGGCGGAGGACGTTCGCAAAACAATCGCAACTACGATCGTCGTGAAGAAGATCGCAGTGGTGGTGGCGGCAATTATCGCGGGGGCGATCGTTCAAATAATCGCAATGACACGGCTGATGACTCACAACAGCCACGGAACAACCGCTGGCAAGAGCCAGAACGCCGTCCGGAAGAGCAACGCAATGGCGGCAATGGAAATAACGGCGGAGGTAATGGCGAACGCAAATATGGCGGTCGCTGGAATGAAGAACGTCGTGGTGACATCGATTATACGAAGTTGGGACCACGTGACGAAAGACTTGAGCAAGAGCTATTCGGCACGGGTAATACCGGTATCAATTTTGACAAATACGAGGATATACCCGTGGAAGCGACGGGACAGAATGTTCCACCAAACATCACATCGTTCGATGATGTTCAGTTGACCGAAATTATACGCCATAATGTGCAAATGGCTAGATATGACAAACCGACACCGGTACAAAAGTACGCGATTCCAATTATTATAAGTGGACGCGATTTAATGGCTTGTGCCCAAACCGGTTCAGGCAAAACGGCTGCCTTTTTATTGCCGATATTGAATCAAATGTACGAGCATGGTATACCACCACCTCCCCAGAATACCCGTGGCTATAGCCGTCGGAAGCAGTACCCATTGGGCTTGGTGCTAGCACCGACCCGAGAATTGGCTACACAAATCTTCGAGGAAGCTAAGAAATTTGCCTATCGCTCCCGTATGCGTCCTGCTGTGTTGTACGGCGGCAACAATACGTCCGAACAGATGCGTGAATTGGACCGTGGCTGTCACTTGATAGTGGCCACTCCCGGTCGCTTAGAAGATATGATTACACGTGGTAAAGTGTGCTTGGACAACATTCGCTTCTTGGTCTTGGACGAAGCTGATCGTATGTTGGATATGGGTTTCGAGCCCCAGATTAGACGCATAGTGGAGCAATCGAATATGCCTGTGACTGGACAACGACAAACTCTTATGTTCTCTGCAACATTCCCCAAACAGATACAGGAGCTGGCTTCAGATTTCTTAAGCAACTATATTTTCTTGGCTGTCGGACGTGTAGGTTCGACTTCAGAGAATATCACACAAACCCTCTTGTGGGTATATGAACAGGACAAGCGCTCATATTTATTGGATCTCTTGCAAACCATACGCGATGGTTTGGAATATTCAAAGGACAATTTGTGTTTGATCTTTGTCGAGACGAAAAAAGGAGCCGATGCATTGGAGGAATTCCTATACCAATGTAATCATCCGGTCACAAGTATTCATGGTGACCGTACACAGAAAGAACGCGAGGATGCCTTGCGTTGTTTCCGTTCTGGAGAATGTCCAATTTTAGTTGCCACTGCCGTAGCTGCTCGTGGTTTAGACATTCCTCACGTTAAGCATGTCATTAACTTTGACTTGCCATCCGATGTAGAGGAATACGTACATCGTATCGGTCGTACCGGACGTATGGGTAATTTGGGTGTTGCGACATCATTCTTCAATGAGAAAAATCGAAATATTTGCGCAGATCTAATGGAACTGCTTATTGAAACCAAACAAGAGGTACCCAGCTTCTTGGAAGAGATGATGGCTTCAGAGCGTTCCCATGGCGGCAATAAACGACGCGGTGGTAGCAGTGGAGGTGGCCGCTATGGCGGTGGTGGCGGCGGTGGCTTTGGCTCACGTGATTATCGTCAAACGTCAGGCGGCGGTAACCGCAACAGTAATCGTGGAAGCAATTCAGGCGGTGGTGGAGGTTCTTACCGCAGCAACGGTACATCTTACGGTAGCGGAGGAGGTGGCGGCGGTGGCGGCAGTAGTTCTGGCGGTGGTGGCTACTACAGCAGTAATTACGGCAACGATGGTGGTAATTACGGCGGTAACTCTTCTGCTGGACCAGACTGGTGGGGAAACTAAAAACATACTACGCAACATACTTTCAAACAAATGATCACACTCGTAAATAAAATACATATTAACCAGATAGAAAGAAATACAAAAATGTAAATGAAATATCATCCCCTAAGAGCAAGATAAAAAAAAACAGCAAAATATTTGATCAAAACCGTAAAGAAAATATCACAGTAATTTATATTATAATTGTTTAATTAACAAGAAGCAAACATAAACAAAAGCAAAAGCAAGGAAGAAATATAACAAAACATCTTTTGAAATACATATATTACAAAAAAATATATATATAAATCTAAACAATAACAACAACAATATAAATATTAAAAGGAACCCTATTTTATTTAAAGAAACAAAACTTTTATTTCTTTTAATTATTATTATTATTATTTTTTTTATTATAATTAAATATAAATAAATTAAAAATATACTTACTATATATATATAAAATCACATCAACAGTTAATATGTCTTTACATGAATCTTTAGAATTTATACAAAACTATTGTTTTTATAAAGGAAGGAAAACAAACAGACAAACGACAGCAATAAAATAAATCACAATTAATTAAATTTTAATTAAATCAAATTATAACTCGCCCTCCTCCCTCCCTTTAACACTTGACAACAAACAACAACAATCAAACAAGTTTTAATACAATTTACAAACAAATTAATTATTTTATTATGAATGATTCCGATTATGGTTAGCAATTTAATTTTTAGTTGCTTTAACAAACGACTGGCAACGAAAAACTAATTGCCATCTGTAATATTTTTTTTTTATCAACTGTCAAAGCAATAACGGTTCAGTTGCAAACTATAATCGATTCATAAATAAAGTATTTCTTTCGTTTACGACAAACCTTTATGAACTAAACTAATGCAACAAATAACGATATAATCTTGAAAAGAATAATGATAACAAGAATCATTAATTATAAATGTTTTAAAATTTAAATATTACAACAATATTAAAACACATAAGAAACGCTAAACTATTAAAAACAAAAATAACATGAAAAAAATCAATAAAAAAATTTAGAAAATATCGTAAAAACCCCTTGAAAAATTGTTAGAAGTTTTACTTATAACCTAAAGATAAAAGTTTTGAAATTTTTTGAAAGAACGCTATCCTAGTTCTTTTACCACTAATATGGAGCTGTGTTGTGGAAGGACTAAAGGCAAGTAGCCATATAAGCCGATGGTGATCAACACTACCATTTACGAGAAGCAGAAAACTTAAAAGACTAAATGTTCGACCCTGGAAAAAAATTTACAGGAACTTGAGGCAAAATATATGGTAATATCATTGGATTGACACGAAACATTTATATAGGGTAAAGGATAATGCACTGGATGTAAATATAGTTAGTGTGTTGGCTTAGACTGAAGGCCCGAGCTCAAACCCCAGGTCAGACATCAAAACGAAAACTACAAAAGTAAATAAAATTGCTGTGAAAAGCTTCTCAAAAATTGTCGTTCGGAGTAGACTTAAGTGGTGTGAGAAGCTAGGTCGTAATCTTGACTGAAGTGTTGTAATGAGCAATTATGTATGTATGCATGTATATATCATAATGGCCAGACTAAAGCGACCTATGCGGCTACTACATATCTAAGTAGATCGAATAAATCTAAACATGATTTGGACATTATACAAAGACTACTGGAACAATAAACACCTAACCCATATAGATAAGTCTAATACGAATTCCATCAAGGCGCTCCGCTACCTAGTGATAAGAGTGGCTGAAAGCTACATCCTTAACTTAGAATGTTTGGGTTGGAGTGGAAGTTATAGGTCATAGCGAAATTTCTGAAACCATTGGGAAACTTGCAAGTATGCCATTGAAAGATCTGTTTAATTCAACTTGTATCGAAACCACAGAGAATTTTTGGCATAAGTTCCAAGGTCCCTGTCAATTAATACGTATTATGATTTTTTGTACATAAATTTTGTTTTATTTATCGATGGTTACCCGTGCTTGAAAGTTTATGTTAATTAACACTGATTTAAGTATATTGAACACAGCTCGGTTAAATCATAACATTTTGACAGCTGTTTTATGTGCAAAAATTTAAGAGTGAAGAAGAAAAAGGGACACGTAAATAAAATAAATTAATTTTTATTAAAAATTATTGTCTACTTATTGTAAAAGAAATATAAAATTATTAAAAATATAAATGGCAACAAAACTGGAAGATGGTAATCAAAATGGTTGGGATATAGATGAGGACAATGACTGGGATGATTGGGGCGATGCCGAAGACAATTTTGATAATAATGGCACACAAGCAACAACAACAGCAGACGACGTTAACAAATCCGCCACCGTATTAAACAATAAAACAAATAATAATATAAACCCTAAACAACAAGAAAAGACTATAGAACAGGAAAATTTGTCAACAAGAATTGTGAATAACAATTTTACAAATCAACCTGAAACACAGCCAGCTCAGTCACAACAAACACAAAATAAATCTGGCTGGGGTAGCTTATTTGGTGGCGTTGTTTCATCTGTACTTAGTACAGCCAATGATCTAACTTCTACGGTTACTTCTGGTTTAGATAAAGTTATTGGTGTGCCCGATCCAGCTGAATTGGCTCGTCTAAATGCTCTCGAAGAATCTAAACACAAAACTCAAGAACAATTGCACCAACAATCTAGCAGTAATGACAGGACAGAAGAAGACCGATCTCTAACGCCTACCAATAATGCAGCACCAGTATTTGGCTTAGGTTTAGTCACTAATGTTACCTCTTTGGGTAGCAAAGTATTAAACACCGGTCTGGATACTTTAGAGGGCATAGGCAAGAAAACAATGAACATTTTACAAGAAAATGATCCACTTTTGAAAAATAAAATTAAGAAATTAGGTCTAGAACAGGATAAACCAAATTTGAGCGAGGTAAATAATAACAAAACATATAATTATTGGCATTTTCATTAAACATTTTTTTATTAAAAAGTAGATTTTGAAAGAGGCCAAACAAGAAAGTGAACAATTGGAACAGTCGCTAAAGGAATTAAGTCTAGAGAAATCGAAAGCTCAATTAAGATTTGAAATACTCTTTGAAAACAATTGCGGTCTAGTGCATTTGGAAGCGTTGGAAATTTTATCAAAAGAATCCCAACTTAAAATACAAGCACTTAAAAGTTCGGTTTCAGGCAAAGCTTTAGAAGAACTTATGGAAACCATTAATGAAGTCAAAGAACTAATGGAATTGGAGGACTTGGAAGCTGATCCAGAAAAGGAGGACTATGACCAAGAGGAATTGGATGACAATTTAAAACAAGCTATAGCAGACACTGAACTACAAATAAAATTTGAGGAAATTACCAAGTAATTTAATAGAAAAATTTGTAAAAGTTTATTACTAATATTAATATTGTTTCATTCTTTTTTTTTTATTAAAATGTAGTTTGTGGTCTTCTTGCCGTAGTTGGTTAGCCGATGAGGAGAACAACAATTTAGAGGTCCAGTCTGTGTTTGCTAAGGGTATTATCTCATTGGCAGAAACTTGTGCTTTGGAAATGCTTAAATTACATAAAATAGCTGAATTATTGTTGGTCAAGGAACATCATAGCACAGCAAATGAAGTGGATGGCATTGTACAATTATGCACACAATTTAATATGCACTTGCAAACAGTGGCAAACCGTTTCGCAGCTCATCTCTCCAAGCATCCACAGCAGGATGAGGCCAAATCTTATGTGAATACTTTATTTGCAGAAATGTTACAGGCACGCCAACAAATCGAAAAGGCTTTTCATTTATTTTTACCTATCATACAAATAGGAGCCGCTTAAATCTCTACTCTTCTTTTAAAATTGTTAAACCTATACTGTTTTCCAAGAGGAATTAGAAAGAAAATTCAAATCACAAATTTTCTCTTCTATTTTACGAATCCAATTACACATATGCAGTTTTCTTCACCAAAAGAAACTTATTCATGGGTGTTAAGGTATATTTTGTTATAGAAAAGTTATTGTGTGTAATATTTTAATATAAAATGTATATTCCAAACGAAGTAAAATCGTTATTTTCTAATGTTAAATTGCTTTTCTATAAATTGTTATATTTATTTTAAATAAATTAAGCATGTATTCCCTGTTTAAGGAAGTTCATTTGTAGTGAGTGTGTACCGAACTTGAAACAAAAATTAGTAGAAGGAGTGCTTGCATAAATTAAAGCAATACAAAGATTTCGCAGTATTTATACCGATATCCGATTTTTAAGACTGACGAACTAATTAAGATTTTAATGAAAAAGCAGTTCCATAAAAATACCTTTGGGCAAGATTTATCATAAACAGTATATATTCTTGTCTTTATATTTTCTACTGCTAAGTAATTTTTATACAAATTTTAAGTTTATCAGATACATATTTTTATTGGGCCTAACTAGGCATGGTGCATAGAAAAGTTAAGAAATCTTAATCTGCACTATCCGTATATTCAAAAAGTGAGGCCAGTCTAGCTACTAACTAGTGAACTTTAATGGGACAAATCTCAAGATGCTAACGCGATACTTTCCACCGATTATCGAGTTTGATAAACCACTCAAAGTGGTCTGTTATTAGGAAAAGGTTTTTTTTTTTGATTTAGTGCCAGATGGAGCCCAATTTAAACACTAGAACTTAATTAATTATGCTTATGGAATGATTGTAACAAGTAGGATATTGAATCATTTACCTATAAAAGCCAAATCTACATGCTACTAAATCCAACTCATGGTCCTAGAGGGCATTGTTTTTTGGACCATAGACCTGACACCTACCTCCTACTTAACTTGATAATGAAAATGGACTTCAGAATACATATATTGATTTTTAAGGGGAGCACTATGTTACTCAGTAATATAAATAATTAAGACTTGGAAATTCATAGAAAAGGCAACTAAACTGCATTTTTTGTAAGACATTCCCTGTTTCTATGTCTAAATTAATTATATGGCATACGTAACTTAGTTAACACCAATGGTTACCTTAGAAGTATTGGTAGATTTTACGCTATATGCGATTTATGAGAACAAAAAGTTGTTCACACGCTCTTACTGCGTATTCTCCATCTATTCTAAATACAAGACATAATCATAATTGAAAATGTTCATTTCAATTTACTAACCTACATCTGGATAACGTTAAGTGCGCTATTTATTCATATATTATGTCGTATAACAATAACAACGCCATTTATTCACTACGCAGTTAAATTAGAGTTCTGTGTCAAATATTACCTTTTTTGAAATCATTTGATTTGAAGAATTAAACTAAAAATTGGTTCACAAAATTTTAACAGATACCATTAGAATACAAAATGTTCCCTTAAATTGAGTGCAATGTGTTGTGTATGCAATTTAGATAGGTGCTGCTATTTTTATTCATTAATAGTAGGCATTTTATTAATTAAAATACTAAAAAAAAAAAATTAGATATCAAAGACAGTGGTCGATTGTTTTTTAATTTTTATTATTACTTCCTTTTTTTTTGTTTGATTTTAATTTAAATTATTACAAAAAAAAAACCTATTTTATTGAGTTTTTTTTATGGATTGAAACAAAATATGTATGTACCTTTAAAATTATTGTAGTGTAATGTTTAGGAGAGATAATATGTATGTTTTTCTGTTTCCTTTTTCTTTTTTTTTTCAAAAACTAAACTAATTGAAATAATTTGTTATCAAACAACTAATCTAAAGAATTACAGAACAAACATGACTATAAATATATTTATATAAAAATGGTCTTTCAATTGGATTAATTGAAAATATATGTTAATATGCGATTTTGTTTTATTAAAACAATAACTAGAGTTAGCTAGGCCATTTAAATTATTTAATATCTTAAGTCCGGTTTGTATTTTGCCATGTATCTGTGAATGATAACGAAAAAATTAAAAAGAAACAGCAACAGATATTAAAACGAGAGACTTACTTATCCAATGTTTCCCAAAATGTCATTAATACTGCACGATCTAAATGCCGTTTGTTTTGTGATAGATTTAACAGAGTCACTGACCATTTGGCCACATTAGCGTCAAGTTTTAATTCCGAAAAGCGTAAATGAAAAGCAGAGACTGGAAAACAAAACATTACTCTGAAAATTACATCTTCCCAAATATTTTTTTTTTTAATTTACTTTTTGAAAAAATTTCGACGGGATTTCCATCCCAAGGCCAACCTTTAAATTGCCAAGCAGGTCCCATAACAAAGACCGCTACTACACGTTGCCAGTCTTGAGCTGTAAGTTTCTGTGGATTATCTATAACACGGTAAGGAACTGTCATATTTTGTTTCTTGCGCTAAAAATAATAATAGAAGAACAACTTTTTTAAAAAAATCATTATGAATCAATCAATTGAAATACTATCTTACCTGTAAGAGAACTTCATTGTCCCTGGCGCATCCAGCTCGCTTCTTGTCTTCCGTACTGACATATTTTAAATCTTGTAATAAATCTCTTACATTATACATGGTAATAAGACTTGTGTTTGCAGAGGGTATAATAATAATGGGTGTTCGTGAGGTACGTTTCTGAGGTGTCGGTGCTACTTGACGAGCCTGTGCGGCCGGTAACAATTCTTTGGGGCGACCTTTTATAATATACGTTCGATAATAATTAATTATAAATCATAATTATTAGAATTTAACAAAACAAAATTACCCGGCAAAGGTGTCATTTGCGCCTTTCGTTGAGCTTGAGATCCTTCTGTCACTGATTTCAAGGACATACCATGATATGTGCCCATAGTATCGATTTTAAAGCCCTCAGTTTCTGAAAATATTTTTCATTTTCAATTATTATATTTTAAAACATTTAAATTTGTTCACCTTCTTTTTGTCTGTTGAAACGTTCCTGATCGTAACGATTATATTGCGTAAGCTGTGCTTGCGGTTTATTAATTCTAGCCGGTTCGGGCATTTTAATAGGATTCTGTTGTATAGGTCGATTACGTCCCTCTTCTCTGGCCTTGATGCCTTGCAAAATGGCAAATATATTTTTAGCAAACATTTTGCCAGTACTCTGTAGTATTGTTGTACGTGTGCGCCATTGTCTTTCTCTGCTAATAATATCCTTTGTGGAATCAACATCGAAATCCAATATGGCTCTTAAGTCAGTAGCCATGGCATCTTCATTATCAGTACGCTTAATGGTGGTTCTTTTGTTTGCCAAACGTTTAGCTTTAATAGCAGCAATTTTCTCCACGGACATAGTCTCTGACAAAGACTTTATGTTATCCATATTGACAGTGGCTTCTTTTTTATTGACATCCCAACGCGCTGCCAATTGTTCACGTACTTTTTGAACTTGCGTCTCTTCAAAACGTGCCTTTTTAGCAGCCGACTCTCCTCCCGTAGCATCACCATCAGCTGGCCTTTTAACTTGCGTAGGTATTTCTAATGGGGCACTTTTATCAATGCTGGGACACGTAGTCGTTTCTCCATTAAGATAAGCCAAAAGTTCTTTACGATCAGGACGATTTACGGCTGGTATATCCTCAGCAGCACATTGCCTAACGTATACCGAATGCTGCAGCATAACATTCTTCAGCAGATACAATAAACACTCCAGAGTATAATACTCCCGTGGGGCTCCCTTTTTTCCCGAACTTCAAAAATAACATATTGTATGTAAAGCAAATACTGGTTTATAACACTTCATTTTCGAAAACTTACCCATATTTCAAGTAATTCGTTTTAACATTTTTGGGCCAAGAAAATTCACCAAATATTATTTGGCCATCCCGTTCTATAATATCTCGTTTGTTTATATTGTATTGCCGCAACAAACTCAAAGGATCCGCCATTTTTTACTCGTATTTGTTTTAGATATCTTTTGTAATATTTAATTATTTTAACACTTTTTCACATGTACGATTTGCTGGCACATTAAACAGTATTTCACACAACTTGTTTATAATTTTTTTCCGTTTATTTATAAATTATTACGTTTTTTTTACTAAACCTTTCTATTGAAAGAGATGCAATTGCTAATATTTTTTTATTTTTCGTTTGACAACAGCCGTCAACGTGTGGTCGTTGACTAACTCTGGTTTAATAATAGCTGTGTTCAGTATACATAGCAAAATAAATAAATAAGCACGATTTTATTGTGAAAGAAATCGCTAATGTAATAAATAGCCATAATGCGGTATATTAAATGGTATAAAATAATATAATAAAGGTGTTGTGTATTCATTATATCGTTTTCAGTAGTTATCACTCTTATTTTTCAATTTTGTTCTTCTGTTCCTTATAGATAGAAATCTTTGTACTTTTCATTTGCTTTGATTACCTACAACACTAGTTGGTTGTCAACACTGTTGCAACGTTAAAATCAGCTGATGAGGAACGATAAACAATTTGTCATTGATATCCAAATATGGCATCTCTATGCACTTTGTCGGTGTTTCTCTTTCTCCCGCACAACATTTAATCAAAAACAAAAGAAAAAAGAGAAAACTCACTTTTGTTTCTCTCTCATCTTTATGAAATTCCTATAAGAAATGTCAAGATTTTTTGTTGGTTTTTTTATTTGAATAATCGTGCATGTGTAAATTCATCTTTGCTTTCTTCAAACGCAAAGAAAACGAAAAAATGCTAAACGAATTAATTAAATGATAAAGAATATATAACAAACAAAATTTGTACAAAATTACAAGTGCTAAAGTTTGCTATGGTCTAAAAAGTGTCAAATTAGTTAATAAGTTTTAAAAACATAATCTCTTTTAAATAGGTTTTATACAAGTAATAAAAAAACGAAATAAAACAGAATATAAAAGAGTTGTGTGAACATCATGGGTCAGTCGGCAAGTAAAATTGGTAAGTTGCTTCTCCATTTATCATTTTTCATAAATTTTTTCATTCTTTCTTGTCTCCTTTTTATGTGAAAAAGTTAGTTAAACAACTTTTCATTGTTTTTGGGAGTTTTTTAGACAAAACTTATCGAAAAATATAGCGTTTTTCATTGCCTTAATTATAGTATAATTTGCGGCACATTTTTTGTTGTGCTTTTCTTTGCATGCATCATCATGCACCTTTCAGTAATTGGGTGGGTGGTAGTGCAGTTGTAATGTATCTCCATTGTTGTTGTTGTTATTGTAGCGTGAGAAAATTTTATTAACTGCCTAAACAATGACAAAGTTGCCATACTATTGTGTTTCACAATACTGGGAGTATTCCATATAATTTAAACACAGTAGTTAGAATATGTTTAAAATAACAAAAGAAAAAGGAAACATAAAACTGCAATGTAAACAAATACCTATTTTGCCTTTAAAAGATCATATACAATTTGATGTACATACTTTTAAACATACTTAAGTATAATGAATTTACTTCAAGACTTGCTAAAGACGGGTGCTTAGGCGTTCAGCTGCCTTTGTGCGACATGAGACATCTTTTATGTCCCTTGGGGATTCCAATCGATAGCATTCCGGTTTATTCTACTCAGGATCCTACGGAACGTGTCACTAATACAACGGGATTCAAGGCGTTTTTATTTCAACATTGAGTGGGTAATAGATTATTATGGTCCATAACCGTTGGTTGTTTATGGCGTTCAATCCATAGGGTTTTATGAAGGCACCTTTTCTAATTTGGCAAATATTTATAATACAAAAAAATCTCTCCGTGCTCCGCACAGCTTGCACAGAGTTACTAAAGCTGCAGATACATATGTTATGTGCTAGCTAAAGCTAGTGAGAGTCTAGGAAAGACATAGTCTAGTTTAAGTCACATGCCTGAGTACTATTAACCTATTACAATTAATTTTTTTGCCATGAAAAGCTTCTCAAAAATCTGTCGTTCGGAGTCGACTTTAAACAGTAGGTCCCGCCACTTATGTATAAAATTAACACACACAACATAAGTGGTGTGAGAAGCTAGGTCGTAATCCTGACTGAAGGGTTGTAATGGCCAAGTATGTATGTATGTAATTAATTTTTTAAAGTTAATCTTCCGGAATCCCAAGATTATTTGAGCTATACAACTAATTGGGTATCTTAGTGCACCCCTTGGACCATTTGTATATAGTGATATATGGAAATATTCCCATATTTTTAAGAAATGGTCCTTAAACCTCTACAGAAATTTGAAGCAAAAAATTAATTTTATTTGTCGCCCTATTTTGCGCTGTTAAAAATTATTGTTGGTGCCTTGGATTTTTTTTATTTTTCCTTGTTCCTTTTGAAATTTAAAACTTTATATTAATATCGCTTAACGCTTGTCGCTTATATTGTGTCTTTATATATTGACATTGTTATTGTTACTTTCTCATATCCCTTAATTCTTATACCAGCCTGTTTATCTAAAGAAATGCATTCATATGATCTTTAAGGATATTCTCATGCATTTTTGGCAACAAATCAAACTAACTCCGTATTGTAGCTGAAGGATAAGTAAACACATGGTTCGTTTTATTTTAAAATAATTTTTCTTTTTAAAGGAAAACCTAACGGAGCAATAATATCCAGTCAAACCAAGTGTGTTGCAGTGTAAATTCCCCTATTCGTTTGAAATGCTATACATAGATTAAACGTATTTCTCCCTAAAAATATAAATAAATATGTTTTTCCAAAATAACCTCGCACACACAGAGGAGGAGAGAGAGAGAGACACTATAAGATAATCAAAAGTATCATATGCTTTGCACACGTATACTTGAACAAAAATTTAAAGACGAAGCCACACATGTAACCACCGGGTTCATGGCATGGTATTGTAGGATATTTGGAAGTATTTATGTTCATGTTTATTGTTACCTGTGTAATGTTAATAGTTTACCTGTAAATGTTCTACAGGAACATGGTATGCTCTTCTTTTAAATGTTAGAAGTACAATATCACCATGACTTTCCATACAAACTTAGACTTATTGGGCTGGGATTTTTTTTTATTAAATTCTTTATTCCGTTGAGTTGTGTATGACTTTGTCAATGTTTTTCCTTTGACTATAAAATCTTTCGCTATTCAATCTTTAGATAGGTATTGTTAATTGTTAGTCCTTTTCTATCATGTCCCTGTGACATTTATTCCATTTTATTTTATTATAGAATTTATTTTTTAAATAGAGAACCTTTTTCTTAAATTAAAACTCAGTTTTTTTTAAGATTTTTTCTTCTTGTCTCACATAATTATGTTTTTACTTATTCAATTAGAAACAGGTATACTTCTTCTTTATCAAGACAAAATTATAGGGATAGCAAGTGTATTGTGTTTAGTCTAGTATTGTGTATTGTCTTTTTCCTATTAAATTAAAACTGACCTATTTTTAAGAGCCTAGGCAGTTAAATTATAGAAGTTTTATCAAAAATTAAAAACCTCGTTTTTATATTTAGAACGAGTTTCATAAAACCAAATACGTAACGTTATGTAACGTTTCGCCATTTTTGGATTCGAAGGTACAGAGAGGGTCAGAAGAAAATGGATAATATTTAGAAATTTTTTGTAATTTTTTTTTTTCAATTTTAAAAACTGGCAATGCAACAATTTTAAAATACCAAATAAATATAATTTAATAATGTATAGTTTTTTTTTTATATCCATTTGACGCTCACTGTATATGCTATCAAACTTTTACATTGGGGTTCCCAAACGAAAAACAGATCCAGTTGCATTTGGTAAGAATTCTAGAATTTAAATTTACACTATTAAGATAGTTCTGTAGAAATTGAAACAAATTTATAATCAGAAGGTAAAATACTCAGGATATATGACGGCACACTCAAAACTTCCTAGTCAACCTGTTCTTATCAAAATTACCTTCAGAATTAAAGCTAGTTTTTCGCTTGGTTGTAATGCGGAAAAAAGAGTTTAATGATCAATTAGCCCCACGTATTGATACAGTTCATTGGCTATCAAGATTATACAATTTGGCTCTACTAGATTTTATTTTTGTTGCAATTCGACGAATTTTTAGTCTAAAAGACAACATTTACATGAAATAATCTTCAAATAGTAAATAAATGGAGATTCATTTATCACACTCCCTCCTCCCCCAACAAAATTTCATTCACTTTTGCAAATTTCCAAAATAAAGTTTGAGAAACATCAGGCACTTTACTGTCCTGATACAACTTAATTCTGCTCTTAGTAGTCTGGTCAATGAATATACACAGACTTGAGATACCTTACAATGGCGCAGAGGAGTAGGGAG
Organism: Sarcophaga peregrina; assembly: GCA_014635995.1. Classification (NCBI taxonomy): domain Eukaryota; kingdom Metazoa; phylum Arthropoda; class Insecta; order Diptera; family Sarcophagidae; genus Sarcophaga; species Sarcophaga peregrina. Next base: position 94,328,195 of record CM025789.1, read on the forward strand.
ATCGCAGAAAATGATGCCTGTTATTGTCTGGCACTTGGAAAATATTCTTAGTAACCCAGTATTTATTGATGGAATGTGTCTAGAAAAAGGTGATTATAAAACTTTCAGGTTATTTAAAAATTATAATCAGGAGTTATAAATAACGGCGGAGATCTAAGTGCTGGGATTCAAATAAACTATGCTTTAACTTATTTTATTGATCGCGTGTTTCCTTTAAACTTTCCAATAGTTAATTGCATAGGCCAAATCACTGATTTTCATTATACATTACACATTCGCGATAATTAAAGTAACAACATCAGACGCGTCATTGATATCAAAATTCCAAGAACTGGCTCAAAATTGATCGTAAATGGCTTTTAAACTATCAGAATATAAACGTTACAGACATTTTCAACCACATGGCTGGAGTTTTCATATCTAACGGAGAAAAATTCTAAAATATGTCGTATTTTCTATTTGCCATTGTCCTTAAAACATGTTTGAGCTAAGCCACTATAAATTTTTAAATAATTTTTCTTACTTTTAATGCACCCTGGATTTTTTGTTTCGCGGCATTGGTAATACCTACTGTAGTACTAATAAATCAAAAATTTGGGTGAAACAACAGTTTGGTTCCGTTCCTGTGGCATTCAAATTTTGTGTGATTTTTTAAGATTTTCAAGTCTTATAACACTCATAAGCCGAGTTTATAACCCAGATGATTAAACTATAACAACGATCAAATTTCATTATGCAACAGCAATGCAGCTGGTCAAAGGATACGCGCATGCGCGGAAATACAATTTAATTTGAATTTAGCCAGGGAACGGTAGCAAGGAAATAAAAATTCATTTATGAATACTTCATATCTATTCATCAACCTTTAATAATAAAAAAAGTACCCGAAAATGAAGAATTATAAAACCATTTAAATTAAAAATATTGTAAACATATGGTGGCATATTTCTTCCCCATTTGCTGGCCCCAGTCGATAGCAGTCGGTCAGTTAGTAGTCAGTAACTTACAGGTAAAAGTGATCGAAATATATACATACATAATACTTACAAGCATACATACCTATATACATAGTTAATTAAATGCATATTATGCGCAAATAATTGTGTACATTGAGCAAATGTTATAAGACAGACCTCCCTTTTCTGTTGTTTTTGTTTTTTCTCTTCATTTTGACTGAAGTCGTCTTTCTCCACTCAGAAGAGCCAGACATGAACGCAGATGGCATTTGGTACTGTTCTTGCCTTTTTGCCATTCCATTCTTTTTGTTGTCCTCAAAAGAAATTTGCCAAAAAAAAAAAAAACTAAATAAAAAGTACTGAGCAGACTTTTGTAAAGTTTCTTTTGTTTTCAGTAGTTTTTTTTTTAACTAAGAAATCATAATTGTTGTCCTCCACCACTTGGTAACAAGATCTACAAGATTATTAAGTTTAGTTTTAATATTTGAATACAAGTAAAATATTTTTGTTTTTGTTTATCTTTCGTTTTTAATTTAAATGAAAATGATGATAATGTGTGCATATCCTTATATTTGTTGTTTGTCTTCTTGTTGTCTAAATATGTGGAATGCATATTCATTTATGATGCCATTCATTTACGTATGCCATATCCTGTATGTGTGCATGTGTATTTTTGGTATTAAGCAAAACTACAGCATCCTGTGACGGCCTCCGGGACAGCTGTTATTAAAGAAACAAAATAAAACCACTAAAACTGTTTAACTAAATTATTCGTTTGTTTGTTGTGAATGCATATGCAACATACCACCGCTCATTCACTCACAATTAATAACGAAAGGAGCCCAAAATACATACATATACTCTTTTTATTTGCAGCCTTACTTTATATATGCTTCTTATATCCATCCTTTCTTCCTTCCTATCTATCTTCCTTCGATAACTGCGAAAAAAAAACCATCAAACAAAATTATGAATAATTTCATTTTCAATGTTCCCCGAAATGCATATGCAGCGATAATCGCACCAGTATTCAGGGCAGCAATAACCAAGCAGTCAAGAAAACTACCCCTCTAAAGTTATATTGTGTGTATATGCCATTCTAGAGTTATAAGGGCATAATTACAATTGTAACGAAAGGCTATATTGTCTGTCACCAATATGTTCTATAATATTTCTTTTATCGATTTTCTTGCCAGAGAGGCTTTAGAGAAATTGTTATCAATTTTATAAATTTACTTTAATAATTGTGTATGCAATTTATGGCTAGTTATCGTGTTATCGAGTATCGGAAAACCAATATGTATACATATGAACATACAAATGTATGTATTTTGTCGAATACCTATGTCATACCTATAGATTTAAATTTAAAATATTTTAGTACAATCCCCTTAGCGTGAGTGACTCACGCATATCTTCTAGGCTTAGAAGATATCGAAATTTATTAATAACATCAATCCTTTTCGTCCTTATTTAGGTAATTTTTCCAATTATTCTTCATATTTCAATCTTCCTTAAGGTCCTAACAGGACTAAGAACAATCGAGTACTTCGATCCTAGTCTCCATTAGTCGTATTTTACAAATTTTGGAGCGTATTTTTTTTGTGAAAATTCAAATATGGGCGAAAAATGCTCCTTTTTTATATAAAATTTTTTCAAAATTAATCCTATAAAAAGTCACGTATTTGTAAGGATTTTATCCTTTATTTTGACAATTTTTTATAAAAGTTCTCGAGTGCTGAAAGCATATGGCAACACTTGGTAAAAACAAATGAAAAAAAAAAAAAATAAACATTAATTACGAATTCATGGAAAGAACTTGATATTGCTATGACTGTTTGATAAACATGTTGCTCATTTTACATTATCAACACAATTCTAGTGTCAATTGTGTTTCTCTCTTTTTCTCTCTCCTCACAATAAAATTACTTTCTTAACGTTACCTATACTCCTTTTTTATCGATAATTCATTCGATTTGTTTACCCTCATCATTTTGTTTGTTTTTTTTTTCATTTTGTTTTTACGCTTGTAAGTATGGATGTGTGTGTATAAACTTATTGTATGTAGTCCTTTTAATATGTTTGCAAAAATTGAAACAACAACAAAATGTTAAAAGCATATCCAGGTGTAAATTTAAATGCCAATAATGTCTACACGCTCATCATTATTTTCTTACCAATACTGCTGATAACAACAGCACGTAAAAGGGTTTCAATTTTTTGCTTTTTTTTCCTCTCTCTCTCTTTTAATATCAAATGACAAAAATCGTCAGCAAACAGAAGAGTATAGGACAGAGAAACCAGGTTGCTATTCAACGACAACTGTAAAGTTATTATATGTTTTTGTTGTTGTTGTTGTTGTTGTTGTGTTCAATGCAATGCATGTATTTGCTTTTATTTATTTTTTGCTGTTTAAACACTGGTCGTGTGCTAGACAGACGTGTGTTTAACCATTTAATTCCCGATTTTATTGTATTTGTTTGGTTTTATAGACACGTTGTTTATGCTCTTTTTTTTCGTAGAGAACTATTGATTATTTTCGTTGATAATTTTAAAGATGTTTTTAAGGGTTTTATTTAAATTTATCATAACGCTTAGCGGTCAGGCGTTATAAGAAAATCTGAGTTTATTTACACTTTTTGTTTTGCAGTCAAAAGTAATATATTCTAAAAAGATTGTATAGATGTTATCGATAAAAATGGATTTTAAAGAACATTTTTATTATTGAGTACCTCACTAAAAGACTTAATACAAACACCGAGTACATTTCTTAACAGATGACATAGTAACGTGCTAGGACTTTTAAAAGTTCACCAATCTCCTGCATATTTAGAAAATCTTGATTAATGAAATTGAAACAAGTTAAACGAAATTAGCTTGTTTGTGATTTGCCAACTAAAGATTCGCAAGCTAGGGATTACCCAGTTCCCAAACAGTTCATTCCTATGGCTTCTAATAAGCCCTCAGAAAGAGGAACAATTTGGGACAAATTTGTCCTTCGTCTGGTCAAATGTCATCCATATCATTATCCTCATAGTACTTGCGTATAGAAATCAAACTGCTTGAAACAGTGTTAATATTCGTATCGAAAATCTCTAGGTCCTCGCCATTTTTTACGTGATAGTGGTAGACTGAAGGTTTTTAAAGGTCCTGTTACTGTTCTCAAATTCTGCAGTTTAACTGTTTGACTGCTAAGCGATCCAGGTGAGAACGTTCGAAAACTGCTGGAAAACTGCGATTAATTATTATAATAAAAAATCTACAAAATTCTAAAAAGATTTAAACAGCAAGACCTTCTTTTGATTTTTATTTTCGCTTTTTAATTAAATTTTTACATTGAAATTCGCAGCACAATTCCAATTTTTGTAACAGTCAAATAGTTAAATTCAGTGTTGCCAATTTTTTTTCAAAATTTCCCGTCAAATTTGGCTTTAAAAGTCGCCAAAAATCGCTAAATTAAATTTTTAAACCGTCAGAAACCCGTCAAATAAATAGTTTAAACATTTTATATTAACGTTAAATAAAATAAAATGTAAATAATTAAAATAAAATGTAAATAATTACACATATTTTTTATTGAATTGTTTTTTCAATTATGTTTAATGATTTACAAACAAAATTTGGTATTTTCAAAAATATAGTGTAAGTCTTCAGGATTTTCGTTTCGAAACTTTTGTGGGTACTGAGATGCCATAACTTTTTAAAAAGAAAATTCAATTTAAATGTACATTTTGAAATTATATTCATATAATTTTTGTTCTAACAATTTCATCTTTTCTTGTCATGTATACTTAATTCCGTTTTTTACGGTATATACGTTCCAGAAAAAACCGTGTAATATAAGTCATGAAGTACATAGAAAAGAAGGGGATTGGTTCCATATCCTTCAAAAAATGTAACAACAAAATAATTCGTAGGAAAAAACTGATCCGAGAGTCTTTATAAAAAACTGAAAGAATTTTTTATAAGCATTAATGCATATTTAATTTCATAAAATTGAAAGCGATTCTAACTTTATAAAAAAAGTAACATAAATTTAAAATTATTGTAGTTCAGGAAGTCAAAAAATTAATATAAGCTGATTAACAAATGGTACAAAATCATCAAAAGTTCATAAATAAAAAATTAAAAGCAGTCAATGTGATGATGAAAATAACAGAATTCTATTTGCTATTATCATCGGATTTCATACGTATTCGCTTACGAAATGTTGGTTCAGAACAACTCAAACAAGATTATCATTTTCAGTTTCGGATTGGACAGGACTGCGTTTAATAACAAAATCGGTTATTAGCCGTTGGGATTTAGTTTGAAGGCGCCGTAGGTAGTGTGTTGCCTTATTAGACTGAAGTCCCGAGTTCAAACCCCAGGTCAGACAGCAAAACGAAAATATTTCTTCGGCGACTTCCTCTCAGCAGCTTTCTGGCAATAACTCTGAGAGTAAATTCTTAAAAACTGTAGTTCGGAGTCGACTTTAAACTGTAGGTCCAGTCACTCATGTAAAAAATTAACGCACACTACATAAGTGGTGTGAAAAGCTAGGTCGTAATCCTGATTGAACGGTTGTAATGACCAATTATGTATGTCTTTGTATAACTCATAGTAATGAGCCATACAAGATTTTGGATTACGTTGAAATTTCCATAAACTTTTCTTAACTGTGCTATACCAAATATCACCGTGTAAAAACAGACTTAATTTTATTTTCTAGACCATGCTATTACGGAATCAGGTGTACTTACTTTTTTTGGTATTTTTTCTTTTTTCAGCCTTCTTATTTGAAGCACAACACTTTAAGCTTTACGTTCAGTTGAAATAGATTTCAACTTTACGTTTTCTATTTTTGCTTTGTACTCTTTTTGCTAACCGTTATTCGACTCTCGAATTGCATTTTTTCTAACTTGTATCATATAATTCAACCTTGGAAAAAAAACGCTAAAAATCGCTAAAGCGCTGTAAAAAACTCAAGATTTCCCGCTAACCGCTAAAAGGCATTTTTTCCCATAATTGGCATTGCAAAAACGTCAGATTTGACGGGAAAAACGTCAAATTAGCAACAGTGGTTAAATTCGTCGGTGTACAAAATCTGAGCGCCTAATTCTCCAGCCGTCAGATTGTTCCTAATTATTTCGAATGGATTGGACTGCGTAGGAACCGCCATAACGTCCTGAAACGTTTTATATTTTTCAGTTCATCGTTAGAGTAAGATTATATGGCAATTCGAAAGATCTTCCCTCTCCATTGATATTGATAGCGGTGGAATACCCAAGAGCAACATTGCTTCTTTTGTTCAATGGTTTTCAGTCAAAATTACTTTGAAATTAATTAAACAACTGGAAATATCCTTGTGGGTATACGTTAAGATTTTCTTAATTAAAAAATATTAATAAATTTTTGAACTGCAAGAAAAAGAAGAAGAAGGAAAAATTGCAATCCTATTAATTTTATTCAAAATTTACTTCCTTTTTCCGTTTCCTTTTGCAAATATTTATTTAAAGAATTCTGCACATATGCATGCTTTTTTTTAAGTCTCGTCTCCACTACACGCCTCTTTTCTCCACATACACACACACATACACACGCACTCTCAATTCATCTTATTTAGTCTCGTTTCATCTCATTTATCCTTTGGCTTCTGTTTTTATTAATTCTGCTCTTGTTTAAAATGTTCGTGTATCTTGGCACACTTATAGCATATTTTATCGTTGTTGTTGCTTTTTATTTTGGCATTTCATTGCACCTTTTGTTGTCTTGAAATTCTCTTATTTTATAAGTTCAGTTCTATCCTTCGTAAGGACAATCTGTCTCTTTATTTTTAATATATTTTTGTTGTTATTGTTGTTGGTACTAACACAACGAAACAAGGTACAATTACGATTACAATCATTAACACACATACATAATCGACACATGCATAGAGACTCCTCTCATAAAAGGCACAATGATAGGGAGGACAAATGTCGTCATCAGATATCGTTTGCAGGGCATATCAAACATCTGCCGTCTTTCTTCTACACTTCAGGGTAAGATGCTCATACTCGTTGCATTAACTATTTGAATTTATTGCGATGAGAGTGAAATTATGTCGATGGGGAAGCCAACTCTGATAGCATCTCAATTTTAACGTTATAGACCCACTAGAGTCGTTAGCCTGAGAGGGTGTTTCTCTTAACTCTTGTATAATTTTGCTGTAGAAGAAGTAGAGAAATGGTATACGTGGAGGGGCCTTCCATCAATCCATATCAGTGTCGTTCATTATTGACATTCCACAATCACGGATGATCTTTCTTGAGGGATCCGATTGAATATCTGGGTGTCACGGTGAATAAAAAACACTCCCTAGGAACATACATCTTGAATTACCTACCATTTGGTGATTAATTTCAAATTCATTACTGAACTAAAAAATAGAAGATGTTAGGAGACATTTTGTTGTAAAGTTCAAAGGTTTTCCCTTGTTTTTCTTTTAATTTTTCTTCCAATTTTTTCTATTTTTGTAGTTTAATCAAACTTTTCAATTCTGTTAACTTAATAGACTCCGTTAACATAACATTCGCTGTAAAAAAAATTAATATGTAAGTTTTATAGCTAACTTCAAACAAATGCTGTCAATTAGCGTGAAGAATGGAGATTAACTTCGAGATGGGCTATTAAGTATGGTTTATCGACAGATCCAAACTAGAAAGTAAAGGGACGGACAGATGTTATAATTATTGGACTCTGGTTTAGGAAATCGATTTCAATAGGTGTCTATCCGACAATTCCCGGCATAAATTCATGACGATGGAATAGGTCCATGACATTGTTACCATAGCAGAATATGGATATATTCTAGCGAAAAGACAAACAACTCTTAATGCCTTTGGGGAACTGTTATATTGAATTAGGAACCTTTTAATTAAGGAAATGATATGGCGAACTGTCTATAAATTTTCATGATTTCACACCAATAACGAATAAAGCAACTGTCAAATTGATTCCTGGGTAATTCATTTTTTTTTTTTGATTCACAGTAGCTACTCCGATAATTAAAAAACCGCTTATAATGTCTTCGACAATATTTTGCAATAGAGAAATTGTCCAATTAAAGATCTTTCGCCTAATAAAAAAAAAAAAATTTAAAGAAATGCTTGATATAACAGATTTTCCGTATCAGTTATACTAACGCAGTTTTGATCTCAGGATTGTAATCTTCTTTGCTACTCTTGTAAGAGAATTACAAAAGAAAATATTTACGCATTTGACCTTAATAAAGATAATAAGAAGAGTATCAAATAATTTTGTACATCGTTAGTACAACCATACAATATTCCCATCATTAACTAAGCAGTAATAGCAATGACAGGACCGAACAAGAAATATTTTTTAAAACAAAATAAAGAAGTTCATCAACCACCAACTGAGCATTTAAGTATTATTCACAACTAAAGCGACTCCAGAAAGAAGTACAAATTTATAAAATCAACCAAAACTAAAACTAAAAATACTTAAAAAATATTCCATACTTCTCTCTCTCCCTCTGAGCACAAAAGAGAAAGATTCCATACTTCTTATGACTCCCCCCAAAAAAGATAAAAATAGCAGATCATTATTATTCCATGGATATACTTATTACTCTGTGTAACAGTATTGATGCGAAATTTGTTTCACTACATTCATTATACAACGCTGTGCTTTAGTGGTGGCAATAATGCAATGGCATTATGATATTTGCAATTTGTACCACTGCTTCCTAGACATCATCATTAACAACAATAGCAGCATCAACATCGTTCATACAGCATGACCTGACATCTGCAAAAATCCCAACAACATCACAACATACGCAGATAGCGCAAGGAGAAAACTACAGCACTACACCTTCAATTTCAAATTGAACATCTTAAAACAACATGAATTCTTTTTGTGTGAGTAGTTTGTAAGGGAAGCTAAAAAGAGAAACAAAAACAAATAGATTTTCTCATACTCACACTCTCACACATTTATACTCTTTCATTCATTCACTCAGAATAAAATTCTAGACATTGAGAGACCAAACACAAAGAGTTTATAATAAAGAGAGAAAGAGAGACAAAACTGAAATAAAACTGCATTAAAATTGGGATGAAAGCAAAAAAAAAAACGTAATCAACAGCTGCAATTTAACAACTCTTGTACATATTGTAGAGGCTTGCTTAGGCATAAAGTCAGTACCCTAAAAACTGAATTCGTTTCGAAAAGAGTAAATAGAAAAATTATTTATTATATGTACAAACATCATAATTGGTCATTACAACCATTCAGTCAGAATTACGGCCCTTCTTATGTTGTGTGTGTAAATTTTATACAAGAGTGACGGGTTCCTATAGTTTAAAGTCGATTCCGAACGAAAGATTTTTAAGAAACCTTTTCAATTTTATTCGCCAATAAGAACTCATTTCGTGACGTAAAAATGATTTTTAACTTTAGTTCAATGTATGCCTTCCTTATGAGCTCCAAAAGGAAATTATAATTGAAATAAATAACAGTAATTTAACTAAGCTTTCATATTGACGGAGTTTCATATTATATTAAATCTACCATTCAGTAAATTATCACATGCCTTCCATAGACCACAGTGATAACCTAGGATAATGTAATTACATATTACATTCATCGAGAAAGCTTAAATACTTTGAAGCATGAATATAGTCTTCTCTTCTACATTGAAGATCAAGTCTCTCATCAAGTCTCAAAAAAAGAAAAAAAAAACTAATATTTCTCCCATAACAATGTAAAAACGCAATTTTTTTTCTAAAGAAAAAAATAATAAAATTTTCCGAAACGAATTAATTCTCTTAAATGTCTGTGGCATTGCTTTTCTAGTTGAGGGACTTTTGCGGCCTTTATCATTGCATTGTTGTATTGAATTTTTTTCTTGTGTGCGACTTTTATTTCATATGCTTGTATCTGTCTGTCGGGCTTGTGTTCGTTTCTCAAACAACAACAAAAACACCTTTTATAATAATAGGGTATGTGGAATCAAATAAAAATCTACCTAAGGTAACATAAAACAACTGCTCCTGTTGTTTTCGTGTTTTTTTTTTTTAATTCTACAAACACAATGTTATTTACGTTTGGCCCAATCAGTGTTGCCATTTTTCATTTTTTTAATTAAAATTTTATTTAATTATGACGTACATAAATAATAATAATAAATTTTAAGGATTTAATTTGTTTTTATAATGAAAGTGTAATATTATAGAAACTAGAAGAAATAAAATAAAAAAATATCGGGACATCCCTTTATTCATTATATTTGATCTGAAGTGTCATTGATTGAGAGAAAGGCTTGCCATTTACGAATATGAACCGTTTTACAACAAAAGAACGTGTACAACTGCTTAAAACTTACTACAAAAGTGGTGATTTTTCGAACATTACTCAGTCATTGTTGTCGTCAAAATCGATCTACTGTGCAAGTAATTGGCAAAATACAGATATACGCACTGCAGAATATCATATCTCTTAGTAAAAGTGTGGTGAATAATTCGAATACTAAGCAATCTGGACTAACTTATGGCTCAGTGTGTTATATTTGGCGTTTAGCTTTACATTTCTATCCATATAATATCTAACAGTTAAACCCAGATATGTTAATTCTGTGCTAGAGCAACAGTCTTTCAATACTGATTTTTCGAACAAAATCGTAAAGTCAACAAACAAAATTGTAGCAGAAGTGATGGTGGAAAAGTCATTGCATGTCGAAAAAAATTACTTTGTCAGCGGTCTGGTGGTGTAATTCGGGTGTATTTTTGAAAAGAAGAACAGTTACTGGTAATTTACTGCTATTATAACCGACTTTGTTATCCTGGATTATGACTTGTGCCGTATGTGGTTTAAACAAGATCGTAGCACCAGCCACTTACCACGACTGAATTCGTGTTCGCTGCATGCGAAATTTCCAGAGAGAGTAATTAGCGATTGTATTTCATAGGTTATTTTGTCCCTATTTTCTAACCAATTTTTATTTACTTATCTAAAGGAAATTATTTTACAATAATTTTATAACTGCGGCAACACTTAACACTCATCACTAAACACCAACACATACACTCACACTTATGCTGTTATACAAATTCTATATTTAATTTATTCTCTTTCTCTCTCTCTTTGTTTGTTTGCCCAATTGCAGATGTGTTTGTAAACGTTTGTGTGAGATTCGTGCATAAAGTTTTTATTTTGCTTTTTGAAATTGTACAACAATTTAGTTGAGGTCGTTGTTTGTGAATTTTAGTAATCAGTTATAATTTTCACGTCACAACGTTAAGATCGTTGACTGGTTGGCCGGTTCCTTCGTTGAGCACTTTTCTTTAAACAAAACAAAAAAACGGTCGGTTATAAAAGTTGCTCGACACAAAAACCATAATTAAGGGATTATAACAGAATACAAGGGTTAATTAGAAAAGAAATTGTCGGTTTTAAACCTTATATAGAAATACACAAAATAAAATCGTTAAACAAAACTTGTAAGGATTAGCGATAAAAAAAAACTATAACTTTTTCAAAATGTATTGATAAATAAGAGACTGTGTTTTTAATTGATTACCATTGGAAAGTAGCGTTTTTTTTTTTGTTTAAAAAGAAGCGCTCAAATAAATTTAAATTTTTAAAAAATATAAAGAAAATAGTTTTGAATTTAAAACTATTAAAAAGTGCTGAAAAAAATATATTTTTTGTTGACATTTTTGTCCTAAATTTGGTGCACTCTTATAATTTTGAAACATAAAAATATGGGTCTGACAGAAATACCAACAACCTATGTGGCTCAGAATACTGGTGGCGGCCATGTTATGGTTATGGAACAGCATCATCACCATCATCATCATGTCGAACATCATGAAAAGGATAAAATGAGTAGTAAAAAGAAAATGCATCTGCTGAAAAAGATTAAAAAACGTTTCGGATTAGGTTAGTACAACCAACTTCAATTTAAATAAAATAAATTAATGAAATATGTAAATTTTACACATTTTGCATAATTTAAAAATATCATTTTGTTTTCATTGAGTTGAAAAAAAGTTCGTCCTAAATGAGTTCAGAAATGAAACATCTTTTTTATGTTTGATACCAAATATTTGTCCATATTTTGATGGTTAACATTTTAGCATTTTTGATGTCAAGCCATTATATCATCACTGTAGAGCTTTTGATCTAAAAAACTAATGCTATTACAGAGATCAGAGCAAATATGCATCATTATGTCCTAATTAAGGTCTCTCAGTGTCTGGCGAGACATTAAAGATGTGTGTGGTTTAGTGCTCTCACGATCGTACACAACATATTTCCTGTTTGTCAATTCTGGCCGTTAATTCCTGATGTTAAAAATGAAAAATTTCCTTCCAATTTCTTTTCAAAGAGAAATTCAGTCTATTAAATCGCTGCAACAACGAGTTTCTTTGTGTTCTCAGCTTTTACAAATGCTTGATAACTGTTTAGTAATAGATGCCTAGTTCCCTATAGCATCGTTGCTTATGAACTGGTCTTTTTCAATTTTTTTTTCATGATTACGTGCCCTTTTTAGAGATTGAATAACCACACCGAGGTGGAGTTCCTCTGTAGCGGAAGGAACTAAATATATGTATGTACATATGTATATATTTATCTTGTTTCCGTCTTATTAGTTTTTAACTCCAGTTTTATTGAATATCGTGATAAAAAAATTGTAACCATCTCTGTTTAATCGCATTACCAAATATTAGATTGGGAAATAATTTGAATTTCCTGGTTCAATTTACTTTTAATTTGGTTGGATGTAAAGCCTCAAATTATTTTTAATACAATACGTATTATTTATGTGTTTAAAACCGTTGTTTTACCTATTTTTGCCCTTTTCTAAAATTTCTTTTTTTTCACAATATGTATCATGCCACACGCTATTTAACCATTAATATAAGAAAATAAATGCATAAACCTGCACAAACATGTACAAATTAATGCACAAACCAAATTTTTACAAAAAATTTCAAATGTTATCATGTCATAATTATTTTAACATTTTTTTTTTTGTTAATATTTTTTTTTATAAATAAACATGAGCATATAAGCGCAAACATTATTTAAGCTAACCAGGGGAAAATATTATTTAAGAAAAATACGAAAAAAAACAAAAAACGAAGATAAACAAAGACTTGAACATCTTAAAAGCATTTTAACAATTTACGCTTAAGCTAAGCAACAAAAAAATACTTCTTCCGTTGTGTTAAGAAATTATGGAAAAAAAAAGAACGCCGCACGTTTGAACCTTGATTTTTATACGCTCATCATGGTAAATGTGTGGCTTATGCCTGGGAAAATTTAACTTAAACAAAAACCATCAACAAGCAATCACTGTTTGGTAACCCGCAACCCTCTGCAACTTAGCGTTTTATGAGCAAAACATCTCTAAGATCTTAAGAGAACTTGGCATTATTGTTTACTGTAATACACATACACGGTACTCTCTGTTTACATTTATGTTGAACTGCCTGCCTGCCTGTGGCTCTCTAAAAATGCCCGTTTGTTTATTTGAGTTTGTTATTGTTAATGGTATTTTGCTACATAATGCTGTTGCTATATTCTTCTTAATCTCTTTCTTTCTCTTCTAACTACGACTTGAGACATAAAATCCATGCTCAACCCATTGTTATTTAATTGTGGCATCTCTCATCATTGATTAAATTTTCCGTATTTGTGTGTTACACCTTTTTATTGTTGTTATTTGATTTTGTTTAAAAAGTGTTTTAATTTTTTCCACTCACGTCTTTTCTTTATAATTTAGATATTTTATCTGTCTAGCTTTCTTCTTGTTGTTGTTAATCATTGTAAGAAAAGCTAAATGTTAAGTTTTATCTCTTTAACCTATAAGTAGTTGCACAAACAGAGACTGAGTGAGCAAAATATTATTATCAATGAATTAAGAATACAATAACCATGTTGTTGTTTTCTTATTTCATTTTCTGTTTGATAACAAAGAAAATAAAAAGAGTTGTTTTCTTTCATTAATTAAACGACTATCGTATGAGTAAGTCATTCAACATGAGCCTAATGTTTATGTTGTTATAAAACACTCAGAGAAATTATCGAAATGAAATCAACCCAGTTCATAAGGATTCCATATGCTGATGGTAATATTAAAAGACGTTACTGTATGCTTGAAGTACTGAAATTTCTGCGATCGATCCGTATTTTTTATAATGAAAATTCGAAGTGCAAGAATCCTTATCGATGGAACCAAATCAGAGATCAGCAAAGAATCGTTTTTCCGCTACTCATATGTACTCATGCAATTTTGAGTATGAGTGATTCAACCGAATTGAATTTCAACTACTCTGATTCATTTCTACTCGCTACAACATTGATTTATTAGTATAGGTTACAATGAGTATGAGTATAACGCTGACATCAAACTCATAACATTCGAAATATATTTGATTCATACGCCTACTCATTCTAATTCATAAATTTAAAAAAAATACTTATAATACTTATAAGTGATTCGAGTGTTTCGTATCATTCATCAAAATTTACAGGCTTTGTTGTTGTTGCATATACAAACAAAGAAGAAAGAAAAGACAAAGACAATAAGCAAAGCATAAACACGATCTTCTTGTGAGTATTGCAGTGATCGTACGCGAATTATACTTATTTTGTGGTTCGTGTAAATGTTAAGTAGAGACGAATCGAAGTCAATAACATCATGCGTATTGTTAAGTATAAATGCGACGAGTACTTCCAACTTTGTGTATGAGCATCATATTGAAATAAGTATGAATGCGTATAAGTATCAGAAATTATAAGTATGACTCGAATCTACGCATCGTTTTGAATATTCGTTGCTGATCTCTGAACCAAATCATAAATGAGCTGCTGATATCTAGTTAGACGATCACAATTATGAATAGAATTTCGAATCAGAATTTAATTGGAACTAGTATTCGCAATTTTATGCCAAATACAGTTTTTTAAGGATCCCATTTCAAAATCATTTTACTTTCTAAAATACGTACATCTAAACTTTTGCTTCAAACAATTTCTTTATTTCTTTTAGTGTAGCCTAACTTCTTGATCTTTATTGCTCTCTGTCTCTATATGTGTGCTTGATTTAATCTCACGAGCTCTCTTCTATTGCTTCTTCTTGAAATGTTTAATGAATATCTTTAACTTCTCACGGTTTACTTTTAACCCATATACTTACACTTTTTTGTTGTTACCATTGTTGTATCTTTTCTTTGTTTTTATTATTGCTTTTGCTATTGTTTTTTATTTTAAAATTTATTTATTAACATTTTATTGTTGTTGTTTATCATTTATGAGTAATTCCTCGCAAACTCTATTGGAATAAAAATGATTTTCCCTTTAAAAACAAAACAAAAATAGGGCTTTTCCTTTTCTTTACAAAACGTAATTAGTTTTGAATTTTATTTACAATTTATTTTTTTGCACTTCTTAGGAAATCATAAATCAATTATTAAATTGTTATCAAAATATTGATTTTGCAAAAGCAAACACACTTATCAGTTAATATTTTCGTTAAGAAGTTCTATTTTTTTTTATCGAACAGTGTAGTTAGTATGCCATCATCGTTGTGTCATTAGCGCATTGTTTTTTTCCCCCGTTTTTTAATAATCTTATGAAACTTCGAAAACTGGGGATTTACTGTGTTAGTAACTGGGCTTTTTGTTTAATATTATTTTAGTATGTGTTTACGTTTTTTTTTTCTTTTAAATTATTCTTGATAATTTTAAAAACAACTTAATTGATTAGTAATTGAGTTCATTATGTTAGATTTCATTAAAAGGCTCGTATTTACTGTCCATCTTCTTGATGGATTCGAATCTCTTATTGCAAATCCTAATACCATTCGTTTGGTACCAATTAAGTAATTAATTGTTTTATTATAGTGGCAAGTCACAATATTGAGCTAAAAAATTGTAATACAATGGGATTTAAAATTTAAATACTTTGTTCCTTTGTATTACACAAAATACATAAGCCCGTTTGAGTTAACGGCGAGTATAAATTTCGTTTAAATCATGACTTCTATGAGCTTTCACAAAAAAAAAAATTGGTATGATAAAATAAAATATCATTTCCATGTAATATAGCCTCAAAAAAATGGGATTTAAAGAAAGCATGTTATCGTTTATCGAAGCAATAGCGGAACTCTCTCAGAGTTTCTTTATATTTTTGCGATTTGTAAATCCTATAGTTCCAGATTCTTTACATGTGCCCATCTGAAAGGCTAGCAATTGTTTTATATCAAAATAACGGTATTAATTTTGATCATGTGGTAAGAGAGCTATGTATGTATATGTCATAATGTATGCACTTTTTAATTCGGTAATGCTATTTATCGATAGTTACTATATACTAAAGTATATTAGATGTTAACATTGTTTTCTTTTTTTAATTGTTCATTTCAAGCGATAAGATTTTAAATTATGCATTATGAAAATGTATGAACTTAATAGTAGAATGGAAATTGCGTCGTGACGATTTTTTTTAATTTTTTTTTTGCAATATAAAATTGCATTTAAAAATTGTTAATAGATTGATTATAGTAGTGAAATATATTTTGGTAATCGTTTTTTAATCGCTTAATCAAATAGTATATATTTCTAAACGAAATAGAGTGGGGATCTGTTCAATAATTTAGCATTGTTTTGTATTCGTTATAATTATTTGCTATTATATGTATATTGTCGTCGAAAATTTTTTTATAAAATTGTAAGAGATATGTTAGATAACCTTACGAATCATAATCAATCAAAAACTAGATTTTGATTTTTTTGGTGATACGTACTTTGGGATTTTCGACAACGATATATATATATATTTTTTTTACTACAGCTGACATTATTATAAGCTATTGCCATATTAGGAATTGTGCTGCTATTATTGTTGCAGTAATGAGTATAGTAAAGCATAGTATTGTTAACATTGTGGTGAAAGTTTTTTTTACTATGTACTACTATAATATAAGATACTACTGTTAATCCTAATATCCTAATCCTAATATCCTAATATATATTATAAATCCCTCTGTAAGTCTGTTTTTTTGATTGTTTGTTTGCCAATCACGCCTGAACTCTTGAACCGATTTTCTTGAAATTCTTTTAAAAAATTTGAACCAAAAGAAAAAAAATGGGACAAAGGGATAAAAAAGGGTAAAAATTAGTACTTTATCCATACCCATACCCATAAATTTTATGGATTTTAAAGGAATTTTTTACGATTTAGTTTAGTTAAATTTCCTAAATAGCTATTGGAGGTATTCTGTTTAAAAAGTTGGACCAAAAGGGGTCCAAAAAGAGGGAAAGTGACGAAAAACGGACAAATTGCATTCATTTATATTTAGGATTTAGAGTATTCAAAAAAGTGGGTTTCCGATACCGGATTTTTATTTATTATTATTTTTAGAACCCGCGCAACGCCGGGTACAATCTGCTAGTATACATATAATAATATTATTAAATGAGTATAATAAACATTATTTAAATTATTTAATATTCTAAATAAAAATAAAGAAATAAAGTTTTAATTAATTTAATAAAGTACCAACATAAAGCTGATGTTTAGCATTATTTTAAAGATGTTTTTGTTAATTTTTTTCTTTTCATGTTTTAAAAACCATCTGCCTTGTTTTATGGTGTCATTTGTTAAAACTAGGAAAAAAATGTTAAATGTTAAAACTTATTTTAGCCTTCATTTTTATTTTCCTATGTAGAATACATATGTATATACTACGTATATCTTTTAAACGCTTTACATAAGTCTTTATTTTTAATTTCAAATAATTGATATTGTTGTAATGGTTAACAGCTGCTCCTACATTTGTGTGTATGTATGTAGAAGTATACATTTATAAATATATAAGCCTGGATCTAGTAGAAACAACAACAATAAACATACCATATAATATCGACATTTATCTTTACGCACGCGTTACGCTTTTCCAAAATAACACACTTGAAATGACATGGAAAAATAATATGAAACAACATTATTGAAATTCCTTTAGAAAAACAAAATGAAAAAGAAAAAGAAAACCGGCCCTCATATATATAAAATAAAAATTTTGAATTTTGGAATTTTTATCTCACCTGCATTATTAGCAGGTATGTATTACGATCCAAGTATTTACAAGAAATTTGCAGCTGTTTTTTCTGTTCATTAGGTTTCTTTTTGAAATTCTTGAAATAAACACAAAATTACAACATTTGCTTCTCTCTTTTCTGTAACTTTTTATAATACAACACACACTCATAATTTACTATTTGGCAAAACATACCTTTTTTTGACTACATGCTGCCACTTAATTATACATTGAGATTAAGTTTATTTTATTTATTTTTTTTCTCTCGTAATTTATGTCAGTTAGTGACTTTATTTTATTTTTAATTTAAATAAATTAACATTAATTTTCATTGTTGTGGGAGCTGTTTAAAAGATACCTTATACAACATTTTGTTAACCAAATTAACACCAACGATTGACTTGAATTTTTAAATATGTTTTAACATTGTGGGAATATTTATATTTTGTTTGTTGTAATGATTCACCAAAAAAACTTGTTTAAATAATGGGTGATTTTTTAAGAGCTATAGAAAATTTTTCAAAAAAAGAAAAGCACATAAAATTCAGAAAAATGCATGAAATCTTTATTTGAATCGATGGTACGGTCCATATAATTTAATGTTTGAAGATTATTTCATGGAAATGTTGGCCGCGACTGCGCCTCAAATGGTCTATCTGCTTAGTTCAATTTTAGCATACTCTTTTCAACATTTCGGCTGACATCACATGCATAAATGCTTCAACGTTGACTTCCAATGCGTCAATTGAAGCGGGATTGTCTGTATAGGCATGAGCTTTAAAAATAGTCTAAAGGCGTTAAATCGCACGATCTAGGCGGCCAATTGACCGGTCCCGAATGTGAAATAAAATGTCCACCGAACTCGCCTCTTAATAAATCCATTGTTCTGTATTGCGGTAAGTAGTTCGGCTTCAATTCTTGCACCAGCTGTATTTTGAATGGCTTCACACCGCAGCCCAATTGCTGCGAACGGTGACGAATCGATAATTGATGGTCGTCGTTAACACTGGCCAATACAGCTGCGATATTTTCTTCAGTTCGTACTCTACGTAATGTCCAACAATGTAAATTTGGTGCAAAATTTGGTCACAAAAGCCCGAATTGCCGCTTCAGTGACCATAAAATGGAAGAACCGCGCGATGAACTTTCTTAAAGGAGCACTCATTTTGATAATAAATTTCAATGATTTGCAAGCGTTGTTCGATGCTTGACAGTGAAACAAAACACGCAACATGCGTGAGCTGTTTAAACCAGTGTTACCAAAAAGATAATAGCTAAAAAATCACCCTTTACAATAAAAAAATGTATATTTGTTTAAACAATTTTTGTTTAGGCCTTAAAAAATATTTATAAATTTTTAAAACACCATTCAATATTAGAATTTCTGATTAATTTTTTACAAAGATTAAGACAATATGGTCATACTTTAGATGCATTAGTCAATTTCTTCATTTGAGTAGGTGATTGGTTTACAATAACATGTCCTGGACTGTCTGTCTCTCGTTTCATGGAAACAACACATTTTGTAAAAATGTATTAGCTATAGTTGTAAGGGGCTTTTCTCATTGATTCCTTTGTCTTTTTCCAAGAAGAGGCCCTTAGCTAACTTTCTAATGATATTCACACTGCTACTATCCTTAACGCTTCTGAGGGTTGCAATACTTAATTATGGAATTGTTGTTATATTATGATCATGACAAAATTTAAGGTTCTATTATTATTTATTCAAATATTCCAAAAAAAAAAAAAATTATTCAAATGCCTTAAAAACTTGGACTTTATACTATGTTCAGACATGCACTTTTATTAAATCAATATTCGGTTTATTGAGAACAATATTTTTAGCGTTCAGATATATCATATACGCAAATTTATTTGACAGCTAGTAAACAAAACAATTGATTGCTTTTTTAATTTAATCGCGAAAATTAGTGCCTATAATATTTTTTAGAAAAAATGGAAAACAATTTAATATTGGAAAAGATATTGCTAATGATTAACCGAAACGTCGAGCTGTTGCGGTTAATAGGGACTACTTGTGACTCCAAAGTGACTTTCCTCAGAAAGATGAGAAATAAAATTTTATAATATTGGATAGCTAGCCCAAAAGAAAGTTTTGGCTTATGACACTGCCATTGTTTACATTTAAGTTGTCAAATATCAATAGAAAGTGTTCGGAAAAATGTAATATACTCGCTGAATATACTTATGACAGTGTTGTATTGGAAGTTTTAATCAATATTATAACAATTTATGAACTTATTGACCAATAATTAATTGAAATTTCATAGGATATACTGAGATCAATAATGCCGCTTATTGCGATTTTTTCAATATAAGTGCATGTCTGAACATAGTATTAGTCTTCTCCAAACTAAATTAAAGGATTTTCATTAGAGTTTTCCTGTAAAAAATGTGTTTACTTTTCTTTTTGATAATTCAGAAAAAAAAAACTCTTGGGTGTTTTCAAAATATTATTTTTATGATTTCTTTAGCAATTGCTTCTTAAATAAAAAAAAAATAACTTTTAAAGTTTCATTAAATTAATACGCTTCAGCGCTTAAATTGGCTAAAAACAGAAGAAAAAAGAATTGTGGGTATAAGATTTTCTATTTGTATTTATATTTTCTGTTAATTCGATACGAACATACATGTTGCAATGCTTCGATAAACAAAGTTTTTTTTTATTTATATTTTTCTTAATTATAATTTTTTTTTCTCTTTTTCTTAATTCATTTTGTTGTATATGTGGTATATTTTTTGAGATAATGAAACGGAAGAGAAATTTTTGTATGCATACTATTATATATTTTAGATGGAGGCGAATAAACTTTAGTTCATATGTACTTCTATTTTTATATTGTAGAGTTTTTATTTCTTATTTAGATTTCATTTATATTTTTTATTTGTATGTGTCTGTACTTTATTTCAAAATCTATTTCTTTATGTTAAAACATAACATACAGCTGCGTTTTTGTAGGGATTCTTAAATACAAAACTAAAGTAAAAATAACTTTTTGTCATATTTATGGTTCAGTGATGCAGACAACTTATACAATATTCTATACTCTACTCTACTGTATGTCTACATTTACTAAATGTAAAAACACTAGTGGAGTTCTGTACATATTGAAATTCTTAGAAGGGGTCTTATGCATCAGTGATTTGAAAGAAAATAAAAAATACATATTTTTCTTTTCTTTTTTTCTTTACTTTTCTTTTTCAAAAAATATTTTTTCTTTTATTCAAAATTAAAAATAAAACGCAATACACTACATAAACATAAAATATTTTATATTGTTGGACATATTACTCATTAACATGTAATTTTGTATGGGTGTCTAATTTAAATATAAATTTCATAAAACTTATAAAGTACAGAAATGTTTAGTATTCTATAACACAGTGTAGGTTGTGTCTTATTTTTAACAGAACTAATGGTTTAACTGGCGCTCAGGTCACGTGTCTAACCAGTTATTTAATATGCCTAGACGTTAAGCAAACTTCTAACAATTACCCTCGCCCAACACCCTGTTTGTTTTTTTCCCCTTTTATTTAATAAGTATTCCTGGTAATTGACTGAAAACTGAAAATCAAAGTCAAATTAAAAAAAAAATATTTTGTGAAAGCAGCGTGTGTTAACAATTAATTTGTTTATATAAATATACAATATATAAATATAAACAAATGCAAGCGATTGTAAATGTAATGATGCTCTTTAAATAATGAATGGCCTGTAAAAAAAAAAAAACCGGAAAACTACTAAATCAACGGAAGTTGATTGTATAACATTTGAAAAAAAAATTTTTTTTAAATATTTCTAAAAGAATTGGGAAAGTAACAAGCGACCTTTGAAGGCTAAAACACAATACAATATACAAAAAGTGTTGTTATAGAAATTAACGATGTCATCTAAATTAAAACTACACCTACTTTTTATTTTCCAAGTAGTAAAAAAAAAAAATTTACATTTTCATCAATGAATTTACAAATGAATGAATGAATTTTTACAAAAAATGCGTGGTGTTGTTTTACTACACCTGTATTTTCATAACTCTAAACAGAAAATCTTATACAAAAGCCGTTTTTTTATATACACATTCTCTTAACCCTCCTACAGTTTTAATTAAACTATAGCAGCTAAACATAACATGCGTGGTGTGTCATACAAATTAACTGTGTAAACTCTATGCAATTGTATTAAAATTACACCCAAACACTTTGTTTAACTAGATTTAACAATCGCTTTTGTGTTTAATGCCAAGATATAAAGATAATAATAAAAACATCAATACAACAATTTAAAGACCAAATAAATGGCCTACGTATCATTAAATAAGAAGCTGAGGGAGCACAGGGTTTCGACAAATGTATCCCACTTTAATTTAATTATTGCTTTTTCTTTATTTTAATTACGTCTTTACATGCCTATCTTCTCCTATAGATCTTATCTTATCCTTCGGCGTCTATTTGTAACTTCCAAATTATTGTAATTTTAGACGGATCATCATTTCACAAACTGTTATACAAACAATCTTAATCTGTTACGTAATCTGGGCACAATTTCCATTGCTTTACCCGATTTTCGGTTTGAGACAATGTGGCCTATAACTTTATTAAATTATTCCCGTCTATCTTGGTATTCTTATTGTTTACATCGCTAGCTTTATGACTAGGAAAAAAGAAAGTACATATACAGTGTTCTCATGCACGAGACTATGTTAAAGGACATGATACCTATTACATTGATGATCTAGGTAATTTGTCGAACTTTGACTTGGGCAGTTTGAGTTGCTTCATAGGAAACTCTAAATGGTTCCATCACGTACATACATACATAATTGGTTATTACAACCTTTCAGTCAGCTAGCTTCTCACACCACTTGTGTTGTGTGCGTTAATTTTATACATGAGTGGCGGGAACTACCGTTTAAAGTCGATTCCGAAAGACAGGTTTTTGAGAAGCTTTTCATGGCAATTTTATTTACTCTCAGGGTTTTTGCTAGAAATCTGCTGTGAGGAAGTCGCCGAAGAAATATTTTCATATTTTCGTTTTGATGTCTGACCTGGTTGCATTACTAGGGGATAATTGACATGAACTGTGGTATCGCAATGGGCCCCATGTGGCCTAAGTGCACGCATCCGAATTCCTTGGAGTGACGGCCACCTATACCTACCTATTGGAACTGTAGTCTAATGGCAAGTTAGATGGCTTACAAAACGAGAGCACCGCATTCCTACCTCATCTTCAACAATTTGAAATATAAACTTTTGGCAAAAGCTTTGAGAGTAACGAAACTAAAACTCTGTGCAGTATTGTAAGTATTTCAGAACATTTAAAAAGTTCAAATTATTAAATGATATTCAAAATATTTTAATAAATTGCCTCCATTTTTTTTAATTATTTTTTAATAATTATTTAACACTTGGACATTTTTGACTCAAGATCTTTTGCATTAATTTAACCTTAAATTGCTTGCCACAAATTATCTTAACCTCTTAACCTTTAAATTCTTATTTTAAGTATGTATATTCTTTTTAATATTATATTATCAAGAATAATAGTTTGAAACAATAAACACCACATTACCCTATGGCGGTTAGGTAATTAAAAAATCATAATTTTAATATTATTTTTTAATTTTCTTCTATCATTTGTTTCATAAAACAATACCCAATTGTTTTATTCACTTAAAAGCAGCAGCAGCAGCAGCTGACTTAAACAATGATAATGATTATGATGATGATGATTTTTGAAGTAGTTTTAATAACAACTTCAAATTATATTGTAAATTTTATATTAAGAGCTCTAAAGAGCACTTATAATGTTATTGAGTTTGTTGTCATCCATCTAAAAAGGAAATACAATGAATGGAACTACTTAAAGAAGAAAACGCAGAAGTAGAAAAGCAAAGGGTGCTTAAACTCATTTGTGGTTTACCATCATAATGTTGTTGTTGATTTTGTTTATCGTTTAAATAATAAAACAAATTTCTCCCTTTTAATGTTACAGTGTTGCTTGTAAGAAATTTAACAAATTAACAGACAATAAAGGGTTACCTAGCAATAGTTTTAATTGCGTTTTAAATATATAAATGAACGAAATACGAAACATTTAATTAGGAATGAATATTGTTTCAATAAGATTGTAAAGATACTTAAAAAAGCTCCCAAAAATATCTAGTGAAGTAGTTACAATAGAGCTAGTGAATATCACTCGGTAACATTTTGATAAGGCCATCAGATGAAATTATAAGACATTTGTAAATACATTATTGGAATACGTGAGACCTTAGATTGTGAATTGCTGTAACTGGGTCACTCGGGACATTTACTAACCTCAACCTGATTCATTTATTGCGGACTACAGTAAAACCCCGCATAACGCTGTTTCAGTATTAGCGCGGTAGTATTAGGATTTCTCTAAATCGCACAACTGTATTGATACTTGCTCTATAAGTATGCAAATAAAACGGCCATGCACCAACCAAAAGCGGTGCACTATATAGTGACGGTGTATATTATGTATCTTTTCAAATGCCCTTTTGTTAATCTGTCCAGAATTAATATTTCAACTGTATTTTCCAAAGCACACTATTGCATTTTTCTCAAGACCGAATATTGATTGTAGCTGCAAATATAAATAAGTGTGAAGCAAAGATAGAGTACAAAAAAACAACTGCACTCGTAAACTATTGTACAACAATATAAAAGAGAGTTGTGTGAAGAGTGCAAGAAAAATATTGTACTCATCATAGAGTCACAATATGCGTTTCTTTTCTTGCTCTCGGCAACCGAACATGTTCGTCGACACCAGCATTGCCAGTAACTTTTTTAAACTTTTTATTTCTCGGAAAAACCTTTTTTTACATTACTACTTTTTTACAATACTGATATTCATATGGCAATACTGAGCATGTAGCTTCAGTAGTAAAATATGCTCTTACAACACAAAGCATAGTTCCGTTACTTCACAGGCAAACGAGTCCTGTTGTATACATTGTTGCTCGTAAAATCAAGAGCAACAGAAAAGAGTACACTAAAGTATTGTATTCGGTGAAGGGTAAGCTAGCAGAATGTCTAGTGCACACCTCTAGTACGAACGCATCTTTCCTCGTTGCCTCGTTTAACGCTATTTCGTTTACCACTGAAACTTATTGGAACGTATCCCCTGCATTTAGCGGGGTCTTACTGTATTCGACAAGAAATGAAATCACTAAAATTCTTCGCTCGACCACATGTTGGAAGTAGAAGTTGTGGTTGAAACTGTGTGCCTTATAGTCCAAATCTTGAGCTGCACGAATGATCTCACTGGTATATGCTTGTCTTTTTAAAAATTCTTTGATTCTTTCTTGGCTACGACATACATAATCGGGTAATATATGTAGTTTTCAAACTCTAGGAACTCTTCACAACTTATTTAAAGTTATAAAGATACATAATTGGTCATAACAACCCTTCAGTCAGGATTACAAGTTAGCTTCTCACACCACTTATGTCGTCTGCGTTAATTTTATACGGGACCTACAGTTTAAATTTGATTTTTGAGAAACTTTTGATTGCAATTTTATTTACTCTCAGAGTTTTTGCCAGAAATCTGCTGAGAGGAAGTCGCCGAAGAAATATTTTCATATTTTCGTTTTAATGTTCAACACACTACCTACTAGACTACGGCAACTTCAAAATTGTCTCTTAACTGAACAAAATTTGTCTTTAACATTACCATTACAGTCATTTGAGTCTTTCAAAACTGCAAGGAAAAAGAGATAAAAATTATAAACATATTTACGTTTCAATCCTTGACTTCCTGCATCAAAAAAGGCTTGTGACAAGTTTTCAGTGCTTTGGACTAAGTGTTAACGCTAGTGAATTCCATCTCAAAGGCTTTATTTTGAAGAAGACAAATTAGAACTTAATATTCAAATATATAAGTTTATAGAGTCACTATAAGTGAAATATCAAAACGACGTCGAACGTTATCTAAAACGAAAGAATGGGATTTAAAAACCTCAAAGCTTTTTTGACACTCTTAATTTTTGTTGTTGTTCGTTTTTTTAATTTGTTGTCTCATTTAATTTATTTAATCTATAGTCTTTAGCCAGCTACTGATATATTTTTTTTTTCAACATTTTGGCAACACTAATGAATGCGCTTTGTTTAGAAATATTAACCGTTATTTGCTTTACTTTTCGCTTAGATTATTTTAGGGAAAAATATACCCAAATTTAGCATACAAAGCTAACGTTTATCGATTTTTTAAGTTTAAATTAAATTTTAATTCTCGAGGATAAGGGTTTATTGGGTTAACTTTTTTTATTTTTAATTTTTATCAAGTGTTAGCTTTGCTTTGACTTATTTTAATCATGTGTGGGGTTATCAAATTACGTGTTTTTTTTTGTGTATTCGTTTTACTTAATTGTGCAAGTATCATATACAACAACAATTGCTTTAGTTTTCTAATAGAATACATGCATAACGCTTTTGATAGTAGCTGCATTGTATAACAACGGATAAAAAGTTTATTAAACTTGTTGTGTAGTAAGTGAGTGAGTGACCCATGCAATACGAGTATTCTGGATGTTCTTTTTACATTTTTTTTTTTTTTTTTGCATTTAATCTCTGTTGAGTTTTCTAGTCTGGTGCTTTATGTTTTAATTTTTTACTGACTGTAGCAATAAGCCTCAAACGGAAGTGTGTGCCTTTTTTCCTGCTATCATTCTACGCTTTTTGCTTCTTCTTTCTTTTACAAATTAAGCGGGTTTTTTTATTTAGTTAAGAACTCTTTTTTTTTCATTTTTTTCTTTTCATTTTCTATGTAGCAAAGGAAATTGTGGTTTTATAATGTAGTATTTTGTATGGCTTCTTAAGTAGTTACGTAAGTTAAACAAACATTCAATCTTAAGGTATTTCAAACATTCTAAGTTTAAAGGGTTTATAGAGTTAGCATCCACACGTTATCAGCTATATTTAAAATTTAAAAATTTTACTTTTTGGTGATTTTTTTTGTTATTATTTTATTTGCAATAACCATTAACATTTATTTTAAAGTTTTCTTTTTTTTTTTTTGAAAAGTCTGTTTACAGTAACGTGGGAAAACTATATTCCTCTGCAATAAAACAACAAAACAAAGAGAGTTACTCTCGTGTTCATGGCTCTCTGTTTTGTCAAAGATTTTCTCTATTTCAGTGTCTTTGCTATGAAACCAACCTGCAGGTTATTTTTTTATTTTTTATTTTGCGATTTGCAATTGTTGCTCTTTTTATTTTTAACGTGAAAAAAAAAATTGAAAAATAAAAATAATGTTGACTTGTTGTAAGAGTATTTGAAACTAACAACTGATTCACGATATCGGGCTACGAGCGTGGGAACTTTTTATGTTTGTTGCAAACACTTATTGATTGAACATTATTAAACGAAATAAACCAAGTGAATGCTGAAGACCAAAAAAAAAATTAAGTAAACTGTAAATCAGGTTTCTTGTTACATGATATCATTTAATTTTAATATTTTTTTTGGAACTGTTTAACCTATAATTACATTAGAAATGTGTGTTGCAAATTTAATTTAAATATTCATTTAATTTATTTTGTTACATTTGCATATCTTAAGAATCTTTTTTGTCATTTTGTTACAATAAACAGGGTGGCAATTTCATACACTTTTCTATAACACAAAGCATCTCAGTTTCTTTCGAACTGTGTATTCAGTTGAATTTAGTTTGGGGGAACATTCAATCCAAACCCTTAATTATTACTTACAAATGCTTATCAAATGTGTATTATTCATGATAATAATGAACACTTGTTTTCGTAAATGTAAAGAAACCCTGGGAGAATTTAACAAATGCTTCAAATAATGTACATATGTACTCCATTATAACTCTGGTTTAATTTTCTTATGTTAACTGAAACTAATTTGTAGTTCAACAAATAAATTACAGTGGAACTTCTATAATTTGTACTTCTATTACATGAATTTTCTATAAGTTGAAGCAGCGAAATTCTATCAGGTTTTGCTTCTTTAACTCCAAGTTTTTCTGGATAATGGTGATTCAATTTGTAGAAGTTCGACTGTATATATGTTTAATGATTTAATGATTTTATATATTTAATGAAGTTGTAATTACATGAAGGTATGTTACAACGTAATTTTATAATAAGTTATACCAATTGATCTTATGTAAAAGAGGCAGCTAAATATGGCTTGCTTGTTCTACCGCAATTGGTTAACCAATAACTAAACAATTCCATTAAAATGTGGTAAAAATTGGAATGGTATACCAGAATTACTAGAACGGTTTTAGTTATGCTGTTTCCAACACTATTTTATTACCCTCAATCTATATATAGGGATAGGGTACCCCAAATTATGTACCTGAACGGATTTTATAATGCTGATTGGTGTCTGTATAAATAATATACCCCTTTGGATTTAATAAGGATATAGATATTTGTTTCAAGTACGTGTTCTGGTGAGTTCCTCATTACAGAATCTACATATTGAAACGATCTATATTCTGAAAAATACTTAGGTCTACTTCTACATAGTTTGATGCAGAACTTTTAGTCTCTTGTTATTGTAATTACACAAAAAAGTTTAAATTTAAATACAAATCCATTACACTTGAGGAGAATCTTCATTTCACTCCATCTTTCATTGCGCAGAGCATGCCCTACCATATTTCTACAGAGATATTCTGGCAATACTAGCGCGGTGGAAGCTTATCTGTCTGTACTTTAAAGTGAGTACAGTATTCCCTCGATTAACGTCGTAGAATGTTCCGAAAAAAGGCGACGTAAATTGAATTTCAAATAACTCGTATTATCAGATGCATTTATTTATGTACATTTTACAAAAAAAAAAACCAAAATTATTAAATTTTTATTCTATGTATTGATTTTTTTAAAGAGGGAATTCTCCTGATTTTGTTTATAAACAACAGAAGCGACGTAAATCGAATGACGACGAAAATCGAAGTTTAAGAGAACAAAATTTTTGACGACATTAATCGCAATAACGTAAATCGAGATGACGTAAATCGAGGGAATACTGTACTAAAATTATCCTGTACTAACAATTTCCTTTAGAATATTAATAGTGGGTATTAAATAATAAAGCGCTTAAAGTAAAAAAAAAAATTAAATTTTATTTAAAGAAATTAAAAAAAAAAATTTTTTTAAGTACATACAAATTTTTTAAAGAACATTTTAATCAATAAAACTTTATTTTTATTGATTTTTATGACAGAACGAAGTGTAAATAATATTTTTTTCGTTACTAATGACACCTTACATTAAATTTTGTATCTAGTTTGTCTACATCTCTGTATTTCTGATAAGAAAAATAATCGATTTTAATTATATTTTAATACATACAGGAATTTTGTATTAAAAATTAATAATCTTTTGGTATTTTGCTGTAATAAATAAATACAATATTTCTTTAATAAATTTTCCATTTATTTTCGCATGTAATATGTCATGTTTTCATAATGATTTCCTTAACAAATCAATTCATAAAATGCTTAAAACATGTAGAAATATTTTTTAACTTTAATAAAAACAAAACAAAAGAAAACAATACATTTTTTTATTTATAAGTAAGTGTTTAATGAACAAATTGTCATTAGAAGTATGATAAAAAAAACAATTTCTTTTAATTGAAAAAATTAAACAGTAAAAAACGTGATTTCCTTTTACATTTTTTTTATTATTTAAAATTTCTTTTATTACTCTAAAGTCTGTAAAGAAAAACAAAACTTGAAAACCATGGAATTTTCTTTTGAACGTTGGAAGAATACTAATTTTTTTTTTCTTCTTATATTTCTTTCAATCAATAACAAACGAAACTCTGGCCTAAATGTACGCAGAAATAAAAACATTTAATTTATGCGTAACAATTTTTATTTTTTTTTTTTATACACTTTAATCATTAGACAGAAGAAAATCTTTTGGTGTCTTTAATTTCTTAGAACGGAAGTAAAATCAATGCTGCTTCTGTTCATTTTTTGCTTTTTTTCTATTTTCATATGTACAGCATGTATTTAAAAGTAGAGCGCTTAGGACGTGTTTAAACTTCCTTAAAGAAGTGGTTTGAACATGTTTTTATCCAATAAGTATAACAGGATTAGTTGTGTGTAAATGTTGATAAACGAAAGCGGAAGTTGAACTAATATTCATAATTTAAGGAAGTCTCAGACAATTTTGTATTCTTCTTTCGCTCTCAATCTTAAAGCTATTGAACTCTTCAAATATATCAAATTTCTTTTTTGTTTTCTTATTCTTTTTCTTGTTTTTTTTTTAGTTATAGTTTGTATATCTTTGGGTTGGTTTCAAACAAAAAAACATTCCCTTTTTTAGTAAAAAGCCTTTCAGAATTTGTTTGAATTATTTTCAGTTATCAAAAAGACATCTGTCGTATTTCTCGTTTGCCCCCAAAAGCAAACAGGGAGAAAATCACCCTTAATATTTCGTTAATCTTTGTTAACACACTGTCTCTGCTGCACTATACATAAGTAACTTAAAATACTCTTTCTTTATATTTTAAGAGACTTGGTTCAAGATCAACCCCTAAATTTTAATAAACAATTTTTACTATACATATCTGTATGTATGTAAAGGAGAACGAAAATGAAACACGACTACCTGCCCTATTTCGTAGATTGGAGAGACAAACCTAAGTCTGAAAAAAAAAGTATTTCAAGATCTTTTTTTTTTCTTTCTTTCTTTGCTGTCTCATCTTAAATCAGGTTTTGTTTGAAGTCCTACATAGTATAATATATAAAAAAAGCCAGCTGTTTATATATATAAAATATTGCATTGTTTATATAGTTCTTTTAAATATTTCTTTATACATACCTATAGGCTCACACAAGGCAAGGCAAGTCAAAGAATTTGTTTGTTTTTTCTTTAAGTAATTTTTTCATTTAGCAACATCATCAATTATCTGGGGGTAGATAGATGTTGCTTTTGTTCAAAAAAAAAAAAACAAAAAAAAAAGCTAAAAACATGTGCATTTTTGATATTTGTTGTGTCGCCAGTTTAGTTTTATTTTATTATGTATGGCACGCGCCAAGACAAGCTATCATCCTTATGTTGTTCTTGTTGGGAGTATATTTTTTTAAGCTTCTGTAAATGTTATTTTTGCACTTGTCTCATCTTAAGGTATCGTTTTTTATCTTTCATATCGTCCCTTCTTTTCTTTTTTTGACATCACAATACACATGTTCTTATTTCATAATCTAAATTTAACCACATCCTTCTGGTTCATAACATTAAATAAATTCATATGAAACCGCAAAAAACAAAAAATAAAAGCAATACACTCACTATTTTATATCTTATCTGCAATACTTTTTAATACTCGTTTTTTTTTCTAACAAATAAAATAATAATTTTATTTAAACTGTGACGTCAAGTACAGCAGGTTTTAATAATTATTTTAAGCTTTAAATCTTGTTTTAAACGTAGTTAATTAATGAATCGATTTGGTAGCCTTTTAGTCGCAAAAAACTGATCCACAAATTCTGTTTTACATGCCCCTATAAAATTTCAACTTTTTTACGCCATTAAATGGTGTAAGGTTCAGGACATGCGTTAGTAGCATTAAAGCCTCCCAATCATTATCAAAGATGTGAAATTTCGTGGTGTTATGATCTGACCGTTTCAATTGAATCCTTTACTTCAATATCTGAACAGGAAAACTCCAATTTGATTGCAACTGGAGGCAGTATTGTTGTACTCTGCTAATCTAATATGATTACGAAGATAGCCGATTATATTCTTTCTTCAAACCAGATGGCCATGTAGAGCACTATTGAAATGGCAACAGACCAGAGTACTGGAGTTGTAAATCTGAAGAGAAAAAGACGACTATTTTTCATATTAGTGGCGAATTTTTGCTATGAAGAAATGAAGCTTCTTGATTTCTCATTTTCGGTCGTCTTTGGTTGAACCCTTTAAAATAAAAATTTCAGCTCCTCATATTGATGTTTAGTTTTGTTAGAGGGGATTTTTCCATAGTAGGCCTAATCCAACCTAATTCAGACGCGGATCATAACATAATGTCTTGCCATGTCATTTATACATTTCTCGATTGGGATAGATGTCGTATAAGCTGAATACAAGGCTCATTGAATCCTCTAAGAAGTTTTACAATCAAATATACATAAATGTCCCTAGTATTAACAAATAGACTTGTAACGATCATGTATTATTAAGGATATTTTAAATGTATGTATGTATTCTATTTAATTAATCTCTTCTCTTCTTTCTTTTTTTAATTTTTATTTGCAGTACGTCGTTCACCCTCATCTTGCCCTGGTCCTAATAATTTGCCGCCTTTACAGTTTCATCATGTTCATGGTGATAATATACGCATATCCCGCGACGGTACATTGGCCCGACGTTTTGAAAGCTTTTGTCGTGCCATTACTTTTTCGGCCCGCCCGGTGCGTATTAATGAGCGTATTTGTGTGAAATTTGCTGAAATCTCTAATAACTGGAATGGTGGCATACGTTTTGGTTTCACTAGCAATGATCCCTCTACACTGGAGGGTACTCTGCCGAAATATGCGTGTCCAGATTTAACAAATCGTCCTGGTTTCTGGGCTAAAGCTTTGCATGAGCAGTACTGTGAAAAGGATAACGTTCTATACTATTATGTCAATTCAGCGGGTGATGTTATTTATGGCATTAATAATGAAGAGAAGGGTGTTATTTTGTCAGGCATTGATACTAGAGGCCTACTGTGGACTATTATCGATATCTATGGCAATTGTACGGCTATTGAATTTTTGGATGCACGCATTTATATGTATCAACAGAGTGGTGGTGTTGGCTTGCCGCCTTCTTTAATGTCAGCCGGCATGACGGGTACCTTGCCGGGGCCACAAATATCTTCTGGCGGCTTAAATCCTCATCATCCAAATCAACAGTCGAGAAGATCTTTGCCTACATCGGGCCAATACGAACATGAATTGGAACGCACTGTTATGACTTCTATGCAGTCGCTTAATTTAACCGGCGATCAAGTAGCTTTAGCTGCTGACTTAGCCAATGGCTTGCCACCTTTACGTTATAACAACAATGGACGTTTAATACCGGTACCCTTTCATATTACCAAAGGACGTAATGTACGTCTATCACATGATCGTTTTATAGCCTCGCGTACTGAAAATGATTTCTGTCAAGGTTATGTATTCACTGCCCGTCCCATTAGAATCGGCGAAAAGATTATTGTGCAGATCTTAAAAACCGAACAAATGTATTTGGGCGCTTTAGCATTGGGTTTGACTTCCTGCAATCCGGCTGCTTTGCAACCAGGAGATTTACCCAATGATTCGGACTTTTTGTTAGATCGTCCCGAATATTGGGTGGTCAGTAAAGATATTGCTGCAGCTCCACAGAGAGGCGATGAAATCGCCTTCTTTGTGGCACCCAATGGAGAGGTGACCATTAGCAAAAATAATGGGCCAGCGGTTGTGGTAATGCATGTTGATCAATCCTTACAATTGTGGGCCTTTTTAGATGTTTATGGCTCTACTCAATCGGTACGTATGTTCCGCCAACAACTGCCTAATATGGTCAATTATCCAACCTCAGCGGTGGCTGGCTCCTCGCAACGTATTGTCAATATTCCCGTCTCTGAATCGATCAATAGTCTGAATAGCCAAATCTCTGATAATCGCAAAATAATCCATCCCTCCCAATTAAATGTTACACATGGCACCATAAGTGCCTCTTCCTCTACATTGGCGTCGTTGCAATCGACAAATAATTTGGCAGCAGCCGGTACCACCTCAGGTATATTAAACGGTACTTGCTCACCGCCATCCACTGGAGGTGGAGGCAACGGCGGCGGTCGCATGATTAGCGTTCCATCGAATGGCGAAATGATACAAATACAACCCAACGGTGGAGGTACAGTTTTGGTTGTAAATTTACCGCCTGCCACTTCAGCCATGGATTTGAATAGTGCTTTGTCGGCTTCACAGGCACGTATCAATCAAACAACGAATATTACGAATACCAATGCTGTCGCCATTACTGGCGTCTCAACTACTAACAACGCTGCCGCTGCCGCTGCGTGTTCAAGTGGGGCCAGCAGTAGTTCAAATGTTACTGCCCTAGTGGGAAATATTAATAACGCACAATTTATGGAGGTAAGTTTTTGTTCTCTTTTATTTTTGGTTTTTAAATTTAATTTAAAAAATTGACTATTTATTGAAAAGTCAAGGTCAATTGTTGTACATTTAAAGAAAACAGATTTATTGTATTTTTGGTTTTTATTAATAATTTATTTAATTTTTTTCTTTTTGTTTGATTTTTAGCCCAATACTGCCTCTTCTATTGCCGCTGCCAATTGTGCCCCTGTTACCAGTAATAAATTAATAGATCATACCGATTCAGCTGCGGAATGTACAATCTGTTATGAAAATCAAATTGATTCTGTACTCTATAGCTGTGGCCATATGTGCATGTGTTACGATTGCGCCATAGAACAATGGCGTGGTGTAGGCGGTGGCCAATGTCCTTTATGCCGTGCTATTATACGGGATGTTATACGAACATATACCACATAAACGTGATAATATGGCTGCCAAAAAAAGCTTTTAAGGGAAACTTGGTATTGGTTTCGTGTTCAGAACAGTATCGTTAAGAAATGAATTCATTTGTTTGACATATTTTTTACGAAAACTAACTAAGATCCTATGGAAACTTGAACAAATTTTTATGACGCATTGATTTTATATTTTAATGAAAAACAAATAATGACTCGCAAAGAATATTTAAACAAAAAAAAAAAAAAAAGACACACACAAGCAATGAAATTAATTAAAATAATGATAAAAGAAATGTAATAATAAACAGCCATGTTAGAAAGTGGATAGAAAGGCTCGTTAAGGAGAATAAATGGAAAATATTCAAGCAAAATTCTTTTAAAGGATAAAAGAAAGCGGTTTAAAGATATTATTTAAATCTATTTAACGTTTTGTAACGTTTGAGTTTTAAAAAGTATGTTCCTAATGATGGTATTCTAAATTCCGCAGATATTAAATTTAATATGTTTAATTGCTATTACAGACATTAAGTATTTTCATTCAAATGAATTGTTTATTACTTATCTATTTAAAAGAATATTTTTCTTCCAATTTTTGTATTGAATTTTCCATTTTGTAGTATTTTTTTATCCAACGTATTAACAATTATACTTAAAATCAAGCGTTTAGCAATTCCCTTATTTGTTTTGACTCAACTTTTTTTTTAAGAACATGGCTGTTTAATAAAATGTCAATAACAAAAAATAAAAACTTTTTATTAAGTTTTGTATTATAAATATTTTATATGGACGTAATTTAAAGAATATTTCTATGTATTTGCTTAAATTATTTAATAAGTATTATGTGATTTTATTATAATTGTATTATAGTTTTAAAATAAAATAAACAAAACGACGACATACATAAGCAAAATTGTATTTAAACTGTAATTGAGTTTTATATTATTAAAGCAAAACAAATCGACGCCTTTTATTTAATTAAATGTTATATTTTGTTATTTGATTATCGAACTAATAAAAATAATTTTAATTAATTTAATAAAACAAAATTTTTTTAACACAATTTTTATGAAAACAAAATAAAAAACATTTTTTTTTATTTTTATTATAAATTAAAAAGCAAAAGTCCAAATTAGTTCTTTTATAAGTCTTATAGTTTTCTAATTAAGCCAAAGTATTGTTTGTTTTGTTTTGTTTTCAATAAAAAAAAATTCGCCAAAAAAAACAACACATTTTTTAAATTATTTTTTCCAAATTAATAAGTGCAAGATTTTTTTTAATTTTTTTGTTTCATATAAAAATTTTGGTGCTGATTTCATAAGATTTTGAAATTAAAAAAAAAGATGTAAAAATGAATTGAAAGAAATGTTTTTAAAGAATTAAAAATATTGAAACAAAATTTAAAACTAAAAGCAAACAAACAGTTTGATTAAAATTTTAATAATAAAAGCAACAAAAAATAAAAAAAAAATACACCAAAATTAGAAAAAAAAATGTTAAAATGGAAAACTCGTCTGGAAAAGCAAATAATAAAATTGTTTTCGAAATTAAACAGACTTAATTGTGTCCATATTCCAATTTTAAATATTTGTTACAGTTTCTAGAAAAAAAAATTAAAATTAAATCTCTAATCTCTGGAAGTAATTCCATAGAAAAAAAATTAATGGATTAAAATCGTTTCATACACATGGTTTTCGACAATAACCTGATACTGCAATTAATTTTATTTGAGAAATATCGCTTTAATTTATTACTAAAACTGCACTAACGAACATATTTGAAAATCCCTAAGTAATTAAAGTCATTAAACTTTTAAACAAAGTTTAGATTGTTTTTTAAATTATGTTTTTTTTTTGTTAATGAAATGAACACACTGAATAAACAAAATATATCTTATACAAGTTTCATTAAAATAATAGCAAAAACAAAATTAATAAGAAAATAAATAGTATAATAGTAATTCATCACAACACCCACTGCAACCCAAATGCTCAATAAAAAGTATATTTATATGCAAAGATTAGCCCAAAACATTATTATTAATTTATAAATATTTAATTTAATTATTTTTATTTCTACATTTTTTTTTTTATAATTTTATTTTATTTTAAAATATTACACGGGAAGAAAACTGGAATGCATTTTGAAGAACAACCAGTATATTTATATTAATTTTTAAATGATTTTAAAATTGTAAGTTTTTTTCTTTTACATTAAGTTCATTATGATTTAATTTAATAATTGTATTTTTTATTTCTAGTCACCTTACAATAATAACAATAAAACAAATAAAAAATATATTTTCATACCATAGAAAAAAAATAAATAAATTGGTTTTAATAAAAAAAAATTGTAGACAGCACTTTAAAATTAATATATATTTACAAAAAAAAACCAAACGAAAAAAGTTGTTAGAATAACTACTATAGTAATCCCTCCTATCACAATAAATAAAATTTTTTTTTAATTTTTATTATACGTTTTTTTTTATATTTTTTTTAAATATTGTTATTTACAACCTCTTATGTTGTTCTGAATAAAATTAAAAAAACTGAATCCTATAAGTAATAATACTCAAAACCGTCATCAAAAAAGTAACTTTGTTGTAAAACAGTTAGAAAAATAAAAAAACAGACATGAAACTTTAAAAGAAGTGAAATTAAACTAGCATTATAATGAAATTAAAATGAAAAAATATATATATATGAACTTACTTTTGAGGAAAATTAAATATATTATTGAAACGGAGAATAAACTAAACATGAAAAAATAAATTAAACTGTTTTTACTTTCTTGAATTTAATTAGTTGGTTGGTTAATTTAATATAGTTGGTTGTCTAACCCAAAGAAGTTGGATAGACTTACTTAGGACTCATTCTGATATCGCAGTTTTCTATTTTAACCTAGTCTCTAAACCATTCTAAGCTTATCACACTACCACTGTTCATATTTAACAGTTCTTTTAGGTTATCTATTTAATAGACATCCTGGTAAGAAGCACCTGGACATCCTCCAACATATTGCTAGGCATGCACAGTTTCCTCCTCTTCTGCCTTATGCCTACAGTTTCACCATGAATCTTGTGCAGAGTGTCCAAGATTAATACTTTACTTTGCAGATTTTTTGTGCGTTTTTACGAGCTTATACATTTCAATTTATGACACCTTGGCAGCGAGTCTAGTGTGGTAGGTTCGACTCTTGTCTGTTGGATATCTCCCCGTTACAATTATTATCATTTGAAATTGTATTGTAATAAATAAATAATATTTTATAACGGTCGTCCCTTTGGTACCGGTATTGTTTTAAATGGCCAGCATTATAAAATTATAAATTATCGTTTTTATTATTTTGCTTTTAATTAAGTGTATTTTATATTTACCTATCGGAAAACGTATGTAAATATGTGTATAATTATCGAAATAAAAAAAATATTAACAATATTTAAATACAAATTCAAACAATTATCTTCCAATTGCTAACGACCAGCAGCTATTCATTATATTACAATAATATTAGCTATTAGGTTGGCAATACTTACTTAAATTTTATACTGGCAATGATGAATTAAATTAAAAGCTTATAAAATGGCTGCAGTTAAATTTTAATAAAAGTGAAGGCGGAGAACAAATTTTGTGGAGCATTTAAGATATAAAAGATGAAATATTAAGTGATTATGTGAAGTGAACATTGAAGAAAAAACATAATTAAAAAGCTACGAAAATTTGATTTCAAAGTATATTAAGGAGAACCTAAAACATTTCAATAAAAATGTCGGTAAGTCGTACACTGTTTATTATCTGAGTTTTCTGAACAACCAAATCTAATTCAGCTATATATGTATAAACAGTAGCCGATTTTCTTTATTTAATTCCAAGTATGGTTATAGGATAGTTTCCATTAACTAAATATTACGTTCATGCAATACGAAAGCGAGTCCCCCAAAGGCATTTACATACAACTGTATAGATCCCCTGTAGAACATCACTATGCTATTGGCAGATGGATGCCATGTCAAAAATGCGTTTCGACTGAAAGTTATTTTAAGTTAAAGTCTTAATTTTGGCTAATTGGTTTCAGGTAAACCAGAATGAATCGCTTCAAGTTTTACGTGGTCTATCCTGGCAAATATTTCGATACTGTTTGACCCATCCATCTGCATTTGATTAGGCAAGCCGTCACAGAATAGCCATCTGCTTCGGTAACATCGAAAGGTCGTCGTTTCGGGATTATTTAGCCACGATTCACTTCAATCTAGGCACGCATCGAAAATT
The DNA here is from genome assembly GCA_014635995.1 of Sarcophaga peregrina. Classification (NCBI taxonomy): domain Eukaryota; kingdom Metazoa; phylum Arthropoda; class Insecta; order Diptera; family Sarcophagidae; genus Sarcophaga; species Sarcophaga peregrina. The sequence continues at coordinate 94,367,077 of CM025789.1, forward strand.
CGAATTTTAGTATTTTTTATAGACTTGATTTACGAGACTGCAAATTTGACAACGTATTCAACTGCTTGGCCTTCGGACCTTTATAAATGTGCTTCTGTTGTTCAATTGTGTTGTCTAGGTTTTCCTAATGCTCCTGCCTGCTTTTCTTACCAAACAGACCAGTTGTATTGTGTGACTTTGATTATCTGTGAGATTGTGGGAAACGTAACAATTATCGTCTCCATAGCCTCAGGTTCCAGAGATGTGTACCAAGTCCCCAAATTATTCATATTCTATGGGATGCTACTTCTATCAATATTTAATCAATCATACCTAGCAAAAAATAACAGAGAGAGAGGGGAAAATGTTTTACATTGGAAAAAAATAGTAAGTGATTGAAAAAAATCGAGGAAAGAGAGAAAATAAAATAAAATAAGGGTAGATGATTTTAAAAATAAAGAGGATGGGAAAACAGAGAGCTAATGTCAAATGTCGGAAATCTTGGCAGAAGTTGGCCGTTGAATCTTGACCCTTCACTTTGGACGTCGGGATGGGGACATAATGAGCTCGGTATTTTCTACTAAATTACCTTTAATCCTGCAAAAAGAAGGGATATCCCTGTCTCAAATACTAGTGCTTTTGAAGTTTAAAAATTCCAATATTTCAATATTTCCTCCCTACATTCAGAACCTATTCTATTCTAGAGTAGTTTGCTCAAAGCTAGCCTATAAGGATACTCTGTAATTTGCTTTATTACACCCCTCCATTACCGTACCATTCATTTTAATTGTTATTCCTCTATTTTATGTATTACAACACAATTACACAGGCATATTAAGGGGTAAGATATTTTCAGTTTTCATTTACTATTTTTATGTAGGTTTGCCCTTTACCCAATTGTTTCCTTCACTTACTTAAGTTCAATGTACATATACTGTTTTACTATGTAGTTTCCTTTTCGTTTTCGATTGGTCAATACTTTTTGTACATGATACCTATGTAAGTGGGAAAAACTTAGTGTGCTATAAACTTATACCCCCCTAAAAATCTGAATTACAATAAGAATTTCTTCTTTTATTGAACATTTTCTGACATAATTATATTGAAATTACTATTGGTAACATTATCTATATCTTTAACAATTTGTGAACACTTTTTAGGTCTAGCTAATAATTCTATGAGTTTTTTTTTTTGTGTATAGGCAAGGTTCAACAGCAAAAATTATCTCAAACAAATTTGAATTGATAACCTTATTTTAATAGTCTAATATTATCACATGTCTAATGGTATGAACGGTACAAATCGCTAGACATTTTATTAATTGACGCAAACATTTCTATTTGATAAAAAAAAGAAAACATTTTAATAGAATAAATTAAAATGTACGATGTTTCAATTCTCCTTTGATTCTTTGTTTTTATTAAATCTAATCTTTAAAAACTTTTAATACCTATTTGTTTGGCAAATACAATATTTAGCTCAAACATACAAACGGAAAACAAAACCGGTTAAGAAACAGCTATTTTTACTTGAAATATTGTTAAATATTATTACCACTAATTAAATAAGATTTTACATATTTCAGTTGCTTTATATTTATTTCAATAACTAAATTTCTTTTCTTCTTCAACGAACACTTATTTCCTTTTCTTTAGTTATTCTTCAGTAAACTGTTTCGTTTTTCTAGACTTTGAACTAAATTTTTATTGATATTTTCATTGTTTATACATACAACAATATTTTTATTTTTGATATAGTATTTTGTTGTTTAAAATTATTGTCAATATCATTTTGGACTTTGCTTCCCAAATACGTTTAATCATGATCTCTGTGTAGTGACGTACATAGTTTTTTGTTGTTTACGAAAAAGAAATAAAAACAATTCAAAGTTAGCGTTCACTAATATCACTTTTCATATGTATATTTAATTTATTTCGTTTCACTTTAATATAAAAATATTTAACAATAATTATAAAATTTTCGATTTAAACACAAAAGATAATACTACCGATTCATTTATTTTTTTACTTATTCTATAACGTGTGTTGATTTTACGCCACCATGATTTATAACAGTTTCAGCAATGGTGGACATATCCTTATAATAGTTAAGTTGTTGACCAGATGTAGCTTTTCGTAGATTTGTTCTGCAACTATCGTTGGCTTGATAACACCAAGCCTTTGCCATATTAAGTTCATGTTCAGCGGTGGGTAATTTATTTTTAGCAGCTCGACTGGAACGTGATAATACCACTACCATGGAGTAAATATCAATAGCTGCATTTGCCAATCTGTTAAGGACATTTTGTTCATGTACTATATTCTTGCCATATTTCAACAGAAGTGATTCGACTGTTTGGCCAAACATATCAATGCATTCGGCCGTTGCTTTACCATAAGGCTGCAACTCTGTCACTACATAAGGTGACAAGTCTGTGCCACCAATACCTACACTACTGGCAGCACGGCGGGAAGCTTCCTTAAATATTAAACCTAAATTGGCGGCAGGGTTCTTAAAAGCTCTTTGTAATTCTTTCAAGTGGGAACCAGCATATTGAATGCCTGTCAAGGCCACAAACAATCGTAGAATATCGTTGGTGCCTTCAAAGATTCTAAATATACGCAAGTCACGCATAACACGTTCAAGTCCGGTTTCTCTCATGAAACCCATGCCACCCAAAATCTGTATGGATTCATCGCATACATACCAAGCAGCTTCTGAGGCAAATACTTTTGATATCGCGGCTTCTAAATGATAATCTTGGCTTCCGGCATCCATGTTTTGAGAAATTTGGAAAGCCATTGATTCAGTAGCATATTGTATCATATTCATTTGAGCAATTTTTTCTTGTATAGCAGCGTACTCTTTGAGTTTTTTACCAAATTGTACACGATTATTAACGTGATCGACAGCCTTTTCAATGCAATATTTCATGGTGCCAGCCAAAGTGGCGCCCATGCCAAAACGGCCGTTATTTAATATGTTCATTGCTACTTTGAAGCCTTCACCTTCTTGACCTAAAACATTTTCAATGGGAATTTTAACATCTTCAAAATAGACTTCTGCAGTATTGGAACACTTAATGCCCATTTTCTTTTCGGGAGCACCATTGGTTACACCGCCAAAACCTCTTTCTACTATAAAAGCGGTAACCTTGTCCTTCTTTTCGCCCGTAACTTCATCTGTGATTTCGGTTTGGGCAAAGACTGTCATAATATCAGCTATACCACCATTAGAAATCCAAATTTTGGAACCATTTAGAACATAATGTTTGCCATCAGCAGATTTAACAGCTCTACATTTAATTGAACCAGCATCTGAGCCAGCACTGGGCTCCGTTAGAGCAAATGCAGCATACACTTTACCGGTAGATACCTGAGGCAAATATTTGGCCTTTTGCTCGGGTGTGCCGTACAACAAAATACCCTTAAAGCCAATACTTTGATGAGCGCCAATTGTAATGCCCAAACCCAAATCATTGGCGCCTACAATTTGGCAAAGTCTACCATATTGAGTGTTGTTTAAACCCAAACCACCCAATTCATTTGGCACTTGCATGGAGAAGGCTCCCAACTCCCATAACTGATCAAGGGTATTATCATCGATTTTAGAATTTTCATCGTTTCTAGCTGCGTCATTGACTTCAGTAAAAAATTTTTCCAAAGGATCAAGTAAACTGCCCACCAGTTCTTTATCGTCTTCAGTCATTACATCAGGATATGGAAATACCTGTGTCGACACCAAATTTCCTCGAAAAATGTTCGCCATAAAGGAGGCATTCGTTTTCGCTTCTTGTTTAGTTTCACGCTTGACATTGCTTTTGGGCACAGCAGATGCGTAGTATCGTAAAAGATTATTTGTTTTAGGAACTTGAATAATTTTCTGTCCGATCTTCAACATTTTTAGTCTTCTTTTGCTATTCCGCCTCTTTCACAATAAACTTCTCTAATTGGACTTTGGTCACTAACTGATTTTCACTGAGTAAATTGTGGAGGCCAATATCATTGAATTTAAAAATAACAAAGGGTTAATGTTGCCATACCTTTTTTACATAAAAGTGGTGATGCCGTTGATATCAATATGAAAAATAAAATATCTCCTTACTATAGTATACGATGTGGTAATAAAATAATTTAAGAGAAAGTTCTTTTGTTTTGTGAAATCTTGTCTGAACAGATAATATTTAAGCCTTAGCATTAGTCCAAGTTTACAAAACATAAAAATTATTCACATATCTATCGACGAAATGTTTGTCGGGTATGGTCTTTAATAGAAAACCCATTAAAATCTGGCAACAAAAAGCTTTTCGTGTTACCACTACCCATTCCAATTAGAGGGTATTTTTGGAATAAATAAACAAATTGTCGTGGGTTATTTTGTTTTTATCTCATTCTTCTTTTGTACGTAGTTTACCTCTCGCAATACTCTTGATTGCAAATAAACATTTATTGAAACGATTTGTTTGTGACAACAACTGAATCGAAGCGAACAAAGTCCAAGAACATTTTTAATTTCCTTTTATACGATACAACAAAAAAAAATTTAATTTAAAATGTTGAAAATCGGTAAACAAGTGATTCAAATATCAAGAGCGCAACATCTTTTACGGTATTCAACCGCTGCTGTGCCAAAAAGAAAATTGGAACAGGATGTTAAAGAAGAAAACAAAACAAATTTTTCATTTATGGCCAACATATTCCGTGGCAATTTGGTATCAAAACAAGTCTTTCCATACCCAGATGTTCTGACTAATGAAGAGAAGGAGTTAATCCAAAGTATAGCAGAGCCTATTGAGAAATTTTACAAAGAAGTCAATAACGCTGCTGACGGTGATGAAAATGGCAAAACTGATGAAAATACTTTAAACCAGTTATGGGACATGGGTAGGTTTTGGGTTACAAGTACCTCAAGAATATGGTGGTTTGGGTTTAAACAATACCCACTATGCACGTCTGGGTCAAATTACCGGTTACGGTGATTTGGGTTTGAGTGTCACTTTGGGTGCTCATCAAAGTATTGGCTTTAAGGGTATATTATTGTATGGCACACCAGAGCAAAAAGCAAAATATTTGCCACAAGTATCTACTGGCGGAGTATATGCTGCCTTTGCCTTAACAGAGCCCAGTGCTGGCTCAGATGCTGGTTCCATTAAATGTAGAGCAGTAAAATCTGACGATGGCAAACACTACATACTAAATGGTTCAAAAATTTGGATTTCTAATGGTGGTATTGCCAATGTTTTTACCGTATTTGCCCAAACAGAATTAGTTGATAAAGCAACCGGCAATAAAAAAGATAAAGTTACTGCTTTTATAGTCGAACGAGATTTTGATGGTGTGTCGAGTGGTCCACCAGAAAAGAAAATGGGTATTAAAGCATCCAATACTACAGAAGTTTATTTTGAAGATGCCAAAATACCAGTTGAAAATGTTTTAGGTGAAGTAGGTGAAGGTTTTAAAGTCGCCATGAATATTTTAAATAACGGACGTTTCGGCATGAGCGCCACAATGTCTGGCACCATGAAGTACTGCATTGAAAAAGCCATTGACCATGTTAATAACCGTGTACAATTCGGTAAGAAACTAAAGGAATACTCTGCCATACAGGAAAAAATTGCCCAAATGAGTATATTGCAATACGCTACAGAATCAATGGCATTTACACTATCACAGAACATGGATTCAGGCAGTCAAGATTATCATTTAGAAGCCGCGATATCAAAAGTATTTTCCTCAGAAGCTGCTTGGCATGTATGCGATGAAGCCATACAAATTTTAGGTGGCATGGGTTTCATGAGAGAAACAGGACTTGAACGTGTTATGCGCGACTTGCGTATATTTAGAATTTTTGAAGGCACTAACGATATTCTGCGTTTGTTTGTGGCTTTAACGGGTATTCAATATGCTGGTTCACACTTGAAAGAATTGCAAAAGGCTTTTCAAAATCCGGCTGCCAATTTGGGTTTAATATTTAAGGAAGCTTCTCGCCGTGCTGCCAGTAGCGTTGGCATAGGTGGTACAGACTTATCGCCTTATGTAGTAGCTGAATTGCAGCCTTATGGCAAAGCTACGGCCGAGTGCATTGACATGTTTGGTCAAACAGTTGAATCACTTTTATTGAAATATGGTAAAAATATTATACATGAACAAAATATTCTTAATAGATTAGCCGATGCTGCTATCGACATATATTCCATGGTTGTGGTATTGTCGCGTTCAAGTCGAGCTGTACAGAAGCAGTTACCTACTGCCCAACACGAGTTGAACATGACGAAAGCTTGGTGCTATCAAGCTAACGACAGATGTCGTACCAATTTGCGTAATGCTACATCTGGACGACAACTGAAGCATTACAAACAAATGTCCACAATAGCTAAAAATATTACCGAAGCCGGTGGGGTAAATACGACCCATGTTATTGAGTGAGACGTATGTATAGTGTTAAAATTTTGTTGTGTATCTATTTATTACTAAGTTATTTTTGAAATTAAGAGCGAATAAATAAAGTATATTTTTTTTATAAACATTTCATATTATTCTTACAATGGGAATCTTACAAAAGAATTTAATTGACTGCAATTGACTTTTGTTGTGCATACATATGTGCACTAAATAACATGTCGTCTTACATTTAGATTTTAACGCGATTTGAAAAATTAGCAACAATCTTAAAGAAGTCGTTTAATAAATTGAATTTAATGTGATATTTATTATGCGCTAATATATTAAGAAAAATTATTGCTTATTAATGTATATGCAGATATGTTATTTAAATACGTAGAATTGATGTTCTTAAAATAATTTTTATAGCTTATGGGACTTTATGAAGCCTATATTATTATTGTTTTTTTTTTTTTTTTTTATATATGTAGAATGTAATTATTTTAAGCTTAAGATTCTTTATGAATATTATATACATACATATGTATGTATTATTGGCTTATCTTATAAAAATGATATTCATAATGAATCTTAAGCTTAAAATAATTACACAGGAAAGGATTAAAAAGAAGTTCGATTAGGCTGCCAAAGTTCGGTGGAAACCCATTTACATTACAATAACTACAAATACGATGTAATAAAAGTAATTTTCGTAAAGAATATTAAGCGTAAAATAATTTATAAAATAAAAAGAAAAACGCCGTGCAATTATTATAATTGGAATTATGTACATGAGCAAAAACTAACAATTCGCTTACTTTTTACCAATTCAGTGTTTCTACGTCAGTGTTTTCAGCATTCGTTATAATTTTTGGTAATTTTTCTTTGATTTGAAAATGCACTTCGTCTTGGCTTTGCTTAGCATCGATAAGATGCCAATAGTTTTTTTCCTTTTCGTAAATTGTGTCAAATAACTGAGCAATTTTTTTCTGAAATTCTTTCTTTTCGTATCTTTCCTTTCCAAAATTACCACGGTCCAATAGATCATCTACTTCGGCCTTCAAATAAAACACAGCATCTGGCCGCGGCAAGCCACTTTCAGGACTCATGCACCATTTCAACTGCATACCCTTCGCAGCACTATATACTATACCCGAATAGGAATACCGATCTACAACTAAAGTAGTTCCTGCTTTTAATAGTTTCAGTATTTCACTTTTGTGCTCCCATCTGTTTGCCGTAAACAAAAGATGTATTGTTTCATCGCTTAACTCTTGCTTATTGGTGAGATAGTCATTAATAACTTTTCCAATTTCTGATAAACGTTCCGGGAATACCATGTGTTTTACTGGAACGCCAGCCTTTTCAAGGTAGTTGACCAATAGTTTCGATTGTGTTGATTTCCCACAACGGTCACATCCCTCAAATACTATAAATGCTCCACGTTTTGCAACTGAATTCATTTTTATTCCTGTTTTATTACTAAATTAATTTCACAATAAATACTTTACTAATAACATGGAGTATTGCTATAAAGAAATTTGGCGCAAATATTTATAATTTTTTTATTAACCCTTAAAAGCCTGACATTAATTTGTAAAAATAAGGCAAGCTTCACCACTGGGGAATAAATTTGTCGTAACTTTTTAAATATATATGCAGTTGCCTGTATGGGGTGTATAAGAGACGTTGATTCTTCTTCTTCTTTAGAATTTTTGAGGAAAACTTGGTTTTTGGTACCAATAGTACTTTAGCCTCAATCTTAGAGGTACGAAACTAGTCTTAAGCATGAGTAGGCAGGAGGTAGGAGCTATTATAAAGAACTTTATGATAAAGCTGCAGATAGAATGAAGACATCTCTGATATCTGTAGGTGATGGCGGTAGTGGATCGTGTTTTATGTAACTGGCTTTGTCTACAGACACTGGTGGACCTGAAGGAAGTCAAAATTGTGGATTTAACAGGGGTCATAACGTGAGTTGACTGGTTGCAGGGGTATATTTAAAATAATATTTATCTATAGGACATTATCTTACAATGAGACTGCTTGTGTTTCATGGGGGGTTTAAGGAACTAAAGTAACGTATTAGGTAACTGCCAAAGTTGCTAGTGTTTGTATCTTAGTGGGTACAGAGACCATTTAAGGGTTATAAGGCTCATATAGAATAAAACAAGAAACTTTGAACAACGCTGAAATCAGCTGTGCTATAAACGTCACAGAAGTTATCCACTTCAACTACACTTCTCTTACAGTGGCAACTCTTCAATATACAGTGCTGCCAAGCTTGTTAGAAAAAGTGGCAATAGAAAATACGAGAATTGCAATAAAAGAGAACTAAAAAGGAAAACAAATAGTAAAACTAAAAAAAAATTTAAAGCAGGTAAATAATAATAAACAATTGCTGCAAAAACATGGTTCACAAAATGGAATGGTATATTGGGTCTGAATGGCAACTGGAACGCAAAGGTTTGCACAAAAAGGTGCTGGAATTGCAATTTACTAAAGTGGAGAAACCGCATCCAGTTTCAGAAGTTATAATTGTTGTTGAACGGATCGAAAATCTGAACCGAAGAGAAAGTCAATGGCTTAATGAGGAGACCATAAATACGGAGCAAACTATGGAATTGGGTAGTGCTTTAACACCAATTGATTATTATCTAGAGATACTTGTACAGCAAATGATGCCAGGTGAAAAGGCTGAATGTACTATAAAAACTAAAAGGCCCGAGGAAGAAGTCAAAATTATTTTGAGCCTAAAGGAAATTAAGGAATCAAAATCTATACAAACTCTTACCGTACCAGAAATGTATAATTTGGCTATCAAATACAAAGAAAATGGTGTAAAAATCTTTAAAACATACCCTCTATTTGCCCATGAATATTTTGCCAGAGCAGCTAAGTGCCTGATATCATTTAAGAAATTTGAAGGCTTAACCAAAAAAAGTGATGGTGTAGCAGGCAAAGATATGCAAGATTTGTTTATACAGCTACAAACCAATTTGGCTGCTTGTCTTTTGAATGAAAAACGCTATGATGATGTTATCTACCAAACAAATTTCGTAGATACCATGAATAATCCCTCAGATAAAAGTGTGTATCGACGTGCCATGGCGTACTACCACAAGAATGAATTTGAGTTGGCTCACAACACTATTGAAAAGGTTGCAGATTTTCGGGAGAAAAAAGATTTTATCAATTTATATCAAAAGGTTAAAGACGGTTGGAAGGATAGTAATAAACAGTATAAGGGTATGGTACAAAAAATGTTCGGTTAAGTTTGTTTAGCGGATATAAAATAAAATTTAAGAAAAACTGCAACTTAAAATATTTGATTTAGTTTTTAAAATCATTTTTATTTTTTCTTGTTAAATTTAAAGAATTTTTTTTCTTTAAATCCATTTTTAAAACCCTTTTTAGTGTCCTTGAAACTTTTCTTATCTTTGTAGTCCTTTTTCTTCTTTGCTGGATCACCACTCTTTCCTTCTAATTTGGGCTTTTTATTATTCTTTAAACTGTAGGGTAATTTCGGTCGTTTTCTACTCGCTGGCTCGGTTGATTTGAAAAGTTCCTCATCAGGTTCTTCACCCACTTCTTCCTTATAGTAGACAGCATCATCCTCTAGATCACTGAATTGTTGTTCACCATCCTGGTCATTATCTTCTGTGCCTATTGAGTCTTGGCTATGCTTTGAATTTTTATTTTTCTTTTCTAATTCCTTAAGTTTCTTCGCACGATTTTCAGCCTGTTGTTTTTTACGTTGTTCTTTTAGTTTTTGTTTCTTTTCAATTTGCTTTCTTAATTTTTCTTTTTCTTCCTCCGTCTTAATGATATGATCGTGATAGAGTACCTCACCGGTAAGCAAACCTTCTTCAATTTTCATTAATTGCATTGTCATACGTGGACCAATTTCTTGTAGTTGGACTGCTGATTTGTTATTTTCCAAATTTCCTTTGCGCTTGAGAGTTTGAGGTAAAACTACTTGGGAATTTTCATCTTCTTCACCTTCAGATTCAGAAGCATTACCATCTCTATAATGAAAGCAAAAGAAAAACATGAATTAGAAAATTTTTGTTCTTGTCTTTAAACTACATTTTTTTTTTGTGTGAACTTACTGCATAATAAAATCGGCTATATCCTCACACTTTGCTAGATTAGGTACTTTACCCAAAACCAATTTCTTTACACCTTTCGTCAAGCCAACAGGTACTACTTGTATAGCATAGTGGCGCATTTCCACTAAACTGGTTTGGGGATTATATGAGAACAGTATACATCTTCTTATAGTGGCTATATTAACCTGAAATTGAGTAATTAATTGGCAGTTATAAAATAATTTTCCCTTTCATTTTTATAAACTTACCTCAGCCAGATTAATTGCCGGAAACATATTTTGAAACGTGTGCGCCATGAGTTTCAAATGTTTGCCATCACCAGTGAAATTATTCATGACCACTAACGGCGAGTGCTTAAATATGTCTGCATCCACAAATTGCTTTTTATGTACAGAAATAACATCGCGGGCCAGTGTAAATTGATGCACTTTAAATGTTAATGTTGGTCCTCTAGGCAGGCGCAAAATTTTAAATGATAATTGAGTGGCTGCCTTATTAAAAATACCCATGTGCGACACGTGGAAAAAACTACTAACTGCCACAAAATCTTTAATGCGATTCATTTTCTTTTCCTTAAGTTCACTGGCAGTAAAAGGTTCCATAATGCGACGAAAATCCAAAGTTAAATCAGTTATATAGGGGCATGAGAGACCCCGATGTATAATAAAGGAATGTGGTGCTTCCACCAATTCACTAGGTTCACTTTCTTTAAACGCAGCAGTACGTTTTTTAGGATGTTTCTTTTTTGCTTTACCCATTTTCCTTCTTAAAAATTGAAAAAACTTTACTTTGAATATTTGAAAATTTTACTAAAATATCTTCACCGCGTGTTTTACTACTGAAATAGAAAATCAAAACAGAAAAGCAACATTGAAACGTCAAAAAATTGTGGTTGTGTTCATTATCTGTGCTCTTTGTATTTTTATCTTTGCTCTCTGTTTATACTTCTCTTGGCAGTGTTCATTAAAAATAACGGGTGCCTCGGTATGTGATGAAAAATAAAATACTTTGTGTTTTGGATGTGGTAAGAATTAAAATAACGCAATAAAAAGAATCTTTTTATTTATATTTTACGTTAAAAACAATAAAGTTGTTGAGTTTTTACTATTATTGAATAAACATTGTAGAAAAGAATGGATCAGATCGTCGTTAAAAATTATTTTCTTTCTGATCGAAACTTATGACAACGAAAATACGATTTCTAAATTGCTTTAGGGATCTTAACACCATCACAATCCTATAGGTTCTTTGATGTGAGTAAATTCAGCCTAAAGAATTCCAAGGAAATGAATACAATCTGGGAGGGGATCGAACCCAAATATAGGTTAGCTATTTATGTGAAGCTTAAGGTTGGTTGTCGGTTTTATCACGGGGCACTGCGAGATTAGGTCGCTGATCTTTTCCAGATCCCAGCCGGACTGTTGGGGGGTATGTTGCGATGAGGAGGAGTTAGAGACTGTCTAACATCTCTGCAACTGCCCAGCCCTTGGTAGGTTGAGGTTAAGGACCCTTGGCAGGGCCTTCTTTGAGAGCTTGAATTCAGTGTTGAGAGCCGACATCAATGCTCTCCACAGATTCATTAGCAGCATGGGCTGGTTGAGAGGTGTAAGGGCTTCGTAAGTGTAGTCGCATTCTCACCTTTCTTCCGTTTCCCATTCTCCCACCCCTTACCCACATTCCTATATCCTCTATTTCCTTCCTCACCTAAGGACAGTGTACAATGGGTCAATTTCGAACTCCGGGTACTGTGCTTGTCTTGGCCGACAGGTGCACGTCCTCTAACCTAACCTATCTATGTGAATATTCAGGCTGCCAGAACATTATATCAGCTCGATATTGATATCCGTTTGCAGGCGCCCACTCTGCTATTTTAAAAGTACAGAAAGGTACTGTGCCTGATTTAGTAGTAGTAGTTTAGTTGGGATCAGTAAATACTTTATGGCGTTGCAGAGGAGATTCTACAATCATCAGAACATTAAGGCTAAAGTAATCTAGCGTTTATAAGAACACTAGTAGATTTTAAACGTAACATTGTGTGCCGATGGCAAAAACTACTCTGTGAGATTCAAGCAGCCTTGCTTTCTACAGAGTATGCAGTAATGTGGAGGATCCTGAAACTGTCGACCAAATTCTATATATCTATCCTGGCGTGCAGATTAAAGATTATTTGGTGGCGTTTCTTTAATGGGTTGTGACAGGTAGTCTTTGTTAGGATTTCTGACGTTAAGGGTTGCTTCTCTCGTACCAGTTGGTTGGTGAGATAAATTGGTTTTTTATTTTTCTTTCTGTCTTATTCTTTGAATCTTACAACAACGTATTCTTATCTTCTCTTCATTTATACTCTCTCCTATGTGTTTTCTTTTTTACATTTTTCCTGGCTTATAGTAAGCAACCTGCAACCCATTCGCCTCAGAGTATAGGAGTGCCTTCTTTCGCAGTTAACATAGCCTAAATGATATTTGTGGTTCATATTATATCGTTTATTATAATAATCGATAAATTTGATAAATTAATTCTTTGTACCTTTAGAAAATATATTTTCAGCTCTACTTTTTCAAACATGTAAGAAGTAGTTTTGAAAATATTGATTAAACTATAAAATGACAACATAACTCTCATCAATTTAATTTGGTTTTCGTGTACATGATTAAACGAGAGCTTACAAGTTTTTCTCTCATATTTTCAGAAATTATATAAAATGCGTACAGTCAGTAGTAATTTTAATTGTATTTCATTTGAAATTATATTTAAATTTTATTTTATTTTATTTTTCTTTAAATTACGCGCAAATATATATATTTATATATATATATACTTTAATTTTTAATATTATATATTTTTGCTTTTAAATTTCTTACTTTTTTGTTTTGTTTTTTTTATAAATTTAAAATGTAAAAATATTAAATTTATATATAAAAAAATGTTTTAAAAGGCAAACTAAAAACGAAAAGTCTTTTCAAAACTGAATTCTGAATGTAGCAAATTATATAGAATTAAAACAAAATCATAAGTGGAAATGAACATCGTAACAAGACAGTTAAAATGTTAAATAATACGGAGTAAATTAATATTATGAAAGCAAATAATGAAGAAGAATTTTATGTTTTTAAAGAACAGAGACAAAAAAGAAAAAAGGAAAACAATCAAAAATCAGTTTTTCTCTTTCTTTTTTTTTAGTTTATAAATTGTAACATAAGAACGGTATGGTTTTGATTTGATTTCATATCATGTTGTTGCTTATATACTTTTTGTTTTGGAAAGGAAATGTTTGCTAGTTTCTTTAAGATTGATTTATTTTAATTTTCTTTTGAGGGGGGAATAGAGTAGGAAAATAATAGAGAAATAATTTAAAATATTAAAAAAAAAAAAAATTTATAATTTTCAATTGAAAATGAAGCTATTCTGTTTTTTTGCTCATCTTGTTTGTTTTTAACTAATTACTGCTGCCTTCAGGTGGATGGAATATTTGAAGGCAAATTTTTCATTAAATTAGAGTTGGATATAGTTGTGTGGTCACACTAAATAACAGCTTCTTAGAGAATAGTAATGGAAATTATATTTAAAAGATAACATGGGCTTTTAGCGTGTTCTTCTCTTTCTGGTTGTTGTTGTTGTTGATTAAAGGTGTAATAATTGTGGGGGCAGCTATAAGGCGGTCACTGACAGCACTGTTTGCGTACATCATTATTTACAGTCGGCTTAAGGTCAATGGGTACATCATTGCCCGGACGAATACGATCATCGTTACCTTCCGGAGGATCACGTATTTGTTTTTGAGAAACAATACGATAAATTTCTAGAAAAAATTTTAAAAATTTAAGTTTTAATTTTTAAACTTTATATATAAAATAGATATGTGTTGTTAGTTAAAGCCTTACCTGTGAGTATGTTCTGGAATGCTGTTTCGACATTAGTAGAATCTAGCGCTGAAGTTTCAATAAAACTTAGGCCATTACGTTCGGCAAATAATTTCGCTTCATCCGTTGGCACCGATCGCAAATGTCTCAAATCGGATTTATTGCCCACCAACATAATGACGATATTCTGATCGGCATGATCACGTAACTCCCGTAACCATCTGTCAACATTCTCGTATGTCAAATGCTTAGCAATATCATATACAAGCAAAGCACCAACAGCGCCACGATAATAAGCTGAAGTAATAGCACGATAACGTTCTTGACCAGCTGTATCCCATATCTGAGCCTTAATTGTTTTGCCGTCAACCTACACATATATACACGCATGCACACAAACATTTTTATCATTATTGTCATTGATATTGGCATTTGTTGGTTAAAGGATAACAAAAAGGAAATAAAAAAAACAAATTAGCAAAAACAAAATTAAGGTGTTGCCTGGAAGGTTATTAGTATTTATTTTCTGGTCTTTAAACCTTTTATAAAAATGAACAAAACGTCAATGTGGTGTTGTTTAAACATTAAAGTTTTCTATAATGACCAAATGTTCTATAAACTATTTTTTTTTCAAGATTTTATTCCAAAAAGCTTTCTTCGTACTATACTTGGACAAAAGTAGTTTCTTACAAAAATTTATCAAAAGGATAATAAATTATGGATATTTTTTTTTTATATTTTATAGTAGTTGAATGCTTTTTATATTCTCTAAATCTCAATACAAGAATTCCATATTGCAAGACGATTTAAAAATCGACACACATATACTACAGTACACCATAAGGCATGAGATAATAAGAGATCACCCATTGAACTATTTTGAGGACAATAATGTTTAGTTCTATGTCCTGCAATAATCGTTGTTGATAATATTTGTTTTAACCATTAGTGTATTTATGTGGTATGCCATTGGAGGTAACGTTATTGATATGTACTCACAAGAGAAGCCGCTGCAAAATACGCCCCTTGGGACACTTTTAAGAGCTAATTGACCAACGAATCACACAGAGTAGGGATACTAAATCTTCACTTTATAATAGCTCAAGCTTTTTCGTGCTAGAACGGACTGTATACGGCACCTGAATATAGAGTCTATTATGCGAGTATTTTCTTTTTAAGCAAGGTGTGAGGAAATATAGAGAAGCCTAATGCTGTTGTGCAGCAGAATGCGTCCTTGTCCTTGACTTGCTTAGTAAACTCTGAAACAAATTCCGGTATAATTAAACGATTTTCTTATTTTTTGCATTGTCGTAATTCAATTCTCGCTCTCCTTCATTTATAAGAAAAACCTTTGCTGTAGGAACTGCTCGTGATTTTGCCGTTTTATGTCTCTTGGTTTCCTGAAAACCGATTTAAATCTTTAAATCTGTCACAAGTGATAGCTAACAGATGTAGCAAACAGTAGACTAGAGGTGCAATACTAAATAAATTAAGAAACGGGTTACACATATGCCACTGAAAAAGAACTTATGAGACCACATTGGCAAAGTTTGTAACAGGTGGCCAAGCGTTGTCGTGCTGAACAATCACTACTTCCTCGTTCTTTTTGATATAAACTTTAGGCGCTTAATTTACTACTAAATTTGCATGTAAATTATCTTTAAATTTAGCTTTAGTGGTTATTATCTCTTGTATTTTTATTGCACCATACCATACCCATATCCTTGGCTGTTTTTAAATTGTATGTTATTAAAAACATCTACAAAATAATGTCTTGTATTAATTTTCGATTCTAAGACAAATGTAATAAGTTTATATAATACACAACTTTAAACGGGTATTTTCGTTTTTGAAAATCCTTTAATTCTGTCTGTTCTAAATGGTGTTGTCTATTCAGCAATTGAAAAAGTTGCAAATTTTTTTTAAACATCAATGAACAGAGCAGCAGTACGTAATATATTGTTGGCTTTTTTTTTATATCCCTGACCTAAACAATTACTTTTGTTAACCTTTGGTGTGTGCGTGTGTGTGTTTTACTAATTTTGTCTCTCATTTCAAAAAATATGTAAAAACGGTTTTACAAAAAATAATAAGAAAAAAAAAAGCAAATAAACCGAATTTATATATTTATGCTAGCGAAGAGGACTCTATACCGAGTAATAATTTTTTTTTATGAGCGTAAAGAACGAAAAATAAAAATCAATAATAAATACCCCCACACACTATTGGTAAAACTTTCTGTTTTCTTCTTTGTCCTATTTTTTTTACGTTTATTATCCTCCTATATTTCGGTTAGCATTCTGTTTATGGATTAAAAAAAGTTTTTTTTTATTTACCTCTATGCTGCGGGTGGCAAACTCCACACCAATCGTTGATTTCGATTCCAAATTAAATTCATTGCGCGTAAAACGTGATAGTAAATTACTTTTACCGACACCAGAATCACCAATTAATACAACTGAAAAATTGATAAAAAAAAAATATAAATATGATTTAATTATTATTATTATTTAAATTCTTAAGTACATATATACTGTTTTATTATTAGTTTTAATTTTGAAATATTTAATTATAATTCGTTTTAGTACTCAATTATTTTAAGGTTTCTATTTAATCTTCATCATCATGGATGACTATTATTTAGAACGAAATTGAACGAACATTTACATTGGACTGATTAATAATAGCAGCCTGCGTTGTCCGATATAAATTTAAGTAATATTAGTTCAGAGCTTACTATTGCAGGGCATATTGCGTTGAGGAGGAATTGAAGACTATCGAACACCTCCTCTGTAACTGCCCATCCCTTAGTAAATTGGGATTGAGGACTCTTGACAGGGCCTTCTTTGGGAGCTTGAATTTAGTTTCGACTCCACATATTCATTAGTGACTTAGGCTGATTGAAAGGTGCTAGGACTTCATCGATGTAGTTGCGCTCTCCCACCCTTCTTATTGCGTCTGGTCTGTGTGATTTCTCCGCTACTCACTCCCCCCTTTCCTACATACCCTCCTTTCATCCTGCCACCTCTATTATCCTTCCCTCCTTTAGGACGTTGTACAATGGGTCAGTTCGACCTCCGAGTACTGTACTTGTCTTGATTGAAAGCTACACGTCCTCTAACCTAACCTTGGTTCAGAGTTCGTAAATGGCTCTTGCTCCTTTTAGAGAGCTAACAATATCGGTAACTATAGAAATATCAAGAAGCAGCACCACCACTGGAGAAAATCTAAAACTAAACCGGCAAAAAAATTGAAGGAAATTAATTTGTGACGGTCCTACATACCTTAAAGGAACGGAAAAGGCATATAAAAATAATAATAATTTGTGATAGCAACGGAATTTTTGTTTCGTTGTCTGCTGGTAAGTAAAAATGTACAGTTGCCGAAATCTTTATTTCTTACAGTTTATACTATCAGAGGACAAATCTGAGGCGTCTATTAATGAACTTATTATCGTTACGAAATTTGTTGGTTCCCATAAAGAGAGGCGTTACACGATTTTAAATTGACTCTGCATTGACATCACAAGAACAACAAACAAAACTTCTAAAATTGAATGTGGTGATCAAGTTCAATCATAAATTTCCTTTCAAAGAATTAATTTTCATGTTTTTGAAATACACTGACGTGAAAAATAATAAGGACACCCCAACGTGACACATTGAAATTTGATAGGAAAATTGTTGGTAAGTGACTGTATTTCTTCTTAGTTTATGTATCACAAAATCTAATTTTATTGCGGTTTTATTAAATAAAACTTAAAATACATATAAATATAGGGAATAATATAATTATAATAATTTTATTCTAGAATGTGGTTAATATTTTCTCATGGCTTCGTTGTTATTTAGAACTGCTAGATTTTGTCATACTGTACCCGCAGCGTAATTGTCAATCGGATCTAGAGATTTTACTAGTCAGTCTTAGACATTGATATTGTTATTGCTATCCTTGAACCATTTTTAAATGCACTTTACAGTACACAAGACAGGTTCCGTTTTGGAAGATATAATAGCCCACCAGTGCAGACCTTGCGCTGACCAACTTTTGTTTCCTAGTTTGGAAGAACTGTGGCGTCACAACAGACCGTTATGCGTGCTCAAGTGAGCTTTTGGTCCAACTTAACCTAACCTAATAGGCCAGCAATAGGCTTGTAATTTGTAAGTTTTATGGAAAAAACTTAGTCCTATAGGTGGAAACTAGTTTAAGCATGCAAAAGATGAGAGTCATTGTAGGATTACTAATAAGTTCCGTAGATAAAATAAAGATACATTTAATTTATCTAGGATATGAGGAAGCAAAAAATATTTTATTTCTCTGCAGTTGTTTACAGGTACGTAGGCAGAAACGGCTAGGTGTTCTAATTTTCTTTTCCTTCATTCTTTTTACTTCTTTATAAGGGGTTACAATAGACCAATAGGTCATTAGATGAAAACGTGAAACTACCAAACTAATCCAATATTTGGGTTCATTATTCTGCTGGAGTACATTGTCCTTTACTGATAAACGTTTGACTCAGAACCATATTGTAAACAATTGGACTGGTCTTGGAGGCCATGCAACTGTTTTCGAATTTAATCATTCGAACTGAGCTAACTTAACAAAATCTTCTACACAATTTGCTTGTAAATTATTGAAATAGATCATCTGTTGCTTTACAAAATCTTGCAAGAAATAGTATAAATATGTAGTTGAAATCAAAACATCAATTGACATAATAGTTGGTAAGAAATTTATCTATTGACTTAAATTATATTAAATAAATAAATATGAGTCCTTCTGAAATTATAATTTGTATTGATTAATATCACATATCCAAATATCGTAGTAATATTGTAATTGCGATAAATTAAATTTGTAATAGTCTAACTATATTTGACTCAACATTTGATTTCGTTTGATAATGGAAATAAATAAATAAATATTACAAATTGAATTAAACATTGGCAGGTTTTTTTCTTTTCGATAACAAAATTAAAAAATAGGCCGCTGATTACTTTTAAATCTAATTAAGATAATACAATTTCAATTAAAATTAATAAGAATTACATAAAATATTTGTAAATATTTTTTTATATCACAATTAAAAGGCGTAGTTTGGAAGTAAAAATAAAAATTAATGACGAAAACTAAAATGGGAAAAGAATAAAAGAATAACTAAAATAAAAATTATCATATTAAAAATATTTATTGAGTTTATTTTAAGCTAGAAAACAGTGACACAAAAATATGTTATTTATATGTAAAAAGCTTGTTAAGTTTAAAGCATATACCCATGTACATACATACATAAATATTCCATATTTATATGGAATAATAAGAACCTTAATAAAGTTGTTTCATAACGATTGCTACTCAATTATATGTATCTTAATTGAACATTTGAAAATATAAATAAACATTTTATTTCTTCTCTCTGAAAACCCTGTAGAAAGAAAACTTTACTCGGCAATATACAGATATTTACAATGCAAAAACATTTTTTCTTTTTTCTTGTCGTTTGTATACAAAATGTTTGGCATTAATTGATGATGCGACTAACGACAACTGACTGTATTGTAACTTTATATAGCAAAACAAAATTCAAAGCGTATAGTAAGTAGGGGGTATTGTTGTTGGAAACGGAAAATTTAATAAAATTAAAAAAAGTAGTAGCATTTAATTGTTTAGTAAGTTGATGAACCATAAATAAATAAAGTAAATTAACAAATAAAATAAAAAAATATGTATATAGGTACATATAAAGAAAGTATTGCAAGAAATTACACAATTGTGCAGCAGGGGAATTCAATTTATTAACCGATATTAATTTAAGTATGTATGTACATATTTATATACGTATGTATATATGGGCATTTGAATAGAAGTAATAAAAATAAAATTTGATAATTTGGAAAATTTCAATTAAAAAGTATTTTTCCAAAATGTTTGTTTTCCAATGCATTTTAATAAAAAGAAGTAATTTTTATAAAATATAATAATAAAGTTTTATTTTAACGGTGTGGCAGTTCACAGCACTTTTGAAAATTAAATAAATACATATAAGGATCGTAGTCGTTCAACAAAAATAGAAATTCTATAAGTTTTAGTCTGTTCTACGTATCATCTACAAGCCCAAATGAGTTCAAGAGCATCAGTGGTATTATTTGGATTTGTAATGGCTTCATTTTTTGTCTAAATCTTGAATATATATGTATACATACTAGATAATATACATAAAATGATTACACAATTAGCAACTAACATTTAAAAAAATTAAAAAAAGGTGTTTCGATACCTACATCGCACCTGAAGTTTGATTGCTGTTCATAATAGGCCCATAAGAAAATGAATTAATTTAAACCTTTATATGAAATTAGTAAAAGTGATATACAACATATACAATGGATTTATAAATTGTCTGTAATGAATTTAAAATCCAAAGGTAAACATTTGAGAATTTTGTTGCAATTTACAAAAATGAAGTGGAATTAATTGACTAGATTGCTAATTCTCATAATTGTTATGTATATGTATTAGTTATTTATTAAAACATTTATAAACCAAAGCTGATAATCCAAGTAGCTATTGCTCTTAATTGTAATTAATTTCAGAATTGATTCTATAGATTAAATTTAATAAATAAAACATTTGTTACAAATCCCTATATTTTAATATTTTTTAAGACTAAAGTCTCTTGTAAAATATTCAATAACTAGCAGATTGTACCCAGCGTTGCACGGGTTATAAAAATAACTATAAATAAAAGCCGGTTTATCGGTTACGAAACCGGTTTCTTAAAAAATGCAACTTTTCAAATTATTCGGAAACCGGTTTAACAAACAACCAAATTTTTTAAACACTCTAAGTCCTAAATATTAATGCACTCAATTTGCCCGTTTTTCGCTCCTTTCCCCTTTTCAGACCGCTTTTGATCCTTTTTATAAACGGAACACAACCAATAGCTATTTGAGAAGCTTAACCAAGCTAAATCATAAAAATATACCTTTAAAAGAGATAAAATACAGCATTTATGCATAAAAGTACTACTTTTTGCTCATTTTTCACCCTTTGTCCCATTTTTTTCCCCTTTTGGTCAAAATTGCGCCGACAAAACCTCGATCTATAACCTAAATTTCAAGAAAATCGGTCCAGGCGATCAGGCGTGACTGGCTAACAAACAAACAAAAATACAGACTTACAGAAAGATTTATAATATATATTAGGATATTAGGATTATAGTCGAATCTATCGACCTATTGTTGCAGTTAAAAAACTTTCTAAGAAATTTATAATTTCAATTTTAACAAATTCTAAAACATTTTTATTTCAGCCCAAAATCACTAAACTATAAAAGGGGGAGTGCTGTCACCTTGGAGTCAATAGTGGGAGTTTATATTATCTTCTACATGATATTTAGTTTCTACAAATGGCAACAAAGATGATTGTTTTATTCATATTCCAGAAGATATAGAAATAAATAAAACAAAGTAATTCAAAAACAATCGGTTCATGCTCGGATCTCAAGAAGATAAGATGATAGAGATATTACAAGAACTCAACTCGTCATTTTTTTCTTTTGTGTGTCTTACTTTCAAATCTAATTACTTTAAATTATGTTTACTTTTGTTTTATTTATTGAGTTTAAATAAATATTAAATAAGAAAATTAATATGCTAAATTTGAAAATACTGTAGACGTACATATATATAACGTTTGACATTTGGAGGCTTTTCAAAAAAGTCATCTGGGTAAGTATTATTATCTTATATTAATGCACATTGGCACTGAAACAGAAAACTGATATTTAAAGAAAATCTATCTCAATTACTGCAGTAAATTTTAAGCCGCTATATTAAGAACAAATATTAATTGATCTCGATTTTAAGTAAATTAAAGTTCAGAGTTAGTGTATTAAGTTTTCGAAAACAGTTTAAAGAATGACTTTTTAGTATTTTTTTTTTTCATTAACAGTACATATGTACATATGGTAAAATAAAAAATGTTCTAGTGACTTGGAAACCTAATTATGACTACGTATCACATAAAACAACAAACACAATAGCCCAGCGTTATTAATCACTTCAAAACCAAGCGTATATGATATTATTATCATATTTGCTTGATATGTGAGAAACAATTTTTGGTGTGAGTCATATGGTGTACTGTACGCTGTACGAATCCAATCCAAGTTACTGTATATATTATTAAAGTTTTTTCAAAAATTTATTAATAACTATATACAGCATAAAGAAAAGGCAAAAATACAATATATAATCGCATATCAGAGTTAATACTGAATTGCAAAATTAAAATTATAAAGAAGGCAACAACAATAATAAAGCGATAACAAATTAAATCATCATATGTGTTAAATGTGAATGACAAAAATATGCCAAACATATCGAAAGTATGTACAGAATTAATTTCAATTGTCAAAAATAACACTTTGATATACGATTAATTTTAATAAGAGAGACGACCGTATGTTATCTTAGCAGAGATTAACTAGTTGTTATGAAAAGTCTACAGAATAGAGTCGATTTTAAGCTTTAGGTTTTGCCACTCATGACTAAAATTAACACATACAGCATAGGTAGTGTTGAAGCCGTAATTTTGACCAAAGATTTGGGTCAACAATGTATTTTTTTATAATATGTGAAACATATGTACATACATACATAATTGGGCATTACAACCCTTTAGTCAGGATTACGACCTAGTTTCTCACACCACTTATGTTGCGTGTGTGTTAATTTTATACATAAGTGGAGGGACCTACAGTTTAAAGTCGACTCTTCATGGCAAGTTTTTTTTACTCGCAGAGTTTTTGTCAGAAATCTGCTGAGAGGAAATATTTTCATATTTTCGTTTTGATATCTAACCAGGGGTTTGAACCCGGGCCTTCGGTCTAATACCCCAACACACTACCTACTACACTATGGCGACAAAAAAAAAATGTGAAAACTGTCTGTAAAACAATGCCTGTGAAAGATTTAACAAATTGTGCATAACCCTGCCAATAGGCATTTTACATGCATAAAAATTATTATTGGAATGGATTTTTATTAAGACATTATCGAGAAAATAGTCACCGTAAAATGTATAAATTAGAGAAAATATACCTCTATCCGTTCTATCAATGATTTTTTATATTTTCTAATGGGTAGTGTGCTAGACTATTAGCGTGAGGGTCGTGGGTTTGATTCCCACCAGAGGCTCTGGTCTGTGACATTACACCGGGCATATGGTCGAAGTTACTCAGCTCGTATATGATTATAATATAATTTGTAATTGTATTGTAAATCTTAAAAATAAATAAATAATAAATAAATAATATATTTTCTAAATTCTTTTAACATCTTGGATTGATTGCAAAGCTGAAACACATTCTCATTGGATTAGGTGTTAAAACATTCTTGTTTAGTTGGCATGCACTTTCTTAATGATTAATTTATTATTTATATGTAGTATGAGAGAGTTAGAATAAAACCGGTAACATTTACTTAACATTCACTACCAAACTTGATATTAAATAATCAAATCTAATCGCAATTCAATAAATTTATACAAATAGCTCGAAAAGAAAATTTGTCAATTGATATAACAAAAAAAGAGAAGAAAGAAGAAAATGAAAAAGAAAGTAATAAATAATAAACCATGCCGTAAAAGAGAATAAAATATATTAAGCAAACGATTACAAAAAAAAAACTTAAACCTCATTGTTATAGGATAAAAACAGCTGAGTAATAAGTATTCAAAATTATAACTGAGTTCCATGCAACGTGTCATAATAGTAAAAATATTATAATAGTAAAAAGGCAATAAAAGAAAAAAAAAACTCAAAAAAAAAAAAGAGTTGAAGTTCATCATATCTTTTGTAGATAATATATACATATCTACATACATACATATGAAATATAATTTTGTGGGGGAGTAAATGTTTATAAAAATTGTTGCAATGGATGGGAAGATGACAATTAGCAGAGGAATTTGCTGAAAATTTTTTAACTAATTTAACAACAACTCTACTATAAACTAAGAAAATGTTGAAAACATTGAACCTTGTTTGCATGTTGTATATTAACTAATGACTTTAACAATTAAAATTCACTGTTTAAAGAGAAAATACAACAATAAATATAACGTTGCTACTCACACAAAAAACTACGTCATCGTGTTAAATAAAAATGCCAATTAAGGTGATGCCAGATGTAAATAAAACTTTATACGCTGGTGATAAGGTATGCAAAGAAAAGAACACACCCATGGAATTATTTGAAAAATGTGAATTCACATTTATGCGGCCCCTACACGCTGCAATTAGTTGTACAAGCAGTCGAATCATCGGTTGGTCGTCTTCTTCACTCGTTTCTCTTTTTCAACAAAATTTTTCTTATAAATTTTTTGGATCTTCAACCAACCGGCCACTCAATGTAAGAATTATTTGTACACAATTATAAAGTTGTACAACTAGTTGCAAAGTGGTGGGGTCTGCATTAGAATGAACAATATTTGTTATTTTTAAAACTGTTTTTAAAGGTTCTAAATGAATATTGCGCAAATATTGGGCTCTTATCCCAAATTTATTATTTAAAATAGAATAGCTGTTAGAAAAAAAAGTCCAAAACTCTGAACACTTAAAATTTTCATCATTGATATAAAAACTGTAGTGTAGTACAGTAATTCTTAACAATAATAAATATATCTAAATCGTTATAATCGAAATGAAACGAAGCCGGGACCGCGAAAAAATTAATCCAACAAAAGCTTATATTGAAGTAATAATCTGCGATTTGGAAAATCGGGACCAGTATTAGAAAACATCATTCTTATATATTTTATATATATAACATTTATTGAAGTGATTAAGTTTGAAACCGATCTAAAACGAGCAGCTTAAATTTATAAGTTTTGTGTTAATTTAAATGAAATAAACTTGACTTTAAAATGTTAACTCATATGAACTTTAACTCAAATGCAATAAAACTGATTAAAAATATATCAACAAGCAATCCATATTAAACAAAATTATAAAAATATAAACATAATACATAAAAATATATCTATTGCATTGCATTTCAATCTTAATAGTTAAGCTCCCCACTCCTAACAAATAGTCTAATCTGGCATCACTTCTGTAATCAGTCAATATTATAGGAAATGCTATTTGCATTTTTTTATTTTCAATAGAAAAATAAGTCATTTTGAATACACATAATATTTTTCTTCAAATAACTTGAATTCTATTTGCAAATTATATTATTTTAACAA
This sequence comes from Sarcophaga peregrina, assembly GCA_014635995.1. NCBI lineage: Eukaryota > Metazoa > Arthropoda > Insecta > Diptera > Sarcophagidae > Sarcophaga > Sarcophaga peregrina. The sequence continues at coordinate 94,392,658 of CM025789.1, forward strand.
AATATATACTAATTTATGTATATTTACCTTTGAATAAATAATCGTATTCATCTTCCCTTGTGCCCATTTTGTTGCTGTTGTGTTTCCTCTATTCTTTGTTACTACTTTCTTTATGTATTTTTGCTTTGACTTTAGAATTTTTATTATACTTGTTTCTTTATTCTTGTTCTTTGATACAATACTTTACAACTTTATAACCTTTTATTTTTAAAATTGTTTTCAACTTTTAAAATAACTTTTTTGTTCGTTTGAAATTTTCATGCATTTGTTTGTTAATAAAATGACCCCAAAAACACACATATAAACAATCACAATATATACACCAAAAACAACAATATCACCATCATTATCCCGTTGTCGTATCGGCGAAATAACAGCATAAGCACCAACAAGAGCAGCAGCACCAATAGTAGTATCACTCAACACAAAGGGAGCAGAAGCAACAAAAACAAAGCACAAGAGAATCGTAGATTGATATTTGATTTAGTGTTGTTGTTTTTTTTTAGTACAAATTACAAGTGCAGCAGCAGCCCCAAAAAAGAAGCAGAAAGAAAACACCGTACAGTGAGCAACGAACGACGAAGTCAACGATTAAACGACCAACAAATCATCACCAATAACAACAAAAAATCCGTAAAAATAGGGAAAAAAGAAGAGAGAAAAAAATTTCTATGTTAATTTTTTGTTGTTATAGAAATTAGAAAATAAAACCACTGTGAAAGAAAGAAAATGTTGGGTAGAATGACGGGCGGTTACTTTTTTTATTCGTTGTAATCACTTTCTTTGAAAAAGAAAAACTTGATTTTCTATTGTTATAACTACTTCTACTCAACACAAATTTAATTGAATTGTTTATTTTTTATTCTTATTATATTTCTTTATTAATTAACAATGTTCTTTAACGTTTTTAATTTTGCAAATTATAAATTACAATTCATTCTACGTTTTAATATGAATTAATCACCTTTTTTGCGACTTTTCGCGACGAACGTAGACACAAGAAAAAAAATCTCTCTTTTTCCTTGTTCGTTTCTGTACAAGTTCAATATGGCCGTTCGTTGATTTTTTTTCTTATTGCTGTCAATATAATGTTCCCAGAGTAACAGAGTTGTATCGGAATGTTGACATTTATAAGTGTTACCAGATTGTTTATAGAATAAAGTGAAACTAATAGAATTTGTGTAGAAAATGTATATTTACGTTTAATTCATTCATTAACTTCGTATTCTAATAAATAATTCTATTTATTAATATTATTAAATATTTAATAAATATAATTTTATACTCGAGATTTGTTTATGTGTTATATGTAAAATTCTGTTTATTAACGTTTTTATTTGTAACAATATAATCTCATATAGACGAGTTTTTTCAATATAAATTACACTATTTTTTTAATAAGTACAAAATATAATACATTTAAAGTAAACTTTAGTATATAATACAGAATGTTTAAATAAATACGATATAAATAATAAAAAAAAATCAGATTATAATTCTATTCTTTGCAAAGCATACGAAGGTATGCATAACAATAGGCCACCCAAAATATAAGTCATTTTGGAGCCAATGCACCAAAAGGCTATACAACCAACAACTGGACCTACAGCACGAGCTAAAGCACCCAAAGAACGGAAAATCCCTAAAACAGAGCCTTTTTGATCATCATTGCCACATTTCGAAACCAAAGTCGTCAAGCAGGTTACAGTAAATGCAGTAGCTAAAAAATTATTTTCTATATGAATTTAAAATTTTAATTATTTTATGTCTGACTTACAAATGGCATATAAAATCATGCCTAAATATAGTAAAACAGCATCATTAGCCATGCCCACTAATATGAAAGCAGGAACCAATAAATATAAACTGAATACAGCATAGTTTTTAACTTTGTGCTCGGGAAGACGACGTACAACTGAACCTTGTAACACTGTCATTATAATACCTAAAAAGTGGAATGGAAATTAAAATAGATTTTCTTAATTTGAAATCCATCTACAGTTTATATTTACCTGTCGTCAAAAACATTTTAGCTTGATCCATAGACGTATAACCAAATTTATGATACATTAGAAATGTTACCGTAAATTCTAAACCTGAATACAAGAAGAGGTATATAAAATAAATCAGTCCAATTGTTTGTAACGATTTGATTTGCTTTTGAGGCACATTCTTAATGGTTGCAAATCTGAAAAGATACAGCAAAATTGTAAAATTTGTTAATTGCAAATATTATTTCAACAGTTTAAATATTGATAGTCGTTTCTGTAGACCATAGCACTTTTTGGATTAAGATACATAATGAATATTATTGAAGTTGCTGAACAACTTTTGAAATCCTTTTCAATTGTTGGACAAACAGACTATAATTTGGTAAATGGTGGTTCTGCGTTGCTATAATCAACTAAATGTTGAAATTAATTAATTTTTTTTTTCGAACTTGAACGTTTTATCGGTGGTCACTTTTTTGATTATGCTAAGCATTCGAATGTTGTATAAACTAATTAATCTTCAAATGCTTTTGGATATTTGCGTAAAGATTAAATTCTTGTGGTATTTAAACAAATATATTTTTTCCACTGATAAGTGCTTTGTTAAACTGTAAGTCATTATTCATAATGATTTAGAACAATAACTAATATTTTTTTACTAATATTTTAAAAAAGAATATTTCTGTTAATGGAGTGTTTTTATCTTATGGAATACTTAATTTAATATTCTGTAATAACAAATAGCTGTGCACAAAAGTTGTTAATTGTATTGTGCTTTTTGTGATAAGAATTGTTTGATTTATTTTTCACATGAACGAATATATTTCAATCTCTTTTTGAACGTGCGTTATGGCACCACAGTTTGCATAGATAATGCGTACAAGTATTAATTAAAATTAAATTATTTCGATATCAACAACTACTTACCGAAAAATTGAGGAAACATTTAGTAATTGCCATGCATATGAAAGTGATGATGAGATTTCTTTAACACGTTTTTCCTAAAAGAAAAATAATATTATTTTAATCGAATAAATAAACTTTAGATATCTTTGTCAATAATCAAAAACAATTTGAGAAAACATTGAACTAGTTAAGATGGCTATTAAGTTTTACTTTAAAAAGATTTTCTTTTTATTTATTTAACATTTTTGTGTTAATTTTCATTAACGACTTACCTTAGGCAATGTTTCCTTTAAATAAAACAACAAAACCAGTAGATCACCCATAGCTAAGGCGAATGCGAGTAATGAAGGCAAAACAAACCAGGGTCCTGTAGATTTATTGGAAAATATTGCAAACATGGCACCAATCATTGGACCTACAATGAAACCCAAAGAAAAGGCTACACCAACTAAAGCCATACCACGGCTACGAGTCCTTTCACTAGACACATCAGTTATAATTGACATGGACAACGAAATATTGCCTTTACTGAGGCCGCCAACAAAACGAGCCAAAACAAAAATTGCAAAATTACGTGAAACGGCCCATAACAAATAAGATGCGGCAATACCAGCCTTATTTAAGTAATGAAAGCAAAAGTTAACACAAAAAAATAAAAAATATGAATAACAATAAAATTAATTAAATATTCGTGATCGTATTTAAATGAATTCATGCATGAACTTACCGCACAAACAACAATAACCGGTTTACGACCGTAATAATCAGAAAGGGCTCCCACCAGAGGGCTGGCTACAAACTGTAGAAAACTGAACATGGAACCCAGTAAGCCACCAAATAACACTGAATTATAGCGTTCCGGGGCTCCCACCAACTCTTGGAACGATTTAATGCGTTCCGTTAATATTGAATACAAACCGGAACTATCATTGTTTTTAAAGTATTCCAATAAGGAGGGCAGTAGTGGTAATATAATTGTAAATGCCAACAAATCAAATAATAACGATATGAATACGACAAACACCATGGCATCGGTTTTTTCTTTCAGGTTGCTGCTGTTCCCGTCAGTTTTCTTTCCTTTGCCCTCATTATTGTTATTAGTGTGTAATGCTGTTGCCTCTGTCGATGAATTTAGTCTTCTCTGTGTTAAAGACGACATATCCGGTTGTTTAATGAAGTGTTTTGTAGGCAAAACAAATTAAAATGTTTTAATAAAACTGTGTAAAATGTATTCCCGTGCGTATGTACGTGCTTTTACGAGAAATAACAATCAACTTCTGTTTGTTTAAATCATTACTTTATGTTTCTTCAAGAGCTTCTTTAAGACGATCATCGCTCACTTGCTAAGTAAAAAATATAACACAGTAATTGTAAAGTGAAAGTTTGTGCGATTGTTTATATCCAGTTTTGTTTTTGTTGAGATTGTATTTTCAAAACAAAACAAACCAAATCAAATAAAGTGTCAAAAAAATTAAACAGAGTTGTCAACGTACACAAAATATGCCATAACCCAATAAGCCTGTTGGTTCTTAATAATATACTGAGAAAAAATAAATTTTCATTTCATTGACATAAAAAAACCGAATACTTTTAAGCACGATCTTATGGGTCTATTATGACAGCTGGAAACAAACAGTTGAGAATATAAAGCCAAAAATTATTGGTCATCTCAAGTGTTAGGCAAGCTATATATTCAACAATAATACACATACCCAAATCCTTTGAAACGTCTTTTTATAGAGGTTGGCAACCCTGTTTGTACAGCTGCTTACCAGCTGTTTTGATTTGTTTGCATTTGCAATATTTTTTTCATCTAGTGATTATTTTTATTTGAAAAAAGATAAATTTGTTTAAATATCCCGCAAAAATGTCAAAAATTACCGTACAAGATATAGAAGCTGTTGATGATTACTGGGGTCCAACATTTCGTTCGATTTTAGAAGGTAAAGAAACAATTAAAATGCATTGTTGAGAATGTCGTTACACACCCACTTTTTATTCTTCACCAAAAATAGGTGACAATAAGGAGTCCATATCAGAACAATTGGAGCAACGCATACGCAGTCATGATAAAGATATTGAAAGAATTTGTAATCTATCGTATCAAGGATTCATAGACTCTATACAGGAATTGTTACAGGTAAGAACCCAGGCCCATCAATTAGCCACGGAAGTGCAAACATTGGATAAGTCATTGCAACAAATTAGTGCTTCACTAATACAACAAGGCAATGACTTGGTAAAGGCTAGACAAATCGAATCGAATTTAGCTTCAGCCATAGATGCTCTACAAGAATGTCTGCCGGCTTTGGAATGTTATATTAAATTCTGTCAGCAGGCTTCCAACAAGCAATACTATCAATCTTTGCGTACTTTAGAAACGTTGGAACTACAGCACTTACCAAAATTGCAAAGTTACAAGTTTGTGACACAAATGCGTCATGCAATTCCAGTAATAAAAGAGAATATACGTCGTTCCTCTGAATCAGATTTTCGTGAATTTTTAGAAAACATACGCAGATTTTCACCAAAGATCGGTAAAGAAGCTATAGAACATACAAAAAAGTTACAGAAACGTGATATAAATACTATTATAGAAGATCATAAAAGGTCTTTGAAAACAAAAGAAAATGCTGTAGATGAAGATAATCTTTCAGCGCAAGATTTGATTGATTTCTCTCCTATCTATCGTTGTTTGCATATCTACACTGTCTTGGGTCAAAGGGAATATTTTGAAAAGGATTATCGCCAGCAAAGACGCGATCAGGCAAAATTAGTATTACAACCACCACCTGGCATGCATGACAATCTGGATGCTTATAAATTATATATTTGTGCTATTGTTGGCTTTTTTGTGGTTGAGGATCATGTTAAAAACACAGCTGGCGATGTTGTAACCTCTACCTATTTGGAGGAATTGTGGTCATCTTCTCTGACCAAATTTGTAAATGAGATAAGTATGAGTTCTTCCTCTTGCACAGATCCAAATATATTATTAAGAATCAAAAACTTGATAATGTTATCCATAAATACGTTCAAGTGTTATGGTTATACGGTAAACATTTTATGGGAATTGTTGCATAATATGAGAGATCATTACAATGAGGTAAGAAGTAATGGTGTATTGAGGAAAATCTATTTACTAATATATTTTGTATATCTTTTAGGTTTTATTACAACGTTGGGTGCATGTTTTCCGAGATATTCTTGATAAGGAGCAATTCCTGCCCATGGTAGTGGAAAATGTAGAGGAATATGAATCAATTATAGAACGTTTTCCCTTTCACTCGGAACAATTGGAAAATGCACCATTTCCCAAAAAGTTCCCTTTTTCACGCATGGTGCCTGAAGTTTATCACCAGGCTAAAGAATTTATGTATGCCTGTATGAAATTTGCTGAAGATTTGACTTTGTCACCCAATGAAGTCGCAGCCATGGTACGCAAAGCTGCTAATCTGCTATTGACACGTAGCTTTAGCGGCTGTTTATCAGCAGTTTTTCGTAATCCCAGTGTAGCGTTGCCACAACTTATTCAAATCATTATTGATACACAGTATCTGGAAAAGGCCAGTCCCTTTTTGGATGAATTTGTTTGTCATATGACAAACACGTCAAGCAGTGTAACCCAAACACCCTCTGCTATGTTTCATGTGGCCCGCCAGGATGCTGAAAAGCAAGTGGGCATTAGAATTTGTTCCAAAATTGATGAATTCTTTGAGCTGTCTGAATATGAATGGCTGTTGGTGGAGCCACCAGGCAAAGCTTCTGCATATATAACCGATATGATATCCTATTTATCAAGCACATTTGAAAGTTTCTCCACTAAACTGCCGTCCATAGCTCAAACGGCTTGTCATCGGACTTGTGAGCATATGGCCGAAAAGATTTGGTCTCTATTGTTCGATGATGAGGTCAAACAGATTTCAACTGGCGCTTTGCAGCAAATAAATCTGGATCTGTTGCAATGTGAATTTTTTGCCGCAAAAGAACCTGTGCCAGGTTTAAAAGAAGGTGAACTTGCAAAATACTTTTTAAAATGTCGTCAATTACTCGATTTACTTACTATGGAAGAATGGGCTACATATTTACATGACTATGGCACTAAAGAGGACCGTTATCATTTAGTACATCCCCAGTATATCATTATAATATTGGAAAAAATTCGTGAAGCAGATAAGAAGACCATGTTTTCGGGCTTACGTAAAAATGACAAAAAGAAATTACTGGAAACTGTATTAAAACAATTAAAAAATTTAGCCGAAAGGCAAAATTAATTATAAAATTTTGAATTATAAACATTCCTTTGAAAGGATTACTACTACTACTCTCCTATTAATATTATTGTTTTTCAACGATTGGTATTATTTTCTTAAACGACATTTTTCTATATTTACTATTTATGTGGTATTCTCATTTTTATTTATACGAATTAGTTTATATAGTGGCTAAAACAAAAATTATATTAAAAATAATGTATTTAAATTCATAAAATTTGTAATTTTTTTCGACTTTTAACGGTTAAAACCGAAAGGTATTTCATATCCGAACTGACTAATCAAAAACTGTCATTAAGGGTCTCCCTCATGTTCTTATTATATTTTCATTAAAAAAGTTTTCTTTTTCAGCTTAATAGATGACGGGTCTGTTGTAACAGGTTCTAGGATTTGAATATTCATCTGTCGTTGCCTAGAAACAACATACTCTGTAAACATGTGTTCTAAAAAGGTGAATTATCGATTTTGAATCGGTAGTTACCTAAAATAACGGTATAGATATGAAAGCAGTACTTTTAAGCTATCGATTTGGATTAGTGTAATCGGAAATATATCATGTATTAAAGAAGTTACCAGACAGATACGTAATTCGGTTTAATGAGACGACACCAACTTATTACTCTTTGGTACGCTTTTTCCCATAAGAAGGAAGTCGTGCTGACATCTAACTACGGCGAAGTATAATTATATTTCAGTAATAGATCTCAAGCGGGTTTCTGCAGGAAATAGGGAGAAACTAGGTAGAATATAACTTTTTGTGGAATTTGATTCCACTATATTAGAAATATTTTTAATCTGGAATGTATTAAATTATTTGACTATAATAATAATTTGATGTGCTTAGATCCGTCTGTGATTTTATTTAAATTATAAAGAGCAAATTTGGTTTTCAAAATAAGAATCATTTTATAGGTTTTTCTTTTATTATCATGTTTAAATATTACTATAAAGATTATATACAAAGTGTGTGTATGGTATGGTAAATATATATTATTTTGTGTATGTGTGCATAAATTTTTATTAAATTTTTTTAAATTATGCACGATTTGTCTTAAATATTGAATGATACAAACAAACAATTTACTATTTTAATAATTATGTACCATGAGGGTGTCTGTTGTTCAATATGTCTTTGACATTTACTCTATGTACCCATATGTATGTATATATATGTGCATACATACATATGTGTGTGTGTATATTTTCATATTTATTAATATTTAATGTTTTTCGCTTTACATTTTTTTTTTTTTGTATATATTTTTAAACTATATGGTTTTACTTTAACTATTTAGTAAAAAAAAAGTTACATTTTACTTTTTTTTAGCTGACTACATACAATTAAAAGACAAAAACATTTTCCATATACGATTTTAAAGAGTTCTTGACACGCTACAATATTATCTAATGCTTTAAGCTTTACTTACTAAACGAACGGGGGAATTGTTTATTTTTAATTATAATAATTTTTTTTTGTAGTAGTTTAGTACGTTTTGTTTATTTATTTAATAATAATAATAATATAATAATAGTAATGAATATTGTTATTTTCGTAAAGAGAAAATAATAAAAAAAAAAGATTTTGAAAAGAGAAAAATTGGAAAGAGAGTTTGGTTTTGTTTGGTATTGTAGACATGTTATAAACAAAAAAAAAAGTTAAAAACAAATTAAAAATATGTTTCATTTGTAAATTGATTGTATTAAAAAAAGATTGATGTTTTTTCATAGGTTTATCTAAGACACATAGAGATACTGACGACGCTGTCAACTCTTTGCTTCTAAATGCTTGGGAGCATCAGCATAAGTAAATTTTAGGCGAAAGGCTTCAGCAACTAACACATTGATTTGACGATCAGACCAATTGTGTGTAGGCAGATTTTGTAGCAGTAATAAAAGACCCTAGAAAGTAGGAGAGTATATGTAGTGTACACAATATAGTGATAGTAACGAATACAGCTAATAAAAGGTCTTAAGCACGCTTTTTTCCAATTTTTGTATATACATCACGATTGTTTTATAATTCCCTACAGGCCTAAATCAGAACTTACCTGAAAATCATTTTGTTGCATTAATTCTTCTTTCCAATGCAATAGGAATGCAGCACAAACGTACAAGTGAAATAATGCAAAACCATCTGATTCAGCTAAATATGTATCCCATAGGCGTATGGTACAATGCAGAGGCAATTCACGAGTTAATAAATTATTCATCCAACGAAATGAAAATTGTAAATAATCAACACCATGAGCTTGTAAATGACGATGTAATGTGCCTGCATAATATATATATGAAATAATATTTTTGATAAAACAGTTTATGTTATGCAAGCATACCATCTATTCTTTGTATTAAATCTTTTAATTGATTCACTTTCTCCTGTATACCCAGTTGAGCAAATATATAATTATCCTGTATGCAATCCAAAAATTTTGATAAACACCAAAATGAATCAGCTTCAATGGCATCACGAATTTCAACAGTTAACGTTCCAATATCGAATTTTTCTATGTCAGTACCTTTTTTTTTAAATAAGAAAAGAAATTAAAAAAAAAGAAATTACTTAAATAAAAAAATATTCACCTGGTGGCAATTGTTCCTGTAGAAAAACAATAAAGAATGGTGTTACTAAATCGTTTATGCCCTGAACATAACCAGAGGCTGGATGACGGATAGACCAAATGAATAATACACGTTCAAACATTTCTTGTACGAGTTTTTGTTGGAAGAGCGATATTTGTGGATTCATACGTGGCACATCGATATGTATCTGTTTCAGTTAGTGTAAAATAAATCACAGTTTCGTTTTAGTTTATTTTAAACTGAAAAAATAATACTTCTTACTTGTCTATAAGTATCCTGTTGGGTTTCATCTTGACTATCCACCTTAAAATAGTTTTGCCTTAAATCTTGATAGCCCTGACGTTTGCTCTCCAATACCGCGTTACGTCTTTCACCCGATGGCGGTAAATATTTCGATAATAAACGCCAACTAATGCCACGCATCTAAAATCATTTAAAAATATCCTATTAACTTCAAGGAAAAATCAATGTAAAATAATATGTTAAATATTAACCTTTCTAGGTATACCCGACCAACTAAGTTTTTTCAATGCTACCAAATCCAGGAGTGGCGAATCTAATAGTAACTCAAATTTTTCGATTTTCGTCTCATATTCAGAGTCTTGTGAATTCGTAGTGAACTTTTGTAATTGTGGTCTTCCCGGCAAGGCCTGAATATGTCGTATACGAGGTCTGAAAATTTGTAAAATAATGAAAGACAAATAGTATTTAAATAATAATTATTAGTTAACTAAAGCGAGAAAGAAATAGTGCATTATTAAAAAAAAAAAACTTAAAATCTGAAATATGATAGATCCTGTTATCTGATGTTAGAGCAGCTTTTAGACTACTCGACTTAAATAATATCAGATGTAGTCTGGCATAGAAAATATTTTGTTTGGTTAAGCTAGATGAGCTAGCCATAGACCCTACCAAAATGTTGAGAAATTGAGAATTTGGCATTGAGATTCTGCCAAATTAATTATATAATGACACTAATGTCTCATATTTGATTCAAAAGTCATCTTTGAAACAGCATAGAATTTGTTTTCTAACTAATAACTCATTCGGTAGTGATCAGTGCGAATACCACTCGGTCTTTGGCTATATTAGTATCTTGGAAGATTTTATCAAAAAACGTCTTCTTTGAAATATAAAACTCACCTTTGTTCCTGTGTTTCCTTTTTGGAATTATCATTTAGTTTTGATGTCGTTTTGGCATCATAAGATTGCTGCTGTCCTGCAGTATTCGATGAATCAGTATGTGAGTTATTGTTACTTATATGGCCAAAATTACCAGCACCACCACTCGTAGCCGTTGATGTTTTGTGGATTTCAATAACATTTTGAGCTAAAGTTTGTGAGACTTGCCTGGAAATTCTAGGATCTATTTTATAAAGATTTAGAAAATTTTTGTTGAAAATAAATTTTAATTCTTTGATTGTTAAAATTTACCAGTTTTATTTAAAGTTGTATCTGGACTTCTGTATAATGATTGTTGTTGCTGTTGCTGCTGTTGTACTTCAGCGTTAGATATTATGCAAAACTCATCATCACCTGTATCCCAGGCATCACTAACCGAATTCTGATAATCACGAAAAGTTGCCATCATAACGCCTGCTCCACCGATGCCTACTGTTTCGTTTGTGCCTAAGGAATTAACCCTCTTTGGGCTTGGCCTTCCCGGTACAATGCGATTACTATTCTTCCAAAATGAATTTGTTGTTGTGGCCACTAGTGGTTGGTAGTGTTTGTTTTGTGCTTCTACTGCCGCGGTTGTTGTTGTCGCTGATGAGGATGATGTTTTAGTTGCTGAAATAGTAATTGTTGCTGCTGTTGTTGTTGATGATGCGTTAACGTTGTCTACATTATTGTCCATAGTCTCCTTCCACCGTCACAAGTGTTGTTGGAAAAAACTGCAATGATTTACTCTTGGTTTTGTCTTTTTTATAATACCTTGTCAATGTCTTTCTCCGTTTTGTTGTAAACAAATTATTAACACTTCTCTTTCTTAGTCAATAAATTTAAAAAAAAAATTCTAGTTTTAGTTAAACAATTGATGGTAAAATTCGTAGTTTTTTATAAAAAAATTAAAAAGATTTCTTCCAATTGGAAAAAATAGCAACAGCAAAACACAGCAATAAATCACTATTGTGAATGGTGCAATTAATGACATTCATGGGTTACCATTGTGCTCTATTTGATTTAAAGTAATTATTTTAAAGAAGGAATGCTTGAATTTTATGAAACAACATTACGAACACGTAATCACTGTGGATTCATAAAAATAATCACTTAAATATAAGGAATAGTATTAAATTTTTTTACTTTTACACTTTTAACCTATGTTACGAGTTATATGTGGAATTATTTTCGAAAACTTGTTTCCATTTTGAAGATAACAACATTATGATCCTCTCATATAACTCCTTGCTCTAGGAGAAAAACGGGAATGATTGATTTTCATAAGCTTTAGCAGGTATGACGTAGCATTGGCATAAAAAAGACTATTGACCAAAGTTTGCTCTCTGTAGTTTATTAAATATTAGTGCTCGGCATTCAGAAGTTCACAGTAGAGGATTTTGTGCTCTCAGTAATTCTGATCAGCTGTAGTATACGGTTTCGTAATAAAACATCAATTTTCTTAAAACAACTTGAGATCAGCTCTGTTTCACTTCTGTTCATATTATTCGACATTATTGTATTGTCAGCTAAACATGCACTGAATACTGAACATACTGTGTGCATAACAAGTGTCAAATGTTCTTGAAAGATTATTTTTCTATTTGTTGTTCTCGCCAGTGGTCGCGTATTTAAGTGTAAAGGAGAAAAAATACAAATTTTGTTAATATAAAGATAATTTCATCATTTTAAATACGACTTAAAGCATAATTAAAAAGGAAAATTCATGTTAAGTATAAATTTAAATAGTATATATCATATAAACCGATATAAATATGGAAGAACAACAACAACAACAAATAATCGAACGTTTACAACGCATATTTGAAACTTTTCTGCAAAAAGATTTCGCCACTACGAGCAATGTTTACTTTGAAAAGCTTATAACACATTTAGCGGAAAAAGGTAAATAGAAACAGAATTAATCTTATTACTAAAACTGAAACGCTATTTCCAATTGTTTGATTAGAGAACCTGTATGTGCTACAGGCACCCTTTGCCACGGATTGGGTTGACAAGTGTATCACGCTGTTGAATGAGGATTTCACTAAAGTTAATGCTAAAGTTACATCGTTTATGCTCAACTTTTGTAGCCTTCTAGTGCAAAATGAATGGATTCTAATAACTTTAAAGGAAAGAAATATTATGGATAGGTAAGTAGACATTTACATATAAATGGGTGTTTAAGGAAGAGAAATCTATTGTTTATTCAATATCACGGATTGCATAAAACAAGGACTTCATGCTAGGAGGCACTGGAAAGATAAGATTATTGAAATTTTTGTAATTGCTAGACTCAATATTATTTAACCAAGAATAAAAAATGGTGAATCACCTTAAAAAAATATGGGGACGGCGCGGTAAGCCTACATCCAGTAACATGGATTTTGATGTATCTGTAAGAAGCTGTCTCCAAACAACAAAGCTTTTTCCATACAATACTAAGCAACATATTCGATGGTTGTAACAGTTATTTTTTTTCCATAGGAACATAAAGGAGTTTCTAACATATCTCAAACAAAATGAAGCGCAACCATGCGTTATAAACCCGTCAATTGCGTTAAAAACCACCAGGTTTTACTTTTCCGTAACCTTATATAACATTGACTTTTTCGCACTGTTTTATTAACAATATTTTTTATTCATATATTTACGGTTTACACTTTTATTTTTTCGTTTCTCTTTTTTAGGGCTCTTACCATTATTGAGAACAATAAGCAGCGCTTTAGCCCCTCGATAAAATTGGGTTTTATACGACTTTTAGCGGCCGTCTCACGTTATAGTATGGGTTTGGCCTACATACGTTTGAAAAAATGCTGGCATTTTCTTATTGAATTTTGTAGTCGTGATCACACTTTATATGTGGTAAGAGAAGCCCGTAAATTATTGTACGAATTGGTGTATAAATTTTCAGTCAAGGCAAAAGATGAGAAAATCGTTTTAGAAATGCTTAGTGAAATTATACAACCTATTAAGGAGAATGCCTATGAGGAGGGCGGTGATAAAATAACCATCAATGTTGATGATTCTCAAATACAGCATCGCTTATCGTCGACTCTGGATCTGCTATCGTATCTATTTGAACAGACGTTGGAGTCAGAAGAGAAAACAAATATAACGCACTTGTGCCAAGTCTATCATAATTTGGAATTGTCCATATGGAAATTGGTTGAAATGACCCATAATCGTTTCTTTTTATACAAAATTCTACATGCTTTGGCCAGCTTTAATTATGCCATTTTGGTACAGGATCAATGGGACAAGGGCCAAATAGCTCCAGAGAAGTTTACACGTTTCGGCTTAAATTTCTTTAATATCGTCAAATTCTGTGTTTCACGTTCAGAAACTATAAATTTAATTAAAATAGCCGAACTCAACCATGTGCTGTGGAAGAAATTGGGCTCGCGTGCACCACCCGAAATTCTTATAGAAAATGAATTGGTTAAATTCGAAAACCAATTGATTATTTTCCATTTATTGCCTGTGTTGGTCATATTGCGCAGTCGTGAAAGGGAAGAAGAACTTTTCGATAATTATCTAATGAAAATCTTTGATGTTTCCTGCGAACATACTCTTCGTATTTGCTATGGGTTCCGAGATTTAATTTTGCCCTCGGAAGGAACAACATTGGAGGCTATAGCCGACCTGGCCTATAAGTCAATACATGGTGTTTTATCCATGCAAAATATATTGGAAAGAGAGCAAGCCGTTATGGTTTTCCAGGCGATTATATATGCTCTAAGGGAATTTGTCAGTAATAGAAATATTGTGGGTGGCGAACATAATACAAATGTCGAAGGCAGAGTAGTCCCTGTTTGGTGTAAAACTTGGATGGGCACTGACTTTTTAGTAGCCATACCAAATGTTTTATATGCTTGCCTTATAGGATTGCATACGCTTATTAAACGTTATCGCATATCGTGGAAAGAAAGCATCGAAACAACTTGCGTGGTTAATACGGTAGCTGTTATACTAGAAAATCCTAATTTAACCGAAGGGGTAAATTTAAAATTTTTATTTTTAATTTAAGAATAAAGTGTCCATGTTTTCATTTTGCTTTTTCAGTCCGCTGTGCAGGCTCTTAAATTGGTACAACTATCCATAGAACATTTTTTATCACCCAATATGGCTTTATTAGTGGATAATCTTCAGGGTTCGGGCTTGGTATGCTTAGGTCCAATTATAGTTAAACGTTTTCATGACATTGCCTGGGAAGTACGGGATAGCACTGTCGAATTAACCACCTCCATAGCCAATATTTCTAGAGTTAGTAAGTATTTTAAGAGAAAGTTTGTTTTTCTTTTTATACTGCAGGAGATTTTTGAATAAAAATCTTTCGTTTCTTTAGAATTTCCTGCTTTTCAACAATTTTTGCATGATTATAAAATGTGTCCAATTGTCATGCAAATGGCCAAAAACGATCAAGAACCTTATGTAAGAGCATCGGCTTTAAAATGTCTTTCAAAAATGGTCATGATTAACATAATCTGGGATAATGATTTAAATAATCAAGATTTAATAGTAAGTATTCTGTTTTTTTTTTTTGTTTTTGTTTTTGCTTCACTTTATTAATTTTAATTAATTTATCTTTTCTGTTGTTTTCTTCTAGGACCATTTATTTTATGTTTTGTTTAATGAAAGTGAGGGTATAGTACGTAAGGAAGCCATGAAAGTTTTGGCTACCATTTATGAACATCGCAGAATACCACCACGTTACAATGATACTCTGTACTCGACTTTGGCACATTGTGTCATTTCCGATTTACATTGGGAAGTGAAAATGGAAGCTTTACGCTTTTGGGAATTGGAATTTAAGAAACAATTTACCAATCAGGGCATGATAGATGGCACTTTTCCCACCGTTACTTTTTCCAAAGAATATAAAAAGATCGTTACACTCACTGAGAAGGAGATTAACTTAAGAATTATAAAAGTTTTCAATGAATTGTCTCAACGCGGCTGCTTGGGAGTAATTTTGAAATGCCTTCAAGAAGAGTACGATTTAGAAGTTTTAAAAGCAGCTGTTTGCATGGTGCACTGTTTGTTGGAAAGGCTTAAAAAATATAATTTCGAATCTTTAGTAGAGAGTTTGGATAAATTAAACTCCCCCACAAGAAGTAGTTCTGCTCCCAGCACTCCTATCTCTACACCATCTCCCTTGTCCAGCAAAAGTATGGAGTTAAACATTGATTTTTCATATCGAAATGTACCCGTTGTGACCAACAATAATACACATGAGGCCCTCACTGAGCTCGAACAGGCTAAATCGGATGAAGTTATCGAATCTATATTATCTTCTCAAGATATTAATCTTTTAGTGGCTTCTTATGAAACACAAATGCAATTGAATAACAATGGAAATAAAACTTCAACGCATATCGAAGACAAATCAATGCCTAACATTGATACTGATTTATATAAGAGCTATACTTCTGTAGACATTAAAGAATTTATGCAAACAATCAAGAGTATAGATTTGGATCAATTGCTTAAAAATCATAATGATTGGTTTTTATGTTCGGAAAGTTTTATATCTCTTTTGGATGACATCATCTTTTCTATAAAACAAGAGGATGAATCGTTATTTGCTGATTGTTATTAGCTAATGCATTTATACATATTTTTTCATACATCATTGCATGCATGTTTTAATTCCACATTTTCTTTTTGTTTTAATTGCTTTTTTTAATAAACAAGGATAAAATTGTTTTTTGAATATTGTAAAATACTACTTTATATAACGAAAATATAAAATAAAAATTATAGAAACATTTTGTAAAAAAAGTCTTTCTTTGCCTGTCTTCCCTGTAAGGTCAATAATAACCAAAAATAGTGAAATTTGGTAGTTGGGAGTTTATACTGTGATTGGAGTACCTGTTAGGAATTTGACAACTTTTGGCTTAATTAAATATATTTCGTATTAGCGGTTGAAAAAACAGTAGAACCATTGCATGCACTGAACATACCTGGTGGTTTTTCACAATTGTAGATGGTTTCAAATCATCCTTTAATTAGAACCGTGCACCAGTGTCAGTATCAATTATCTAGTCCCATGTAGAGATCGCATGATCGAATAAAAATCATTTTTCTAAATAAAATAATTATAAAATTATATATTATTATTAAATAAAGAAATTAAAAATTATTTTTCTTTGTATGGCAACACCATTGTATCATTACGCCATTCACAATGAAGAACTTTGTCACTCATTCTCAATAGAAAAGTGAGAAAAGCAAAACCAAGAAGTAAAAAATGATATTTTACTCAGTAACTCAATGCAGTTTTATTTAGACGGGCGTCAGTCAAATTTAGTTAAACGGTAGTACACGCAATTACGGACGGTCAATGAGTGGTTACTATTTTAATTTTTTTTTCTTTTCTAATAGAAAAAAATGAAGTAGTGCAAAAAGTTTTGTGTTTTAATAAATTTATTAGAAAAGATAAATGAAAATGAAGGCCTTTTCTTAGTTAAAAAGAAATAAGAAAGATAAGGAAAAGAAGTAATTTTTTTCAACGTTCGATCAAAAGAAAAATTGCATTTTGCTCATACGGATGTGTGTATGAAGAAAAGTGAAAGAAAATTTTGTGGTAGTGTGTGTTTATATATATATACATATATGTGGAAAAAAAGCATTAGTATAGGTGAAGTTAGAAAATAAGAAATACAACCAGTGTTCAAAAAGAAAAAAAAGAGGTGGAAAACAACAACTAGCAAATAAGTGTGTGGGGTGCTTGAGTGGCCGCTAAAAGGCAAAGAAGGCGAAGAGCAAGAGAGAGATAGGCCTTTAATACAAGCACAAACGAAACGGGGAAAACAGGAGCAGAACAAAAAGGAAAAAAAAAAGAAGGCGAGACCCACGTCTCAAAAACACTTTTTTTTGGTTAGTTTGGCTGCAATAAGTGGAAATTAAAGTTAAAATTAAAGTTTATTGCATATTTTCGTTAAACCTACAAACATAATCCCCAACCATTCAACTACAACAAATATATGGAAAAATTAAAATGAGTTCAAGTTGCGAAAGGTGTGTATGAGTGCTAATGTTGTGTTGTGTTGTGTGTAAACAATATTTTTTAATGGTCTAATAATAAGTGATATTTAAATGATATTGCTGTTGCTGTTGTCATTGTAGTTGTTATTATTACTATTGTTTGTTTTAAGTGTTTTTGTTGGTGTTGTTTTTGTTTCGTGTCTTTTTAATAGTTTTTGTTGGGAGTTTTTGTTTCTCCTTCAATTAATCAGCTCTGGAATAGATTGTTGTTGGTGGTGTCGTGAGTTTATTAGAGGGCCACAAAAAAGCAGAAGAAATAGGAGAAAAGTATGTACTTTTTATAATTTGAAATTTATGAATAAACAAAAACAACAATAATCATCACCACCAGCTGTAGCTTAAGTTTTAACAACAACACTAACGATCAACTAATTATTAAATTTATTATACACTTATGCCTTAACTTTGTTTCTTTATACCTATTTCAACTTAATTTTTAAAATTTTTTAAGAAAGTCTGTGTTTTTTTTTTTTTTTTGTTTCTTCTTGTCGTTTGTAAATGAGGTCGATGGGTCGTTCGGTCGTCTATATTGTAATCAAATGTTTTATTATTTTTTTTTACCGTATACTACATACATATGTGTATATGGATAGAGAACAATAAAGCCAACAATTGCAAAATGTTAATAAATCAACATGAAATTTCTATATTTCCTTGGGTAAAATTCTTTTAAAAATTTTACTACTTCCTTTTTACCCTTATTATTATATTCCTCCCCTTGAGTATGATAAACCTTTATTTTGTTTCTTTTTTCTTATTCAATTAATGCAGTTTTTTCCTTTTTTCTTTTTTAATTGTTTGTTAATCTCTCTATTCCATTTTTGTTCCTTTTAACATCGCACTTCCTTATTAACCCAACCAACTCACATTACACTCTCTTTTGACTCTTTTCACTCATTTCTCTCTTCTTTGCTCTCTATATAGTTGTGTGTGTTAATTTTCATTTAATTTAATCGATTTTTTTCTGTCTTTTCCCTATTAACAGAGTTGACAACATGTAAAGTCCTTAATGTGATTTCAACTAAATTTGAAAATAAAATCGCTAATTTAAAATATTTATTTTTATATTAATTTAATTCATTTTTAAATATAATAAAGCGTTAGCTATGATTTTAATATAACTTCTATTTTATTGTAATGCATTGCAACTCGTTCTTATGTAAGATATATATGTAGTTCCAAATTGACTTAGTAGGTCGATAATAACTTTACGAATGTTAGTTAGGAGTTTATCCGTGTAGACACAGTATTCGACACTAAACGTCTACCGGCCTTAAATCGCATTATTTTTGAGACCAATTTACATCACCAAAACGTGAAATTGGTTTTTCGGGAATCCTCTCATTCAAGACAACCACAATCGGTCTTGTTATGTGGTCCATTGCACCATCAAAATCTTAATATTCTTTTGGCAGCTAAAAAGACGTAGTATAACCTTATTGCTCTGAATTGACGGTGGCAGGTTCCACACCAGACAGAACTTTTTTCAGCCACAATACATTTTCTTTATAATTTTTAAATATTCTCTGATCCCCATATGCCACAATTTTACTTGGTGAAGTATCGACGTTCTGAATGGTCAATAAGATTTAATTGTTACATAAGTTTTTCTTTATATTAACGGGTATGAAAATTCTAATGCAAAATATGTCGTATTAACCTGTAAGATAGGTTAGAGCGCCGTGTAATCGATAAATTCGGATTGTCCGCTACACTTTTAACATAAGCAATATTTTCACCAGTGCGCATATTGCCTGGTGTACAGATTTGACCACATTTATAATGTTTTCAGTACTACTAATATCTTTCTTTATAATATTGCTAATTGCATGCACAAGCTGTTGAATATGACGACCATAACGACTAGGTATGCTTGAGGAGTAGTAGTCACGTTTGAATCACCACTTTTGTTTACAGTTTTAACTATGTTTTCTTGTTCTACGGTTGCGGCAAACTTTTCACTAAATAAATGCTACATCCTATGAAGGATACTTAACAGCTACTGCCATGCCAGATCAACGGTTTTGTAACTACAAATGGGATAATGATATATTGATTGTGATCGACCTCTGTATCTAAGTAAAATAATTTAGTTTCAGAAAAAAACATGCTTTCAAATCTATACTAAATTGCACTAAATTCGATCTATTTTTTAATAAAAAGTTTGTTACTAATTGTGAGATCTTATCTTCTTCTATCTACCTTGAACAACCTATTTGTGGTACTTTTAAAATCCTAGCTATAATATTAAATTAAACAGCAGCAACGCTTTTTGATTAATCCAGTATCAGCATCTATTTTTAATTCATTTTAATTTGTTATTTACAAACAATGCGTAGGAAATTGTATTTTTACGCAAAATATTCATAAAAAATGATTGTTTGTGTTTACAACTTTGCATAAAATGAAATATTTAATTAAATACTATCAACTGATGCTTATACGTTATCTTCTCTGTTTGGCATTTTGCAATTATTTTTTGTACAATCTATTGTTTACGTTTTTTATTAGTGTTCTTCGCTGTATCAGTATTTATAGAATGTGTTTACAAATGAAAAACAATTAATGGAAAAAGATACACACGAAAATTATTTTATTTTTTTAGCGTGCAAAGACAGACACATTTAGACAAATTGCCGTAATAAATGGTGAATGAAACCGTCGAACACTTTCCGAATTTAAGAACTATTTACGGAAAATCTTAATTACATTTTATGGGACTTTCTAAATATTTATAATAAAATATTTCTATTTCGAAAACGTTACATCGTTTTAAAATTATTCTGCTAAAACTTCATAACGCAAAAATATTCGACGAACAGAGTGTATTTCATATAAATTTTCAAGGCCTTTTGAAAAAGTCGTCCCCTCCTTCTTGGATAATTAAGAGATGTTGACAAGGCGCTGTAATTATATGACGGAATAGGCAATATTGGTGTTGTAAACTATGAAACTTTTATGATCCAAGTAAGCTGTGCCCATTGAGGCGGCTGCAAATTACTTATTATGAATTGATTTTGTTCAAAAGAAGGAATGGTTTCTTGCAAAATCCAGTTTAAACATGTTTTTTGATTATGGAGAGTAGAGAGGGAAGTCTTCATTCCCTACGATCCTACAACTTTGGATAAAATATTATAGCATTCAAACTCAGAGTTCTATTTGTTGACATGTAGGGAGATCTAGTTTGTTGGAAAGTTAATTTTAGCCATTTAGTATTGAAGAAAAATGTTTCAATCGAATATGGCGATTAACTCCAGGTGTCAATTCCAAAATACAGAAATGTCAAGAATCCTGAAAGATAAGCTACCTATAAAATAGTCTTTAACTTTAGTATTAAGCGCTTTTTTTATTGTTCATTGTTTTTCTTATCATAGAAATAATCAAAATCTATTCTCTGAGAAGTTTTTGGTTGACATCATTGTTTTCTTCTATTTTATTTGAAGAGTGCCAGAGAAGGATGAGTGAGTATTTTGTAGGGAAAAAGAATCTCAATTAATAATTACTATTGTGAATGATTGAGTGCTTTTGATATGAATGTTTATCATGTCCTTTTAAGGAATACATATGTTTGTGTGAATATTTTAAACACATTGAATAAAAACGTGTCACCCATAAAAATATTGTTTGACATGAAAACGAAAAGAAAGCCGGAACTATTGCTTGTTTTTAAATCTCTTTTTCGTTTTTCTTTTCTTTGATATTGTCTTCCTATTTATTAAGTAGTTTTATATTTTTTTATTAAATTTCCTGCATTTAATAAAATATTTAATATTTATGTGTACTAGTTGTTGTTGTTTAATTAATTATGAATTGTCCGTCTAACGTCTGTTTTTGTTTTGTTTTCTTTTTCTTATTTGTTGGTATCTTTTTGATGAATGAATTGAAATATTGAATGAAAACTACTTCTCTTCATATTTCCTTCTTTTGTCCGTTTGTTATTACTCTCTATTACATTTGTACTCTATTTTTGCGTACATTTTTCTCTCTATACTTCTTTTTCTCTCTATATCTTGCGGTGTTTCTTTGAGCATATTGTTGTTGTTGTTTTTAAGTAAGGAATGAAGTAAACCAGGGCGTTTGAGCAGTGTACCCAATTAAAGGGTTTTAAAGGAAAACGTTCGAATTAGATATTTTTCTGAAATCTTTTGTAAAAATTTTTTAAATACAATATTAAATATATTTGTTTTTTTATTTACTAAACGTAAAAGACGTGAAATTATGGAAAGGTTAGGTTAGGTCGTAGTGGTAACTCTGATATCACAAAGCTCACTTGAGCACGCATGGCGGCCCGTTGTGATGCCAAGGGTGAAACGCAGTCCCTGTACTAACCAAGTTCCGCCAAATCAGGGAAAGGAAGAAGTTGATCAGCGCAAGGGCTGCACAACAAAAGCACGACTACCCCGTACTGGAAAACTAGCCAGAAAATTTGATGAAGCTATTTTCTTGATATCAATAGATGATAGCTCCGTTAAGCTAACAAGAAATGGGGAGCCAAATAACCTATATCTACACCTAACAAGAGACGGACACCGGCAAAGAAAGTGAATAACGCTTTCCTCTTCCTCAGTGGACCTGCATCCACGGCAGAAGTCGTTAAAAGAGAGCCTCATTCTCTCGGCGTGCCTACCCATGATGCAATGACATCACGACCGAGACCAAGGAATCGGTTGGTACGCCTTCCATCCATCCTCGGCCAGGTAAGTCTAGCAGTGGTGTAGGACTGCTCATTGACCCAGCATAGGTTGGTTTCCCGAAGGAACCTCCGCGCAATGGTCTACTTGACCGAGGCAAGTGGCATACCCAACTCAACAGAAGAGGATTCTGGAAAAAGCGCACCAGCTCTTTCGATCTCGTCGGCCCTACAGTTTCCCGAAATATCACTGTGCCCGGGGACCCACACCAGAGAGACACCGGTGAAGCGCCCCGAGACTAGGTCGAGACAGCGGCGACTTTCCTTACATTTTTATGGGGGGGGGGGTACACTTTGGAACTTTTGAAATTCCCAAAATGAAGGTGGTCCATGGTAGAATAAAGATTAACCCGCACTAGACTGATTTATAGGACGGCGTGTACCACCGGTGGCCCGCACTAAAATGTAATTGATCAAGTTATTAGACGATACGTAATGTCAAATATTTAGATCTTTAACACTTCGGCTGTCGAAAAAAATATCTGAGAGTCACGTTCTTTTAAAAGCATTTATTTTTAATAACAATTATAATTAATAACGTCTTATAAATATAACAGCCGACAAGCATGAATTAAAGCGCCGGCGTGGACATGTTAAGAAAAAATACACTGCTTAGAGTAGAAAGCTATAAAATATATAAATTGTTTCAAGGATTCGGAAAAGTTTTGGGTGAAACACATTTTAGCTGAGAGATAGTGTAGAGTATCCTAGTCGAATTTCGGATGCAAATGA
Source organism: Sarcophaga peregrina (assembly GCA_014635995.1). Lineage (NCBI taxonomy): Eukaryota > Metazoa > Arthropoda > Insecta > Diptera > Sarcophagidae > Sarcophaga > Sarcophaga peregrina. The sequence continues at coordinate 94,416,042 of CM025789.1, forward strand.
AATAGCTGCAAACTGTGTATTTTATCAAAGTTCATTATTTTGCATGGCTGCATCTATAAGGAATTTGTTCTCGTTTTATATTCCCTACACGAATAAACTTGTCCTTACTTTCTCTTCCGTTATATAATTTTAAAGCAGTGCATTAAAATGAAAGGCATTCTTTTCATTTTTAAATTTCCAAATGAATTAGTTGTCGCTTTTAAACTCGTTTAGCATTTGCCTAAATTTTACCCTTTAAGATCATAAACAACACAATCATCCTAGTCACCCTTTAAAGGCTGATATTGTTATTTTTTCATCTGTAAAGTTAGTACTATTCGTACTTCCTTAAAAACTAGGCTAGTAGTACAATCCCTAAATGGAAATAAACAGTTTTTCAAATAATATTTAACTTCACAGTTTTACGATTATTCATATCTGAATAGTGAATATTTTTGAATTAGAAAGTTTTCGTTTTAAAGTTTTTAATACAAAAATTCATCGTTTTCTTCTTAATTAAAAATCTGCATTTGAACTGTTGCAACATGCGAAGTTGTTAACACTGATGATTTGTTTACATTTTATACCAATATTGCTTATGAATGTAAAAAAAATCCTCACAAACATGTAAATAATTATGAAGATGTGAATTATTTTGTATAAAAATTGAGCATACATTGTATTTAAAAAAAAATTCAATAAAATCAAGGCTTTATACAAATAATTCCAATAATTTTATTCATTTATGCAAAGCTTTTGTTTACATTTTTTGTTTCTCTCTCTCTCTCTCACTTTCAGTGCTTGAGAAGTATGAAAACAAAGAACTCGGCAGGTAAAGTTAAGAGAGATTTTTTTTTAAAGAGAAGAGAAATAACACTAGGAAAATTTAACCGTTATTATGAATTATTGTGAATTGGTTTTAAATACAAGATTTTTTTTTCCATAGAATTCTATTAATATATTAAATCTTTTTTTAATAAAAAAAAAAAGAAAAGAAAAATGTTTATATTTGTTTGTTCTCATTTTATATTGTTTTCTCACATTTGTTTTCTTTCTAATTACAGAATAGAATGGGTGGAAATAATCGAACCCCGTACCAAAGAGCATATGTATGCCAATTTAACCACAGGCGAATGTGTTTGGGATCCACCTGAAGTAAGTTCTTTTGATTTCCATTTCTTAGCACTTTTATTGAATTTTTATTTTTTTGTGTAGACATAATAAAGCCAAACATTTAAAAAAAAAACTGTTTTTATGCATATAAACGAGTGTGTATTAAAAAATCATTTCAACACTTTTTATTTAAACGAAATTAATAAAAGAAGAAATAAAAAATGGGTGAATAAATGTGTACATAATGCAGCAGCAACAACAACAACCATATCATACTATATAAACACAAACATAATGTGTTCTAATTTTCTGCTCCCATTTGGAAAATACAAAGAAAATGGATACATGCATACGTATGTATGTATATATGTATGTACACACGTATGCTCATAAACGTCAAAAGAAAGAATTAAAAAGAGAATAAAAAATTTGTATTGAAAAGTTTTATTTTAAAACTAAAAAGAAATAAACACAATACACACACATATGTACATACATACATGCATGCATGCATACTCACTGAAATGTATACAGAACTGGCAGACACGTTTGCATATTTAAGTAGCACTTTAAAGGATATTAACTGGTACTTCAAATGAAATAAACAAAAAAGAACAATAACAATACAAACACAAACACAAACACACACATAAACACAATATTGGTGACTAACAGAAAGAAAACGAAAAAAAAAATAAATAAGCAAGACAAGACAAGACAAGACATGCACTCTCACTTATGCACTTCAAATTGTTGTAATTTTAATTTCCGTTTTTCTTACTTACATATGCAGTTCATATCACCTATCCCCTTTCTGTCTCTCTCTCTCTCTCTCTCTTTCTCACTTGTTCCCTGCTACTGTAAACATTTGTTTAAAATATGTACTTGAATATTATTGTAATAACTATGATGATGAAGCGAGATAATAAAGAACTGATCAATATCATTAATTTGTTGTTGTTGCATTTTCTTTTGTACACATTTCTTACACATATGCATGCATAAGTGTTTGATAATGACATCTGTTCAGTGCCATTTCTCTCTAAATATAGATTATAAATCTACTTCAGATTTATTTTTTTCTTAAGGAATAAAATTTAACACAAACAATATCGTATAAAAATGTATGCATATTTATGTACAGTGGCTTAAACATATAACTGGACACTAGGTATGAGATAATCAAAGAAATTTTAATGCGAATTAATAGATAATTACAAAAAAGTTTTTAACAAATGTTTAATTATTAAGATTTTTATTTTTTGTTTAAAAAAACTTTTAAAGCAAAAAAGGTAAACAATATTAGCGAATTTCATGTCAAATTGGGCATAATTGGGAAGTAAAATAAAAGCCATTGTTTTAACCACAGTATAAGCAGTGACGAAAGCAATGACATTTGAAAAAGGCTCATAAAATAAAAACACTGGCCCAACTAGAGAAAGAGGAAGAGAGAAAAAATGTTATAAGTGTTGCGAACCAAAATGTGTTAGAAGCAACAAAAGCAAACATTGATTTTGTGTTAAAAAAGGGAAAATGTAGAATATTTTTTAATTTCTTCAATGAAAAGTTTAAAGATTCTTAAATATTTAATTATTAATCGAAATGTATGCGGGTTTTGGTCCCAATGAATATAGTGTCTTGTGGAAAAGGTTAGTAAGAAGCTAAATATATCAAAATCAAATAAGACATATTGCTCATAATAATTTTTTAATTGCAGAACTTTATGTATATTACCAGTATTTATTAATTTCTTGAATGAAAAAGTTAAAATTCCAAAATTTTCTTTTTTTTTTTTTGATTATTAATCGAGCTCGTAGCAATTTCTCTTCATAATGAAATAAATTTCGTGTGTAAAAAATAAGTAAAAAGTAAAATATAACAAAATATATTCTCATAACTTTTTGCTTCGGGAGTTTATGAATATACCTCTAAATTGGTTAAATACTAAGTTAGTGATAATCGATGAAAGGTGTCACAAAATACATTAGTTCCGTACTACGTTTCCCCAATAAAACAGTGCATTTCCTATTTTATTATTCTGCAAAAATATCATCAATTTCTACCAAAATAGAAAATAAAAACCCACTCTAAAAATTAACAAAACATATATACACAAAACTGAAAGAATCAGACAGAGACAGAAATAATTTTTGGTAATATTTGCTATCTCTTTCACTTTTGGATAGTGCTCCTGTCAAATTCGTTTCGTTACTGCTTATACTGTGGTTTTAACACTTGGAACCAAAATGTTGTGCATTCATTATTGCTTACAAATATGGAGGTATCGATTGTACAAGATTGGTTTAAAGTTCCGGAATTACGTTGTTCCATTCTCGCCTAATTTCTTGTTTCAATTGTTCCACTGTGCTGATACTAAATTTATAGAGCTTACAGGCAAGTAAGCTTAATAATGTTGAGATCAGGGGCCTGTGCCGGTGTATGGAATAGTTTGGAACAATTATGATTAAACTATAGTTTCTCAACGTGCTTTCAATCGTTAGCCTGCTAAAGACAAATGTGTCCAATACATTAAACTTTGTTTCATATTTTAGTTTAGAATGCCTAAATATTGGAATAAATCCATTTTACTGTCCACATAATGGATATACCCCTCTTATGCGCTGGAAACACATTCCTCCATTAGACACTTTCCCATGCCTGAAAATAGTCTAAAAGTATTGTTGAGAAACTAGGTCGTAATCCTGACTAATTTTATTTATTCTCAAAGTTTTTGTCAGAAATCTGGTGAGAGAAAGTTACTGAAGAAATATTTTTTTGTATTTCGTTTTGATGTCTAAGCTGGGATTTGAACCCTGACCTTACGTCTAATAAGCCAACACACTACATACTAGACTACGGCGACTTCGTTTTCTCTAACAAAAGTAAGAAATATTTTCATATTTTCGTTTTGATGTCTGATAACACACTACTTACTAGACTACGGTGACTCTTAATGAATACAGTTTTTGAAAACATTACAAAAAAAAAATCATAGATTTTCAATAAAATCTTCGAAAGCTAATATCTAAAACCGTTCTGTTTACTTTGCAACACACTGTATTTATAATGCTTAAATCCTATTAAAGGGATTGCTTTGGATTTCAAAAAACACTTACAGATTTCGTTATATATTTCTGTTTATTTTTCATATTTGACAAATATTTTATATTTTTACGTTTTTTTTTTTTATCCATTTATGTATTAGTTATTACCATTATTACTTGTTTCTTTTTCATTATGCTTTTGCCATTGTTATATTTATGTTAATGTCAATTATTCTATTCTATTGACAACACTAACTATTGTTATTATTTGCAAATTGCTGTTATATTGTGTTCATTACGTCCATAATTTGCCATTGGCATCCTTTGCTCATGACAGCTCTTTAGATAATTTCTTAAGAGACAGACGGAGGAAGAGAGCGCAAAGAAATTCTCTATTATCTTTTAGTTTCTTTTAAGTAAATTGTGTGTTGTTTTTTTTCCATTTGGTCAATGCACACAAGGCGTTGTATCGTTGTATTGAGTATATTGTTGGAAGCTTATTAAATCCGATACTCTTATACACATTTTTTTCATATGTTTTTCAAAAGTTGTATAAGTTTCGTGCTATTAAATTGTTTGAATGCAAAAAAAAAAAAAAAAATACATTTGGAATACGAAATACAGGTATCCCTCCTACAACACAGTGGATAGGTTCCTATAAGAATTATTTCAGCTATCCCACTACCACGGTTAGAAAGAGGACCCTCTGGACTACCATTTGTATATAGTCTGTATGGGGTACAGTTTCTTATATGTTCCCAAATCGCCACTGATCTTCTAGAGAATTTTCAATCAAAAAATGGATGTTTTCAAAGCCAATTTTTACAATACCATATCACTTCATATAGGACTATTTTGCTGATACTATTAAGAGGCATTGGAACAATCCCTAGAGTATTATATGGTACCCATAGACCTACTATATGCCTTAAAATTACCTGCTAAACAGTGCCCTTGTTCAAATGGATACTGTTACACAGTTAACAGTGCTCTGTTAACGGCAAATTGTGCACTGTTAACGCTAAGTGTGGCACTGCTAAAATTTATGGGTTGCGTCTTGGATTTTCAAATTCGAATTTTTCTTCACACACATAATTTTCTTTATCATCGCTGCTCAATTCAATTAAATTGGACGTTTTTTCGGTTGAATACTATCATCTTCACTTTCTGAACTTGCATATATATTTTGTTCACTTGCTGATGTCATTAATCTTGCTTTTTTTTTCCTTGTCCGTCTAAGGTTGTTGTAAATTTCTTGATATGGTGATGGGGAATTTTCGCCTTCTTTCAGCACAAGGGTCTGCATCTCAGAAAAATAATTTCAATTTTTTGGCCAAGTCTAATCTTTCCTATAATTTTATTAGTGTCAAATTATTAACTTCATTATCTTCATCAGACCCTAGACTCGATTTCACTCACTTGGTGTCCGGATGCGAGTTCTACCACATCTGCTTCTCAACTACTTGTTCCACTAATAAGTTTTGCACATTTTCAACGGCCATATCCACAACACCCTTCTCCTCCGATCGACCTAGCAAACTCTAATATGCCACCAAATTAATCTGATGCTTCTGATTCATGCACGTTTTCTATCTCAACTACTGCTGGCCATATCTTTTCCCAATATCGATTTAATGTTGTAATTTTCAGTTGTTTCATATTGGTGTTTCATATGATATCGGTGCAGTCTTTAATTGAAAATTGCTTCCAAGCTTTATTTACATCAATAGATTTTGCATCAGTTATGTCTAAAAACCATTGTAATGATCTTCTTATGTAATAAATCTTAAGAAAGAAAGAAAGAAAAAAAAGTGTTGAAAGAAGTACCGTGTTATGGGATACCGTGTTGTAGGAGGGGCACCTGTACACAATACAGCATATCATTGAGCGTTCACAAACAACCAATATATATTCAATACAACATACACGATACAAAATCATGTGAATTGCCCAATTGTATTTATTTGTGTTTACTGAAAATTATAAAGAAAATATTTTTGTTTTTTGAATGGCGGCTTTTCCTCTTTATAGGTCTTTGTCTTTAAGTGCGATAATTTAAAAAAAATGGTGACCAGTTCAAAATATTTCTTTGGGTTATTAATCCCTACAGTTATGGGAACCTATTATCAATAACATTATGTAAATATTTTTAATTAATGACATATTATTTTGTCATTTATTAAAAAGAGTGCGAATTTCATGGGAGCAATAAAAATGCAACAGTATAAATTTTAATGTGTTTATTTAAATTAAATAGTAATTCTTACAAAAAAAATCTTAAAATTAAAATTTAGTGGCGTAGCCCTTATTTTTTATGACTTCTTGCAACCTAGAAGGCATAGAGTCGACTAAAGCTATTAATGTGCTAATGGATATTTTCTCCCATTCACTTTTCAAAATTTCTTCTAATTGCCTCTTATTTGACGGATGTTTCCTCTTAACTTCCCGATCTAATAGCTTCCCATAGATTTTCTATGGGGTTTAGATCAGGAGACTGTGATGGCCAATCCAAAACATTGACATCATTGTCGCTTAAAAAGTTTCGAGCTAAGCGACTTGAGTGCTTTGGATCGTTATCCTGTTGGAATATGCTACCAGGAGGTATTTTTTCCCGCAGATGAGGAAGCATGTGTTCTCCAAGGATTTTACAGTACTTCTTAGTGTCCATTTTTCCTTCGATTTGAGTTAAGGGACCTACCCCATCACGGGAAAACGCACCTGTAAATACGTGACGTAAAATCAATAATTTTTTTTAAACATATCGTTCCTTACCCCACACCATTATTGATCCACCGCCATGTTTTACGGTTGGAAGTTGATATCTTGGAGAATATCTCTGTCCAGGCGGTCTTCGAACAAAATTTATCCCATCGGAACCAAACAAATTAAATTTGCTTTCATCGCTCCACAAGACTTTAGCCCATTGTTCATTTGACCAATCCTTGTAACGTTTTGCAAATTCCAGGCGCTTCTTTTTATTGATTGCACTGATGAGAGGTTTCTTTGCGGGTTGTCTCGCATGCAAATTAGCCTCTTTCAACCTACGGCGAACAGTGTGAACGCCTATAGAGATTCCCATTTCCTCATTTGCGATATTAGCAACGTCCACTGCGGTCTTTCGTGGATCTTTTTTAACCAGTGCAATCATCTGGCGGTCTTGGCGAGAGGTAGTTTTTCGAGGGTTACCACTACCTGGTTTCCTTTCCACACTATTTCTCAAGGAAAATCGAGATTTAATCCGACCATACGGTTGATTGATTTACACCAAAGAGGTGTTCAACTTCACGCATGGATTTTCCTTCTTCTAAGGCTTTAATGATTGCAGTTTTGCTGTCAACTGAGAGCTGCTTCTATTACAAAACACATGTTGTATAACTTATTTAAGAAATTTTCAATTATAATTAAAAAAATAACTTACTTTAACTATTTTTTTATTATGCTGCATTTTTTTTTTTGCTCGCTAAAAATTTGCACTTTTTTCACTAATTCAAAAATATTTAACTTTTTAAAGCGGAATTTGGAATAAACTGTGGTTGCTTTGAAAACTTATAATTGAAAGAATTAACAGCAAAAGAAAATAGATAAATTAGTTACCGTTATTTTGAAACAGATCTTATTAAAGATCATATGGCACAGTGTTTCATTTTTTGTGCTCGCTACTGTATATTTGTTTGTAATGGCATTTAATATATTATTTTATTTTTTTAAATTTACATGTTAATTGGCTTTAATAACATTACTAATACATATTTTATTAACACCCATACTTATTTGTGAAGAAGTTTTTATTGTTTGTGAAGTGTGAGAATTTTTGTCGTCGTCTTTATGGCTTTGAAATAAAATTGTTTGTGTGCAGGTTTATTTTCAAATGCTGTTAATTATGTTATGTTTTATCACTTTGTTTTAATAAAATGTAACACATAAATTATATTTTAAATACGTATTTCGATAATAAAGCAAATTAGATAATAAATTTTTTTGTTTCTCACTCAAAAAATAATAAAACAAAAAATAAAAAAAATTAAAATTTGAAATGATTTGTAAGTTTATACTTCTATGGAAACAAAATTTGAAATCTTTATTATTAGAAAATTATAGTTTTTTTTTTGTTGCCGTAGCTTAACAACAAGAAGTAGTTTAAGACAATTTGTTATACTACATAATTGTTTAATTATTTCGCTAAATTTAACACAAACAAAAACAAAAACTTACTGTCTTAACTTGTAGAAAAGACAACAAGACAGAGGAAAATCTTTCAAAAAACAAAAATTCTATAAAATTACTTCCCCAACAAGCAACAAAAAAAAAATGAGAAAAAACTTAAAAGACACATAACAGCAGCAACCAAGTCACTCTGGCAAATTTTTCTTTGTTATAATGGAACTACATAGATACATACACACATCATACATACATACGTATCGCTCCTTTATTGCAACCTAGTCATATCTTAAAAAATTAAAAATTTTGTAGTTACTTAAGCAAAACTGCTCTTTTAGACCTTCTGTACATGTTGAAAAAAAAAATCAGTTTTATATCCCAAGCTGAACCGAAGTTATAGCAAAAATTGTTTGCGACAATTAGATCATAGGACTTATGTCTTGAAAACTTAAATCGCATTTTGCCAAGTTAAAGTTTTTTTTGAGATATGACTGTGTTGCAATAAAGGAGCGATATGTATGTATGTATTCTTTCTGTCTCCAGTGTAAACAATTTCATAAAAATGTTTTTTTTTTGTTGTCTTTAACAGACCAACTTCAATGACTACTTGAGTATTGCAAAAGACAAGGCAAATCGTTTAAATAAGTATTTTTTGTTTTTCAAGAGGTAAATTTAAATTCATAATCAAAGTTTATTCAATTTTCTGCACTACATATTTTACTAATTGCGTTGCCAGATGCTCGTAGTACAATACGTACAGTGGATAGCAGAAGTACGTATATGCATGCATTTATTATATTATAATAATACTAGCAGATTGTACCCGGCGTTGCGCGGGTTATAAAAATAACAATAAATAAAAATCCGGTTTCGGAACCGGCTTCTTAAAAAATGCAATATTTCAAATTATTCGGAAACCGTTTTATCAAACAACTCACTTTTTTGAATACTATAAGTTTCAAATATAAATGCATGTAATTTGCCCGTTTTTCGTCCCTTTCCCCCTTTTTGGACCCTTTTTGGTCCAACTTTATAAACGAAACACCTCCTATAGCTATTTGGGAAACTTAACCAAGCTAAAGCGAAAAAAATACCTATTACCATTTCTTCCCCCCTTTTGGTTAAAATTTTGAAGAGATTTATAGCCTATAATCTGCTCCGACAAAAGCTCGATTTATATGCTATTCACTCAATTTTCCCGTTTTTGGCTCCTTTGCCCCTTTTTGGACCCCTTTTGGTCTAACTTTAGAAACGGAATACCTAAAATAGCTATTTGGGAAACTTAACCAAGCTAAATCGTAAAAAATTACCTATTACCATTTTTCCCCCATTTGTCCCATATTTTCTCCCCTTTTGGTAAAAATTTTGAAAAGATTTATAGCCTATAACCTCCACGGACAAAAGCCCGATCTATATGCCAAATTTCAAGAAAATCGGTCCAAGCGTTCAGGCGTGATTGGCTAACAAACAAAAAAAAAACATACTTACAGAAAGATTTATAATATATTAGGATATATTAGAATTATTTGCTTTATTTTATATACGAAATTTAGGTATGTATTTGTGTTAATTTTTGCATATTTTTCGAAAAATTTAAGAGTAGAGTAGGACGCAGTGTTAGCTTCATTAAATAAAAGTTTACTACATAGTCGGTTGTTCTGATACCACATGAATTGATGACCCAGAGCTAACTGACAGATTCTAATTAGCCGGTCTTAACAATCAACATCACTACATACTTCGTACTTTAGGATCAAAATTAAAATCAGCTCAAAAGTTCAATGTATTTGGTGATCGATACGGTATCTAGTAAAGATAGTTCCGCTATAATGTAAAAATGCAAATAAGCAACGTTTCTCTGTTTGTCTAGCCAATAAGCAATGACCCTTGAGAATAGATACAGTGGCAGTGATGCCACATCGATCTAATTTTGGTAATGAATTTAGGTGAGATAAATCTGACCATTTCTTAAATCTGACTCCTTTCTCAGACAATTGCCGAAATGTCGTAGATATGAATATTGGATGCTAGGGCAATAACGTTAGGTTAGGTCGTAGTGATAGTTTTGATATTACAAAGCTCACTTGATAACGCAAAGCGGTCCGTTGTGATGCCACGGGTGAACACCAAGTTTCACCTAAATCAGGGAAGAGAAAGAAGTTGATCAGCGCAAGGGCTGAAACAAAGTTTCAATAAAATTTTATTCAACGATGAAGCTCATTTCTGACTCTGTAATTAAGTCAACAAGCAATATTGGCAAATATGGAGTTCGAAAAATTCTTTTTGTAAGTTTTAAGAAATAAAGAAATTTAATAATTTGCAAACAAGCATTTAAAATTCCTGTTTAAAAAGAAAACAAGGAACTTTCAGTTAAATTCGCAAATAAACTTTTTTATGGAGAAACAAAATCTTAATTTTCTTAAAACAACTTTTTACATCAAAAAAAATTTTTTTATATTCATATTTAATAAGATAAATCTTACATCTGGCATCGCTCATTATTACTCATCCTTTTTATTTGCATGCAATTACATATGGCTGCTGTTTTATGCATTTACATGTGTATGTACATATTATGGTATTGTGTGTTTACCTTTTGATTAGTGCACTTTAACTGTTACCATACACTTGTTTACTCCTTGTTGCTCTTTGTCTCTCTCTCTCTCTCTCACACATTTTCTTATTGTAGTTTTAAGCAGCAGCAACATCAACGATAAAAACTCTTTAGGCACGATATGTCTTGTTGGACTTTTGGTAACAAAAAAATTAAAGCGCACAGAGAGAGAGAGAGAAACAAAGAGAGAAAAAGAGAGGGAGAGACAAAATAGAAAGAAAGAAATATAATTTCCTGTTTTATAAAACAAAGAAGAAGAAAAAAATGTAAAATGAAACTAAAAAATAGAAGGAAAGGGCTATTGTCCTTCATTGTTTCTATAAATGAAAAAAAAAAAAAATAAAAGAAATATAAAAGACTGCACCCAAACATAGTTGGCAGACTGTGCAAGAGAAGGTCCTTTTATTTTATTATAAAATGTATGCAATTTATATACATACATACATATGTCCCCATTAAAGTAAGAGAAAAATAAACAAAATACAACTAAAACGGAATAAATGCACAACATACACACACACACACACAATCGATACAAACTATATATGGACAGATATCTAAAGATATGAAATATTAGAAAATTTGAAAACAAAATAAAAACTGATTAAATGATTTTGATTATTTGAATTGAGTATAAAACGTCCAGTTTAAATCGTTCAATTATAGAAACAACTCGCTTTTCATAAGGCCATTGCGCTCTGAATCCACCAGATTTTCACTAACACAAGTGACATTTTTAGCAGTGCATATGTTGCAGTGATGCACACGTTTAAACCTGATCTATAACGCCTACAATCTTTTACAATTTATTTATTATCTCACCAATTCCAGCAGGTCGATGTAATCGACCATAATAACCTCATAATGATCGGGAAATAGCGTAAATGATTAATACTTCACTAATGAAAGATGTTTAACATGTGACAGACAACATTGCTAAGATTGTGGTTCCGATAATCCGATATTCCCTATATGTCTTTGCTATATGCTGAATGCATTGGCGTACATGGTCCACTTTTTATAGCCTAGAATCATTCATTTCAGAAATGGTTCGATTGAAGATTTCGTCCATTAAATTTTTTACTGTTATTTCACGACTTCCAAATAGTAAGCTTTCTTGCATATTTAGACCTATAAGGGGTAATAACTGTTTATTTAGTAACTTTTTGAGTTTACTAGGAATTGTTAGATTTTTTTTCGTATTTGGCTAACCAATGTATGGTGCATCTATTCTTTACAAATTTTTTACAAGCGTAGAACTCATTCTTAATTTTTTTCTGTAATGGAAAAGCATAATATTGACAGATTTTTAAACGTAAATAACATTTTACAGATTAATACGTTTTAATTAATGGTTTTTAATGAAATTAAACTTAAAATTTCGTCTTTGAAACACATTTTCATCAATTACTTAAGTATTCCATTCTATTGATTTCATTCTTTACATCTCAGGCGATTAGAATACTGTAAACAAGTTTCTACATGTTATAACTTGAGAGAGCACACATCCTTTTGTTTTTGTTTTCTGCACCGTAAGTGTATTGAATGTACATCCATATGCATGTAAGCATGATTATACATATGAGAGTATATGTGTGATTGCTCGATACTTGTCGATCGATTGGGTCTGATGATGCAGAAAAAGAAATCAGAAATGCGTTGAAAATATTCAAAAAACGCCACATTCACGCAGAATGTATTAAAAATAAAAAAAAAAATATATTTAGCATATATTTGAATTCAATTATAAGTAAATGGTGTTATTAATTGTTTTGTTTTTGATAAGTATATACATATATATTTATAGTTAAAGTTGGATTATAACTATTTTAAATGAAGTTCCTAATTGTTTTGTTTTTTATAACTATACGAGTGTATATTTTGTTTCTTTTTATTATATAAAATAAATAAAACACTTAAAAAATTAAAATGTTTTCAATAATAGTTGCGTTTTTTTCGAAGTTTATGTAAATTTTAATATTTTAACAACTGACTTTAAGTTACTTAAAAATTAGCCAACTTTAAGCTATCTTTGAATAAGCAACTTTAAGTTAGTAAAAAATTAGCTAACTTTAAACTAACTATTATATAACTGATTTTAAGTTCCTGCCAGCAATTTTGTAGTCGACTACTAAAGTAATCGACTTTAAGTTAACTTTTGTAGACTAACTATAAGCTAACTACAATTTAATGCAGCAATTCCTTAGAGTTTGGAATTCGACTACGAAAATAACATACTTTTAGATAACTTTTTTAGACTAACTATAAGCTGACTATAATGTAATGCAGAACTCACCCAAATACGAAACGTTAATTTATTATTGAGAGCTTCTTGTTTGTGAGATTTGTTTTCTCTCTGTTCTCTCTTTTACCAGATCAGACTTCCTATGAGTTTGTTTTTAGACTAATTATTAGCTAACTACAATGTTATGCAGAATTTCCCCATAATTTAAAATGTTCATGCTATTTCTGATAATATTGTTTTTTCGATTGCACCTTTTTCTGAACTATTTTTAGATTAACTAATAGTTAATTGAAATGTTATGCAGAATTTATTCAAAATGAAACCGTTATTTTTTATTCTCTTTTTTACAGTTTGAATTCTTTTACATTGTGAAATTAAAATCAGTTCTGTGCTTGCTTTTAAGTGCTATTGTAGAAAAGACTTAAAAAGACTTTTTAAAAAAGAAATAAAATAAATTTTTAAATAAATTAAAAAATAACAGTCCAGATAACTGTAATTGAATGTAAGTATTAATTTAATTGTACATATAATTAGTAAATAATATATTTATAGGTAACAAGTGAAACAACTTTTGCGAAGGATGTTCAAATACTAAAGAACTTCTTCAAGAAAATAACGTAAGTTTAAACAATATTAATAAGACGTTTATATGTGTTAGTATTTTCAAATAACAACATTTTTTGATCAGGTAAATGTAATGAAGACTTTATTAAAAGGGCGCTTACAAAAGACACTCACGGATGTTATTTCGATCACTGAATGCATGGAAGTTAATGTTGAGGGAGTGCATGGAAAAAAGCGGCTAAAAGATTTCCAAGCTTTCTTTCAAGCCTTAACAGGTAAGCAAGACATTAAAAAGAAATGTATTTTTCTAATTACATATTTTTTAAATAGATACTTGTCGATCGATTGGGTCTGATGATGCAGAAAAAGAAATCAGAAATGCGTTGAAAATATTCAAAAAACGCCACATTCACGCAGAATGTATTAAAAATAAAAAAAAAAATATATTTAGCATATATTTGAATTCAATTATAAGTAAATGGTGTTATTAATTGTTTTGTTTTTGATAAGTATATACATATATATTTATAGTTAAAGTTGGATTATAACTATTTTAAATGAAGTTCCTAATTGTTTTGTTTTTTATAACTATACGAGTGTATATTTTGTTTCTTTTTATTATATAAAATAAATAAAACACTTAAAAAATTAAAATGTTTTCAATAATAGTTGCGTTTTTTTCGAAGTTTATGTAAATTTTAATATTTTAACAACTGACTTTAAGTTACTTAAAAATTAGCCAACTTTAAGCTATCTTTGAATAAGCAACTTTAAGTTAGTAAAAAATTAGCTAACTTTAAACTAACTATTATATAACTGATTTTAAGTTAGTAAAAAATTAGCTAACTTTAAACTAACTATTATATAACTGATTTTAAGTTAGTTGAAAAGTTATGCAGAGTCGGACAATTGACTACTGCCAATGACACCACCATGTTAAAATAGTCAGTTGGCCCCATTAAAAATAATCCAAGAGTCAACCACAACTAGCTGAGAAAAAGTTAACTTATAATGCATTAAAAGTTAGTTGAGTTGCCGGCAGGGCCCTGCCAGCAATTTTGTAGTCGACTACGAAAGTAATCCACTATAAGTTAACTTTTGCAGACTGACTATAAGCTAACTACAATTCAATGCAGCACTTCCTTAGAATTTGGAATTCGACTACGAAAATAACACACTTTTAGATAACTTTTTTAGACTAACTATAAGCTGACTATAATGTAATGCAGAACTCACCCAAATACGAAACGTTTATTTATTATTGAGAGCTTCTTGTTTGTGAGATTTGTTTTCTCTCTGTTCTCTCTTTTACCAGATCGGACTTTCTAAGAGTTTGTTTTTAGACTAATTACAAGCTAACTACAATGTTATGCAGAATTTCCCCACAATTTAAAATGTTCATGCTATTTCTGATAATATTGTTTTTTCGATTGCACCTTTTTCTGAACTATTTTTAGATTAACTAATAGTTAATTGAAATGTTATGCAGAATTTATTCAAAATGAACCCGTTATTTTTTTTATTCTCTTTTTTACAGTTTGAATTCTTTTACATTGTGAAATTAAAATCAGTTCTGTGCGTGTTTTTAAGTGAAATTATAGTTCTAAAAATTATATAATTTTTAATGTTTAAAATGAGTTGTTCGAGTAGAAGATATTTAAAAAGACTTTTTAAAAAAGAAAAAAATAAATTTTTAAATAAATTAAAAAATAATAGTCCAGATAATTGTAATGAATGTAAGTATTAATTTAATTGTACATGTTATAATTAGTAAATAATGTATTTATAGATAACAAGGGAAACAATTGTTGCCAAGGATGTACAAATATTAAAGAACTTCTTCAAGAAAAGTTTAAAGAAATGAACAGTAAGTAAATTCATATAAAAAACACATTTAAATTTTATTAAATATATTACTTTTCATTAATAAGACGTTTATATGTGTTAGTATTTTCAAATAACAATATTTTTTTGATCAGGTAAATGTGATAAAAACTTTATTAAAAGGGCGGTTACAAAATACACTCACGTATTGCATGGAAGTTATTGTTGAGGGAGTGCATGGAAAAAAGCGGCTAAAAGATTTCCAAGCTTTCTTTCAAGCCTTAACAGGTAAGCAATACATTAAAAAGAAATGTATTTTTCTAATTACTTATATTTTAAATAGATGCTTGTCGATCGATTGGGTCTGATGATGCAGAAAAAAACATCAGAAATGCGTGGAAAATATTCAAAAAACTCCACATTCACGCAGAATGTATTAAAAATAAAAGAAAAAATTAATTTAGAATATATTTGAATTTAATTATAAGTAAATGAAGTTATTGTTTTGTTTTTTATAACTATACGAGTGTATATTTTGTTTCTTTTTATTATATAAAATAAATAAAACACTTAAAAAAATAAAATTTTTTCAATAGTTGTGTTTTTTTCGAAGTTTATATAAATTTTTTTATTTTAACAACTGACTTTAAGTTACTTAAAAATTGGCCAACTTTAAGCTATCTTTGAATAACCAACTTTAAGTTAGTTAAAAATTAGCTAACTTTAAACTAACTATTATATAGCTGATTTTAAGTTAGTTAAAAATTAGCTAACTTTAAACTGACTATTATATAACCGATTTTAAGTTAGTTGAAAAGTTATGCAGAGTCGGACAATTGACTACTGCCAATGACACCACCATGTTAAAATAGTCAGTTGGTCCCATTCAAAGTAATCTAAGACTCAACCACAACTAGCTGAAAAAAAGTTAACTTATAATGCATTAAAAGTTAGTTGAGTTGCCGGCAGGGTAACTTCTCTGTGGCAATGCTTAAATGTTAGTGACAGGTTTCCTTGGTACTGTTTTGTGTTTGTTTTGTATTGTTATTGCTTTTAATAATCTCTCTTATTTGATATTTGAAAATCAACAACAAAATCATAAACTTTTAACTGTTCTTTGTTTACTTGCTTTTTCTTGTTGTTTGTTGGAGAGCAGAGTTTAGCAAGCAATAACAACAACTATAGTTTCTCTCTTTTTACCCCACCACTACAACCACCATTAAAAAGAACACCCTTTTTCGTTTACATATTTGTATTGCCAACATGGAAATATTTTAGGGTTTTTTTTTTCTTTTTGAAAAAGTGAAAGAGAGCGTACATATGTTTGTTTGCCACTAATGCCAACCAACAGCAACGTATGCATACTACATCGCACGCCTTAAGAAAACAATACATTATTAATTATGTGTGGATGTACGTGATTTTCTTAAAGGGTTATCCAAATTTCGTTTTACAAAAGAAAGGTAAATAAACCTGCGATGCCGATGAATGTTTTATAGCAGTACAATGCTTGTACATATGTATGTAATACAGTGATGCCAAAAAGATAATAGCTAAAAAAACACCCTTTATCACATTATTATTAGAGGGCCAAGGTAAATTTTGTTTAAAAAAGCAACTGTGAAAGCCGGTTATTCTGGCACTTAATCAACTTATTTATGGTATTATGAATGGTCAGCCAATTTCAATTGGAACTTCAATTATACATACAGTTGTTGACATGCAATTAAGTTATGAATGCAAGTTATTTTTTGAGTGTAAAAAACTTTTTAATTTTTTTTATATTTACATTGCAATGTTTTTGCACAAAAAGTCCCGTTAGGATTATTTGTGATTATATGAATTTCTTGTGCTTTGCTTCATTAATAGTAAATAATTTCTTGAAACGTCAACAAAAATTAGGTGGACATTTAATTAAGTCATTTTAATTTTAAAAGGTAAATGGATATAACTAAAATGTAAATTTTTGTAAAAATTGACTTAATGGAATGTTTAAACATTTTAGCACCCTCCCCCATAACGTTGTTTGATTTCTTTCAATAATGGGTAAAAACAAAAGCACTACTCCCGCTGAAAAGGAGATCATTTGGAATTGTTTCCAGAATGTTGGTTCTATCGCCAAAGTGGTAAAAACATTAGCATTATCCCGGGGCAAAATTGTTAACGCAATTACGCATTACAAAATGTATAAAACTTTTAACAATTTACAAAGAAAATAGCCTCGAAAAACGACCGCAGCTGAAGACCGAATTATGGTCAGAATGAGAAAAGCTGACCCATTTTTGACATCCACTCAAATTAGATCTCAGAATCAAAATTTAACGTATTTGGAAATGATGGTAGGCCATATGTACGACGACCAGTAAATACAGAATTGAACCCCAACTATACAAAAAAAAAAAAAACGGTTAAGCACGGTAGGTCATCAGTGATGGTTTGGGGATGTTTTTCCTCGTCTGGTGTGGAACCATTAATTAAAATAGCGGGTAAAATGACCGGTGAAATGTATAAGAACAAATTAGAAAATAATCTCAATGGCGATTATGCTGAAAATTTATCACCGGGGTGGACGTTTCAGCAAGATAAAGATCCGAAACATAAATCTCGGGGTAAGTCGTGGTTGAATGAAAATGAAATTAATGTTCTTGAGTGACCACCACAAAGTCCCGATTTAAACCCCATAGATGATCTATGGGGGATCATAAAACGAGCCGTTTCGGACAGAAAACCCATAAACCAACGTTCACTTTGGGATATTATTCAAGAAGAAGGGAATAATATTACTCCACAACAGTGCAACAATTTAGTCAAAACAATGCCAAATAGATGTGCGGAAGTAATTCGCCAGAAGGGAATTCCTACTAAATATTAGTGATAAAAAATATATTTATTTTAAAACATTTAAATTGAATGGTATTTTTTCAAATAATTTTGAAGTAACTTAATTGTGTGCCCACACCAAATTAGAGATAGAAAAATAATTTAGTACATATATTAATAAAAAGTGAATAAGTCTAATTTATTTTGTTATAATTTAGTACAATAAGCTTAATATTTAATACAAATGCAGTTATTTTTGTTTACTTTTTTATTAACCATACTTATTCATTTACCACAATGTCAGAGAGAATAAATAACTTAATTCAATGTCCAAAAGTGTACATATGTATATGTATAGAAGTGTAAATTACGCCATATTGAGCCGTAAGATAGGTCTAATTGCTGAGAATATGTTCTCTAATCAAAGTAATTTTTATTTTCATAATTTTGCCAATCCCTTAAACAGTAATCTATCTACAGATTGATTGTTTTTTCTCGGCTGATGTCCTATGATTTGCCATTATTCTGAGCCCTATTATGCCAAAAATGATGATCCTGCTGATTTGCCCTTTTCTTATTGTTTTCTACACGCTTTAACATTTTAGATTGCTTTAAAATTTTTCTTTAAGTGTAGCTTGGCTTCCAATATTAATGACAACATTTAGTGCGGTTTTATTGTTTGGACGTGAGTGAGAAGAGAGTCTCCTTCTTTCCTTCCACTAACAGGAATACACCGTGTGTGTGTGTGTGTGTGTGTGTGTGTATGGGTTTGTACACACACAAACTTATACTTTGAGTAAAAGTTATTGTTTCTTTAAAGTCTAAAAAAAAGAGAACAAAAAAAATACAGAAAATAACGCCCGTGTGGTTTTATTGTTATTTCATTCATTATTAGTTTTATTATTAAAAAAAAAAAAAGAAAATTTAAATAAAAAATTTATAAAAATTTAAGTTTCCGGTTTTTAATTTCTTTCATTACAAAATAAAATCAGTTTCAAAACGAAAGGGGCCACTCACTGGGAACACAAAATCTAGAGAGTAACAAAGCGGGAGATTGAGAGTAACGAATATTGGAGAATGAAGTAATACAAAATAACGGTTAATGTTACGAAAACAAATATTTTTCGTATGTACATATGTATAGGTGTGTTTGTGTGTATGTAAGTGTACATAACCATTATAATTTATAATTACAAAAAAAAAAAAAATGCAAAACAGAACACACGTTATTTTAATGTAAGTTTCCTTCGATTTTTTTTTATATTTTTTTTGTTACACAGGTTTTGTTTTTGGTATTGTTGGCGTTGTTACGGAGCGCCCTAATAAGTTCCACATGAACAGCTGATTTTGTTATTGTGAATTATTGTTTTGTATTTCTTATTTGACGTCTATTTTGTAAACCGCCTTTTTGCACTCTCCTTTTAAATTCTTATTTGTGTTGTAAGATGTAAGTCAAATTTATATATTTAATCGAAGCCTGTCCATTGTTGAAGAAGGAGGTGCAAAACTGCGGTAAGTAAGTTAAATTAAATGTATTGTAATTTTCTAATATTAATATTAATTCCTCTAGAAATAAACGGTACTATTCAACGGTACAATTCTACACGAGAATACTGTTTAAGGCAAACCTCCTTTCTTCGAGATATTTTAGTTACAGCCGTAACATTTTTATTTCGCAGATTTATTGAATCTCTTGTAAAAAGCAAAGAATTACAAGAGCTGCCATTTACAGTAAATCTGCAAGTAAACTTTGTTGGAATAAATGCCTCCACCGGTAGTTCGCAGCCCACCACTTTTAAGAAGTTCAACCAGTGCAGATACAGCCACATCTGACCAACTTGGACAAGAGAAGATGCAGCCAGCATCCAGACCAGCCAGCCAGGCTAATATTAGTGCTTCTGCCGCCAGCACTGACGCCCCGACAGCGAACATTATAAGTAAAAAAGCCAGTTCCAACCAACAAAGATGTACCGCTAGTGCTTCTAAGGCACCAGAGCCTACAAATGAAGCAAGCCAAATAAGTACGCAACCTTCAACATCAGGTAGAGACAACGTCCTCTCGACAGATTGGCAAAAACAAATGCAACATTTGAAACGCCAGCTTTCGGAAGCTCAATCCCAACTTGCTGAGAGTAGACGTAAGTGTCAACAATTAGAATCTGCTACACAGGAGACAACACAAACGGTAAGTGACCATAACCTCAACTTTATAAGTACGCCAATTAGCCCCGCCATTGAATATACTAACACAACGTCGTCAGAGCCCCGTAATCCGCGAACATATATGCAGCCTCAAAATACTGTTGAAGGCAGCGCTGCTCCGTCGCCGCAAGCAGCGCCAAATACCTTTAACACATATACACCGTTTAATAATAGTAACTGTACGCCGTCGTTTTGCGCAAACACAGTCTCCAGCCATCAGCAACATACAACAAATAATTTAAATGCTTACGGTACCCTTAACGGAGCAAATGAATTTATGATGCCAAGAAAAATACAAGATTTACCAGAGTTTAACGGTGAACCAGAAGACTGGCCATTATTTTTCACCGCCTATACACAATCAACAGCAGCATACGGATACAATAATTTTGAGAATAACCAAAGGCTTCAAAGATGTTTAAAGGGTGAAGCTAAAGAAATTGTAAAGTCGCTCCTTATTCATCCTGACAATGTTAATGTGGTTATTGATCAATTAAAATTCCGTTTTGGAAGACCTGAGCAATTGATTCATAGTCAGTTGAAAAAAGTAAAGGAATTGCCCTATATTAATGAAAACAATTTACCTAAATTAGTGCCATTTTCAACTAAAGTGAAAAACTTAGCAGTGTTTCTTAAATCTGTGAATGGTCAACAACACTTAGCTAATCCAACGCTTTTAGAGGAGATTATTTCAAAACTCCCCATGAGTAAGAGACTGGAGTGGGCTAAAATCGCAATAAATATTAACCCATATCCAACAATTGAACATTTTAGTGACTGGTTAAGTGAAGTGGCGAACTTAATATGTATAGTGCAAGATGTTAACACTGAACCAAAGCGCAGAGTGCTACATGCAACAGAAAAGGTTCAACTATGTGCTGTATGCAAAGGAAACCATAAAATATACGACTGCCACAAATTTTTAAATCTTAAAGTGGATGAACGTTGGACTATGGTGAAAAAGATTCATGCGTGTTTCTCTTGCCTAAATATTGGACATTCGTCCCGCGAGTGCCGTAGAAAGAGAGTTTGCTCAGTAGATGGCTGCCAACGTAAACACAATAAACTACTTCATGAAGACACATCTCGTGTTCCCTTGCCATCACAGTCTAATAACAATAATAGTAGTGAGCCTAGCCATGACGTTTTAAGCTGTTTCCATGATAATAAAAAACTACTGTTTCGTGTTCTGCCAGTTACCCTCTATGGTGAAAATCGCAGTGTAGATATTTATGCCCTATTTGATGATGGTTCCTCCATAACTATGCTAGATAAGGAAATCGCAGAATATATAGGTGTGCGAGGGAAAAGTAATAATTTGAATCTCCAATGGTTTGGTGGCCGGTCAGCAAAGGAGCCTTCGTTTACGTTCAACATACGATTAAGAGGTACCGGAAAGAACAAAACTCATCTCCTAAAAAATGTGTATGCCGTATCGAATTTAAATTTACCAATGCAAAGCCTGACTGAATGTGAGATAAAAGAAATATTTAAAAATACGCCGTCGAACTTTATTAAACCTTATACAAACATTGTTCCAAAATTATTAATTGGCTTAGACCATGCCAGCTTAGGGTTGCCATCCGATGTAAATATAAACAATTCTACTGGACCATTTGCGTGTAATACGGATTTAGGATGGGTAGTATTTGGTCCGTGTAAATCAGTGTCACCTTCAACTCATTCATGCCTTTTCGTACGTGTTGAAGAGGAGGAAGAGATCCATAAAATGGTTGAAGATTATTTTAATATTGAAAATATGGGTGTAGGAACCGCTCCTCCAATTCAAAGTGAAGATGACATTAGAGCGAATAGAATATTACATGAATCAACAAAGCGTGTTGGTAAACGTTTCCAAACGGGTCTCTTATGGAAAAAAGATCTAGTAAATCTCCCAGATAGTTACTCGATGGCATTAAACCGTCTTGAAAGTTTAGAGAAAAAGTTGCGACGTGATGAAAGCCTTTATGTTGCCTATAGTGGGGTAATAAATAGTTATATCGAAAAGGGATACGTCCGTAAAGTGCCACTAGAAGATATTCACATGACATCAGATAAAAAATGGTATCTACCTCATTTTGGAGTTATAAACCCTAACAAGGAGAAAAGAAAATTGCGATTAGTTTTTGATGCCGCTGCCAAGGTAAATGGAATTTCTTTGGACGACAATTTATTAAAAGGACCTCAGTATATTTCCTCACTACAAACCACACTTTACAGTTTTCGATCAGGGAAAATTGCTGTTACTGCAGATATTTGTGAAATGTTTCATCAAGTAATGATACAACCAACTGATAGAATATCTCAACGATTTTTATGGAGAAACTGTGATTATAATTCTACACCTGAAGAGTACGAAATGATGGTAATGACATTTGGAGCCACCTGCTCACTTTGTTGTGCTCCTTATGTCATGAAAAAAAATGCTAAGGAACATACAGATTGCAATCCAAGAGCGATAGAATCCATTTGTGAACATCACTACATGGACGATTTTATCGACAGCTTTGATACTGTTGAAGAAGCCATTGAAGTATCACTACAAGTGAAGAATATTCATAAGGACGGAGGATTTGATTTAAGAGGCTTTACTTCAAGTAATGCTAAAGTAATACTACGAAATACATGGAGACGTGCCATCCGATGGGATGAACCGATTCCTGACGACATCAATACATCATGGGAGAAGTGGCGTAAACAACTAAAAAACGTTTCTAATTTTCGTTTACCACGATTTTATTTTCCTCAAGGAAAGCCATATGAAATCCAGTTGCACATATTTGTAGATGCTAGTGAGGAAGCCTTTGCAGCCGTGGCTTATTGGAGATTTATTTCGGTCGATGGTTATATCGGAGTCAGTTTTATATGCTCAAAGACTAAATGTGCCCCTCTAAATAAAGTATCAATTCCTCGCCTTGAATTACAGGCAGCCGTTCTAGGAACTAGGTTAAAACAAAATGTGCTTAGCGAACACAAGATAGTGCCAAGCCTAATTATTTTGTGGAGTGACTCAAAAACCGTTTTGAAATGGATCTCAAGTAGACATAGGAATTACAAGCCTTATGTAGCGCATAGAATCGCTGAAATATTGGCGTCAACTAATATAGAAAATTGGAGATGGATATCTACTAGAGACAATGTAGCCGACGATGCCACTAGATGTTACGATAATATCGATTTTTCTAAATCAAGCCGATGGTTAAATGGACCTAAGTTTTTAAAACAACATGAAGATGAATGGCCGGATCACGATATTACTCTTCCTCCTGAGGATCATGATGAAGAAGAAATTCGCCCAAAGATCTCACTTCTAATCTTGAACTATGATGTTATAAATATTAAACGTTTCTCTTCTTATAGCCGATTAAAACGAACGATCGCATACATGCTTCGATTTATTAATTTATGCCGTAAGAGATACAATGATTTAGATCGACATGGAATAACAGCCAAAAATTTAGAAGACGCCGAAACAATTTTGTGCCGAGTGGTTCAAGGGGAATCATTTTCTGAGGAGATTAAGAGTATCAAGAAGGGACAGCCAGTCACAAAAGCCAGTAATTTATTTAAATTGCTACCATATATCGACGAAGATGGTTTACTTAGGGTGTATGGAAGAATCGATGCGGCTAGCAGCCTACCGTACGCTACTAAACGGCCAATTATTTTACCTAAAGACCATTACTTCACGAGGATTGTCGTAATGAGTTATCATAGTGAAATGAAACATCAGAATCATGAAGCTACGATTTGTGAAATAAGGAAAAAATTTTGGATTCCTCGGTTAAGGAGCCTATTGAGAAGTGTTGTTAGTAAATGTTTTATCTGTAGAAAACACAATGCCATTCCTGTTACTCCAGTCATGGGACCACTACCTGCGGATCGACTTGAGCCTTATATTACTCCATTTAAATACACTGGTCTTGACTACTTTGGGCCATTAAATGTTAGTATTGGTCGTAGAACTGAAAAGAGATGGGTAGCACTGTTCACTTGCCTAACTATACGCGCTATTCATCTTGAAATAGCCTATGATTTATCAACGGATTCTTGCATCATCGCCTTGAAAAATTTTATGAACCGTCGAGGAGTTCCAGTTAGAATTCGTTCCGACAATGGAAAAAACTTTGTGGGTGCCAACGAAGAGTCTAAACGCTTTGAAGAAGTTTTTGAAGCCGAAAGAATTCAGCATTTACTATCTTCAAAGGGCATTGAGTGGGTATTTAATTGTCCAGCAAACCCCTCCGAGGGTGGAGTGTGGGAAAGAATGGTGCAATGTGTCAAACGGGTTTTACGTCAAACACTAAAGAATGAATCCCCGAAAGAACACGTATTGCAGTCCCTACTCATTGAAGCTGAAAATATCATAAATTGAAGACCGTTGACTCATTTGCCTGTCAGTCCATATGATGAAGAACCACTCACTCCAAACCATTTCCTTCTAGGAGTGCCTAATATAGCTCAGACTTCTTCAGTAAAGGTTCCAGATGATAAAATATTCAAACTGAAGAAGCAATGGCGCATTGTAAGATGTTTAAGAGATAGATTTTGGAAAAGATGGGTGTTAGAATATTTGCCAACTCTAACAAGAAGAGTTAAGTGGTGTGAGCCTACAAGGCCAATAAAAGAAGGGGATGTTGTGTTTATATGCGATCCTAATATTCCAAGAAATCAATGGCGGCGAGGTTTGGTCATGCGTTTGTACACTGGAGCTGATGGAGTTGTTCGGAAAGCAGATGTAAAAACCTCAAGTGGAGAGTTACAACGAGCTGTTTCGAAGTTAGCTGTTCTCGATTTAGATGATGGTGAAGCTGATCGCTCCACGGGGGTGGGGGTGTTACGGAGCGCCCTAATAAGTTCCACATGAACAGCTGATTTTGTTATTGTGAATTATTGTTTTGTATTTCTTATTTGACGTCTATTTTGTAAACCGCCTTTTTGCACTCTCCTTTTAAATTCTTATTTGTGTTGTAAGATGTAAGTCAAATTTATATATTTAATCGAAGCCTGTCCATTGTTGAAGAAGGAGGTGCAAAACTGCGGTAAGTAAGTTAAATTAAATGTATTGTAATTTTCTAATATTAATATTAATTCCTCTAGAAATAAACGGTACTATTCAACGGTACAATTCTACACGAGAATACTGTTTAAGGCAAACCTCCTTTCTTCGAGATATTTTAGTTACAGCCGTAACAGGCGTTATTGTTTTTCTTTTATACATTAACATTGCTGTTGTTGTAGTTGTTGTTGGTAGTGGCTTAGAAACCTTATTTTTGCTTTCATTTTTTAATGGCGCTACTTAGACCGTCAGCCAGTTTAATGCAAAAATGAAAACTCTTTTTGGTGTTGCCCCATTTTTTTTTCTTTGTTTCTTTAATTCTTATTTTTCTTTATGTTAAACTAAGTTGCCTAATAACTGCCTGCTGTTTATGGCCATGGCGTATTTGTATTTTATTAAATTTAAATTAGTGACAACAATTATGAATAAAAGTAATGCGAATAGTAAGTAAACTTCATAGAATTGTTTTCTATTTTCCTACCCACTTTTTTTTTTTGTTGTTTTAGTGTTTTTTACATTTATTGTCAGTTTACGTACATATATAACAAGTGTTTTTTTAATATAATTTTACAATGAACTGGTTTTACGCAAAAATTGAAGTGAAAAAAAAATATAAAAAAGGCCTCTGTTTTATTTTTTAACGTATAATTAATTACCTAGTTGGGTAATTCGTTTAGAGTTTTTGAAAAATTATTTAAAAAAAAAAAGAAGAAACAAAATTCATTTGCACCCTATAAATGAAAAGTACTCTCGTCCACTTATATGATTAATTCTTGCCCTTTGGAAACTGTGCCTTCATATCTTAATTTAGGAGTATTATTGGATATTAAATTGTCTTTTATTGATCATATTAGTTTGATGATTGGCAAGGCTCGAGCTGTTCTTGGTTTTGTGAAAAGATGGGCTAGGGAATTCATTGATCCTTATATAACAAAACTACTGTACATTTCACTTGTTAGGCCTATTTTGGAGTACGCGTCTGTTATTTGGAATCCATACTATGGTTGTCATAGTGATTCAATCGAGTCTGTGCAGAGGCAGTTTTTATTATTCTGTTTACGTGGCTTAGGATGGGATTACACCAATGGGCTTCCGTCGTATGAGGATAGATTAGCTTTGGTAAAACTTCCAACTTTGGAACGTAGAAGGTCTGTTTTAGGGGTTTGTTTTGTTTTCAATCTGGTTAAAGGTGATATCGAGTGGATCAGTACTCTGATTCATTCGTACTCGCTACAACATTGATTTATAAGTAGCAATGAGTATGAGTACAACGTTGATATCAAACCCACAACATTCAAAATATGTTTGATTCATAATTCTAGAAAAATACTTATAATTCTTATAAATGATTCGAGTTACTCGAATCATTCATCAAAATTAACAGTCTTAGTTGTTGTTCCATGTACAAATAAAGAAGAAAGAAAAGACAAAGACAACAAGCAAAGCACACACACAATCTTGTGAGTATTGCAGTGATCGTACGCAAATCATACTTATTTTGTGCTTCTTGTAAATGTTAAGTAGAGACGAGTCGAAGTCAATAACATCATGCGTATTGTTAAGTATGAATACGACAAGTATTTTCAGCTTTGAGTATGAGTAGTATGAGTATCAGAAATTATAAGTATGACTCAAATCTACTCATCGTTTTGAATACTCGTTGCTGGTCTCTGGTTCCAATAAAATTGTGGTTTTTTGTCTAGTTTTCTGAAAATTGTCAAGGCAATAAATGTGGTCCACTCTTTTTAAGTCATCGATAATAAAATTAAATGAGGTTTTTTGTTTTAGCCAAGCTGCATATTTTATAAGCAAATCTGGCCTATTTTTTCTCCGAATCGAAGTTGCTTCAAAACACTGAAATGCATTCTTCCATTGCCAGTTGTTTTGAGTTGGGTTGAAAGTTTTAATGAGTTTCATTCGAAATTTAATATTGAAATATTATTTCTGAAAAGAAAAACGAAAAATTTTATTTAATTTCTGTTAATAAAAAAAAATGTGCGTGTATACTAATAATATAATATAAGATGTGTTACAACATTTGGTATTTAGAACTATTTTTTTTGTTGTATTTTTTATAAACTAAAAAAAAATTCTCGTACTCTGTGTTGTATGAAATCATAAATTATTTTTATATTAAATTTTTAGTTGTACTTGTAGTTGTTGTTTCTGTTGTTTTGTTTCCATATTTCATTTGATGACTTTATCAGTAGCCTTTTAGTTTCAAATATTTTCTTGTTGCTGTGTCCCTATTGTTGTTGTAGAATATTTTATTGTTTTAACTTGAATAAGGCATTTTAAGAAAAAGCAATAACAACAATAAATGCTTTGGTTTATGAAGAATAACAAATAGTAGGAGAAAAAAAACCACAAAAAGAAGTCAAAAAAGAAAGATGTCTGGCTTGCCTGTCTTATTGCATGCATGCATGCATGCATACTTATACTCGTAGATGTGGCCACTCTTTTTTTTTTTTACTTAACGAAAGAAAAATACAGAAACAACCACTACCACAACAACTCCTCTCCTTACATCAATAACAATTTTTTTTCATGTGTATGTCCTCATGGATAAACAATAAACCTGTATGCACTCCCTCACACAAATGCATTTGTTAAATGTTAAGTAAAGTAGAGATCAGAGTCTATACAAACACTTATGCGCCTAGTGGTGTAGTCATCATCACCGACACACACAGTAAAACGATTCATTTCCACTGTTACATTTTTGTGCTTTAGTAGTTGTAATTACTTTCATTACTTTTTAATACAATTTCATTTGAGTGGTTTAATTTTTGTTTTTTCTTCTTAAATGTTCGATTATGGCAAGAAAAAACGAAACATTGGCAAAGAAATCAATGACTTAGCAATAGTAATTTGGATTTTTGTCTTTAAAAATGTGATAATTTCATTAGGATTCCTTAACAGTGTTGAAAAATTCAGTACTTTTTCATTTCAGAAATATCGTAGTACCCCTGCGGCGGTCGTGTGCTTTTCAACTATTAATACTAAAGGAAGAATTTGTCTTTAGTCCCGGTTAGCCAAACGTCCACCACGGAACGTATGTTCGTTTTTAGAATACAAAAAGCAATGAGAACTCCTGCCGAACCGACAAATGTTTTATGTAACCATTAACATTGCTCTTCATATGCTACAAACGAAAATATGCTTCATAACGTTCAGTCGACATTTGATTACACGACATTTGTTACATTCAGAATCAGCAGTTTTTGTTTTATATGTGAGGAACACGTATAAGTCGTTAGTTTTTCAGTTGCGTACCGTATGTACATTAAATATGAAGAAATAGCCTAGTAGCTAGTGTGCTGGCTTACTAGATGTCAGCCCGCAATTCATACCCAATGTCAGACATCACCAAAATAACGAAAAATGAAAAAATATTTTTTCGGCAACCTTATTTTGTCAAAAACTCTGAGAATAAATAAAATTGCCATGAAAAACTTCTCAAAAATTTGTGTGAGATGCTAGGTGTGAGATACTAGGTCGTAATCCTGACAAAAGGGGTGTAATGACCAATTACTTATGTGTATCGGAATAAAGGGAAAATCCAACTTATTTTCCAATTAAAAAAAATTCAATTACCGAGAAATTTTAAATTTCTTTTGCCTAAAAACAAATCTTACATACATACAGTATCGGACAAAACATTTGCAACTAGCATAACGATTTTATAACTAGTTCAAATAAAACACACGGGGTAATCCAATTCAATTTTTTTATTACTTAGAAAACAAAATGAACCTCATATGCGATATTAAATAAAAATTAGTTTTAATTTCTTTTATAGATAGACATTTTTAAAACTTAAAATAAACATATTCACTTCATCAGTACGACAGAACAATTGCAACTTAAAAATATTCCACGGTAAAATATTTGTTTACTTAATATTTCGTAGCGAAACCCTTACTATCTATTACGGCTTTGCATCTTCGTGCCATCAACTCTATTAAATGATTAATAGTAGCCTGTGGAATAGCATACCACGCATTTTTAATCTAATTAAAAAACTCGTTAGCATTTCGGACGTTATTGCGATCTATTTGCTGTTTTACAATTGAACAGAGATTTTCTATTGGGTTCAGGTCCGGTGATTGAGGTGGCCAGTCCATTACATTAATATTTTTTTTTCCTAAACCAAGTTTTTACTACCTTCGAAGTGTGTTTCGGGTCGTTGTCTTGTTGAAACGTCCATCGTATAGGCATTTCCCACTTAGCATATGACAACATAACCTGCTCAAGGATGCTTTTGTAGGACCATTTATCCATTATTCCCTGAATTCGATGAAGTGGACCCAAACCATTGGCAGAAAAGCATCCCCACGCCATGACATGACCGGCCTCCATAGTTTGACGGTACTTTACACAAAATTCTTTTTGTACTCGTTTTCCTTTTGGTCGTCTAACACGAGTTATGCCATCACTAACGATAATATTGAATTTTGATTCGTCACTGAAAAGAACGTTTTTCCATTGGTTTACTGTCCAGCTAATGTGTTCTTGAGCAAATTGTAATCGTTTCAATTGATTACGCTTAGATATGAGCGGCTTCTTAGCTGGCCGATAAGCTAACAAATCAGCGTCAATAAGACGTCGAGAAACAGTTCTTGCGCTTGCGGGAATATTTAATTCTTTAACCAATGTTGGAGCCGATTTAAAAGGAAACTTTTTAATCTCTCTTACAATTAACGCATCGGTTCTTTTATCAGTTTTTCGAGGCCGATCGCCTTTGCTGATAACTTCCACAGACTTTGTTTTTTTTTTTAAACGTGATAAAATTCGAGAAACTGATGATTTATGCACCTTATACTTAATGGATAATTCTTTTTGAGAAATTCCTTGATTGAAATCATCAACAATACGTTGTCGTAAATCTTTACCGAACTTATCTGGTGCCATCTTTATCGAAATTATGACTATTTAATAATAATAGAGGTCCCCGTGGTCTAGTAGGTAGTGTGTTGGCTTATTAGACGAAAGGCCCGGGTTCGTATCCCAGGTCAGATATCAAAACGAAAAATATTTCTTCGGCGACTTCCTCTCAGCATATTTCTGGCAAAGACTCTGAGAGTAAAAATTGCCATGAAAAGCTTCTCAAAAATCTGTCGTTCGGAGTCGACTTTAAACTGTAGGTCCCGCCACTTATGCATAAAATTAACGCACACAACATAAGTGGTGTGAGAAGCTAGGTCGTAATCCTGACTGAAGGGTTGTAATGGCCAATTATGTATGTATGTATGTATTTTAAATAAAATATTTTTGCAAATGAAGTAAAGTGAGATTTTAAATCAATTATCTACGAATTGAAACAAAACAAAACGAAAAATAACGGTTTTTTAAACATTGACAACAGAAACTGTAAGAGTTGCAATTGTTTTGTCGGATGAAAATAATAGATGGATTCACATACTATACTGCAAAAATAGCACTTAGCTAAAACTGAACCTAAAAAATGTATTAAATTATTGCTGACATAATAAAAAACTTGAACTCACAAAACCAAGTTTAAATACCGGAAAGATTCTAATTTACGAACCAAATCTTGTATTATGAATGTTAGTTGCAAATATTTTGTCCGATACTGTACGTTGCCAATAACAAAGCATTTATTAATTTTTATTCATTCACTTAGGTTTATTGAAAAACAATATGAAGGAACTGTAAATCCATCTACTTTGGCATAGTAAATGTAATTTCAATTGAATTTCTTCGAACACTTAACAACACTTTTATTTTGTTTACTCAGCATTATTACAATTTTTTCTCTCTCAATCTCTCTGCAACTGCACACCACATGATTGCTTAGAAGTTGGCCATATACATGCACTCAACACTATGCTTGAGTGTACATGTATGTAAGAAAGCAATTTGGAATTGCATTGCAACTGTAAACAATTGCATACTCTCTCTCTCTCTCTCGCTCTCTATGTCTCGCTTGTCGTTGCCTATGAAATACTTGTGTTCTCGCATATGTTTGTTTATATTTTTATAGTCTTGCATAATATTTCTTGTTAATTTTAATTAATAATTTTTTTTTTGTGTTCACAACATTTTCCATTCATTTATGCAAAATAAATGAAATTATTCTTCGTATTGCAATAAATATTTTTAATTTTAATTGGAAAATTGTGCAAAAAACGAAAACGGAAAGAAAAATTGTAGTTTTTTTTTTTTTGCTTTAATAGTCAACATGCAAAACGATATAAAATATCACTCAATAAATTCAATGAAATTAATATGGATGGGTAACACATAATACATACAGACATACATACATACATATGTATATAAATTGTATTAATTCTTGTTGTTATTTTTGGTTTAAATATTAATTTTCTGTACAGAACATATTTCTATGTATGCTTGAGTGTAAATACACAATAATCATGATACCAGAGTTTAAATAACACAAAAATTAGGTCATCAACACCATCCAACCAACAGTCGTCATCATCGCCATCATCATCATCATCTTTCATAGACATCAATATCAACATTGTTGTTATTAAGATTATCATCAGCTACAGAAATGGCTCATGCTGTTCATAACAGTACAATGAGTGGTCATTATAAGTAGGGGTCATCACAGTTTAGCTATTTAGTAGCAAAAATTATACAAAATCGTTTAGTTATGCACGAAGAATAGGAAACTGGCTCCCTGAGTCAACTTTAAACTCATGGATTGGATAGACCGTGCAATATGAGTGGTATAGGATCCTGACAAAAGGATTGTGACGGCCAATTAAGTGTAATAATATTTCATATACATTAGTGGTAAAGTCCAAGTAATATAATGGAATAAAGTTATCTTTTTTGAGATATAATCCCTTTATAATCATAGATATAATTTAATTTCTTTAAGCATACTCTCCGCTAAGGCATACGATGCTCAAATAAATTTTTTTCAAATAATGAAAATCTTATGTACATAGTTAGACCGTCATGTATATTTTTGCCATGTACAGTGATCTCACGAAAACGTGTACACTCGATAGTGTGAACGTCTCAGAAACCTGAACAAATTTATTTTTCCACAGAGCATTGTAAAATGTGAACAAAATCTGAAATCTCTAAAATGCGAACACTTTATATTTTAATTTTTTAATCTGTTTTTAAATTGTAAAATCTTTAGAAAGTCACGATCAAATTAAAGCAAATGATCGCGGTTTTAATAGCAGTGGCGGATGTCTTAAAAAATTTAAATAAAGATTTGGTGTTCGGCCGCAACATGTTGACCCACTTAAAAAAAAGCAAAAATGGAAGAAATCTCTCTTTGTAAAGATCAGTCCTTTGCTAATTAATCCGGTTTATGTATATTAAGGGCAGTTGTCATATAAAACATATTTGTCATCAGTTGAGAAAAGTGCTTCAGGCGGAAAGATGGAGAAAG
The DNA here is from genome assembly GCA_014635995.1 of Sarcophaga peregrina. NCBI lineage: Eukaryota > Metazoa > Arthropoda > Insecta > Diptera > Sarcophagidae > Sarcophaga > Sarcophaga peregrina. The sequence continues at coordinate 94,449,072 of CM025789.1, forward strand.
AACGATTGACTTTCACGGGCTGTTTAAGTGCGTCGGGGACTCACAAACTTAATGTAATTTTCTGGTAATTGGGAAATCTAAAAATCCACGTAGTATTAAAAACTTTACTTGTCCAGTGAATTACAAATTCTCCAAGTCAGCATGGATATAACATGTAAAATTTTTTATGACTGGTTTCTTCATCAATATTTCGTTAAATTTAAAATTGAAAACTTTGTTATAATTTTTGGCCTTAGGTTATTGAGTTCTTGTGTATCGGTAAAACGCCCTTCTGTTAATAAACAATGCCTCTTCACATCCAATTTGTGCAATGTTTTTGCCACCCTACGTCACATTGTTAGTTCAGCCCGTAGACCAGAATGTTTGTGAAATAACAAAACTATATTTTAGAAACAGTCTCTTGTCATTAGTGGCTGGAAAACAAACGGAATTGCTAAATTCTATTAAGCTGTTAACTATCAAAGATGCAATTAATCTTTTAGACTCAGCATGGAGAAAAATTTCACAACAAATTTTGCTGGAATAATTGCTGGAAAAGTATTTTAAATTTTGTTTCGGACAAAGATGTGTCATTGGATGATTTTTTACTTATTAAAATATTACTTTACATATTAAATAGAGTAATTTTTTGTTTTAAATTTGGGTACTCGATAACGTGAACAAACTCGAAAATGTGAACTGCCTTTGTCGAGTTCACTGTATATGATCTGTGATTACCCTTATTGTATATCACATAATTGTTTTCTGAGCACGCATATTCTCATACACTCATATAAAAAAGTTCATATACTTAGTACACATTAAACGATGTTGTTGATTTAAAATAAATTTTGTTATTTGTTTTTGAATTTTTTTTTTTTTTATAAATTAACGCACTCATTTAACCCTAAACCTTCTAATTACTTCTTCACAGACACACACACACACACACACGCACTTTTATATAACTCTCACTTTTTAATGCAATATGAATAAACCACATACATATTCTTTTCTCTCATATTTATTGAATTTTTGGAAACTCATAAATATGTAAACATTCTCTCACAAACAAAACGAAACGAAACAAACGAACACATTGAATAATTCTTATTAAATAGCAAAATAGAACAGTAGCATAGAAAAACGAATTGAATGAAATTAAATAACAACAGCAATAACAATAATTACAACGACTAATAACAAATGATTATCCTCATCATGATTGGCCCAAATTCTTTTATAAATAAAAATATTTTTTTTTTTTGCACTACTGTATTGTGTTGTGTATCATGCATGAATGTTTAAGCATGTATTGCGTTATGTTTAGTTGTTTTTATAAACAATGTATTACACAGACATTGTTGTTATTCATTTACATTTTAATGTGTTGGGTCATTGAGTGCACTTGCAGTAAAGAAACCAAGTAAGCGAGTGTGAGAGCCAGAGATGCCATAATCTTTTAGACTCAGCATGGAAAAGAGTTTCGCAAAAAATTTTAAACAATTGCTGGAAAAGTATTTTAAATTTTGTCATCTGATGATTTTTTACTTATTAAAATATCATTTTACATATTAAATAGAGTAATTTTTTGTTTTAAATTTGGGTACTCGATAACGTGAACAAACTCGAAAATGTGAACTGCTTTGGTAAAAATTAAATCACGTTATGTCGAGTTCACTGTATATGATCTGTGATTACCCTTATTGTATATCACATAATTGTTTTCTGAGCACGCATATTCTCATACACTCATATAAAAAAGTTCATATACTTAGTACACATTAAACGATGTTGTTGATTTAAAATAAATTTTGTTATTGTTTTTGAATTTTTTGTTCGAGGTTGTTTGTAATAAAAATGCCAAATTAACATATTTTAATCTTTAGTCGATTTAATTAAATACGGGTCTCAGCTTTTTTTTTTGAAATTCGCTCAAGTTTGCGTTTTGTAGTCTTTTTGTTATTGTATGCATATTACATTGCATTGCATTACATTACATTAAATAAATACTTTCTATTCTAATCATAATAATAAGTGGTTGAAGAGCTAATTTTTGTGTTTCAGTGTCTTTCTTTCTCTCCCTATCTCTCTCTTATCGTTTTAAATGTATGTACTGAGAGAAATTTAATATGATAAAACATACAGTGTAGCAAAAAATAATAGAAATAGAAATAATTCAAGGTTCTTTTTTATGAATTTTTTAGTCCAGGTCTTCTTATCTAATATATATAGTTCTCATGTCACGGTGTTAGTGGTTAAACTACCTCCTGCATGAAATTTTGCGTGCATATCGGGTAGATCTGAGAATCGGACAACATCTATTCTTCATATCCCTAAATATTAAGAGGGCATGGCAAATCGTTAAAATTGAATTATTAAAGTCCATATTGATCGTAGACGAATAAAATTTGGTGGGTAGTTCGACAATCCCATCAAAAATGGGCGTGACAATCCTCTCCTTTTAAGTGATACCTATAACTCTTAAACTAGTGAACCGATTTTAACCGTTTTTCTTTCATGCGAAAGCTTATTAGGTTTAGATAGTTAAAAAAATCGATATAGCAAATATTAGGGCGTGACAAACCTTTAAAATTGATTATTTAGGGACATCGTTACCATAGATGAATGCAATTTAGTGGATAAATTCATAGAGTCGATATCGACAAACTCACCCAAAAAGGGCGTGGAAATCCTTCCCCTTTAAGAGATACTTATAAGTTGGCTAACTCGATGGTTTATAACTGCATATGTACGTTAGAGCGACTCAAGTTATATGGAAGTGAAATTCGTGCCAAGGACTTTTTAAGGCAACATTTAAAATATTTCGGCTCCAGCTTCGACCTCTCGGGAGCTGGACCATTTTGAAAAAGGTTCTATTTTTAAACATTTTGTTAATTTGAGGATCTGTTTCCTTACCAACATATACAATATCTATATCATCAGAAAGGTTTTTTTAAGGCGTGTCCAACGGTGCATACAATTTGTTCAAGGACGATCATCCATGTCCTCTTTTTAAGGACGTTCTGTAAAAAAAAAAATGGTTTTTGAATTTTTTGTTCGAGGTTGTTTGTAATAAAAATGCCAAATTAACATATTTTAATCTTTAGTCGATTTAATTAAATACGGGTCTCAGCTTTTTTTTTTTTTGAAATTCGCTCAAGTTTGCGTTTTGTAGTGCTTTCTAGTTTGTAGTTTTGTAAATATGAACAATAAAATTTTATAATTTTTTTTTTTTATTTGGTAAACAAATATGCCGCCAAAAAGTCGTGGATCATTTCTTTTGTTTTTCTTTCTTTAGTCCTATTTAAATCCATACATGACCTAGAAACTAAATCCGTCAAATTAGTAACTCAAATTAGAGTTACCACAAAATTGCATTTTTATATATTCCACAGCACCCTGTAAAATGCATCTAATTTGCAAAAATCTAAATTATTTACATATAAAGATGATGTAACTGGCAAAAGAAAAAAATTGATATTCAATTGACCTATTTACAACGAAGGGTTGCCACGCCATTGCATTTTTTTCAAAACGCGAACTTGCGCGAATTTCAAGAAAAGCTTGTGCTGGACAAAGTCCGCCACGTCAGCTAGTATACTTAAAGAAAATATCAAAATATTTTATTTTTCTTAAAAAAAATAAAATACCAATTTCATCGATCATTACAATTACAATTCAGTAGTACAACATAGCTTTTCACACCACATACAACATGTATGTGTTAATTTTTCCCAAGAGTGGTGAGACCTCTCTGCCTCACGTTGCATAAAGAACACTGTATAGAGGAAGTCTCCGGAATGCCTGGGATGGGATTTCAACCAACAAACTACCTGCTATACTATTAACGTAAAATATTACCGGCATTAAGGTAATGCTTAAAATTTTCACTTATTTTTAAAATAATGTGACTTTAATACGAAGTAAAACTTAAAATGTCAACTTTCAAACAAGCTATAGTGTTGTGTGATGCAATTAATATTGCTACAGATGCCAGATTTGAATAATAGCAGGAGAAAAGCTTTACATTCTTATCATTATTGCCATTACTGTATTAACAGTGAGAGAAATATTATTTCGCCATTACACGGTTTCATTGATGTTAATGAAAAAAATGGAAAAACAAAAAAAAAAAACGGAAAAACAGAAATGTGATCCAAAAAAAGAAAGAGAGGAAGAAAGAACTAGTAAGTAAGCGGGTGGAGGGTAACTATAAATAATAATAGAACTTTAGGCTCTATGCGTCTGCAGTTTATCAATGTCATTTTTCAATTTGTTTTTATTTATTTTATGCATATTTACTAAATACTAAAATTTTTATGTAATACATACATATGTATATACTCTATATATACAAACATATTTATTTGAGTGTGTGTGTGTGTGTATGTGTATAGGCCTGTATTTATTTATATAAATTCAAACAAATGTTTTGTTTTAGTATGTTAAGAGTTCAAGGTTACTTGCATATGTGCATGCATTTACACCAACAACAACCACGGCCAACATACTCTTCGCATACAACATCCCAAAACATACTCTTCGCATACGAGAAACTGCAAATATATCTATGGATGTACATACATATGCTCTAGTGTATATCAGAGATTTTTGTTAATGGCATAATACATATACACACATACGTATGTAGGCATAGAATGAATGAGTATTATTTGTTTTCGGACTACTAGGCTATATTTTCTTCATCCTACTCACTTTGTCTCTCTCTCTCTCTCTCTCTCTCGCTTATAATGATGATGTTGTTCTAAAAAAATTTCTCTTCAAACGGCCTTCATCATCATCTCATCATCATTATCGTCGTCGTCATAGTCATAGTCATAGGCATTGAATGTCAGCAACTTGTAAATGTTACACATTAAACAACAACAAACAAACAAAAATATCTACAACAATAACAACAATAAGGCCTTTAAGTACAAAACGGAAGCTTTAAAAATATTTACAATGATTTTGTTTTTTTCATATTTTTTTCTCTTGTTTTCAATTCTTCTTTTTTTTCATTCTATAACAAATACTAAATATTTAATAACCGTTATACAGAGAGAGAGAGAGAGAGAGAGATGTTAATCTCAACTATCAATAACATAACAGCATAAACAACAACAGCAATAAACAAACAAATCAATTAAAATATAATTTTTACAACAGGACCTTCAACTCGTTACTATCTCTCTCATATTGATTGTTATCTTTGCTGTGTAGCTTCTTTTTCTCTTCCTCTCTTTAATCGCTCTCACTTGTTTTCTCTCTTTTGTTGACAATATTAACCTATATTTTCTTATGACATTATTTTTCTTTAAAATCTTCCACAAACGTCCTGCAACAAAACAGAAATTTGATATGAAATAATAAATAACAGTAAAAATGAATACGACAACACTGATCTGTCCAGTGTTACCATACTACTATATGCAATACCCATAAATCTATCGAGAGGCCAGCAGCAAAGTTCAAGCGTCACGCTAGATCAGTGCACACCGATTAGCCAACCACAATTCCTTCCCACTGGAAAACAACATTACAACTGCTATTGATGAGATAGATGACAGGCAAAATACTAAATTAATATCAAAATTAGAGTTCGTTCACAGGTTTGCCCACCAAAATCGTAGTCAGCAGGCAATATTTTTCTAAAATAATCTTTAAAACTTTGATGTGAGGCAAATTATCGGGTTTTTTTTCTGATTTTCAAAGCCCAAAGGGTTCAAATTCATCCGATAACTTACAATATTTCTCTTCTTGTTTATTTAAGAGAGCTTTATAATAAACCATAACTTTAGTATAAAAAGAAAGGAAAAGCGTGAAAGGGAGGATGGAAGGGGTAGGACTACTATTTCTTTAAATATTATTATTTTCTATTTTTATTTTTATTTTATGGAAAAAAAAAAGTATTTTTTTTTTGTAAAAAAACATAAAAAATGTTTATCTCAGTGTTCAAGTAAATAAAAAAAATGTACAATCGGTATTGACCGGCTATATTAACACTCTGCAGCAGAATGAATGCTTTTCGTTTTAAGTCTACATAAGACAACTGAATATGAAACTGGTATAATAAAAGAAAAATTTGTCATTTTATTGATTTTGTTCATTAAAGAAAATTACTTAAACTTTAAAACTGTAGAGGAGGTTTTCGATTATGAAAATTTATTAAAGTGCTGTCGGAAATCTCCATACCAACTTAGAAACCTTCGTCGGCTCTTGTGCCAATAATTTTGCTAAAGATCATAACATAATCAAATGCACAGTTCACGATTTAATTCATTTTTAGTAATTCTCATGTGGCGCCACCTGTCGGAAATTGATCATACGATCTTAGAAACCTTTGTCGGCTCTTGCGCCCACAACTTTGCTAAAGATCATAATATAATCAAATGCACAGTTCACGATTTAATTCATTTTTAGTAATTCTCTGTGGCGCCTCCTGTCGGAAATTTTTCATACGAACTTTGAAAACTTTGTAAGCTCTTGCGCCAACAACTTTGCTAAAGATCATAACATAATCAAATGCATAGTTCGCGATTTATTTCATTTTTAGTAATTCTCTGTGGCGCCACCTGTCAGAAATTAGTCATACGAACTTTGAAACCTTTGTCGGCTCTTGCGCCAACACTTTTGCTAAGATCATAACATAATCAAATGCATAGTTCGCGATTTATTTCATTTTTAGTAATTCTCTGTGGCGCCACCTGTCACAAATTGGTCATACGAACTTTGAAACCTTTGTAGGCTCTTGCGCCAACAACTTTGCTAAAGATCATAACATAATCAAATGCACAGTTCACGATTTAATTCATTTTTAGTAATTCTCTGTGGCGCCACCTGTCGGAAATTGGACATACCAACATAGAAACCTTCGTTGGCTCATCCGCAACAACTTCTCTCAAGATCATAACATGATCACAATTTGAATCGAACTGTCATTATAAAAAATTCAATAATTGTATTCAAGCCAGATTTTGAACAGAATCCGATACGTTATTTATTTCTGTAATAGTTTATACGGAATTTATCTCAAATTATGAACAAACTAAGCTTTGTTTCATGGTGTTGTATAAACAATACAAACTCCTGAAAGAATCAACCATGTTTATGTAGCGTGTAACTACACATCAAATAAATAAACAACACTTACACACATACACACACATACCCTAACAAATTTTTAATAGTACATTTACATGCTCATTTCCAGAAAATCATTTGTATTCTTTCTGCTGTTGTTTTGTACTATGACCTTGACTTATTTGTTGTGTGTGTATTTATGTGTATGTGTTTTCACTTTTCTTCTTCTCTTTTTCTCTCTCTTATCTCTTTTATGTAGTTCTTTTTTGATTTTATTTAATATCAAATGTTAGATGGAGCTCATTAAACTAAAATAAATCTTTTTTTTTTTCAAACATTTAATGCAAATATTAAAATATTTTCTTGTTATGGTTGTTGTTGTTGTTGGGCAAACTTTAAATATAAATAAAGTTTGCGAAAAAAAAAGAAAAATGGCATAACATTAATATGTATAACGGTCAAATGAAATTTTAACGAAAAATTGAAAAAATTGTGTCACAACTCAATCGTTGCATAGGTAAAGGGTCGGAATACAAGTAACAGAGTTTGCGTGTGTATGTGTGTGTGTGTGTGTAACAAGTAACAAAAAACTATACACTAAAAAGCAGAGATTTAAAGGAAGCAATTCACAACTAGTCGCCGTATTCTAGTAGTAAATGTGACGTTATTTTAGAATCTGCTACATTTGATAAATTACCTGTTTAACTGAAAAGATTTAATGGATTAATGGAATTGGAAGAAATACCACACATCTGTTGAGAAAAAGAATTAAAATTGCAAACGAGATGGAAAACGGCTTTAAGTTTAGTACGTTGTGCTGACGAATGAGTCTCAACGCAGCTGAACATTGCTTTTGAAATAGTCTTTACGTGAAGTAGTTCAATTAAATCAGAAGATCAAGCTCATACTCTCCAGTTGGAAATATAAGATCTCGGCGTTCTTCTTCTGAGATCAAATATTTCCTGGATTTTAAATTTTTATGGAGGCAAAATATTCTTATAATTCTATTTCTTGTTTCTCAAATCTATCGTTCAGCGTCGATGTTAACCCTTTCCGTCCCTGCGCCTACACAAATGTATAGGAAAATTTTTATTTAATACGTTGACTGCTGTGACAATTTTCAGAAAACTAGCCAAAAAAAAGGACAACTTGATTTATTCACATTGTGTTTCCTTCTAGGTACCCCCAACTACAAGTTATCTTGTAGTCGGCAGTCAACGTGTTAACTTTTATTAAGATTATTTAAAGAAGAAGTCATAATCGTGTATAAATAAAATTATATTTCATTATGAAATTATTTTCGGAATTGTATTTCAAATATAATATTCGATGGGAGGAGGGAATTCATAGTTTATTATGAATTTATTTCACGTTTATATAGTATTTTGAATAATAATTTTTGATTTCTTTAAAGAAAGTCAGCCGGTCTATTTCGTAATTGTTTATCATGTGTTCTATTTTTATAGTTCTCAACACATTAATTTATTAATAATTTCTTTTGTTCTTTGTTTTCTTTCTCTTTTACGCTCCCCCAAAAATATCCAATTGGATTTTATATAGGATGTACCAATTAAGCGCACCGACTCATCGCAGTGGTGGGAATTATTCGATACGAATACGCAACGCTTCTATTACTATAATGCTGCCTCACAGAAGACCGTCTGGCATCGGCCTAGTAAATGTGACATCATACCGTTGGCTAAATTGCAAACGCTTAAACAAAATACCGATCCCAGTGATCGTCGTGAGATTAGTACACAAACACTGCAACAACAAATGTTACAGCATCAGCAGCAACAACAACATCAACAGCAGCAGCAGCATCTTCATCATCAATCATCACAGCATTCATCGCCGTCAATGCCTAAAATACGTTCTGCGTCACAGCGTGGCAGTAGCGGCAGTGGTAGTGGCAGTGGTCATCCACATAATTTTCATACGCAAAACAATAGCAATACGAATACCATAGGCAGTGCGGGGAGTGGTGGAGGTGGTGGTGGTAATAAACGCAGCAGTGCCGGCTTGCCATTGCATGCCAGCTCAGAAGAGAAATTAACCACCGAAATACTCTCAAGTCCACGTGGGCGTCAAAGTTTTCGGTATGTATAGCATGGCATGTAATAAATTTTATTTCTTTTGTTTATTTTTTTTTTTTATTCATTTAAATGACGGTTTGACAAACAAACAGACAGACTGACTCATTCATTTTAATATTTTGTTTTATTTTTTTTTTTTGTTTAAATTTTGTTTGTTTAACAAACGTGTTATGACGATTTGATGTACTGTATTACTTTTTTATTTCTTTTTTTTTATTTTATTTAAACTATAAGGTGTAGTTAAAAGAAATCCATTATTTTAATTTCATTCAAGGGAAAAATGCTACTATTTTTTTTATTAAATCAATTGCATTATGTCGTTCACTTAGTGAAGATAATAGAGAAGAGAGCGAAAGAGAGAGAACAAATCTTTACTTTCTATAAAAAAAAAGCCAAAATACTACGGTCAAGTTAAGAATTGTCAACCTCACATATACAGTAGCGAGCACAAAAAATCCAACGTTGGGTAAAATTATCTTTAAGTGCGATAATTTAAAAAAAAATGGTGACCAGTTTAAAATATTTCTTTGGGTTATTAATCCCTACAGTTATATGTAGATACCTATTATCAATAACATTATGTAAATATTTTTAATTAATGATATATTATTTTGTTATTTATTAAAAAGAGTGCGAATTTCATGGGAGCAATAAAAATGCAACAGCATAAATTTTAATGTGTTTATTTCAATTAAATAATAATTCTTACAAAAAAAATCTTAAAATTAAAATTTAGTGGCGTAGCCCTTATTTTTTATGACTTCTTGCAACCTAGAAGGCATAGAGTCGACTAAAGCTATTAATGTGTTAATGGATATTTTCTCCCATTCACTTTTCAAAATTTCTTCTAATTGCCTCTTATTTGACGGATGTTTCCACTTAACTTCCCGATCTAATAGCTCCCATAGATTTTCTATGGGGTTTAGATCGGGAGACTGTGATGGCCAATCCAAAACATTGACATCATTGGCGCTTAAAAAGTTTCGAGCTAAGCGACTTGAGTGCTTTGGATCGTTATCCTGTTGGAATATGCTACCAGGAGGCATTTTTTTCCGCAGATAGGGAAGCATGTATTCTCCAAGGATTTCACAGTACTTCTTGGCGTCCATTTTTCCTTCGATTTGAGTTAAGGAACCTACCCCATCACGGGAAAACGCACCTGTAAATACGTGACGTAAAATCAATAATTTCTTTTAAACATATCGTTCCTTACCCCACACCATTATTGATCCACCGCCATGTTTAACGGTTGGAAGTTGATATCTTGGAGAATATCTCTGTCCAGGCGGTCTTCGAACAAAATTTATCCCATCGGAGCCAAACAAATTAAACTTGCGTTCATCGCTCCACAAGGCTTTAGCCCATTGTTCATTTGACCAATCCTTGTAACGTTTTGCAAATTCCAGACGCTTCTTTTTATTGATTGCACTGATGAGAGGTTTCTTTGCGGGTCGTCTCGCATGCAAATTAGCCTCTTTCAACATACGGCGAACAGTGTGAACCTCCCATTTGCTCATTTGCGAAATTAGCAACGTCCACTGCGGTCTTTCGTGGATCTTTTTTAACCAGTGCAATCATCTGGCGGTCTTGGCGAGAGGTAGTTTTTCGAGGGTTACCACTACCTGGTTTCCTTTCCACACTATTTCTCAAGGAAAATCGAGATTTAATCCGACCATACGGTTGATTGATTTACACCAAAGAGGTGTCCAACTTCACGTATGGATTTTCCTTCTTCTAAGGCTTTAATGATTGCAGTTTTGCTGTCAGCTGAGAGCTGCTTCTATTACAAAACACATGTTGTATAACTTATTTAAGAAATTTTCAATTATAATTAAATAAAAAACTTTCTTTAACTATTTTTTTTATTATGTTGCATTTTTTTTGCTCGCTAAAAATTTGCACTTTTTTCACTAATTCAAAAATATTTAACTTTTTAAAGCAGAATTTGGAATAAACTGTGGTTACTTTGAAAACTTAGAATTGAAAGAATTAACAGCAAAAGAAAATAGATAAATTAGTTACCGTTATTTTGAAACAGATCTTATTAAAGATCATATGGCACAGTGTTGCATTTTTTGTGCGCGCTACTGTATATTCTAAAGATAAAATATGTGCCACAGAAAGCAAGCCAGGAACATAGAAGGAATGTTATACTATGTGTGTGCTAAGTGGTTAACAGAAAATAGTTGGGGAAGACATCACCCAAATATACGATATCATTCCTTTAAAATTGTCCTTCACACATTCCTGAGTGGAACAGCTGCTCTGGTAATTCGGTAATTCTTTTGAAAATTAAAAAACATCGACAAAAAATTTATCAGATTGTTTGAGTAGGATGATGGATATTGTGGAAAAATGCACATATCCTACTATATACAAATTGTAGCCTAAGGTGTCCCTAATAAAACGCAATAAGTCGTATCTCCCAATTAATTTTGGAACTTGAGATAACGGGCTTCAAATATGGCCTATGTTAACAATGTCTGGGTGGGATGAGGGAGGAGGTCGAATTGACCCATTGTACATTTATCCATTGGAATTTCCAATCCAAACCAATTGAACTTCCGGGTTAAATACTTGCGAGCAACTAGTGAAACCTTACCTAAGCTCCTGAAATGATTCCAAACGGTTTTCTTTTGCGCTTTAGTGCTTAGCTTCTTGGCAAGTGATGCTGTACTTACATGACAGTATTTCAGTGAAATAAGCTGTTACGGTATCAGAGCCTAAAACGCCGTCATTTCGATTTAGGCAAACTCAAAATAGTTTAAAAATGGTCTAGCCTAGCACGATAGACATTTCTTAGACCATCTATTAGTAAATCATGGCTTTCCTATGACTGCCTCTTATATTTTTCAGGTGCTCGCTCTCTTGCTCTCTCTCTCTCTTCGCTTTCTTTAACTTTCTCAGCTATTTTTATTTGTGTTTAATATACCACGGATCAGATCGGACCGATTTTACACTGAAAAAATAAATTTCTTGTTTTACATTTCATTTGTTTTTATTTTGGTTTCTTGAAATTGAATAATTTTTCTTAAAATTTTCTTTACTTGAATTTATTTCATTTCATTTTTTCTCTCTCGAACTTCTCTTTTTTATTTATTTTTCATGATGTTTTTCTTTTTTTCTTTTTTGTTTTTTTCTCTTCCTGCTTTTTTTACGCTCTCCTCTGTGTGCATATGTATGCGTTTATATCTGTGTATGGTGCACATTGAAAATAGCGTTGGCACTGGTGATTCATCACGTTCCATGGATATGCAACAAATCTCAACATCATCATCAAGACGTTCACAAGGTATGTAATATATATACACATACATACGTATGTATGTATGGGTACAAATGTGTATACAGTGTTAGCAGAAAGAATTCATACAAAATAAATTCAGTTTAATATTCTGTTAAATCGAGTCACTTTGGATCACTGCAATAAGATTTATTGGGCATTCTCTGTTATAGACGAAATTATTTTCAACTGCTCCACCGTTTAGGGAACTCTCCACATAGACGCTTTATTTGATGTAGTCCAACCAAAATACTAATGGCATTAAATCGCATGGTCTTGGTGGCCAACTGACGTTGCCAAAACATGAATTTAGTGTTTCTGGAAACTTCTCAACATTCAATAAATGTATGTGAAGATAAATTCGAATTTAACTAGCAAAGACAAAAACCCAAACATTTTAACGTTTTAACGGGACCTAAAGTTACAGTTAACAGAGCCATGTTAATTGCTTAACAGAAATTACAAAAAATCGATCCTTAAAAATTATGCCCCTACACGTTCCTGAGTTCTCTCTAATAACGCCCAATTAGTTTTCTTCAAATGTCCAAATAAAAAGTGCTCTGTATAAATGGGGTTAAACCGAATAAAAAATGGATTTGTGGGAGAAATCGACCTAGTCTCAGACATAGTAGGCTAGATAGGCATGATATCAAGGATTCCAAAACAGTTTTGGACAAGGTCGTGCGTTAATTGGAACTGGAGATATAGGTGATGAAGTTAACTTTTTGTTAAAATAGCAAAAAAAGGCCTATATAAATCGATCGGAATTGGACTTGTGGGGGATGAGGACCTAGTGGGCTTGATAGCCATGGTAGCAAAGATTCCAAAACTGGTTTCCGTAAGGTTGTGCGTTACCTTGGACCAGAGATATAGCCGCAGAAGCTAACTAAATATGAATAAAAAATTAAATTTTGGGGAAAAGAACTTAAAAATTTTAATAATTCTCATTGAGTTAATGTACATTTATGTGTATATATACAACAAAATGTTGTAATTTTTGCAAGTTGTATTTCTTTAGTAGATGACTTGCATTTTGTTTTGCTTGATGACTTGCATTTTTTTATTGATGACTTGCATTTTTTTGGTTGGTGACTTGCATTTTTATGGTTGGTGACTGGCATTTTTATGTCGATGACTTGCATATTTGTGGACGATGACTTGCATGTTTGTGTGCGATGAGTTGCAGCTTTTTAGTTAATGACTGGCAGTTTTTAGGTCGATGAATTGCAATTTTTTGGTTGATGACTTGCATATTTGTAGGCGATGACTTGCATTTTTTTGTCAATGACTTGCTTTATTTTAGACGATGATTTGCATTTTTTTGGTTGGTGACTTGCATATTTGCGAACGATGACTTGCATTTTTATGGTTGGTGACTGGCATTTTTATTTCGATGACTTGCATATTTGTGGACGATGACTTGCATATTTCTGAACGATGAGTTGCAGCTTTTTGGTTGATGACTGGCATTTTTTAGGTCGATGAATTGCATTTTTTTGGTTGATGACTTGCATATTTGTGGGCGATGACTTGCATTTTTTGTCAATGACTTGCTTTATTTTAGACGATGATTTACAGTTTTTTGGGTGATAACGTGCATATTTTTGGTGATTGATCCGCATATTTTTAGACGATGACTTACAATTTTTTTGGTTTATGGTTTGCAGCTTTGTATGATGAGTTACATGTTTTGGCCGATGACTTGTAGTTTTAATCGATGTCTTGCATTTTTTTTTTTTTTATTACATTCGTCGATGACAAAGATTTTCAGCCTGTATTAGTGTCTACGCCTATAGCTCCGGTCCCAAGTAAAACCCAACCGTATAAAACGCTGTTTCCGAATCCTTGATACCATGGATCTATATCAATATGCCATTTTTCCACAATACCGATCATCCTATCCATACAGTGTTCATAATATCGATCATCCTTCTCAGGCATTGTGTAAACAAATATTTTTTTTTTCCAAATTTTTCAATTTTTAAAAGAATTTCCGAATTACCAAGCGGGAAGCTGTTCCACTGCAAAAACGTGTGGGACAAAATTTTTAAAGAATGCAATTGAGATTCAATGCTCTAATATCCTATACTTGCTTGGGTGATTTGTTCTTTGTCCATTTTTTGTATTTATTTGGTTTTTGTCTTTGTTAGTTAAATTCGAATTTATCTTCACAGTTATATTTCCTTCAGGTTATAAGCTGTAATTGCAGGCAAAAATGGATCGGGGTTTCAAAGACCAAAGCATTTTGAATTGACAAACAATGTTAGCATAATTTTTTGTTACACTGTTTTTAAGGTTTAATGTTCTTTCTTCTTTATTTCTTTTTGTTTTTATTCTTCATCGTCTTTGGAAGATTTAAGATGTATTTTCGCCAGAGTGTTTTCTTTTTATTATTATTTATGCTAATTTCTAAAGTATTTGAATTTGTTTTTGTTCTTTGTCGAATGAAATGAAATATTCTTTATACAATTTAAACTTCCATAGGAATGCATTTAAAAAAATTGACAGACGGACGGACTGACGGACGTGTGGTGCGAAGTAATGAAAATCGTTTCAATATTTATCACACATGGCTGTTGTGTTGTGTGGTGTGGTGTGTTGTATTAGTTCGTTGGTTGGTTGCTTCTATGGATGATGATTTCAATTTTCAATTGCTATTGCAATGGCAATTTAAATGATTCTTTATTTATAAGCATTTCAACCAAAAAACAAAAATGGGAAGATATAAAGAATAAAAATAAAGAAAACGGTTTATATTTTAGAATCTAAAATTACTTAAGTACATACATACATATTTACTTACAGAGCAAAGAAAAAAAAGTACAAGACTTGAAGTATTAAATTACAATTATAAACGCCAAACGCCCACTGCTTTTGATAAAAAAAAAAAAAAAAAAAAAACTGGTATTTATTTCTAAATTTAGATTAAAAAATAACAAAAAATAAAAACAAAAAAACTGAATAAAATTATGCTTGAATATGCTATAAAATTCCTATTGTTGTTGTCGTCGTTGTATGGAGTATTTGCGAAATCTTTTTAAGAATGTTTTTTTTTTCCACTTGATGATGTAAAAATAGTTTCTGGGGATTTTTTTTTGTTTTCTTTTGAAATTGTTAAAGAAAAGGATTGTCATTGACAGTAGGAATTTAAATAAAAAAGTATGTACATATGTATGTATTTATGTATTTATAGCACTTCAATTCAAGTTAAATAATTTCTTAAATTTAAGATTTAATTTAAAATTTTACTATGGCATTCTGTGAAAACATAATTTTTATTATTTACTTCTTGCATAGCCCATAAGTACACTTAAACCTAAAGCTGGAGGTCCACACCACGCGTCAAAGCGTTGCGTGCGTTTCATACGTTCTTGGCGTTCTACGCTTCAAATTACATGCAACGCTTTTTACGCGCCAATGTTTGTTTTGATCAGCTGTTAACAAAATAAAAACTTTTGATTGAAAATATTTGAATAAAACATTTCGTACAAAAACGGCAAATGAAATTGAAATTTTTAAAGAATTTATTGAATTAATTGAGTTTGTGAATATAATATTTTGTGGCACAAGTGTGTACAACAAGAACAAACGACGATTTTGCTGATATGCCCACCAGTTTTCATGGAATTCTGCAGCAATACTAGAGGCATGTTTGCTCTCCGCGCATTTTTTTTACGAATCGGTCCCTTAAAGTTTGCCAATGAGATTGGAAAACGTTCTCTAAAAAAAAGCAATACGAAATACCGTCCTCAGTACCTCCTCGACAATGGACTTCCAAGCAGCTGCTCTTTTAAATTAATTCCTATAAACAAGCGAGCTTTTTATATATGACTTCATATTTTTTCACAGCTTCGATTAATTTATCCTCCATTGTTCTTTGAAAAATTTTTATAAATTAAAACAAAACAACTTGTCAAAGTCAGCTGTTTTGTACGCGCGCCGCATGTGATGCTTACAAAAGTAGAAAGTAGATTTACTTTACGCGTTCTATGCGACATGGCATCCTACGCTTTTGTGCGTGTAACTTGCACCATTTAAATATATTAATTCTACTTTTTTGACAGCCGCGTAGAATGCGAGAATGCGTAGAACGCGTGGTGTGGACCTCCGGCTTAAGGATCATAGCCCCCGGGGGCCGATCATCTTGTGTTTTTTACGCATATAGGACACGACCATCAACAGTGTTCGTTAAAAGGAGCATAAAAATACATTCAGTTGCTTGTCAGCTTTGAAAGAAGAGGATTCATGTTACTTTTTTCAGGTTTGAATTATACACCCAAAGAAATACTGCAGTAGTAGTCAGTAATATTCAATGTGATTCACTAATAACAATAAGAAATGATCTCGATTTTTGTAAGAATATTTGCCAATTTAAATACGCAATCTTTAGGAATTTGATGCTGTACTTTTTGTTTCTATATTTTCCACTTCATATACATATTATTAGGTTACACTTGAAAATATTACCAATAATTTTCCTCTGGGTTATACACATGCTTCCTATAACTACAATCACATTTTTATCATGTTCTCTTTGTGCCGAGGTCTATTTATAAGAGTACATATACGAAAATTAGGTCATTGACATAACATTACTCCAGAAATGCAATGACCTAGATGGGCTTGTAAGGCAACTCTACATATCAACGACTTCGTCATGGATATATCGGAAATGTCTTGCAATTGTCTTTCTTATTCGTAAATTAAAATTTGAACAATGGATTTTCACAAAATCTGATTGAGTTTATTTGTTAATGTGGTAACGGTATTGTTGCAGAAAGTCTGTCTTACATTGCACGATTTTCCAAATACAGGTATACGCCATTGATAATGCCAGGGGTTGTATTGGGGATTTAAATTGTAACAGTTCGGCTGATGTCTCCGGAAGCTTCTCCCTTTATCTAAGATATAAGATGTTAATTTTGGTTTCGTGAATATAATTGTATGCCTGCGTCATTCGGTTGAAATGGATTTGGTTTGAGATGCCGATAATTTGTTGTTAGTAGCGGGTGTATGTTGTCTGACGTTATGTCGTTGCCAGTCCTAGGGAGTCCACTGTTGTCGTTGGGTTCAGCAGGGCTGTCGGCTTTGCTGGACCGCAAATATGTCCACCGTGTCATGTGGTGCCTGATTACTTGAAAGACAGCTATTCGAGGTCCCAGAGATGATCCTTATAGATATTCAGTATATCCAACCATCCTAATCTTAGCTAGGCCAGAATGACTCTGGTAACCCTTGGTAGCCGCCTTTCGGTAGCGGATATTGGTGGAGCATGCCGACTGATGACCCTGTTGCGTCTGATTTCGTTTGCGGTTGTCGGAATTAAAGAATCGGTGCAATATATTATTTATAATTAAGCCTTAAGCCTCATCGATGCCTTAGAATTAGGTCTAGGTGCTTGTTTCTTCTATGATCGGATTTGTCTCAAGAATATATCACTTTCCGGTTTAAAATTTTCAGAGGAAAAGACGGAAAATATCGAGGATAAGTTTGATGTACTCTAGCAAGAAAAAGAATCAATCTCAAGGAATCTCTCAAAAAAACTCAAGAATTCAATAATTCTCCTTACTGAACTCTATATGATTGAACCGTTGATCTAGAAACATGGGCAGCCCACATTAAGTCTATTGTAGGAGATATTTAGATGAGGACAAAGAAGAGCCGTTATAACACTTTATGTATGACCGTCGTGTGTAAATAGTTCCCACGCGATTGCCTAGGAATTGTGTCACTGACGAACCTGATAGGAGTTGTGTGGACTTCCAAACTCTAGAGGTATTACAGTTTTTGTTCAAATTTTTACATTCTTTGCTAAATAATCACAAAGAGGTCCTGCAAAATAAACTTGAATAGTTTTCATATTTCTACATCTATTAAAATTCGTTAATATAATTAAGTAACGTACCTTGGATGTAACCAAAATTAAATTCTTCATTGATAACCTGACGCTTGATTAGGATGCTGAATTCTTTTATCAACTGGGCACTAGATCACTATAAAAGACTCGTGTGGATAGAAAGGTCCTCGAGCATGTACGGAAAGGCTCTGAATAGCAACTAGACATGGTTAGAAGCCTAAACTAAAGGTTAAACAGTAATTAATGTAAAACATTTCCGCTGTTTTTAAAGTTTTTTTAATTTCTCTTTAAAGTTTATTCAATACTCATTGGTTTGTAACTTAAAGACTTAAACTTAAACTTTTTACTTTTACAGATTCTTATAATCACTTTAAGGAATCGGGCAAATCCAGTGATTCTAGTCTATCCAGTATCCACGGCTATCGTCGGTTTAATGATGATCATATAACGGGCGGTGGCCTAAACAGTTCAGTGCTGGGAAGCACAAATGAAAACTTGCGAGTGGGTTCATTACAAAAGCATCGTAGTCGTAAAGAGGGCAGTGGCAGGTAATTTAATATGTTCACATAGATATACGCACACGTTTGCATAATTTAAATTTATTACATACGTTCGTACCCCCTCCAATTAGTTTTGATATGCTGCAAGAGAGCATCAGTTCGCATAATATACCGCATGTCAGTAGCAGTAGCAATAGTTCTCAACGTCAGCATAGATCAGTTGAAATGAGTTCACCGACAATGCATACGCCACAGCAAACGAAAAAGAAAATCTCACCGGATGCATCATCATTTGCAGCAACAGTCTACGTTTAATTCGCAACAACGTTCGCTACTTGGCAGTGGTAGTGGTGGCGGCGGCGGTGTTGGAATCAGTGCTACAGGCTGTGTTGCCAGTAAACCATCAGCAACCGCACGACAAGCTATGGAATATGGAGGCGGCAATGGTATTGAAAAAAATTTCTTATTTAAATTTGAATTTTTAATCTCAATTTTTATTTTGTTTTAGAACGAGTCGGTGATTTTAAAGTATCCTTGGCTAGATCGGGCAGTTTCATGTCCTCATCAATAAATCCCCAGGCTGCCGGCCATCATAGTAAATCATATCGTCGTTCGGCTGCTGATACAGCTAATGGTGTAGTTGGTGGTGTTGGGCCTGCCAGTGCTGCTTGCATTGTTGGTGGTGGTAATGGTGGCAATGGGGGAGCGGCTAGCGATGATTCCATGCATGAGAAATATTTCAAATCGGTGGAAAATACGCCACTCTCACGCCGTCGCCACACTACCACACCCAAAGGATCCAGTGGAGCCGCTAGTGCAAGCAGTGGCCATGGTACTGGTGGCAGTGCTGGCAGTAATATGAAACATTCTAGTGACTCATCACCCCAAAGTCCCATTAGTCCTCATAGTAATAAAAATAAGCCTCTCAAAATCTCATCAAACATAATGCCCGGGGAACGTGGCACACCCATGTTACATTCGCCCGGTGGCCATTCAAGTTGTTCGGCCCAACAGATACCATCTAGTCATGCACACTTTAAACAGGATTCATCCTGTAGTTTAGAATTATTAAATTTGGATCGTCTCTCACTGAGAGAAGGTGAACGTTTAGGTTCGAATAAAACCACTTCACCTCATTTAAGTGATATTACGGGTCACCATAATGTTTCGAATAATATGACTTCAAAGAATTTCCCATCATCCGATAATATTGGTATGATGACGCATTCCTCCAGGGGATCCAATGATTCACGTGGAAAACATAATAAAGGCACCACGAATACAGGATCCTGGTCTCAGCAACAGCAACAGGATAATCGTAATCGTGGCCACAATTCAATGAGTTTGGTAATTTAGTTTATTTTGAAACACTTACGAAAGAAATCCTTTTTAAGACAACATTTTTCTGCAGGACAAGCAATCCCGACATTCTAATGATTATTATCATCACGATAATAAACGAAATTCTCGCAAAACCAAAGACAGACAACATCATCATCATCTGCATGCCGACAATAGTGATGTAGAATATGATAATGGCAATATATCGCCATTATATAGCAACTGGGATTCGGTAAGTTTTAAAAATTCTTTATGAATTTCATAAAAATCATTGGAATCACTGTACTCTACTTCTCTCTTTTGTTTTTAGGAAATGCAAGAACATTTATTGCCTCTCAAGCACTATATTATTGAGCAGGCAAAATTGTCGGGTCGTTATGTATTTGGTGATCCTATTGATTCGGATTCGTATCATTCGGATAGCCAGTCAGAGCAATCATTGTCGGGCCATGAGCCCGATAATGAAGATTCCGATGGTGGTTCGGATACACATGGTGGCTATTTAGAGCACAATTATGGTATGATTGAAGACTATGCTAATATGGGCGATAGTGTCTCATATTATGCCTATCAATATCCACCATATGATCCAGCTGCCCGGGAAGAAATGTATGTTTTCCTATGTATTTTTTGTATGTTTTCAAAAGTAATTGAAAAATGTGTTAAATTTTCTTCTTTTTTTTTCTCCCTCCAAAGATCTGATAATGTGGAGGCTGTTTTAGAAGGCATAGGTTCTAACGATGTAAAAACGAAATCGTCACGTTATCAATATTACGATACTGCTACCCCACATAATACACCTTCTGCCAACACCCAACACAACCATCAACAACAACAACAACAGACCACACATCATCATACAACCACACAAACACAACAACTTCACAATATTCATACACAACAACAGCATCAACAACAACAACAACAATTATATTCAAATGCACCACCTTTACCGCCTGGACATCCTTCATCATCTGCCTCTCATCATCATTTACAATTGGATGGCAGTGGCTCGGAGAAATCAAAACAATCACAAACATTACCTTCACCTAATCGCCAAATATCACGCATTGCACAAAATTCCCAAGACAGTGGCCATGGCATTGGCGGTCGCTTACCAATGCCACCGCCACCACCACATCCCTATGCCAAAGACGTTGATGGTGTTTCAAATCTTGTGGTCGGTGCCGGCTGCGGCGGCGGTGGTAGTATGATGCGTCGTCCCCTACCACCACCCAATCTAAAGCCTACCATACAGCAAATCTTTCCGCCTAGCGAACGTGCACCACAGGGACTTGGTGGTATGTCGACGTTGGCCTGCATGAAAGAATGTGATATTGAGAAATTTGCAGCCGATAATTTAAATTTGCATTCAAAGGGTATATTTCGTAAAAAGGTAAGAGTTATAGGGATATACCCTACCTCTCCCCCACTCCCTTCTCTTTTTTATATTTTAAATTAACGCTTAGGGACTATTATCATTAATTCATTGTGTTCAAAAGATGATGATGATAAAGGAAATGATTTTCCTTTCAATGCTGGTCAAGAGTTAAAAAATGTAATTGAAAGGCTTTTTCATAAGCAGTGATATGAAAGAAGAAAAGTGTCGTAATAAATTGAAAAAAACTTTACCTAGATTAATTAAAAAGCGAAACTTCAGAACAGAGTAGACTTGTATGTCAAGCGGTGGGAATCGGGCTGCTGGAAATAGAGCTCAATAGATTGAAGGATACTTATACCGGATAGGGTACAATGGAATGGTGGGGTACTCCAGGGGCAGAGTGGTATACACATCTTCACAGATGGGTCTAAGCTAGGTGGACGTACATGTGCTGCGGTTTTCTGTAGGGAACTCGGTCTTGAACTCAGTTTCAGGTTGAATTACCCAAGCGTTTTTCAGGCGGAGTTTTTGGCAATCTTGTCAGCTATTGGGGCCATAGCTGACGGCTCAGCTTCGGATTCGGAATCTTACATGATCTTCGTTGACAGTCCGGCTGCCCTTGAGCCATTGCGTCAGTCTGGTGCAATACACAGCTTGTTTGCGAGTTCAAGGAGTGGTTAAAGACTTTTGGACCAAACCGTATCCGTCTATCCTGGGTTCCGGGTCAGGGGGCGATTTGACAGATGGTTTTGACCCTCCAGTCTGCCACCTCTACGGCCTCATCGATGGATGAGCAGAAGCGTGGGGGAACGGATCGGGTTGTTTTGTTTCTAGATGTCTATGGCCTGCTGTGGATGGTAAGAGAGCAGGTTTGCTGCTGGTCTTGGATAAGAACAGCTTAAGCTTGTTTGTCGGTTTTATCACGAGGCACTGCGAGATTAGGTCACTGACGGTCTGTAACAGATCCCAGCTGGACTATTGCAACGCATGTTGCGATGAGGAGGATTTGGAAACTATAGAATACCTCCTCTGTAACTGCCCAGCCCTTGGTAGGGCCTTCTTTGGTAGCTGGAATTCAATGTCGAAAGCCGACATTAAGGTTCTCCACAGAATCATTAGTAGCTTGGGCTGGTTGAGAGGTGCTAGGACTTCATCCAATGCTGTTGTGTCCCCTCCCTTTTTGTTGTGTCTGGTCTGTGTGATTCCTCCACTTCCCATTTCCCCTCCCTCTTTTTTTTCCTACATATCCCTCTTTCATCCCAACGCATCTATTATCCTTCCCTTTTTTTTTAAAGACGTTGTACAATTGGTCAATTCGCTCTCCGCGTACTGTACTTGTCTTAATTGACAAGTACACGTCTTTTAACCTAACATAACATACTTACAATAGCTATTGGTTGCGTTAAGGTGACCAACATAGATGGTTTCCATTGGCAGACCAAAATGCTTCCGTTTATATAAATTAATGAACTACTGACTAAGCAATTCCTTAATGCTTGTTATCTATCCAGTTCCTTCAATCAAAATCCACCTATTCGAGGATATTTATAGAGAATTTAATAGATTTGCTTACAATTTACTTCATAAAGACACCTTTTAGTAGCGCATTTTCGTTTTAAAAGTACTTTTCAATTTTTATTTTTTTTTTTTCAACTTAAATGTCAGCTTTGTTGTGATTATATTTTATAAATAAATGATAAAAAAAAAATGTATTATTTATTCAACTTTATATTTGCTTTCACGTACTACATTGAAATGTCTTTTCGTAAATTTTCTTTACAGTCTTCCGTGCGTGACATGTTAAGTTGGACATCGGAGGCCATAAGTCGGCCGATGTTAGCATTGTCGCGTGATAAAAACGATAAGAAAATTGCCATAGAACTGTTTAAGTTGGTGCAAATCTATATGGGTGATCGGAAAGCACGAGCCGGTATGAGTTTAAATTCTGTAGCCATTGATATAATAACTGCAGCATTGCCACAACAACAGTAAGCATTTACTAAATTATTACTTTCATAAAGAAAGTTTTTCTACTTCTTAATATAATAAATATTATTACGCTCTTTAGATTGCGTGATGAATTGTATGTACAATTATGTCGCCAGACTACCGAAAATCCTAAAAGAGATTCCTTAATAAGAGGTTGGGAATTAATGGCCATTTGTTTGTCGTTTGTACCACCATCGCCCACATTTCAGCCAACCTTACTGAAGTACGTTGAATGAATTTTTTTATTTTTTTGTTATTAAGTTGTAAAGAAATTAATTTTTATTTTACATATTTACAGTTATGTTAACCGTCATAGGGATACCACCTATGCCATATCATTTCCCGAAGTAGGCAAATGGCCTATACATGTGCAAATATCACATTATGCCACTGTTTGCTGTAGACGTTTAGATCGTATTGGCAGTCATGGTCGCAAACAGGCCAAAAGACCTACCGAAGATGAAGTGGAACAAGCCAGAGTGAGTTTTACTTTTCCAACAATAATCTACATTCACTAAGATAACTTGAATGTTTTCAAAATTTAGAATCAAATTTTACGCAACAGCATGTTTGGCAATACCTTGGAAGAGGTTATGCAACTGCAAAAGGATAAATTTCCATTCCGTAAATTACCCTGGATACAAACAACACTATCGGAGCATGTAAGTTTTATAGAAAAAAAAACCGTACCTTTATTAAATAATAAAATCCCTTTTTCAATATTTTGTTTTTTTTTTTTTTATTCATCTCAGGTTCTGCAACTTAATGGCAAACAAACCGAAGGTATATTTCGTGTTTCAGCTGATGTTGATGAGGTGAATTCTTTAAAAAATCGCTTAGATCGGTGGGATGTTCCTGAATTTAAAAATACTATGGGTGGGTATTGTACACTTTCATAAATTCTTTTTTTTTTTTAATTTGTTGTCGTTTTTTTTGTTTTTATAGATGCTCATGCCCCTGCTAGTCTTTTAAAATTATGGTATCGTGAATTATACGATCCACTCATACCGGATGAACTCTATGATGAGTGTGTAAATACCGAAGATCCCGATAAAGCCAAAGCTATTGTTGATAAATTGCCAGAATTAAATAAATTGGTAAGTTTGTCTAATTGCCTAAAACAGCTAAATTAATTAGTTTTGAGCATTTACTGCCATTAAATGTTATCTAAATCCATTTGTGCATCATTTCGTATTTTGTTTTTGAATTTAATCTTCCAAGTTTGTATTAGAAAACTACTTTACTCTGTCGGCCATTATAGGAGAACTTAGTGCTCTTGCATATCTCTTTCGGAGATATTGCTCTCTTCAATACAATGGTCTAGCCTTGTAAAGTGAAAGCTTACATGTACTCGTATCTGCCATCCTTGATACGAAATGCCTATCCGGAACAGTTATTCTCAAATTCCGTGAGAAAACTTAAAGAGAGATCGTATACTTAATGTTGTCAAAAGTTCCAATTTTATCAGAATGGAATGTGCGGTGACCTGACACATCAGGCGGGTTTTTGTATCTGCTATGTTAAGTTGAGGTGTGATTTCTTGCAGAGGGATTTCCATCATAGCAGTCAATATACCTGACTACTACTGTGTAGACCCGATAGACCCGTAATTAGTTCAGAAGCAAGAAAAATTAAATTCTCAAATTCGATATAAAATGCATTTAGTTAGTAGAGTTATTCCATTAAGATTTTAGCGTGTTGTTATTAATTGATGACTTTAAAATTTTCCAAATTTCTCCTTGTTGTTGTTATTATTATTATTACATCTTTAACTACAATTAATGTTAATTAATTAATACGAGTTTTTTCTTTCTTCATTTCTTAGGTCTTAACGTATTTAATACATTTCCTACAGCAATTCTCCCATCCGGACGTTGTTAGCGCCACAAAAATGGACTCTTCGAATTTGGCAATGGTTTTTGCGCCAAATTGTTTACGTTGTACATCGGATGATCCGAAAGTTATATTGGAAAATGCCCGAAAAGAAATGTCATTTATGCGCACATTAATCCAACACATGGATACTTCACATGTGGCCAATTTGGTGTAAATAAGTAAGAAAAAATTAAAACGGAAATAGAATTTAAAATTAATAAAACAAAAACAAAGAAAAACACACACAAATGAATATTTATATGTAGCTACAATAACAAATAAAAAGAGAAAATCTATAAATATTAAGAAAGATAAAATAAAAACGCTAAAATTAAAACCAAAGTATTTAAACAAAAAGAAAAGAAAAATTCAGAAACAAAACAATACAAAGTACTTTCTATTGCAACAAAAAAAAATAAAGTAAAGAAAAGTTTAAACAAAAAAGAAATAATTAAACTCGGTAAATATGTATACTCGAATCTTATTATGATTTCTAGACTTCAAAGGGAAAACAATAATTAAACTATAGAGATTTAAAACAAACAAAAATAATACTTCCTTAAATGATATTGTATTGAACTTGTTATTTTATTGTTCGATAACCAATACTATTTAAAAATTGTTTGCCCAATAGATTATTCATTTATAAACCTAAGAAAACTATATCAAAAAAAAAAAAAACAAACAAGAACCATTAAAAGCCGTAAAAGCATTGAATAATTTTATAAATGTTTCCTAAACAGAGATTTAGAAATTGTTCCAATACAGTGTTTTTCAAATGTATTCGATTAAATAAGAAATACGGAAATAGGCAAACATTCCCAATTTATTTATTTGAAATATGTACTCCTCTGTAGGAATCTAATTGTAATAAATTTAAATTTTTAGAAAAATTTTATTCATTCCTCCATGTTTTCTGATAAAAATTTACAGGCGTAACCATTATCCAGAAAAAAAAACTTCAACTTATAGAAAGTTCAAGTTAAAGAAGCAAAACCTGATAGAATTTCCCTACAAGAAGCTGTTGCTCAACTATAGAAAATTCAAGTAAAAGAAATTCAAATTAGTAGAAGTTCGACAGTATTTCCATTAATAATTTCTATGAGGTGCAGACAGTTAAAAGAGGAGAACAATTGGTTTTAAGAATCTCGAAAAAATTTAAAAAAGGTTTATGAATCAGTTTATTTTATTAATGAATAAATTTTCTTCCAAGTTTTTACGGTTTTCTAGCCAATTGCAATGAAATAAGATTTGAAATACTCGAAATATATACCCTTTTGGTCGCGAATATGTTAAAACCGATTTAAAAAGACAAATATGAAATTTACCAAAAGTTTTTTATTTCATTACACGTAAGCGCGATTCAAAAATTTTCAATTTCAATTCTTTTTAATTCACTTCTTATAACCGTAACCTACTGCTTTTACAGGCTTTCTGTTTAGAAATCTGAATTATTTTTCTAGTTAATAGTTCGGGTAGTTGTTTTGTATACTTCAATTAAAAGTTTTTGTGGAACAATCTTTAAAAACAAAAAAGAGAAACAATTTTTTATATCTTAAAGGAAAGAAAGAAATTCTTAAATTAAAATTTATCACTTTTCTTTATCTAAATGATAGCAATTAAATTATATAGTATTAAAATAACAATATAAAACATAAATATTTTTTTCTATACATGCAAAAAACATACATATGTATGTATTATATTAGAGAAAAAGAAACATAAATTAATTTTTATTTTATAGTCGTTTTTTTTTTTTCTTCTAGATTGTACTATAAAATTTATTTTTTTTTTTTAATTTCTGAATTGTTTTGTTTAAAAAATATATATTTTGTTTTTATTCCTCTTCATTTTGTAATTAATCATTTCTCTAATGTATTTTTTTTTTTTTTTAATTATTTTATTATCCATATAAATATTTTATTTTTGTTTATTTATTTAAGATTTTTTAAATACTTGCTTGTCTTCTCTTAACTATTAATCTTAAATTATAGAAATGAAATAAATTCATAAAAAGAAAAGAAAATAAACCAAACTTCTAAATAAATAGTATCAAAAGAACAAATTTATTAGAAACAAAAGTGAAAACTAAAAATTGTAAAAGAAATTAAAAAAAACGTTAATATAATAAAAATATATATAATTACCGTATATATACATAAAACAATAATTAATTATTAACTTTTTGTAAAGCTTATCCTAAAATTTAATTAAAATTCTTTCCTATAAATACCAAAAGATTAAAAAAAACAAACCAATTCCTAAGAACACAATCCAAAACATGTTTTTTAAACATCTGTATTCCTTTTTCTTATTTTATAACTCATCTTATGGATTCCTTTCCATCGTATTGAACTGGCCAAGTGAAATGAGAAAATGAAAATCATTTTTGTATACCAAAATATTCAAGAATTTAGAAAAAATTAATGAAATTTCGAGGCCATCCTAGAAGTTTGAGTTTCGTTTTGCAATTCTAATTTAAGACAATATTTGATATCAAATTTCGCATATACATATATGTATATAGGGCCTATGACTTATATATGATAAGTAATATCAATTTCAATTGCTTCTGGTTCAATAATATTTACATCTTCTTTATTATCAGTATGGTTATACGGTTTTGAAACACAGATTGTAGCGAAATAAACTAAAAATAGGCTACGAACGTTCGTTAACGGCTATTGACTTAAAACGCTTTAAGTATTCTGCTCAAATAATATAAGAAATAAGCAGCTGAAGACTCGAACAAACATTAAAGATGTGCGTTATTTACATCAACATAAACTCCAGCTGAATACCAAACCAAAACCAAATCCTTAATAAAAATTCTTCATTCCGTTGTTATAGATTCGCCTCCTATTTTGTATTCTCTTCCAGAAGAAACTCAAACTTAACATCATAATTTAATTTTTATTAATTTTATTCGTATCACCAATTTTTTACTTAGAAAAAAGAAAAATACTTTAAAAACAAAGAATAAACTTTAATATGTTTAATCAATTAAATAAAATAAAATGAAAATTATATACAAATAAATTAAAAGTTGCAAATCAATAATAATCCAGTCTTTTGCCATTTTTCACAAACAAAGAATATTTTTTTTTTTTTTTTTTGTTTAATACAACTTTAATATACAAAAATATATTTTTTCTTCTGAATACTGGCGTGGCATATATATATAGAAAAAAAATGTATAAAAGAAAAATAATTTATAAAACACAAAGAAATTTACAAAAAATATAATTTATAAACAAAAACTCTTTAATAATCTCATAAAAGAAATTAAATACTATAACTAATGAAAAGAAATGAAATAAAGAACCATGTTAAACTTTATTAAACAACAACAAATAAGTTTAAAATCCAACAAAATAAATATAAAAACTATAAAAGAAAATAAAAATTTAATGCTGTTTTTAAAACGGTTTATTGAAAATCAGGTAACATCTAAACGTGGAACGACAAGAGGTCTTAACCCAAATAACATCTGTCATCACTTCGATGATATAAACAAAATACTACAAAATGTGAAGACGATACTGTGAATTCTCTACCTTACCTAGGTATCACAATATTCAAAATTTGTAATTCTAAACCTAATATTAAGGCACCCACGTTCCACATAAGTTGAAGAGTTCAAACAGTGTTAGTCGCCAAGTCAAACTATCCACAACATGGGGCACAGGTAATAGCATTATGAAAAAATAAATAATATTTGAAAGTAGCTGTCTGAACAGCATTAGGTAAATCAGTTAGGCAGAGCAAGTGACCCGCAAGGAAACTTGTCACACGCTAGTTACAGCGTATTCAGTTTTATATCTCAATGACAGTATTCCTTTGATTTACGTTATTTCGATTAAGGTTATGTTACAGGACGTGTACTTGTCAATTCTGACAAGTACAGTACTCGGTGGTCGAATTGACCCATTTTACTACGTCCTAGCTTCTCACACCACTTATGTTGTGTGCGTTAATTTTATACATGAGTGGCGGGACCTACAGTTTAAAGTCGACTCCGAACGAAACATTTTTTGAGAAGCATTCCATGGCAATTTTTTACCCTAAGAGTTTTTTTTGCCAGAAATCTGCTGAGACCACGGCGACCTCGATTATTTCGATTAACGTCTTAAAATATTTTGTTCCCTTCAACTTCGATTTATGTCGCCTCTGTAGTTTATAAACAAAATCAGGGGAATTCCCTCTTTAAAAAAATTCAATACATAGAATAAAAATTTAATTATTTTTTTTTGGAAAATGTACATAAACAAATGCATCTAATAGTATGAGTTCTTTGAAATTCGATTAACGTCGTTTCGATTTACGTTGCCTTTTTCCGCAACATTCTACGATGTAAATCGAGGGAATACTGTACAATTTTTATAAACAAGAGATTTGTTGTATTTTGTGTTATCTACAGTGTTGGTAAACGTCCAAAGTACTTGTGTATTCCGAACGCTTCCATTAGTCATATGATCAACAGCTGTTCAGTGCTTGATTTGTGGAAAATAATACGAGAAATAAAAGCTAAGTTTTATTTACCCAATTTTTATTTAAAGAAAAACTAAAAATGCCAAATAATTTAAGCAATATTAATACTTTACTCGATTCCCTCTACCTGGAGTTGCTAAATTTAATAGAACAGCAAACGGCATGTCGCGTTAGTATTGAACGTACAAGTAAGTTGGTTGAGAGAGAAGAATTCTATGCATGAATTCATTAACATTGAGCATCCCGTTATGTTTCTTTAGCTAACGCCGGTCACTTACTGTTGGCAAAAACACGCTATAATCAAGGTTCACAAACTATTAGTGTTGCCCAAGTGCCCACAGAAGACAGTGAAGAATTTAATTCGTTGTGCCAAGTTGTAATAGGCTCTAACGATGATACAGTATGTGGTTCTAAAAAGAGTTTAGTTCGTCACAATGTTAACAAGGCTGATGGATACATTGAACCTATGCATTGGTTTACCGCTTTGCCGTCAATGTCTTTACGCAACGCAGCCGAACAGTTTAAAAAATCCTTGGATTTCGTAATTGACAGTGCTAATATACAAACTGAAATGTTGGCCATCATGAAGAGCATAGAGCATTTAAAAGCCTTAAAACAACAGCAAAAAGTTTAAACAAATAAAATATATTAATTAAGAAGTTACACAAAATTCAGGTAGTGCACCCAATTTATTTATTCATTTCTACATTTGAACTTCATTTGAATCAGTTTACCCATACCACATTCAATGACATCACCATCTGTTATGGGTGATGAACCTTTCGGTGTACCAGTCAAGAGAATATCATTTGGTTCCAAAGTCATATATTGAGATGTGTATGCTATAAGATCATCAACTTTAAATATCAAGTCAGCAGTATTTCCTTTTTGTTTATCTTCGCCGTTAACTTTAAGCCATAGATCCACATTGTGGGGATCTTTGATATCTTCCAACTTTATGAAACGGGAAACCGGTGTAGAAGTATCAAAACCCTTACCCAATGACCAAGGCTCTCCTTTGGCACGGGCTACACCTAAAGCGCATTGAGCTGTCATATCTAAGGCCAAACAATAACCACCAACGTACTCCATAGCACTGGCTTTGGTAATATTTTTACAACGTTTACCTATAACAACACCTAATTCAACCTCATAAGCCACTTTGGTAAACACTTTTGGTATCTAATTCAAGATAAGATTAAATAGCAGACTTATAAAATACAATATCTGCTTGCAACTTACCACAATATCTTGGCCTTCCTCAATTAAAGATGTTGTAGGTTTTAAAAACATTAAAGGCACTTCCGGTACTGGCACATTTCGTTCCTTAACTATGTCCCTTTAAAAGCAATTATAAATTTGTTAATGAATATGATTTCTTAATACATAGATAGATAAAGTTAACGTACATATAATTTAAAGCAGCACCAATAATCTTTTTGCAATTTTTTGCATAAGATTCCAATTCACAAGAGCTAGTAGAAGACATGGTTCTTTTGGTGATATTTGTTAATAAACGCGTTACAAAAACCACTGGAATTTAATTAAAAGAAATATTTTAATTGTTAAACAAATTAATTCAAGTTTGCGACACTTTGCTATCGTCAGGGTCGTTTCAATGTGAAAAAGACCCTTAAAAATGAAACTATTTATGAACAGAAGTACGTTATTCTTCTCCGCGCTCTATATTTCTCTTAAACTCTTACTTTTTGCTGGAAAATTTCTCTTAATGGAAGATAATAGAAATGTGTGATAACTTTTGACTTAGCCTACAAGAAAATTAGCTTCTTGTTATTTAGTTGATTGTATAAAAAAAAGCTTTTCTTTTATAGCTATTTTTATTGTGATTATCGCAGGAACTTCATTATTATCATAATTTTAAAGCGATAACAAATGTCAAAGTCAGCTGATGATAATAAACGAAATCTACAGGGTTTCTGAGTAGACATTTATGGCATGCACTGCAAGGTTTAAATTATTTAAAATTTAAATTTAATTAATTTTAAAATTTAAATTAAATTAATTTTAAATAAATAAAATTGGATTGTAAGGAAAACAGTATATATAGTATGGTATATAGTTTAATATATAAGTCTAGTTATAGCTGTGCTTATATTAACAACAAAACGTACTGCATTTGGTTGGTATTTAAATACTTTTTCTTCAACCCTGCTTGTACATGGTGAAAAATACAACCCAATGATTCGAAAAAGTGTTATTGGTCTGTCTCATTTCAGTTTTATTTCTTGTCGCGCCGAGTTTGGTTGCGTTTTTATAATTTTTTTCCGTCAAGTTTGGGTAGAAAACAGAAAAATTTATTTGAAATAAAATTTATAAAAGCAAAATTCTTTTTAAACCTGAACGTCTGCATGTTTTATGCATTTGTAGTGCTGTGAAAATATGTTTAATTATTAATTAAAAGAAAAACAATATAATTCCAGTAACAAAATTCAGCATCAAAGAATTTCTTAAGTGAAAGAAAAATTTTTAATTCCTTAAGTGAATGACTTGCGCTTGTTCGTCGTGCCGTAAGCAGAAAAAAAAATCACGAACGAAGTATTTTGTGATAGAAAGAAATAGACTATGATTAAATTGGCCCATGGCAAAAACAATAAGTGCAAAAGGGTGAGCTGTGTATAAGCAGAACCTTAACTGAAGGCATTTATTTTCTGCAATAAAGAGAGAGATAACTACTGCTGTTATATATCATCGCTCAGTTACGTTACTCATTTTTCTCTCTCTTGCTCATCTAAAATCATAATTGAAGTGTACATGTTGTTATTGTAAAGAAACGCGAGTGTATTTTTTTATATGGGAAGATTACAACTTTTTATTTAATTTTTTTTTTACACGAATCTCACTGTGATTTTAATTTCTTTTGCTTTCAATTTGTCATAAAAAAAATATTTGATTTCATCGTATTTGAAAACAAGAAGATAAAAACAGAAAACATTAAATAAAAATTGTTAATTGCAATTACATTAATTTCTTTAGTGAATTATTTAATTTAATTCATTTTCTTTTAAAGAAATTCATTTTATTAGACTAGAGTTTAACTAACTTTTAAATAAAAACAAAAAATAATATGATGAAAATGGAGACTGATAAAATTATGGATGAAACTAATTCCAATTCACAACCTGTAAGTTTTACTTCTTTTTTTTCTTTTGTTTTTGTTTAAAACTATAATGATTTAAAATATATTTCGCTCAAAAAAAAAAATAAATAAATCAAAATCGTTTTTGTTGTTTATTTGCTGTATTTTATTGTTGTTTATGGGATATTCATTTATTGTAATCCAAGGTTTTAGTTATTTAACTTTAGTTTCACCTTTAGTTTAGTAAATTTGTTTTTTTTTCTCTCTCTTTCTCTCACTCTCTCTCTCTTTTAAATTATTTTATTATTTTGAGTACATATTAAAATAATACGATGGGAAATTTAATACTTTTAAATAAATCGTCTTTATTTTAAATTTGTAATACAATTACAAGGATTAAATTAATAAAATTGAGACAATTGTTTTGTTGTTTTGGTAATGGGTATTCCCCAGCAGATTTCTGACAAAAAATTTGAGAGTAAATAAGATTGCCATGAAGAGCTTCTCAAAAAATCTGTCGTACGGAGTCGACTTTAAACTATAGGTCCCGCCACTCATGTATAAAATTAACGCATACATCATAAGTGGTGTGAGAAGCTAGGTTGAAACCCGGGCTGAAGGGTTGTAATAACCAATTATGTATGTATGTGTATTCCCCAGTAATGATTTGAAATATAACACAATAAATTAACCAACAAATAATGCAATCCCCTACACTTATAGTGCCAAATTAGTTTGCCCTTATTGATATGATTTATAGGTAAAAGGAAAGAATTTTTTTTTATTTATTTCGCCTATTTACATACCTATCTGGTTAAGTTAACACAGGAAAGTTTATTTTTCTTTTCTTCCCCCGACTTTGTTTATCTTTAGGGTTCGAAAATCTCTTTTCATCGTGAACAGTTAACCCCTAACGCGAATTTCCACTAATAACTCGAAATTTATTAGGGGCACTGGTACCGAGCTATTTTATGATGATCTAATACTAAAGCTGCATTTTAATTTATTTGATTAATTCTACATTGGGTTCTCTCTTGATTATAGATCAATATGCTACTCCCATAGATTTATGAGGAGATATTTATTAGTCGGTGAGAATATATCGACACCTCCGATCTATAACATTCTAAGTCGAAAATGTGTATTTTGGGTTATGAACTCTCAAAGTTTTCACACGCCATATGACTATATGTGTATTCTAAGTAGATTTTTCCCTCTAACTTTGGAACGGATGGGCGCATTTTAACCTAATTTTGACAGTGTTTAAGTTAGCGAAAGTAGATTTTTATTATAATTAAAAACGCTCTAAGTACACTTAGAACGTTATAGAATGGAGGCGTCGATATGTTGGTCGAGATGGCTCACTACTGGGACTCAGTCCAATGTGCGTCTGTCGACTATTGATCTTATGGAACATCATGATGTTTGGTCGAAGACATAGATTGCTTTAGAATTAGAGTCACTTGAATATGTCGAAATGAGAATATATAAGAGACTAAGCTGAGAGGTGGGCATTCATTTCTTAGCCAATTTATGCTTTATTTTCTGGAATTTTCCATCCTTCTCTACATTCTGTTGCTTTAACTTCATTTCTATACCCTTTCCAGGAAAAACACAATATGTCCCTTGAACTCCAGATGTATTTGTCACATGGCTATATACATTCACGAAGCTGCCCTATCAATCTAGAGCACTTAATTAAAACGTGTTTTTTGCGCCTAGAGACCTTTTTACCTATATATACCCATTCACAACAAAAGTACATGGTGAAAATTGGCGATTTTATTGTTAACTCCCAAACAAACAAGCGCTTATCCTATATTTTTCAGTATTCAACTTTACTGCAATGTTGTGGGCTTGACAAAAAAAAATTATTTTCGCTAGAAAA
Source organism: Sarcophaga peregrina (assembly GCA_014635995.1). Classification (NCBI taxonomy): domain Eukaryota; kingdom Metazoa; phylum Arthropoda; class Insecta; order Diptera; family Sarcophagidae; genus Sarcophaga; species Sarcophaga peregrina. The sequence continues at coordinate 94,483,935 of CM025789.1, forward strand.
CGGTGTTGTGCATCAAAGTATTAATTTTCATTCAACATATTTTTATTTATTGAAAATCTTGCATTTTTTATTTATTTCGCATCAAAACGATATGAAGTGGACATCGTTATCATAAACGTCTTTATTAATATAATAAAAAAAACTAATGATTGTAATGAAATCTTCATATATGTAAACATAGGTAGATGAATATTTTTTATATTATTATTGTTTACGAGTTTACTGATCGTACTGCTATAAAAATTGGCTTTTTTAATCAGTTTTACTTGTAGATATAGAAGTAGTTTTATGATATTTGTTTACAAATTCTCATAAGAGAAAGTTAACACTTTACTAACAATAATCGTCTTTTAATTCAATTCGATTCCCCCCCCCCCCCCCAAAAAAAAAAAAAAAAAAATTAAGGTTTTTTTAACTTTTATATTAAAGTTTCATGTTGTAAAACTGAAATATGTACATGTAGTCAGCGACTTACGACCGTTCGACTTACGAGTATTCGCACTTACTTTTCATAGCAAATACTTAAAGAAGACAAATATGTACTTTCGAGATATCACTAAAATATATGAGAGAAATAAAAACAAAAAATTCAAAGTAAAAAAATTCGATTTACATACACATTTCAGTACATTACATTAGCTAAGTCGGAATTTTTTAGTGAATAATTTAATATCCTCCCAAAAATTAAATAAAAAAGAAATTTTTTATATGAAATTCGACTTACGACCGATGACCAGGACCTGTAGTATGAAAGGTTAAATAAAATATTATTTAAATTTATTACAATTACACTTCGCAATTGTAGTAAATACAACTGTTTAATAACAAAAATAATTCATTTATGCTTGTCATTTCTTATCGATAAAAAAAAACGAGGATTTGACTCAATGACATTTCTTCTTTTAATATTATCTTATCGACATTTTGAATCACTTATAGGTAATTCACCGTAGAATATTCTACATTTTATAAATAGTAAACTCAAATTTCTTTTTTCATTTAATGATTTAATACAGAACATATAAATTCCATAGAAACACATATAGGTATTGCCTTTAACTACATATATGTTTATTGTAGTTTCTAACTACTGAAAAATTATATTGCGACAACAAGGTTATGCTTACACATTAGTTTTTATTTGTATTTTTATTTTCTCAATTCACTTACTTTTCATATACAGCGTACATACATACATACAATACATACGCGTATTTTTAAATGCGTTTTTGGTTGTCTTAAATAATAAACTGGCTGGAGTGAGTGCTTATTACCTAAACTCAAATACCTTTTTATTTACTTTTATCAATTAAGCAAATTTGAAATATTTTTAATACCATTTACTTTTTTATTTTATTGAGTAATGTGTACGTATGATACACGTAAATAAATGGAAACGCATGTTTGTATGAAATTATTTTTAAATAAAATTAAAATAAATACAAACTTTCAAACCCACATTAATTGTTGTTTATGTACGAGGCTGGATTGGAAATTATCAATAATCCTAGGTCTAGGAATATAGCTAGGATAACTTCTAATTTGTCCATAAACTACATAAATGTTGTTAAAAACTGATTAAAGGATTATAAACTTTATTTTTTCGTTTCCTGATGTGCAAAAGAAATTATTTATTTTTTGTATTCATATTTCCATTATCAAAATAATTTATTGCAAATTGAGAACACTTTTTGATGTTTTTTTAATATAGTCTTAAGCTATGCAGAATTTATCTGACTGAGTTAAATAGAGCGAGTTCGTCTAATTGTTCTTCGCGTTCTTAAGAATATCATAATCAGCGTTGCCATTTGCCAAATTTTTCCTTTTTTATTCAAGTTTTTTTGAGATGCGAAAAAGTTTTCATTAAATTTGATTCCTAACAAAACAAGTTTTTTCGAATAAAATCAAATTTAAATTTTTTTTCAATAAACTCAATAATAATAACACGAAATATTTACATTTTTAAATAAAATATTTCGTATTTTATTAGCCCCGGGCAAAAGAAGCAAGGAAACACAAACAGAGGGCCACGGAATTTCCTTTAAAAATGTTGGGACTTTTATGGAAAACGAGTTCTTTTTTTGTAAAAAAAAAAAGTTTTTTCTTTTTCAGAAATAAAGTTTTTTAAAATTAAAAAATTCCAACACTGTTCACACTGAAATACTATTTTTGCAGCATTTAATCGTAGGATGAATGGACTGGACGTCTTCAGCCAGCGTAATCTCATTCTAAACTTGATAGCAAATCTAAACTTTCAAAGAAACCCTTTGCCATGGTGTTCAAATGGCTTCTATTAAGAGCCCATGCTTGATTATAATAGAACACTACCCACTAAACTTTCGGAATATCTCAGTATCATTTAAATAGTTGTCTTACATTTTGGACCAAAGTTTTCAGTTCAGTGACTAAATTCGATATGAAAACCTGGTCAAAAACAATAAAAAAAAATTTTAATTGTTGTATAATTTCAACTTCTAAATTAAGCCACGTAACTTGAGTAATGGTAGTTAGTTAAATAACACATGTGTACGTACATTCATACACACCTATTATACATGTACATATATAGATATGTCTATACATATGTACTGATATTTTTATGTGCTTTACACATGATATAAAATATTTGTACATGTGTTCATGTTCATTTACGACAATTATGTATGAATGACTATGCTGATATATTTACTTTTAAATATTTTTATATTATAATTATTTTGAGTGTCAAGGTTGTAAATTTGATTTTTTTTTTTCTTCTTTCTAAAAACTATTGTACTTACCGTTAAAAACTAACCCACATAACGTTTTCATTGAATTTTTAATAAAAAAAATGTTTGATTGTTTCATTGTATCTTTTGCTTTTTTATTTAAAAATTACTTTTTTTTGCAATTATCTTACGATTTAAAGTTTATTTGATTGCTGAAAACCACCTTCAAACATATAGACATGCTGCTTTAACAGACACATTTGACATTGTTCGTTGATTAGTTTAAAGTGGAATGGGAAAAAAAAAATTTTGTTAAAAACACAGTTTTTTTTATATTTAAAATAATGTGAAAAAGTTTTATTAATTATATTTATATTATTTTTAATTTATATTTCTGTTATTTATAACTTTATTAATATTTTATTTTAAATTACTTTTTTTTTTATTATTATTATTAATATTTATTACAAATGGAAATAAACTTTTTTGTCCAAATTATTTGAAATATATTTTGAATTTTTGTTTGTTTTGTTTATTCAGTTTACTTCAACAATGCTGTACGATCCAGTTCGCAAGAAAGAATCCTCCCCCACATTTCAAGTTGAACGTGAAACCTGTTTGACATACTTTTCGCAATGGAACGAAGCTGATCAAGTAGATTTTGTTGAACAACTTTTGTCACGCATGTGCCACTATCAACATGGCCACATAGATGCGTTTCTTAAACCAATGTTACAGAGAGACTTCATTTCTTTATTACCGAGTAAGTACTATTCCCTTTAATAAACAAAAAATCGTTAAGTTTTCTTTATTCAATATTTTATTGAAAGGAATACAAACGTATAAAGATTTTATATACTTATGTAGTAGATAAGTGGTCTAGTAGGTAGTGTGTTGGCTTATTAGACAAAAGGCCCGGGTTCGAGTTCCAGGTCAGACATCAAAACGAAAAATATTTCATCGGCGACTTCCTCTCAGCAGATTTCTGGCAAAGACTCGGAGAGTAAAAATTGCCATGAAAAGATTCTCAAAAAAATCTGTCGTTCGGAGTCGACTTTAAACTGTAGGTCCCACCACTTATGTATAAAATTAACGCACACAACATCAGTGGTGTGAGAAACTAGGTCAATAATTCTGACTGAAGGGTTGTAATGGCCAATTATGTATGTATTAGATAAGTGGATATTCAGATATGTACAAAAATGAATGCCTAACTAACCTAAAGAATGGAAATTTTATCAGCAGTAAACAGACAAGAAATTTTAAATTGTGTCCATAGAATTATTGCAAAATATAAAAAAAAAAATGTATCTAAAGAAATCAATAAGTTTTAATTTGACTAATTGATAATCTACAGGATTTATGTAAACCATTATATATATTATTACTTCATGTTTGTTTAACTAGGCTAGAAACAAAAATCTTCATTCAATAACCTTGTGGCAGACTAATATTTCACCTTCACTGTTCCTAACTAAGGAACTTCTAATCACACCTTGTATTTCATTTTTTCTTTCTTATTTTTGAAAGAAGAAACCCATACCCACCCAGCACAATATACATATGCATGTACATATAAATAATAATAATAAAGTTAGAGTTCGAGTTAATTCCTTATATACTGTATACGTACGTGTACATACATTTTATTTTCTGTATATACGAAATACAGACAATTTTATTTTGTTTTTATAAAGCTGTTTGTTATATGTAAAGGTACATAGTAGGATATAATTTACTGATGTATTTAACTTTTTTTTTTTTGTTTATATATTTTGTTGTCTGCTAAATGATTTAGTATTTATTTGCTTATAATGAAAGCAATGACCTTTAAGTCAGCAACAAATTTCGCATAAAAAAAATAAAATAAATTTAATAACCTGGTGTATATAAAACATGTGTATATGAATTATAAAACCTAACAAATGAAACGTTTTCAACATTACGAACATTGTTATTAAAAATAACTTAATAATAACGAAAAAAAAAACATTTTTTATTTTATGAATAAACCGAATTTTAAATACGCTTTACAGTAGTTGACGTATTAAATGTGTATTTGAGATTTTATTGCTGATTTTAACAACAACAGCAGATATGAATAATAATTTGCTTAATTTTGTATATGTTTCGGTATATAAATCTTATGCTTTTGAATGACTAAGAATTTGCATATCTCTAGAGAAATGTTTTAATTTGTTTACGAGCAAAATAAACATGCTTGTTTAGTGGTTTTATTAATTAAAAATTTTAATATTTTTGTAAATATTGCTCAATTTCAATATACTTCTGTTTGAAAAAGTTTATAATTTGAATAATGGATTGGTGTAGTAATTTTTGTAGAGTAAAATTCATATTTATACTAAAGTGAAAAAACATTATACAATGTATAAAATACATATCGCATTATACCTCTTAAAAATTTCAGATATTCAAAAATTTAAGCTTAATTCTTAAACACATTTTTCAATGTTTGAAATGTTTTCGCAGAAAGCTGCATTTTTTTCATTATTTCCAATATTTAGATGACTAACTAGATGTCATTTAGCGCTTTTTCGAAATGTTCGAAAGATTCGAATTTTGCAAATTAAACAGTTTATATAATAAATAACAATTCAATATGTTTAAATACTTTATTTAAGAATCTTTTTCGAAAGTTCGAAATAATTTTTTCGCAACAAACAATATAATTTTTTTTTTTATTTTATTAAAATTCCAATATCCAGAAAATTGAATTCTAAGTTTCATATAAAAAGGCTAGCAACAGTACGGCTTTCAAAAGACACCTGTTAATTAGTATACATATTTATACATTTACTTTCTGTCTATAAGTTCCCTATGATTTATGAAGCAAAATCGCTGAAGGAGAAGAAAAAATGGCAATGAATGGATCATGAAGAATAGATGCATCTTACTAAACGAACAAGCTAAATCATATCACCTACGACTCCAAAAATAATAAATTGTTATTTAAAATGTTTCCAAGGTAGACTTCTCAATTTATTTTTACGTACAGCTCAATAAAAACAAGTGAAGAGCAACCTGTAACAGGTTTCACTACCGGTATCTTCACTGAAGCACTGTTTTCACACAGCGATTGGATTTTCTGAGATCATTTTCCTTGAACAACAACATTAAAATGTTTTCATGAAAATGAATTATCTTCGAAAGTTTGTTTTTATTACAGCAGAAATGTAACAATTTTTGGGAACACTTCACTTAATTTTAGTTTTTCGTTTTATTTTATATACAGTATTCCTAAATGTGTGCCATTTTCTGTTGATCCCCTAGGCATCATAATAGGCCCATCGTTTAATATTAATAAGAATTAAATTAAAAAAAAAAATGTTCTTTCTATAGCAGCAATGTAACAATTTTTGGGAACACTTCACTTAATTTGAGTTTTTCGTTTTATTTTGTATACAATATTCGTATTTTCTGTTGATCCCTTAAGGATCATAGGGCCATCATTTAATATTAATAAGAATTAAATTAAATTAAAAAAAAATGCCTTTAATATGTAATCAAACAACTCGAAATGCAGAATATGCCGATAAATATTGATTTTTATCAATAAAAGAAAAAGTGTATATTTTTTGCACACAATATTATGACTCATTTCATGGTTTATTTATTTTTAAAATAATTTAAAAAATTACATGATTGAAATGGTGCTAAAAAAAATATTACATGTTATTTTTATTTAAATTTACAAGGCATTTTAGTTTTTCAACATTTAATATCACTATGAAATCATGCTTAACAAGGTGTTTCATTTTTGTATCGCTTTTTATTTTTGCTTTCGGAGGCAATTTATAAATTATTTTCGTCATAAATTGTAAAGTAAAAAAGAAATCTCTGCGATAGATGTTTATGTAAATACATACGTTGATAAACCACAATTAAAAAATATAAAAAGAAGGATAGAGAAATAATGGTTGTGCACAAAAGTGCTTACTTTTAATTTTGTCTTAAATTCCGTGGGAATAAGAGTCATGCAAACTAACTGCTTTATGAAAATGAATGAAGACCGTTTGCTTATCACAAAAATAAATAATTTTTTAAAGTGCAAAAGAGAAATGGAAATTTAGAAACAATTTGTTGTGTCGCTACAGTTTTTCTGATGCTATGAAACTTGCAAATATTATTTAATTAATTTATTACAAATAAAAAAAATTACGCTACAAAATATTTCTATTGCTCGCTCTGGATTAGTTCAGTTAATGTTCCAAGTTTTTGTAAATTCAAAATTACAAATTAAGATCTTCTTCATATGCATTCAGCCACAAAAATATACATACGGTTAACAAATTACAGAAATTTTTTAACCAATCCGTTTTCGTTGAACATTTTTTTGTCTGACAACTTTCCTCGATTTTAAGACGGTCTTTGCATTGGTTCTGAAATTTGTGAAATTTGTTAATCGTATGTATATTTTCGTGGGTCTGTGTATGTAGTTAAAATGATTTCGCAATATCCATATTGAGAATGAATTCAGTTCACTACTTAGTTGATGTTTCTGATAGATGACTAATAATGTCAGTAATGACATGAAGAAAGATTAAAGAGAATTAATGTGTACAAAAACCTGAGAACTACACCCTCAAAATTCATTTCTATAATTTGTTTAATCTAACTTACCGTTAACGAAGACAGTAGGCCCTATGAGGTGAATGGAACCCACATAGCGTAAAGTGAAGTTGACCCTGGGTATAGCTTAATCAACTTAAACGCATATTTCCAAACACGCTAATTATGTCCAGACTCAGAATACTAGGCCACAACTTTTTAATGACGTAAGCAATTAGAATTTTTAATTTCTAATACATCGCTTAACAAACACTTGTTGTAAGCTTAACTTGTGATCTTCGGTATTCTACAGAGTTGGTATAAGAATTAAACATGCTAACCATGGATTTTGTTGGGTATTACGGAAATTTTCCATTCTTAACGAAGTATACCAAATGTATAGGGTTACTTGCTTATATAATTTAAAATGCTTTATAGACAACAGAATTCTGTAACTTACTCTATATTTTACTTTCTTCGATGTTTATTTTCAAACCAAACATTGTTTAATTATGCGCTAGGCGGCAGCTATCATTTCAATGTTCTAGGCTCTTAAATTGTTGGTTGAGACCTCAATTGATGCCTCTAATTACAACAGCCAACATCTACAATACAGATATGTCTTTAGACAACAAGACGTTTATCGCGCTAAAAAAAAACTTGGGTAAGGCTAATGGTTTAGAGTCTCTTTTACATGCGAAAGCATTGCATATTTAAACGTACGTTCTTTGGGGGACAGAAACCAATTTGTTCTAGTCTAAAGCTCTTAACGGCTTTAAGTTGCTTGTATTTTCTTTACTAATACGTAATGATTCACATGAAAATGAGTAATTACCCTTTAATTTTTCTGTAGAATTTATTAGTGTTTCTGAAATTAATAGTTCGAATTCTGAGTGGTTCAAACAGATTTTTATATGTATATGTTCTTTTTACTCCTCTAAGGAGCATAGGGCCTAAATAGATTCTTAGTTCAAAAAAAAAATTATGGCTTGTATCTGTCAAAATTTGCTTAAAACGAGCATAGCTAGATCACAATGCAAATGCATTCTAAACAAGAATTCATCGTGCATTTAATAGACATCATTGCTAAATCTAAAGCTCATTATTTCCATTAAATTTTTTTTATATTATATGTGGCTTTTATTGTGTAGAATAACTTTATCATTATGACTTATATGTTGTACTGTTTAGCCTTTATAAGTATATTGAAAGAAAATATAGCGCAAACAAAGAAGCAACAGACATAACAAAAATCTCAAATTTAAAAAGAAAAGAAAAAAAAATAATAAATAAACTTTTCGTAACACACATACGTACAAATGTATGTATACTTAGTGCCTACCACTACACCTTAGTTTAAGCCAAATTTTTAAGAGCACAAGCTTTGCCATCCATCTATTTCGCCAGTTAGAGCAGTTAAGCATTTACAACGTCTTCGCTGTAGTACATCATTACTAATATATAAGCCGAGAATAACTGGTTTACTACAGATGAACAAAAAATAAAATTATTTTATATTTTTTTTACTTCTTTTTCCAACGTTTGATGATTCAAACTTGGAAAGGAGGTTGGATAAAATTCTCAAAAAACAAAAAAAAATTCAAATCTACTACCTTCTGCTTTGCCTCTTTCTTTCCGGTATAGTCTTAGTTGATTCTCTAATCACAAAAATTGCCAAAATTTTTATTTCTAACAAAATAATTGCGTTTTCTCTTTTCAGTTTTCTTTATTTATTTATTATTTCTGCAAACAGTGGAAGTTTTCTGGTTTAACAATTCAATTGTCATTACAACAATCCTGTCCTAAAAGTGTCTTCTTTTGTTAAAAAACAAAAAAAATAAATAAATAAACTCGCTGTCATATAGTGTAGTTTTATTATTACAAAATGACAGGAAAATCATTTTCTCTTGCGTCCGCCAAACTGCTAATGATAAAAAAAGTTCACATTTTTTTTTTTATAAATAATAGTCGCCTGCATTATTCACAAGTCGAGGCAACAATATTGATTTATTACAATTGACTGCAAAACGCAACAACCGTTGTTAATGAATTAAACAAATTAAAATTCAAAGGAAAAACAAATGAAAATGGAAAATGTTTCGAATGATTATTGCTTTGTTGTAGATTACGACGAATTCTAGCCTTTAACGCCAAATCAATTGACAAAAAGTCTTAGTAGGTCTGCTCCCAAAACTAGTACCAGTATGAGCGGTGTAACCTCATGACTAGGGATGCCAATCGGGAAATCCCGATTCTCGTAATCCCGGGATTCGGGATTTTATGAATCCCGAAAAACTTGTTCCGGGATTTTTCAGGATTTTCGGGATTGCGAATTCATATGTATTTTGACCCTTCAAAAGGTCCTGAAAAAAATTCTATATCACTTGACTTCGATAATAGCTTCGCAGATGAGGAAAACCCCACTTCCATTGATAAAAAAATCTTTGATGCCATCAAAGAATGCAAAAGCTTAATAAAATGAATTAAAAGGGTAACTGATTTAGATACTCAATTGTCCAAATAAATAGATTTATTTACATCAGAAGGTGGTAGAGGTGAATATCTACAAGCTGCATACAGCTATCTTGGAACTATTTTATCAACAAATGTTGATATCGAATTCAAATTCAAAAATTATTTCAAGCCTATCAGATCATATGTTAGATGCTTAAATCTTTTTGTTGGAATCCAAATAATTTTCTTAAAACTAATGCGTATGTATGAATAAGTTTTATTTTTGTTAATTTACGCTTTTTTGTTACCTTTTGTCTTCTATATATAATTCTGATATACATACATAATTGGAATACAAATGATTTTGTTAACGAAATATTTTTATTATTAAGAGAAAATCGTGATTTTTCGGGATTTTTGGATCCCGAATTATCTCGGGATTTCGGGATCGGGATTTACAAAATCCCGAATCCCGGGATTTTTAGAAATCGATCCTGTTTGGCTTCCCTACTCATGACCTAAACCTTTTTCATAAAACAATTTTCAATTTTTTTTTTTATTATCACAGCTATGAATACCTTATTCTCTGGATATTAGTTTAGAGGATAATTTCCTTACACTGCGAAGGGGTTTTCCACCATCTGCCTACCATCAGAACTCATTCATGCAGTGAATGAAACTTCAAGCTGGCCTAAAGTTAAATATATAAAAAGGAAGTTTAGAACCTTAGACTCGTAATGAAGACTTATAATGTTTTGTATAGGAAATAAATTGCACCTGTTGGTTGAGTATTAATGTAAATGTTATGCTTAAAGATGAGAATGAAGAGAAAATGCAGCTGGATTGGACGCAATTTCAGGAAGGGCAATAACCAAATCTGCTTTGAGTTCTCGAATATAATCCTCCGGGTATAAGATAAGGTAAAAGACTCAACTCAGATAAGGTAAAAGCAACTCACCAATATCCGTTTCAAGTGAACAAATTGAGATGATTGCCTACGAGGATCGAAATATACCCATGAAATATGCTGCTTTATCTTTATACTCTCCACTGTTATTGAAATTTCTTCGTCTCCGCGTGTTTTTGGTTTTAGTTCTCCTTGCTGCATATTTTAAACCAACGTCCCTGTTTACATACTTTCTTAGGAGGTGTAGTATATGGCCAATCCAATCAAATATTGATTAGCCATCTTCTGTCCTAAACCGTTACTTATTGTATGCGTGTAAATAATGGAACGTTAACACTTTTTCGCAAGCAGTTCATAATAACAATTATGAACCTACGACGCAATCGTGTAAATTTGAAAAGCAAAATTGTTTTATTTTTTTTAGTCGTATACATACATACATAATTGGCCAATACAACCCTTCAGTCAGGATTACGACCTAGCTTCTCACACCACTTATGTTGTGTGCGTTAATTTTATGCATAAGTGGCGGGACCTACAGTTTAAAGTCGACTCCGAACGACAGATTTTTGAGAAACTTTTCATGGCAATTTTTACTCTCAGAGTCTTTGCCAGAAATCTGCTGAGAGGAAGCTTCCGAAGAAATATTTATTAGTCGTATACTAAAATTTAATGCCGAAATCTGTATTTAGCATTTAGATAAATCAAGTTCGCTTTAATATTTAGGAATTAAAAAAAATGTCAAATATATTGTAATTCACAAACGCATAGAAATTCTTTTTTTTTTTTTTTCTTGTGTTAAAAATCATATCAAAATACTAGTTTTGGTGTTATTCTGCTGAAACTTGGCACTTTTTAAAATCACATAGACATGGAAATGTTTTTGTTTTTTATTCGTAGCTAAGTATAGAAGCAAAATTTAAGTAATTTTATTAAAATATGCGTATTTTGTTATATTTTACGTCGATGATATGTAAATATTGCTGAATTTTTGTTTGTATTGTTAATACATACATACATACATACGTATATATATATATACATATGTATGTTTGAATGTTTTTTAAAATCGAAACTACATTGTTTAATTCTTTTTTGTTAGTTTATTGGCTGTTGTAAGTAAGCAAACAGCGTTGAAAGAGTTGAATACAGACAGGCAGTATCTACTTATGATTGTTATTTTAAATTAGGTTAAACGTGATTTGACTTTTTTTCTTGTTGTTGTTCGCATATTACAGTAATCATACAGATACAATAGAAAGACATTCATACTTAAATAGATAGATACGTTATGTACTTTAGAAGAGTGAATGTCGGTTGAAATTTGTGGTAACTAGAGTGAAAGATTTTTCTATTTTTTTTTTTTTGTTTTTGGTTAGGAACTATTACATATAACAGAAAACTAAATTTATGAACTAATTTACAGTAGAAATTAGGACAGGTTTTTCTTTTTTTTTACTAAGTATGACTAGGAAAGTACATTTTTATTTATGGCATATCCAAAAAAGATAAAACTTAATTTAGAAATCAAATAAAAATCTTTAAACATACATTTACAACGGATCCCTATGCATAGAATTTTACATATCTTTAATCATTAGCATAGGTCCACATCAAATCTATCAATTTTTGCGACAACAACAAACCTTTCGGCATTTGCACTATGCTATGGTTGCAGTTGATATCATTTCTGGTGAATATAACTGATTCAGTTCCATTTAAGTCTCCTCATATCAGCTACGACTAGCAATTCGATTATTCTTCGGGGAAACTGTTTAGCAAACACCTGCAACAACTGGATATCTCCTCGAGTTCATTGGTAATATGTTTCATAGCTAGAAAGTAGGTTTTAATTGTATTTATATTGGTAACGAATATCTTGGCTTTCACTCGACTGAAAAGAGGTTTCATTAGCTTCAAACGGAATTCAAACGACTAAAAAATTTCACGACTTTCAGTATCATCGTTAGAACCGCCTATTTGCTCTCTGATGCTAAATAGCTGGCATTGTCTTGCTTGCCAATGCCTATTAAAATATTAAAGTTTGACTTGTTGACAGATTACCAACTCTGTGTGTAATATTACTAAACTGCGTCTGCGTAATTACGATCCCTTAGATTGCAAGCCACACTTTTTACTTAGCCTTAATGGAGTCAAAGGGCACATGTTTAGCATACTTCAACAACATAATTTCTACAGAAAATATAACGCTGACAACTATGCAGTTAGCAAACAAGATGTAGGAGTATATTTCTCTATCATTCTAAATATTTCAAATGAATTAAGTTCGTTTTACTTCACTTTATATTATAAATTTGACTTCAACTCCCAAGTTTATTGATTTAAAATTTTTAACACATTATACCAGATGCATTAAAACTTTTCTTTTCCTTTCTCTCTCCTTTGCTTTTATAGAAAAAGGTTTGGATCATATTGGCGAAAATATTTTATCATACTTGGACGCAGACTCATTAAAAGCTGCTGAATTGGTGTGTAAAGAATGGCTGCGTGTTATATCCGAAGGCATGCTATGGAAAAAATTGATTGAACGTAAAGTTCGTACAGATTCACTATGGCGTGGATTGGCGGAGCGACGTGGTTGGATTCAATATTTATTTAAACCACGTCCCGGTACTACACATAGACCTCATTCTTTCTATCGGGCATTATTTCCTAAAATTATGAATGTAAGTACATAGTGGAAACTATTCTAAATTACATACGTATTTAAGTTTTTAAGTTTACTTATTAAAAATGTTTCTAATTATTTTTCGCAGGACATTGAAAGTATTGAAAACAATTGGAGAACAGGCCGTCATATGCTGCGTCGTATTAATTGTCGTTCTGAGAATTCTAAAGGTGTTTATTGTCTACAGTATGACGACGTTAAGATCGTATCAGGCTTACGTGATAATACTATAAAAATATGGGATCGCACGGATTTACAATGCGTTAAAGTATGTGATTTATGCTTCCACATGTAACACAATTTATTTTGTTTATTTTGTCTGTTTTCTTCTTTTTATTTTCTTCTCAGACTCTTACTGGTCATACTGGTTCAGTTTTGTGTCTTCAATATGATGATAAAGTCATTATCAGCGGTTCATCCGATTCAACGGTACGCGTCTGGGACGTTAACACAGGAGAAATGGTCAATACTCTTATACATCATTGCGAGGCCGTTTTACATTTACGCTTTAATAATGGCATGATGGTTACCTGCTCTAAGGATCGTTCAATTGCTGTTTGGGATATGACTTCGCCAAGTGAAATAACATTACGTCGCGTATTAGTGGGTCATCGTGCTGCTGTCAATGTTGTCGATTTCGACGAGAAATATATTGTTTCAGCCAGTGGTGATCGCACAATTAAAGTGTGGTCAACATCATCCTGTGAATTTGTGCGCACATTAAATGGTCATAAGCGTGGTATTGCATGTTTGCAATATCGCGATCGTTTAGTCGTCAGTGGTAGTTCAGATAATTCAATAAGGTATGTATATGCTTTCAATAGTTTCCAGTATGTTTTTAAATGCAATGATCTTATCAATATTATTTGCCTTAGACTCTGGGATATAGAATGTGGTGCTTGCCTACGTGTGCTTGAGGGTCATGAAGAATTAGTACGTTGCATACGTTTCGATTCTAAACGTATTGTTAGTGGCGCCTACGATGGCAAAATCAAAGTATGGGATTTAGTGGCAGCCTTGGATCCTCGCGCACAATCTAATTCATTATGTCTTAATACCTTAATCGTAAGTTTTAAAATAACAAAAAAATGAAAAGTCAATTGAAAACTTATTTTAACATATTCATACTATCGTTTATTAGGAACATACTGGGCGCGTTTTCCGTTTACAATTCGATGAGTTTCAGATTGTCAGCAGTTCACATGATGATACTATATTAATATGGGACTTTTTAAATTTCACACCAAATGAAAATTCAACTGTTCGCACACCTTCACGTAAGCTATACTAATCACTATCAAATTCCAAATTCAAATAACCTAGAAGGAGTAATGTGAGTAAAATGTTTATATATCTTTTCCATGTATTTTTAGCTGCTCTTATGGAACATTAACAATTTGTAAAAGATCAATTGCTTACTACAACTACACATAACGGTTTTACTGTTTGCGGCAATTCTAGAAAGACGTAACACAGGTCGTGTGTACGATTTTCGTTTTGTAAACAGCATTGTTATTATGATTGAACAAACAAATATATTCCGTTACACTTGCGCAACCGATCTCTCTCCCATTTAAGCCCGGCTAAATTCATTAAACAAAAACTAAACAAAACTTCTTTTATGAAGCAATTGAAGAAAAATTAAATCACGTTGTCCAGTTATAAAAGAAGAGTGTATACTAAAATAAAATTATTATAAAAATTAAACTTGTTTAGTTTTTTAAGGCTTTAAGGATAATAAATGATAAACAAAAATATCCAAGATATATAATAATTGAGCAGTTTTGCTTCAAATAATATATATATGCATACATATTCAAAATTCATTAAACAAA
The DNA here is from genome assembly GCA_014635995.1 of Sarcophaga peregrina. Classification (NCBI taxonomy): domain Eukaryota; kingdom Metazoa; phylum Arthropoda; class Insecta; order Diptera; family Sarcophagidae; genus Sarcophaga; species Sarcophaga peregrina. The sequence continues at coordinate 94,499,097 of CM025789.1, forward strand.
TTAATAACGCTCAAACTCAATAACAACAACAACAACAACATTCATTATCTTTAACAAAAATCATAAAAAGTCGACGATCTAAATTTTGAAATTTAAAACCAAATTGTAATTATCCACAAATGGAAAATGTTTTAATGTAAATCGTATAAATTCATAAATCCCCGAGAAACATTACCTTTTTGCAGCATTATTAATTTAAAGTAAAAAATAATAAATGTAATAAAACAACAAACCCCCAATCCTATAACCCAAAATATGAAAAATGGAAACAAGTTATAAAAACTTATTATTAATATATATATAGATATATATATGAAACAACTTTTAAACGATTCAGAAAAAACAAAAAGGAAAAAATACAAAATAAAAATTGTTTAAATATTCATATTTAAAAATAAATCATAAATTTATTTATAAAACAAAAAAACAAAATAAAATTATATACGATATAAAATAAATATAAACGACAATTGATATCCATATACATACATACATATGTATGAATTTAGTTTATATATAAAAAAAAAAAAAAACATGAATGACCACAAATTCCGTTGATTCCGCAAATAGCTTGCATGTATTTTGTTTTCTAATTTCTTTTTTAATTAAATTTTTTTTTTTCTTTAATAACTTAGATCTTCCACATTTCCAATGATATTCATAAATAATTCATTGTTTTGATTATATGAAACGTTTCTTTCAAAGATTTCCTACAGAATTTGTTTATATTTTTTATAAATCAAACTTATTGTAATGTAAACAAAACTTAGCCTCTTCTAAGTGCTTTAGCTTTATTCTTTTATTTTTTTTTTTTAATTATTTTTTTACAAAATCATGATTTAAATCGTTGTATTTAAATATATATAATTAATTACTGTTGCTATGTTAAAACGAAGCATTTTTCTCTCATTCAACTGGAATGAATTATTGTGAAAATATAACAATTAAATAGGCAAGCGACAATTATTTAATAATTATACTTTTGATCTTCTCCATTTGCGACGGGTATAATTTAAATGTAACAAAAATTCTTAGAAGTTATGAATAAAATGAAAATTGTAAAATAATGGTTAAGCTGTGCAAAAAGTGGGAATGATAGATAAAAATGTAAATGGAAATAATTTTCAGATTTAAAATCTTGAAAAGAGTAGTTTATACAAATAGCCTTGTTATTATAGACGGACAAAGTTTAGTTGTAGTCAGTTTTTGCACATTGTGTCAAAAATATTAATAATAAAGGCACCTCAATTTGTAATATTTTTTGAATATTTTTTTTTATATTTTGAGTGAATAAAGCGGATTCACCTGTGTTTTTATATGTATATGTTCTTAAGCAAAAGAAAATGTTTTTTACGACCAATCCTATTTGTATTGGTTAAATTTTATACTTTGTCTTATACATTATTTTACTTTATTTTTTCATATAAAATAGAAATGGAATTATCCATCCAAAAGATACAAAATTTGTATGTCGTGTCATTTTAAGGATTGTCTGTGTTTAGTTTTATGAATCGAGTTATTCTTTGCAGTATTAGTTTCCATTTGAAAAACACGTATATTCACTTTTATATATCTGTTGCAAAACTTCTGATTGTTTTATTTGAAAAGCATTTTAAATTTGTGTGTGAGCATGTTATGTTTTCACAGCAAATCTACTTCTATTCTGCAATAAAAAAATAATTGAAAGAGGAAAAAGTATTTGAAAATAGAAATTCGATATTCATATGAAATGTATTTCATTTAGAAATTATGTACTGATTGTGAAATTTCGAAACTGTATACAATTCCATTCTGACAGATTGATTTCAAATCCGTTGAATAATATTTCAACAAGCCTAAAAACAGCAAATTCATTTGTTGCAGACTGTTTATATTTTAATTTTAAAAGGAGCAACTCTTATTCTACTTTCGGCATGCAAACGATTGATAACATATGTCAGTTGACACCGTTCTTTTTTAATTAAGTTTTAAAATAATTATCGGGATGTAAATTTTAACAAAGTTTGAATTCTAAAAAAATTTTTTTTTTAGAATTTTAAAACAGACTTTAATCAGAATTGTAACAGAAAAAAATTTTGTAGCGGAAAATTTGGCGTTAGACACAAAAGGTCCTAAATTTTGTGAATCTGAATTCTCTGTGGATCTGTAAAAAAAAAATTGTATTTTAATTATTTTTTTTCTTTTTTTTTTTGTTTGAGCATCTTACGTTTTAATGAGCGATATATGTAGCATACATAAACAATTATGTATTAGAAAATAATAATAAAAGTTAATTATATATACATATATATATATATATCATACAATAAAAAAATTAACATTGTTGAATTGTTTAACATAACAACCGTATGATGTTCTATGAAAAAGGACAGACAAGTTGTACATAAGCGACGACTATGAAAGTGAAAATAATTAAATTTTTTGAAGTTTGTGTGAATATTGTCGTTGGAGTTAATTATAATGGAATTTAATTTTATTTATATATATTAAATTTAAATCGTTCAAAAAAGTTTAGCAAAAATTGATTATTATTTTAAAGACTGGGTGAATTTTATTACGTTTATTAGAACAAAATCATTGGTTTGCCTTTTAGCTTAATTTACTTTGGAATTTCAAATTCATTTCTGTCTGTACATCTTTTAATTTCTAGATATAGTGTGTATTAATCTACCTGTATTTGTGCAAAGACAAAAAAATTAAATTTGTATTTAATTTACTTTGAAAATTATAAAAGGAAAAAGTTTAAACAATTTTTAAAAGAGAGAATGCGTGCAAGAAATGAAAAATAAAAATAGTTTTTAGCTACAAAAATTTGTTTTATTCGAAAAACCGTTATTCAAAAAGTAAAATCTATAAGTTAAGAAGCCACGAAACCCCAATTGGTATCAATAAAAATTTGATTTGATTTTTACATCAATGGTAACAATGAATTTCGGCTTGCCGCAACACATCCTTCCAGGCGCTTCTGCTTCTTGCACGCCTACGCCTGTTGGTCACACCAATCGATAACAGGGCTTCCTCGATTTGGTTCTTCCATCGAATACAAGGTCGTCCTCTTCGCAGACTTGCGCAGATCGCCGCATCAATACCCGTCGCATACGCAGTCGCTGGATATAAATACGCTGCATAACGTCTATATCGTTGAGGGTCTTATACAACTTACTGTTAAATCGGATGCCGAAATCATTGCCAGCTCGCACTGGACCGAAGATCTTAAGTAGGACTTTTTTCTCGAATACTCTCAAGGCTAATCAGTGCATAAGAGGGTCTATGCCTCTGCCCCATAAAGAAGAACGGGTAGGATGAGCATCTTGTAGAGTATTATATCCAATGAAAACATCAATGGTAAGCATTTATTAAAAACCATTCCTTCAAAACGAAAAATTAAAAACAAATATTGTTAACATCTTTTTTCCTATTATCCATTTTTGATTGTAGTATTTTATTTACTACCGTTAAATACAACTCTGTTGGTAAAGTAATTCATTCTTATTTATTCATAACAGGTACTTTGGCATTAATAACTCGTTACTTTCTTGACACTAGTGTACAGCCAAACATCACAAAATTTTCTCCGAATTGTCCAAATGAATTTGTGTTAAAAGTGTTATAAATTAGAAGTTTCATTATAAAAAGTACTGAAAATGTTATTAAAATACTTATTAGCACTTGAAAAATATTGAAAACCAAAAAAGTTATTAATATTCATCAAATATATGTATTTATTTAAAGAATTTGTATGAATATGCAACGAAAAGAAGAAAAAAACAACGTAGACAAAGCACCCTCATAAAAACAGAAAATAAAGAGTATTGTTGCAGAGAGTAAATTTGACAGCGACAGCGAGGTTGACTGAGAAACATTGAACAACAACAGCAACGTAGAAAGAAGAACGTAAAGTGAATAAAAAGAAATTGAGAAAGAAGAAAGAAAAGTTGGTTGTTTTGTTGTGTGACCAAGTTAAGTGTACGAAAAGAAGTTAATAGGGAGTGTGTTTGTGTGTTCTATTCGGAAAGAGAGAATAAAAAAATTTTTTATTTAACGACCTAAAAAAACTTTTTTCTTGGCTTTAACAGAGAAACTCATTACGAATTCTAAACATGGATGATCCCAGTATACAGGACAAGGAGCGGTATGCTAGCCGCGAAAATCATTGTGAGATAGAACGTAGAAGACGTAACAAAATGACGGCTTATATCACGGAATTATCGGATATGGTACCGACTTGTAGTGCTCTGGCCAGAAAGCCAGATAAACTAACCATACTACGTATGGCCGTTGCCCATATGAAAGCACTTCGCGGTACTGGCAACACTAGCAATGATGGCACTTACAAGCCTTCTTTTCTAACAGATCAGGAATTGAAACATTTGATTTTGGAGGCAGCAGACGGCTTTCTGTTCGTGGTATCTTGTGATTCAGGTCGTGTAATATATGTGTCAGATTCTGTAACACCAGTTTTAAACTACACTCAGAGTGATTGGTATGGCACAAGTCTCTATGAGCATATACATCCGGATGACCGTGAAAAAATAAGAGAACAACTATCAACCCAAGAATCGCAAAATTCAGGTAGAATTTTAGATTTGAAATCGGGAACCGTTAAAAAGGAAGGCCATCAATCATCGATGCGCCTGAGTATGGGCGCGCGTAGAGGATTTATTTGCCGCATGCGAGTGGGCAATGTCAACCCGGAGTCAATGGTGGCTGGGCATTTAAATCGCTTAAAGCAAAGAAACTCTTTGGGACCTTCCAGAGATGGCACCAATTACGCTGTAGTTCATTGCACAGGCTATATAAAAAATTGGCCACCAACTGAAATGTTTCCTGGCGTTCCCATGGATCGACATGTAGATGATGATATGCATGGGTCACATTGTTGCTTAGTAGCTATAGGCCGTTTACAGGTCACATCTACTGCTTCAAATGATATATCAAATTCCAACAATCAGTCCGAATTCATTACACGTCATGCTATTGATGGCAAATTTACATTTGTCGATCAACGCGTGATAAACATATTGGGTTATACACCGCCAGAACTGTTGGGTAAAATATGCTACGATTTCTTTCATCCTGAAGATCAGTCTCATATGAAAGAGAGTTTTGAAAATGTACTCAAGCAAAAAGGTCAAATGTTCTCTTTAATGTATAGAGCCCGATCCAAATCTGGGGAGTACATTTGGTTAAGAACACAAGCATATGCCTTTCTTAATCCGTACACAGATGAAGTGGAATATATTGTATGTACGAATAGTTCGAACAAATCATCATTGCATGCAGGTACCGGGGGTCATGACAACAATAACCCTGAACAATCTGAACATGTTTATATTACGCCCGGTGTTGATTACACTTTACAAGCCAGACGTGATGTACCACCAACATCTGGAGCACATGATCCAAATATTTATGGTACGCACAATATGCTAAGTGCTACGGGAACACATCCACCACTTTTAACTCAGGCAGCAACGCAACCACCGCCTCCAAATGTACAAAGACCAGCTTCTACACAAAATCCAATACCGTATACGTACGACACTACACACTCACCATTGGCTTACAATACCGCTCCAGGAGGACCTTCACCCGACACTGCCCACATGGCGAAAATACCCAAATCTAACGCGTCTCCAACACCGCAAACAAGCAACTGGCCACTTAGACCCCCACCGCCTCAGCAACAGCAGCAACAACCCGTCACAGAAGGCTATCAATATCAACAGACCAGCCCTGCCAGATCACCCAATGGCCCAACATATACGCAATTAAGTGCAGGCAATGGTCGTCAAGCACCTACATACCAAACAGGTCCCTCAAATCCAACTTCAACAGCTATGTGGGATTGGCAAAACGCCCAACATGCCCCACACGTAGCTCATCCGCATACGGCCATACATCCACATAGTCATCCCCATGGTACACATCCACATGCTCACGTGCCTGGGCAGGGCCCACCACAGCAAGGTCAAGAAATATCCGAAATGTTACAAATGTTCGACCCAAGTACTGCTGTCCAATTTGAAGATCTTACCATGAATATGTTTAACTCCCAATTTGAGTAAGAAAAATAATATTTTATAGTTAAATCTAAATGAAAAAAAAAAAAAATGGTAAATTAGAATAGAAAACAAAAACACTAACACTAACAAAATGTATATTTAAAATCATTAATTACATACCGTTTCTTCATACATATTGTTTCAGTTAAAGCAATGCACGTATAAGATTATCGCGAATAATGAAAATATTAATGCAAATCAAGTTTTTTTTTTGCTTTTCTTCTGTAAAGAATTTGTTTACAAAAAAAATTTTTGATAAACGTAAGCATTTTTGAACTTCTTTAATTAAGGAAGTATATCAAAGTAATTAACATAATAAGTGTAAAAATTACACAATGCAATACAATAATTTCAATACCATAATCTCACAATTTTATAAATAGTTATCAAGATAGCATATAAAATGATAATTTCAATATACATCTTCCTATTTTTATATAAAAAATTAATGGGAATTCGAATAATTTTTATTAACAGTCCTCTCAGCTTAATTTGGAGTATGTTAATTCTATTATACACTAAGTATGTTCGTTCCGTTTGTACAATGGGTCAATTTCGACCTCCGGGTACTGTGCCTGTCTTGACCGACAGGTGCACGTCCTCTAACCTAAGTATGCTTTAATATTTTATATATTTTTTTTTACTTGTAGTCCTACTTCCGTGGTATCTATATTTGCCAAAAGCATTTAACCAATTTAAAAAATATCATTGATTTTGTCTTCCCTATATTTTCAAGTCAACTTTTAAATGTCCTCAGTCCAATTTATCGGTTTGATTGTGCATTGGATAATAAAGTGACATTGCATACATACGTCAATTCGTCTGGTTTTGGAATTGAGGCTTTTGATGATGCCAATCTTCTCTCTAAGTCCTACAGCCACAAAAAAGCAAATGTTCTTTATATTCCACAACTGAACTGATTAAGCCATTGTTGTTGTATGGGGTTGTTAATGTTTATTCTATTTTCAACTAATCTTTCTCTAATACATCTGTGAACTTGAACCTATTCTCTTTTCATAATTTTGTAAGTTTAAAAGTTTTCTACCCCTCCCTTAAAGTTTTACAAAAATTATTTATTTTCATCTTAAATATTCATAAAACGGCCTTGATTTTTTCAATTACTTTGAAAAGTGAAAACGCGATGACCTTTTTTTATTAATATTTTTTTTTATTGTTTTGTCGATGCAGCATTTTTGCCTGTTTTTTTTTATTATTTGTTAAACTGTCCAGTATTTCCCATTATTTTTTTAAATTTAAACGAATATTCGAAATATATTGTATGTATATGAATACGAGTACATTCGCTTTTTCTGCATTGTAAAGTTAAACAATTGTGAATATTTGACACTTTTTATATATAAATTTTTAGCATTGTTAGCCATTTCTAAAGCAACGAACAAAATTTAGATTTATTGAAAATTATAAAATAATTTGGCACAATAAAAATGTATGAAATAATGATAACAGAAATAATAATAATAAAGAAATAAACATTAAATTGTCTTAAAGTTAGAATTAATAAATATATTTCACAATTTAGTTATTAAGAGAAATTATATACATACATGCATACATACCCATAAAATAAATTTATTTACGTAAGTCTGTCTAACTAAAAAACACTTTGAAATCAACAATTGTACATTTTTATTATAATTTTTCAAAAATAAAAACTTTATAACTGCAAAATTTTAATAAAAAAAAAGGGGGAATCACAATTTATTACTTCTATAGGCAACAGGTTTGGACAGAACGAAAAAATGTATGAAAACAACCTTAACAATGAAACATTCCACTGTAATAAAGGTATGAAACGAAAATTAAACGCCATTGAACAATAAAACTCAGACAGAAATCGGGTAAGAAATACAACTCTTAAATTTTATGAAGCAATGGCTTGTATGTACGATATGTAGCTTAAACAGGAGATCAGTTCTAATTGCTATTTGTGCCATATCTGCCTTCTAGAGCGTGTTTGATGTTGGTATAAAATTCATTCCATATACCAGAATCTACAATAAAACTATATATAAAGCCGAGTAATATTTCGGTTTATTATTTGAACTTCAATAGATTTTAATTAGGTAAACAAAACGTTCAATAGCTTACGCTTTAGAAAATGTTATTCGAAAAACGTCGGAAGAAGTAAAAGATAAAATAAGTTTTACGGAAAATATTTTAAAAATAAAGTTCTATTTTGTATTTTTAGAAATAATTTTAAAATTGTAATTTCTCTTTTGGTAGCAAAACATCTAATTTTGGTAATCTTCTTCTAATCTTTTTGTTTTTCTCTATCAATGTCACAATTTGTATCAGACGTTTGAGCTTCTCCATCTAGGTTTTGGAAATTACGCAATGCTCTCTTATAGTCGCGAAATCTTGGACGTTTGACGGCAGATGAAATTTCTGACTCGCTTTCACTGGTAGTTCCTCCAGTTCCACTACTTTGATAACTTTGTGCTTCTTCATATTCGAAATCGCTTTCCGACTGTGCCAAAGCAGCTTCTTTACGTTTGCGAACATTTAGCCAGGCAGACATCATTTTATTCATGGCTGGTTTAAGTGTTTTAATCATTTCGATAGGCTTATTACACTGTTCACTTTTGTTACGTGAATTATTTACTATATTTGAAACTCGATGCCATTCTAGTTGTGTTGCAGGACGCAGAGCTGCCAAAGCTTGTTCATCGGAAACACGTTTAAAATCTAACCAATTCTAAAAAAACAAATATGTACATACTATATAATATATATATAATTTAATGATTATGATACTTACATTAACTTGTTCTTCAGTTTCTAAAATAGCTGGCATTCTGTGATGTAGCCAGGACATCTTTTTTGATGATTCAAATGTAATAACTGAATAGCTATAAATTTTGTCGCCATGTTCGTCTTCCCAAATATCGAACAAACCAGCCATTTTTAAAAGATTTATATTCTCGTCACTCCAAGTGTTACGATCATATATTTTAACTTGTTCCTTTTGGGGCATATACAGTAAAAATGCAGCTCTTTCGGAGGGTTTTGCCGATTTGGTCGTTTGCCATTCATAAAAACCTTCACACAGAATAACACAACGTTGACCGCGCTTGAATGGACCTCTGTATAATTTGGATTCTAACATATGCTCTAATCGACAATTATTGGTTGTTAATCCATGTTTCCGACAGTCTCCTTTATGCCAAAACGGTATCATACCCCACATCATTGGCACAATTATACGGGCATTCTCAACATTTTTCGTGTCTTTGTCATCACAAAAATGTTTTGTCGATACAAGTACGGGTGTAACGTCTGTAGGTGCAATGTTATAAGAGGGTTTATATTCAAGGCCACTATTGAACTCCAAACGATATTCTGGTTCTAAGAAAGCACTTTCTTCGTTGTTATTCTGAACCTCACCATTGCCTTCCGTCTTTGTTTTAACTTCCCTCAATGTATTGTGGTTAGAAGTAAGCATGTAACGACAAGCTTTTCTAACTTCACTAGGTTCCAAAGTCCTGTAATTGTTTCAGAACAATTAAATATTAAACGTCTCAGATTTATTTACAATTTATTTACTTACAAGCAAGTTCTACCACACATTTTTTTAAATTTGTTTACCAGAAACAAGACAAATTTGGTATTGTTAAACGTTGCCAACTATTTAAAGTGAAATACAACTCTGTAAAAGCTACGAAATAATCAAAGTCGGGAGAAGCATAACAAAAACAATAAACAGATAGTGTAACAATTGCAGCAACGGGAGCAAACAATAAATAAATTTTGGAATCAAAAGGAATATAAATTAAAATGGGAGATCGCTACAATATACATAGTCAACTGGAGCATTTGCAGAGCAAGTACATTGGAACCGGTCATGCGGATACTACCAAATATGAATGGTTGACAAACCAACATCGTGATTCTTTGGCCAGCTACATGGGTCACTATGATATGCAGAACTACTTTGCTATTGCTTTGAATGAAACTAAGGGACGAGTACGATTTGATCTAATGGAGCGTATGCTACAGCCTTGTGGGCCACCGCCAGAAAAACCAGAAGAATAAAGTGTGTAGCAAAAATATAAAAATAAGAAATTGTGTGATTGAAAATGGCATTCATTGTGAACAGTGTTGCTGAGTGTTTTTATTTCTAACCAATTGTATAATGTGTAGATTTTCCGAATTTTGGTTCTTACTTTTGTTGCCAAAAATTGTAATTTAATTATTGTAAACTAAACACAATTTAAATTTTAAAAAAATGGGAAAATAACTATGAATCAACTTTGAATATTTATTTTTCCTGTTTTGTTAATTATTTTTTCCGACTTATTACAAAATACTTTTCTTCCTGTCAACAGTGATGCAGTTAGTATAGCAACAATCTGGCAACACTATTGGTTGGAACGCTTCGTTTTTGTTCGTTCAAACAATAAACGTTCTTTAACTAATTCCCACATTTTTTTTCCGTTTCCGGTTAATATAAGTAAAAAATAAGTCCTGTTTATTTAATAGCAATATTTGGTGTATGGTGTATGGATTGATTGATGATGGTTGTTGATGGTAGTAAGTAGTGTTGAGAGAGAGGAAGGATGAGAAGGAGAGAAGTGAAAAAAAGAGGAGGGTGGTGGTGAGGTGAATGTGTTGTGTTTGCTCCTGGACCCGCTTGACCGTTGTCAGAGTTTGGGTCCGCCCATATACGACGAAAGAGAAGAATAAAGGAATTTTAACTTTTAATTTTTTTAAGTGTGGTGAATTTTTTATGGTGAGTTTCAATTGTGGTGAATAAAATAGAAATTCACCAAAGTGTCGTTATTCGAAATGGTATTTATTACCATATGCCAATGTACTGTATATTGTGAATTGAATGATGTATGTCTAGAATACGATATTTCCACCATTGTTAATGTAGGCATTAACCGACAGGTATGTCTACCATTATGCCCTGCTTTACCTACTTCGTGGTTTGTCTTTAGAATAAAGATAGTTAATCTCGATTAGTGGAACACTGAATAAAAGAAGTACACTGAACGAAAGCTATATTAAGAATGTAACGAAAAATAAATTTAACGAGAAAAATTAGTAAAAAAAATGTGAATTAAATACATTCGAATATCATTTTCCCATTTTGATGATTTCTTTCTCAGTAGTTGGTTAAAAACTTTATTATTTCGTGGCAATGTCGATTTGTAACACAGTTACCGACTGTTAATAGTTTTGGTAGAGATGCCAGACATCTTGTATTTTAAAAATAAATATTTTTGGTAACAAAAATAAATATTGAAATTTCGTCTAAACTTTTACGAGAGAACAGAATATATATTAAATCAACATACTTTCGTTTCATTATTTAGAAATACGGTAACTTTTAAGCTATATATTTGTAGTGTTATATAAGAATATGAAAACCCGCTGTCAAATTTTAATATATTCCATTACCGCACACCAGGATGATTTAGATTGTCAATTTGTTTGCTTTCTATAAAAAGTCAGTAAATAGCGTTCATCGTCTTTATTTAGACGTCGTTTAGCAAGCCTGCAAAAGAAGCTTCGGAGTCTGTTAGCTTATGGCTTTGGGACGCCGTCATTTTTGAGTCGGTCGGCTTGGATGCACTGAATTCGTCTCGAAATATTACAGAAAAATATAAATTGTTTTATTTTTACTTCTAAATTTTTGTTCATTTTTAATTTAAAAAAAGTCAAGATACATAAAAAAGAACTAAATAGAATTTTTCAAAAGTAACAACACATTTAAAAAGTACGTGTAAAATATATTACAAAGATTTTCCATCCATAATAATATGCAAAGAAGCAATAGAGTGTGAACGAAAGAAAAGAAAAAAAAAATACATAGAAAAATCGGAAATTTTCACTTGTCATGACAATTTAAATTTCAGAAAAAAAAAAAAAATAGAGATGTGTTCGAAATAAAGAAGGCAAAGATAATTAAGATGCTTATTATATATGTATAGATAATGGAAGACACTGTAAAAAAGTCAAAAAAGCTAACGCTATCAGTTAAATAATTTAAAGAAAAGAAAACTATGTGTCGATAAAAAATTATTGGTAAAAAAAGTGCAAAAAATAATGATTATTTAATAATTGCTTGATGAGTGTGTGTGCGTGTGGAGCAAAACTAAAAAAGTATAACATTTTTACCTTCGCGGGACATAACGACGGTGACCCAACCAACCAATTCAAGTTCGTTTATGCACGATTATATTGTTGAGCCCCCTTGCCATCTAAGCGCATTGTTGTTCTCTCATAAAAAAAATATTACCTTAAAATTAAATTAACAAAAAAAAAGAAATTAAACAGTATATACATGTATATGTATAAAAATGCGCCTCATTTTATATCATAAAAAATTATAATATTGGAATATTTAAAAAAAATGCCAAAAGAATTTTGTTAAACAAAACAGAGTAAAGAAAGTATACAAAACAATAAATGTGCAATTTTTGCATTTTTAAGTTGTCTGTCTCTTTTTAACCAATTAGACAAAACAGTTAAACAAGAGAGCGTAATATTCCAAAAGGAAAAACAAGAGAATTTAATAAAAACGGAGTGAAGTTAATAATTCTCATTAATATTACAGAGTTGCATAAAATTAGCAGCAGTTTTAATAGAATGTAATAAGAAATTATATATTATTAAAAATTCACTGGCTAGATAGTTCAATTTATAATGTAATTAAATGTGTTTTGGTACTTTTATTAATTATTGTCTTGTCATTCGATAATAAAATACAAATACTTAACATCCGACATCGACCATTGTTGCGCCATTGGTATCTATTAAATGCCTTCATGCAAAACTATTTTAATAAGGAAAAATATTAAGAATTAAAGCATTCTTTCATTATTTTATTGATAAGTATTATTAAAATATTGTGTGAAATATTAAATGTGTCAAATGGTACTGTCTGTATAATTACATTATTTGTTAATTGGACGTTTTTATTAATTTTTTTTTTTTTAAATTAGCATCACTGAAAACTGAGAACGTCACCCGAGAGAATAAAAAGAAAAAGCAACTCAAAGAAAATATATTTCATACTTTTTTCATTTTTTTTTTTGCACGTAAAGTTAAAAATATCGTTGTTTTATTGCTCGATATTTTCCTGCAGAAAAACAAATTACAATGAAAATTGCGCTGCATTTTTTGGTATTAAACAAATGAAAAGAAAATTTTATTTAATTTGGTGAATAACAAAGACATTTTTCATCAATTCTTTTGTGTGTATTTTTCTTATAAAAGTGTGTCTGTCTTCTGTCCGTCTGTCTGTCTGCCTTAATTCTCGTATTCTTATTTTTTTTTTTCTGTGCAAAAACGTTTGTATTTTATCTATTTGAAAAAGGTAAAAACATATAGAATAACTAAAATTTATTAAAAAAATTAAATTATTTCGGTTCGGTTGCATGTCTAGAATTTTATTGAAGGTATTCATAGAAATTCACAAGATAATCTTTTTCCATTCTGGTGGGCATAAAACAATACTTTTTACCAGCAAAAATTATCCGTGAATCAGAGTTATATATGTGCATTTAAACGTATATATATATATACTTATATATATATGTATATATATTTGTAGTTACGTACTAAAGAAATAAACTTGTTTATATATAAATCCATCATTTCAATTGAAAATAATGATTTCATAGCGCTTTGAAGATGAAATGCATTAAATTGTGCATTTTTTAATATTCATATTCATACTACGTGTGTAAATGGTATTGGTAAAAATCGAAATTTTAATTGTGGTCCTGTTTACAAAGTCTTCTTTCTTATGACACATTTAGATTTTATACCTGAAAGAGAACCAAGTCGAACAATAAAAAATTAAAAATTTATTTTTTTAATTAACAGAAATTTTTTTATTCGAAACCTTTTATGTACTTAAGGCAAAACTATATATGCCTGTGGCTTGCAATTGTACCACATTAGCGTTAGAAAGAGATGGTTTTGTGCATAAAAAAAAAACTTTCTTGAAAGCTTAGTGATTGCTTTAGTCAGAAATTTCCAAAACATGTGTTAATAATGCACACTTGCGAAGCAAAATATTCTCTATTTTACAGTTTCTTTTCGCTAAAGGCGAAATACCAAAGCTAGAGTGCTGAAGATCAGTAAGTGTTTGAGACCCTGATACTAGCAATTTGGACAAACGAATAAGGCTGAAAGGTCCTACATGAGTCCTATACATGCTCAGCAAAAAATTTCTTAAATTAAATTTAAATCTTCCAATGAATCGGTTATTGTTATTGTGGCTTCAGAGGTTATTCAGGAGTTAATGATTGATCGTTATCCTGTGAGAATACTGCTGTTCGTAGAAGCGGGCAAAAGTTTAGAAGCGATATGGTTTTTGATGGAAATTAGCAGAACGAAGAGGGATAAACCGGAGTGGAGAAGGCTTTCTTGTGTATTAGGTAAAATAACCAGGAGCTAGACCCTGAACTGAATTTACCTGCTACAATTCCTTTGTCGTTTCCGTTTGAGAACATATTCGTTCCTGTTCATAGAGTCGATTATCGTTGAAATGTTGTATGTATTGTATCGGGACTGTTGATAAGAACTGAGTACCGACAAGAAAAGGGGAAAAGACCAAGCAGGCAGAAGCAAAGACAATGATAATGATGAAGTTTTTTTTTTGTGTATGGAATAGGTAGGGAATAATGTTTTATCAAACTTTTAATTCCAATCTACATATATTACGAATAATTGGCTTTGACGAATAATTTCGATGGTCCAAATAATAACAACAGAGTTTTCACGAAAGGGATGGGAATTTGTTTTGTATTAGCAAATTGTACCTATTATTATTATAATTAGTGGTACTTCATAAAATCTGAAGAATCATCGTTAATAACAGCTCATAACTGTTTAATCGAAAATATGTAAAAATTATCAACAAAATATTGTTTTCATATCCGTTAAACAACATTAAATTTCTTCTCCAGAGAATGTCTAATAATAAATTTCTTTTTGATTTTTCAGACATATTTGCTGCTATAAGAAAGTTGTATAAATTTATTCCTTTAAACTGAACCTCCCTTAAATCGAAGCTTATAAAACAGATTTGCTAAGAGTTTTTTTTCGAATTCTAGTTCCTGTTTTGAAACGAAGAAAAACAAAACAAAAACAAAAAAACAAAAAACTGCTTATAGCTAAATAATCATTGAAAATTATACCTGGAAAAAAGAGAAATTAATAAGTAGCCAGCCAGCCAACCAGCCAGCCAGTAATTTCTTGCTAAAGCAAAGCCTTATTGTTCATTTGGAGAGCAAAACAAATCTGCCGCTAGTATTAAAAAATTAAATAAAACACAAGGGAAGGGCGGCAGGTGGAGGTGGACGAGAAGGACGTGTATTGGAAAACTATAAAGGTTTTCGTAACTGTATAATGAGTCGTCATGAAGGTAATATTTTTTTTTGTTTTTTTTAATATAACTTATTTAATATAATTTATTGTAAGTATGTATATATGACCTTAACGCATATTAGTTGTTTGATATGCAGATGGTAATTGTTGGTTAATAATGCATATTTACTTAAAGGTGTCAGCTGCGATTCATGTCTTAAATCGAACTTTAATGGTCGCCGCTACAAGTGTCTAATATGCTATGATTATGATTTATGTGCCGATTGTTATGAGGAGGGCGTTACCTCAACACGTCACTTGGTAGATCATCCTATGCAATGTATTCTAACACGTTCGGATATTGAGTTGTTCTTTGGTGGTGAGATGCTCAATTCGGAGCAGCCACAAAGTTTTACCTGTCCGTATTGCAAGAAAATGGGTTTTAGTGATGCTACATTGTTGGAGCATGTGTCGTCGGAACATACGGAAACTAGTTTTGAAGTGGTATGTCCAGTATGTGCGGGCCTACCAGGTGGTGAACCGAATCTAGTCACAGATGATTTTGCCGGTCATCTATCGCTGGAGCATCGTACTGGACCACGGGAATTGATTTCATTTTTGATATCCTTTTTTCAACTCAAAAATTCTTACTTCATATTTCATTTTCATTTCCATTATTTTCAGTTTTCATCATTGTAAATAATTTTTTGAAAAGTTTTGTTGTATGTATGGTTTTCTCCTTAACTTCTTTGCACGATGAACCATCAGCTATACGACATGGCGGTGGTGTACGTCGTATACCAGGACGTACACTTGGTGGGCCGCGGGCACGCCGGTCCAATATGCACTTTAGCTCTTCAAGTGGACTCTCAGCATTATCCCCATCTGGCCGAGAATCGGTTGATCCGATTGCTGAGTTACTTTCACAACTATCAGGTGTAAGACGTGGAGGTCCTCCTACTTCACAGTTACAACAACTGCAGATGCAAATACAATTGGAGCGCCAACAAGTGACGGCAATTATTTAAACAATACTATACACATAATGAACTGTTTTGATTTTACTAAATTGAAAATTTTATTCACTTTCTATGTATATAGGCTACACGTCAACAACTAGAACGTTTGCCTAGACGTGCGCATCCTTTGGTCTCATCATCGAATTCAAATGCAACCATGGCCGAGGTCATAAGTGGTGCTAGTGGATCAGGTTCTGGCAGTGGTAGCGGACTTATAAGTGGCGGCGGGGCCAGTGCTAATGGAAGCGGCAGTGGTAGTGGAACATGCCGTACAAGCGAGTGGTCTGTGTCTGCGCAACATCAATCGCAGCAATCCAGTCTGGCTGCGAATGCTTTAAATACTAGAGAAGTAACGTTGAATTCTAGCAATTATTTGACTTTCAACGATTTCGGTTTGTCACCACAATATTCCTCCTTTCTACAGCCTGGGGGCAGTGGAATCAGTGGTAGCAATGGCAACAGCATGCTAGGCATGGCAATTGGGGGCTCTGGCAGTAGCGCAAATGCTGGTTCTAGCGGTGGTGCGGCAGGAGGTAGCGGCAGTGGAACAGATGGTGCACAATCGCAATTCTTGCTCACAAAATTCATGCAACCAACTCTAAGTGACGCTGAATGGGCTGAAATTGGCAGAGAACGTGCTGATCGGTAAGACCATTTCTGTTCATTTGCACCAAATGAGAAAATATTAACTTTCTGCGGTATTTTAGTTCACAATTTGTACAGGCCTTATTGCTCTCAACATTAGCTTGTCCTTCTCTTGAGTTGGAAGAGGATCATGAGAAGCGCGCAGAATCCCAGGAGACTACCAACAGTGATAATGTAAATAATGAAAAAGCGGCGGCTGCTGCAGCTGCCAATAGCAACAACACAAACACAGCCAATGATAGTGAAAATTATGATGATAAGGATGTACGAGAATCGATGATGAACAACAATGCTGCTGATGCATCGGCACAAACCACAAATGCGACAACTGGCGGCGGTGGTGGTAGGCAACAAGTTCACCAACAGCAACAGACATCGCCAGACGATTTTGTTGTGGAAGACCTAAAACAGCAACAACAGCAGACCTATTCTAGCAAAAAGAAAGCTTCTAATACTTCATCCGGAATGAAGCAAACAAGCGGCGCCTGTGCTGGTGGAGGTAGTGCCTCAACAGATAGAGGCATTGAAAGACGTGGCCGCCCACCACCCACGTCGGCTGGTGGTGCTGCTGCCACTGCTACAGGTTCACAGTCGCAACAACAACAAGGTCAACAACCACAAAAATACAAACAAAGCTCAGCCGCTACTGCAGCTATGTCGACAGCAAATACAAATCAATTACCAGATACTAGGTAGTGTTATCATCTCCATAGACCCGCCAAAAAATCACTACAACATAAAATCAACATGAATTGTAAGAATAATAATAATAATAACAGCAGAAAACATTGTCGCAACAGTCGCAATAAGAAAATTCACTCTTAGCAACCAATGATCTAAGAAGAACAACACAACTGAACAGCAGAATAGAACAGAACAGATATAAAGAGAATATAATAAATTAGCAACAACAACAACAACATCTTTAATTTTAACAAACAAAACAAAACCATACAAAGCAAAAACAGAAATTTAAAGAAATTAAAAGCACATGAAATGAAATGAATTATGTCGTCTCTGTGTTTCAATGTGGTCTAGTAGCAAATAACACCGTTTAACTCAACAACCGAACAACAAATACTGAAACTAATCGATTGATTTTGAACTCTCAGTTCTATTTGCCTCAAACAATGTTTTAATTACATTTCATTTAACATTTGGAACTGAACCGGATCAATACTGTTGATGGTTTCTATCTTTCTTTTTAATTTTGACGATCGATGTTCATAAACTCTCAACATGTGCATGCACAGCAGCAGTTGTCGTTTATTAAAATAAATATAATATTATAACTATTTAAAAAATTTATATAATTATAAAACAAAAACAAAAAAAAAACAAACAAAAAAATGAAAAAGAAAAACTCTTATTGTAATCATAACACTAAAAACAAAATTGATATTCTTATTCTTAAATTCATCGATAAAGGGTGCGATTTTCTTTTCCTTTTTTTTTTATCAAAATTTTGTGTAAGGTGTCTCTGTGTGTGTAAGTAAAAAAAAAAAAAAAAAGGTTTTACGAAAATCAAATTAAAATTACGCTTGATTGATCGATTTATAAACAAACATTGTTTAATTAGCTTATCAAACAAGCTATTCGTAAAATAAACGCAAAAAGCGGCTTATTTGAAGCATAAATATCGAGAACACCTAGAGTGGGGACGCATGGTACTGCAGGGAGTAGAGCAAAGTCCTCAAAGGAGGAGGGGACAATTTGAAAAAAGATTTTAAAAGAAAATTACGTTTTTTTTTTTAAATTTTTTAATTTATTACAGTTTATATTGTTTATTTGTCTTATTAATATTCACAATGATGATATACTTGGCATATCTACGTCCAGGTCCTCCAAGGACATAACTGCCTGATGCAGGCAAAAGAAGTTCTCTATATAGTTTCTAATCAGTGATTCATCTAAATGTATTAAAAAAGAAAAATTCATTAAGTTTTAGAATGCAACTGCCACAACAATACCAATTTTAATTACCTGGATATTGATTTTCCATAATAATACTTCGTGCTAAATGCTTAGCCAATTTTTTGAACAGGAAACGATTGCCTATCAGACCATCGTGCATTGGTTTCATTAAGTGCTTGACAATCCAAGGTGAAATTCGTCGTATACAACTGCCCATTAATACTTCATTCAATTCAATGCTTGGACTGCAAGGTGTAAACTCATCATCGCTGTCTTCACCAAACAGTTGCAGAAATTTCCACTGCATTATATCATGCCAACGCAAATCCTCCTCTAGAAGACGAGCTAAGGATTCGCTTAACGTACGCTTTTGCATAAATAGCTCACATGGCCAAATGCTTTTACTTAAATCTATCTCTGCGAACGAGTTAATACGCTGTTGTGGCGAATGGTTTTGCCCTCGATGGTTATTAGGATCGATAACATAAGCTTCACCATTATTCACATTTGGTGATAATGGCGGCTGCATATTTTCGTTATTTGCTTGATTTATTTTAGCTGCCCTGATTTCTGTAAGGATTTTACAAATCTGCGGATCATCCGGTTCGTCATTAGGATCGATGCCAAAAATCTCATCTAATTCTGTTTTCTCTTCACTAAATAATCGCGCCAATTCTAAGGCAACACTATCATTTGCATAATCATCATCGGTAGCTTTTGTTTCCACACTGTGAACTGTTGTTGTTTCGGGGTAAATGTCCTGTTTCAATACGGGAGGAGTTATTGGTGTTGTAGGCTGTTCTATAGATGGTGTAGGACTAAAATTAATTTCTTCGTTCGATTTTAAGAATTTATTATCATTGTGATAATGCCTATGACGCCGAGGAGGATGATGTAGAGAAGTGTTATGATTCTTATGATATGTTTTCAATTTTTTGTATTCACCATTGTTGCTGGTCAACGAATGCTTTTTGACAACTTCTTGATATTGTTCTTTTTTCAAACGATCTTCAAACATTTTAATTTTATCATCTAAAGATATTGTGGACTGCTTATCGTAGTAATTACCATCAAACGTTGGAATTTGAGAATTTTGGATGTCAGAAGAGGGTAAAAGATACGTTTCTGTTTGTGTAGCTTTTGTTGAAGATTCTTCTCTAGCATGCAGACATCTTTCCAATTGATGCATTAACTTTTTCTCTTGTGTTGAACGTCGTACAATTGCGATCTGGAAATGTTAATGAAGACAAGATTACCACTTTTGTTTTTTTTTTCCTTTTTTATAAAACCAACACTCAGGGGATGATCCCTACTCATGCAGTGCAAGGTTGTGCAGATTTTTTTAGGAAAGGTGGAAAGAGAGGGGGAAGATACGAACGGTAAGAAAACGAGTTGCTATTGGTGACTATAAAATGGCCAGTGCTCTACCTTCACCATTAGACAGTCTACAGCAATTGTCCACAAGAATCCCGCAGTTTCTCTCTTAAGGCATTATTGGCATACAGTAGAACTTCTATAATTTGAATTTTCTATAAATTGAAGCAGAGTAACATCATCTTGGAGAGAAATTCTATCAGATTTTGCTTCTTTAACTTGAAGTTTTTTTTTTGGGATAATGGTGATACAATTTATAGGAGTTCGACTGTATTTTTAAATTTCATATGAAATTCGTATAGACAAATGGGACTGTATCAGGCCAGTCTGAGAAATTGAATACTCAGTTCTTGAATGGGAACAACAAGAACACCATAAACCTAGATAACCAAGAAATATTTTGGTTAGAATAACAAGAAAAAAAAAGAGTGTGCGTGTGAATCCCCCGAATATTTATCGCAGAACGCAGTGAATGCTTGGAGATAGAAACAGTTTACAATGATTACGATTTTTTTTTATTACACCAGCACTCAGTGGATGACCCCTACTCAGTGCAGTGCATTGTGCAGGTTAATGATAGGTGGAAAGAGGGAAGATGCGAATGGTAAGGAAACGAGTTGCTACTGGTGACTATAAAATGACCAGTGCTATACTTTCACCATTAGACGGTCTACAGCAATCGTCCCCAAGCAGCGTGCAGTTGCTCACACCACTTATGTTTTGTGTGTTAATTTTATACAGAAGTGGTGGGACCTACTGTTTAAAATCGACTCCGAACGAAAAATTTTTGAGAAACTTTTCAAGAAGAGAAAGAGAAGAAATCACCGGTAAAATACTTTTTGTATTTTTTATTTTGAAGTCTGACCTGGGACGCGAATTCTGGCTTTACGTCTAATAAGCCAGCACACTACCTACTACTTTATGTTTTAAGGGAAATTATATTAAAAAAAAATACTTAATCGAATGAGAAAACGGTATTTTGTTTTTTAAAACTGAACTGTTGTTTTTTAACAGTTTTAATTTTGAAAATGGTTAAAAAAAAATAATGATTATTATAGGTACTTACAATTTTGATCATTGCCCTTTGATAGAATTTTGCTATCATACAAGCCTTAACAGCCTTGTCCTCTAATAATTGTGCAGTTCTTTTAATTGACATTTCATACAGTCCGCCATCGTACTCTGCATTTTGTCGGTCGTAATTTTGTTTATTGAAACATGAGTTCTGTAAATTCTCATTTAATTGCTTTTCCAAATACTTGAGATACTGTTTACGGACCTATTATAATGTATACCAATTTGGTTTTTTATTGTTTTCATTATATTCCTTGAGAAAATTATTTGTTTTCTTATTTACCATTTCCGATAAGCGTGTTGACTCAATATTCTGTTCATCTTCATCGTACAAATCATGTAACAAATCGTTCTCATCCATATCTTCTTCAATGGCTTCCATGTTGTCTGTCTGTCTGTTGGCGAATTTATTTTAATTTTTTTGTTTGTATTATTGTACAGTTTTAATATTTTAAAGTTTATATTTCGTTTGTTTGTTTGTTTTTTTTTCTTAGG
Organism: Sarcophaga peregrina; assembly: GCA_014635995.1. NCBI lineage: Eukaryota > Metazoa > Arthropoda > Insecta > Diptera > Sarcophagidae > Sarcophaga > Sarcophaga peregrina. Next base: position 94,521,028 of record CM025789.1, read on the forward strand.
GAAGAATAAACAAAATTTTATGCATTTTACGCACACACAACAAATAAACAAGTGCAGTAAGCATAAACCAATTTACAAATACAATTTAAAATGTTCTTAAACACAGTTGCTATTTTTCGTAGGGAAAATAAAGAGAATCCTGTTAACCCATTTGTAACAAATAGAACAAACAGGCATATAATGGGGAGATGTAGTCCCCGACTTACGACTATATTTTTTCATAGAAAATACTTAAAGAAGACAAGCATTTAGTTGGGGGGAGTCCCTAGAATATAAAATTTATATATATAACTAAATATAATTACAAATTTTGGGTAGTTTCATTTCTCCTGATCCTGAAAGTTAATAGTAAAGTTTAGCATTTTTTTTTCTTACATTTTTTTAATATAAATTTGGACTTACGACCGAAAACCAGGAACCTATCGCGACCATATGGATGGCTATTGAACTTCAGATGCATTGCCGTTTCCCCAAAATGGTATTGACTTTACTTCTAAAGCACAATAACAACAAGTTTTTGTTTGTACGTTCAAAGATTACTATCCAAAGAACCATGGACAAGGGTAAGAATACATTTTAATGTGCTTGCATAATGTATTACATGGTGGTGGTTGAACCTTATTTTCACGAGCAGGTTGAAAATGGAGACGAGCATGAAATAAGGAAAAACCATTGTCATGTAGTCTTACAAAGAAGTTAAACGTTTTCCAGGAGGAGATTTTAAGGGTCACGGAACTGATCAGGAAATACATAACGAAAATAATGGATCCGGGTATTTAGCCATGAACTGAGCTTGATGATCTTATAGTTTTCATAAACGAGATTAACTGGCTAGAGGTATCTATATATTTAGCAGGATATTTATCTAGGACATTATGTCACCTTGTGGTTTAATTGATACTGGAGGATTGGATAGTTAGTTCTCTTTTCTTCAGGCTCTTTCTAGTTTTCTTTTTCCTTTTTATGAAGATTCGCACGCAATCGCCTGTAGGTCTCTGGATAAAAATGTATTTCTATTAGCCTCGGAATACAATACAATTTGTAACAAAATACAATCGATTTAAGCCAATAATATTTTGCGTAATCAGCGAAAACACAAAGAGCAATAGTTTTGTTTTACATTTTATGTATTTATATTTAATTTTCTTGTTTCTTGTTTGTTTGTTTGTTTGTTTTTTTTTCAACTTTTATTTCGTTTTCAACTAAGCTAGATTATAATTAAATGTTTATTAAATATATTTTAAACGTTTTGTTTTTAATATATGCATATATTTTTTCTTTTATCATGTTTAAATGTATTTATTATTTGCAAATCCAAATATTAGTTTAGAAACATAAGTAAGTTATATAATTTTGAAAAGTATAATATTGTTTTGTTTGTCTATTTTTTTCCTTTTTCTATTATATATGTATGTATATAATATTATTATTATTTTTTTTTATACTAAATTATAAAAGATAATACAAAAATAATTTTTATTTTACTCACAAGATCATATCATAAATATTAAAATAGTATTATTTCTTCAAACAAACAATATCGTAAATGTTTAAACATAAAAAAAGTTAATTATTACAGTGTTTTTTTAAATGGTTATAATCAAATTAAATATTATATTTAAATATGCATGTTGTGTGTTATAAAGTAAAATATTGTGGTTAATATTTTTCGATTTTTTCGGCATCTTATTTTTTTTTACAGTTATAATGTATATAATATAAATGAAAAAATATGTATTATTTAAGAATATTTATTATTAATATTAGTTTTAATATTTTTTGTTGTTTTTTTTTTTAATTTTAAATATAAGATTGTTAAATATATATATATGCGTCTAAGTCAAATTTTGTATGTCAGAATAAAATGTAATTTTGCATAATGAAAAACTTATAAAGTAAAGTATTAAAAAAAAGGGTTTTTTTTTTTTAGTTTGTGGTCACAATAAAAAAAGTATACAGACGACATACAATTGTATGAAGAAGGTTCATCAATAATTTGTTTCTTTCTCTTTTTTGTTTTGTGAGCTAATAATTTAAGGTTTTTTTGTTTTTTTTTTGTTAATAGTAATCTTTTGATGAACAATAATATTATCATATACATTCTAGCATTTTCAATGTAAAAAAATTTTTATAGTTAAGTAATGATTTTGAAAAGAAAAAAACTAATTTACACAATCAATTTCCATATTATCATCATATTTCTCTAGTCATTTTGAGCGATTCCCTTTCCATTGTTTCTTGACATGATTCTTCATTAATAATTAATAACTAATTTTCTTTAAATTTTTTCTTTTCTTATGAACGTTCAAAAATCACCTTAACCATGCACACGACTTATTAATTTTTTTTTTAATTTAAATTAAAATGATTTAAGTATACAGTGGGCGAATATTTTGTGTTTATACAACACACACCGTCATCTATAATAGTCATTTTTGTTTATAAATATATGTAAGTCTTATAATATGTAAACTATATTATAATATTATAATACAAAAGCCTTGTTTTACAATTCAAGTCTATTTGTAAAATACGGTCTTTTGTTTTCCATGTTAGTTTTGTTTTACTTTTAATGTCCTTTAAAATATCGTAAATGACTTAGATTATTTAAAAAATATTGTTAATATTATAGAAAGAAGTTAATTAAAAAAAAGGTGAATTATTTAAAAAGGAATTTCGGCCCACTGTATCTTAATTTTATGTTATCATTACATACATACATGCTAATCGAGTTATCGAAAATAACAAATTCTTATCTTAATCCAAATCAACGCTGTCCATTTTCTCAAAACCAAATATGTTCTCCGATCTTTGCTGCTGCTGACGTAAGTTGGCTGAAGCTGATGAAGGATTAGCTGTAGCGGCAGCAGCAGTAGCTGAGCTGCTAGTGCCAGGTTCTTCCGTATTGTTAACGGTATTACTTTCATTTCCAATCTGTTGTTGTTGTTGTTGTTGCTGCTGCTGCTGTTGATGTATAGGACATGCAGATGAAGTTGACATTGAAAGCTGTTGTTCATCATCGCTATCCATATGCACATCATAGTCGATATCTTCATCGCCATTTAACGATTTGCGGCAAATAGGGCAAGTTCCATGTAAATTTAGCCATGGCACAATACAATCCTCATGATATAAATGAGAACAAGGTAGTTTACGCACCTTCTCGTCTATTTTAAAATCTTCCCAACAAACGGAACATTGTAATTTACGCTCAACTTCTTCTGCTGTTACCTCTACCTTGGGTATATCGTCGATTTTTTCCTTTGCTAAGGGCGGTGGTCCTGAAGTTTCCATTTGATTAAGCAGTTGAGTGACAATAGTGTCTAAGCCCTCACGACCCCAAGCATAATCACCCAAGTTACCCATAAACAACAGCTGAGAATTGTCGAAAGGATTCATTTCTCCAGCTACTGCTGCACCACCCGCTGAAATCGATTGTAAAAAGTCCCTTAGCACATTGTCCAAAAAGTCTAAATTCTGAGGACGCACACGTCCTCCGCCAGTGGGTACCGAACCTAACGAAACAATACCTCTCGGCTGGTTACGTACTGAACTCGGATGTATATTTATTTCTAAATTGGGACCATTGCGCGATGCCAAGAGATTTGCAATTTGTCCACGCAGAGCCTCTAGTTGTTCGTCATTTCCGCCGCCGCTAACGCCGCTGCCCATGAAACCAGTGCTACTGCTGCTGCTACTATTGCCGCCACCACCGCCGCTACCAGCAGCAGCTGCAGTATTTGAAGCCGTTGCGGGTGGTAATTCTTCCACAAATCCTCCTGAACATATGGGACAAATATAGTCGGTATTAGTGTTGGGAATGTTGATTTCCTCATCACACATATGACAATAGAACCTTGTGGGCACAGTTGGCCTCTCTTCAACAACAGCTTCAGCCATATTAACTATTTGGTTTCCCGATCTTATTGGGTGTACCGCTATACCGGTTTATTACTTATTGTTGTATGAGTTATTCTGATCAGAATTCTTTACGTTTGATGTAAAGCACAAAAAGGACTAAACGATTTTCTTATTTATTTGCCTCCGTCTGTGTGCAGCTGTATATTTATATGCCTTTTGACGTTTTGTTCTTTTCCTTTTTTCTCTCTCCTTTCGGTCTTACAGTTATTAGCAAACCACACTGTTTCTATAGTTTCACAATTTGTCTAGAATTTTGCACAAGTTTTACTCAGCTCTAATTGGTTTTCATTTCTATATTACATAAATTATTAATTTAATACAGATCTATACTACATTAATTGGAGGTTTTTTGTATTTGACAATTTTTTTATATTGAAAAATTTCGATTTTTCTTAACAAAATGTTCTTTTTTGCAATCGCCCCACTAGTGCTATTTTGCAGTCACCGAAAATTGATATTTTAAGAAAAGGCGCTGGGTTGCCATATTATTACAATGTCATTATTATTGTCAATAATAAAAATTTAATTAAATAAAATATAGCTATAATATTTAAATGTATTAAATTAACAAATTTTAACTAAATTAGTTAATTACATAAACTATATTAACTAAATACAAGTTACAGTTAATCCTATTTAATAAAATAATACAATAATATGGCACTACTTTTTTACAGAGCTGTTTCAATAAGTATTAAACAATTTTACAAGTCAACAACACTGAAGAAACAAAAAGTCATCGTCTTGCTGGGACTCAAGCGGCATTTGTTTTGCAATTTTTAAGAGAATTTCTGCAAAATCATAGAATTTATTAATAATATTCAGATTTTTAAGTACTAAAAAAGCAAAGAACATGTCTATTTTGGCTTATAATGGTGGTTGTGTTGTTGCAATGCGTGGCAAGGATTGTGTGGCCATTGCTACCGACAGACGTTTTGGTGTCCAGGCTCAAACAATTGAAACCGATTTTGAAAAGGTGTTCCAGGTAAATCCACGCATGTTCTTGGGTCTGGTTGGTCTACAGACGGATATTCTAACCGTAAGAGATCGTTTAATGTTCCGCAAAAGTTTGTACGAGACACGAGAGAATCGTGAAATGCAACCTGCCAGATTTTCTGCAATGCTTTCCAGTTTCCTGTACGAGCATCGTTTTGGTCCCTATTTCATTGAGCCCGTGATTGCTGGTTTAGATCCCAAGACAATGGAACCTTTTATTTGTAATATGGATTTAATTGGTTGTCCAAATGTTCCCGATGATTTTGTTGTGGCTGGTACATGTGGCGAACAACTGTACGGAATGTGCGAAACATTATGGAAACCCGATTTGGAACCTGATCAATTGTTCGAAGTAATATCACAAGCTATGATCAATGCCTTCGATCGTGATGCTATAAGTGGTTGGGGAGCTACAGTATATATCATTGAAAAAGACAAGATCACAACAAAAACTCTGAAAACTCGCATGGATTAAAGTCTGGATATTGCGAACTGGTTTTGTATAAAATTTTTTATTTGTATTTTGTAATTAGTTCTCAATGAAAGGATTTTTTAAATGAAAAAAAGTATAATAAAAATAAAATTTGTTCTAAACAGGAAACATATTTAAAAGCATTGTGTTTAACAGATAAGTTTATATAGACAAAAGAATATGAAATAATGTAAATGGTTTGTATTTGTAGATGCAGTATCATAAAAGTGGCACTTTAAGCATTTTAGGAACCGTTAAGCATAAGACTGTGCCAAGGGCCATTAAAATGTTTGTAGTTATAAATTGTGCTCTACTATTAGCCTTGAAAAGCTATCTTCAATATGATTTGTATTTGACAGACGGACGGGCCTATGTACCCTGTGTGTGACACTAATATAAGCATTTGGAAATGTTAATAGTACAAATAATTCAAATCCTCCGTTTCACAAATTGAGATTATGACTTATGATTTCAAGAATTTTATTAATAACTCCTAACTCCTCTTTATAAGGACTTTATAAATAAAGCAAATAATATCTAACAGGTTTTTTGATGAGTATTTATCGTACAAACTTTATTGCTTAATTTTGTTTAGAATCAAATTGGATGCTTTTTATGGCCATTTGTAATGCAGCTTCTTTGGTTTTGGCTCCTCCAATAAAGCCGGTATGATGAGCAAATGTTAATCCTTCAACACCTGCCACTTGCGACAGCTCTTCATCTCTTAAGCCTCTCCAAGGCTCTGGAAGAAATTTACGACCCAAAAAACTGTCTGGTGTAATTGGGACACCAGCTACTCGCCAGCCACCAGAAGTATCAGTAAAAATAACCAATTTAGGTACGCCTTCCACATTATACTCCTTTTCTAAAGCAGCTAAATGATGCTTCCAAGGACAAAATTTATCCAATAGTAAAATCTCTCCGCTTTCATGTACACTTTTAGCACTTTCTAAAGCTTTACGTACATACTCTCGTGCTCTTATCCATGAGCCACCAATTGCAATTATGTTGTCTACAAATTCTTTGCCAGCATAACACATAGCTTCCTCAAAACGGGCATCCACATCAACATTAGTGCCTTCTTCTTCCCAACTGGTATTGAAGCTGCCTACTCTCTTGGATAAATGTGTTGATATTTTATACAATGGCTCTTGGCCATCCGGACATATTGGTACGCCATTGTCAATGGCATCAATTTCACTAATAAAATTTGCATAAATCTGTGCAAATGTCAACTTTAAATTCTGCTCTGTAAGCTTTATATCGGCATGTTTTTTTAAGATTTCATCTATAACACGTTCGCCATAAAAACAAAATACTAGGCCAGCACTACTCAGTCTAAAAAGATTCAAGAGTTGTAGTAATTTTAATAAATAAATTGAATTAGTGTAACTAACCTAATTTTATATTGGTCGCCCAATTCAGGTTTTAGGCTGCTCATTGTTTCCTGAAATGATTTTTGGTGATGATCATACAGTTTTCTTTCATGATCAAACTCACCGCCAACATCTACAATAATATCACACTTTTCATGTAGTTCCGCTTCATTACGTGAACGAAAGATCTTAGCATTTTTATATTCCGGCAATTGTTTTAACATAAAACAGGCCAAAACTTCATCACAGTGAAAAGTGCCACTGTGAGTTCCTATGGTTAAAGGTGCATCATCGGCGCGTAAACGTTTAGGGCTTATAATGCTTGTAGACATTTTTACTACTAATAAAGAAGCTGTATTTTAAGAATAATTTTGTGATTATTTTCATTTATTGTTGCATTAAAAAAAAGAAAAGGGAAAATTAACTCACGTTTTACAGTCTTTGGAATTTTAAACAATAATTTACTGAATAGTGGCAATGTACGCGTAAAAATACTACTACCGCACATGTTTACATTTGTACAATTGTATAGTGCTGCCAAGTTCAGTAACATTTAACCCGTTCTGAGGATTTGGAAAGGGAGACACAAAATTTGAATTGGAGTTGAATTGTTTAACAAAATATATAAAATTTATTAAGGAATATCAATCATACTTTCAATAGGAATTCAGTAGCTTGTGCAAACTTCTTTATCATTCTCCAGTTCACTCCGAATGGTATAGTAACATTTCTAAAATAGTGTAATCTCGAATTCACAAAGGCTGGGAAATGATATAGAAAGTGTTCCTTAGTTACGATGTCTTCCACATGCCTTGTATTCGTCATGTTCCATCAGGCCTATACGGTGAAGTGTTCCGCGAGTATGCCCCTTTGCAGTCTTATAATATGATTTTCCTCTCATTGGAATTGTTTCAGAGTGCCTTTGTAATACTTACAATTGTAGCATTGCTTTCCAATACTGGATGCAACGTTTCTATTTACTTTTTGAATACTTCGGGGTCTTCAATGCCGTGAAAGTCATTGGGTTATCAAGGCTTATGTTACAATGTAATACTCTGGTTATATTAGCCAATTTTTGTATTTTCGATCTCACTCTGAGGAGAAGGTACCCATAGTCATGCTTACCACACCATGTCTAGAGTATTAGTTAATCGCCTTTTTACATTTCCGGACTGTCCTTGCTCATATAGTCCTGGATGTTATCGTTCTAATTTGATTATCAGTAAAGAGATATTGGATCCAAGTTTACCATATTCTTATTGACCCAGATTATCCACTCCATATTTTGGTTCCACAGCCGGAGGCGTAGTTTGGTATTTAGTTTCTCTATATAGAGACTCAGTTCCATCTCCATGTTAAGAGTAATAAAACAGTAGGTAAAGTGTTTACTATGTGGCCACCTCAACTTAGGAAAGTTTTAGTCTCCTCTTTGCTCTTAGAGAAATCACTCACTTATACAAGGAGTCTAACCTATACAAGGAAGAACAAGAATTACACTGAATTGTTAACAAAGTAATCGTATACATAAGAGGTCGCCGTGGTCTAGTAGGTAGTGTGTTGGCTTATTCAGAATTGACAAGTACACGTCCTCTAACCGAACCTAACCTAATCGTATACATACATATCTTTGATAAGTAATTAACCGATTTATGTAACAAAGGAACAGGTTACCTTGTGTTAGGTTAGGTTAAACTTGAGGACAAATAGTGGTCATTAGGAAAAGTACAATACTGGGAGGTCGAGCTGATCCATTGCAATTCATCCTAAAAAGGAAAATATAGTACAGAAAATTAGAAAAGGGCAGAGATAGGAATCAAAACAACAAAGTGAAAAAGACAACCATGAACACAAGAGAGCGTGACTAGCGCATAGACGTACTAGCACTTCCTAGACCGTGTATTAGCCACGCCAACATTTTGGCACTAATGCTTAAAAGATTTTGAGACTGTTTGTCACGATGTATTTTTAAATTTTTTACAATATTAGGTAGTTGAAGGGAGGATTATACCCTCAAACGAAACGCTTTATTAAGGAGCCACGCACTGAATGTGCGACGGTCACCAGCTAAAATATTGAGTTCATGTAACGGAATGTAGACACCGTGAATGTATTCCTCCACTACTCCTTTCTCACAATGCGCCCGACACTATGATGATCCGTGCATATCAAGTTAAAGGATAGAGAAATAATGTAAATATTTGGAGGCATCTGACTTCTCGTGTTTATGTATATGGGAAGTATACGGATTTTTAAATTAAGTTCTTGAAATTATTGTTTAAATATCATTGCAATTCAAGGAATTTATTTTGTTTTCCATTATAATATCGTAAACACATAGGTATATGCATAAAGATATTTAAAGTAAATTCTGTTTATAGTATAGAATCACTTTGTTCTAATGGCAAAATTTAACAAATATTTACTAAAACAAACACTCAGACGAACGTTGTTTGTAAGTTTGAATTTGAATTTAAGCGTTTTCCTATATTTCGGTCGTTATTTACTTCTATATACAATGAGTGATCAAAAAAATAAGTAGACGAAAAAGCTAACAAAGAGCCTTAAAAAATGGTAGAGACAGAGGAAAAAAAAAATAAAATTAATTATCACATGTGAACTAATTTAAAATCAAAGCAATTAATGACAAAATACGTACGAATACACAAAATTTAATATAAGATTTATCACACTTCACATAAATAAATGCGTCGTTATAGATACAGTGGAATCACAAATAGATTTTAAATATTTAAATAGCTTCGATCTGTAATTAGCGAGAACCTTACAGAGCTTTTAAAATAACTGATGAGACTAAACTAGGTTACATCCCCGATGAAGTTACCGTAATCTAGTAGGTTGCCTGTGAATTTAAAACTCAGGTTTGACATTTCTGGCGGTGACTTCCTTCCACCCAGTAATTTTCTGGCAAAAACTCCAAGAGTTAAAAAATTGTCCTGAAAAGCTTCCCAAATATATCATTTGGAGCCGTCTTTAAACTGTAGACTCCGCTACTTGTACTTGAAATTTACATACGCTACATGGGTAGTAGTAAAAGCTAGATTGTAACCTTTACTAATGTTTTCTAATGGACAATTACGTAAGTAGTGCATCTCCGATGCATTTAAAGCCTTTAGAGAAACGTTATCCCAGGTATTCCCTTCATATGAAACAGGCTCTAAAGAAAACAGGAATTTATAAGTTAATAAAGGAATGAAAAGGAAAGTAAAAAACTACCTTACTAAAACTAATGAAATGAAGTAAATAAAATAGATGGGATATCAATAGTATTACTGGAATCCTCAAGGTACAAAAATGTTCGGTTCATGATCGATTGCTAGAAGCCTTTCGGAGATGCACGATTCTCTAAGACGTGGATGGAAGCGCCCGCGCAAAATTAATAGGCAAGAATAGCAATAGTAAACTGTTTTCAATGAAACGCTTTGCGGGAGAATGGAATAGAAACCTATTTACTGATTCTTTTTTCGACATTAAAATTCATGCATTAATACGGAATTCTGTTTAGGAAGGCAGATTGAAAGGAGGAAGAACGATTATAAATGATGGCTCTCCATGTCATATCGGCGTATACGCAGTGTTGTAAGTTCACTCAAAAAGAGAAATCCGTATCGTGTATGTACTCTTCAGTTTGGATTATTGATCTAGTTTCTCACACCACTTATGTTGTTTGTGTTAATTTTGTACATAAATGCCAGGACATATAGTTTAAAGTCGACTCCGATCGACAGATTTTTGAGAAACTTTTCAAAGCAAATTTTATTTACTCTCAGAGTTTTTGTCAGAAATCTGCTGAGAGGAAATCGCCGAAGATGTACAATGGACTTGTTTACAAGATCGATGGATAAACAAAAATATAGCAACAAGATCTGTATGAAAAAAATATAAGGGATAAAAATGTAAACAGCCAACAACAAAGTGCAACGGACAAAGAAGTAAACAAGCAATTACAAAGTGCAGTTAAAAAAAAAAAAAATAGCGGATAACTACTCTGCCTGGACGAATGTAAACAAGATGCACAAACAAGATAAAAAGGTTAAAACGTTACACTATTTTCCCAAATCTCTATCAATCCACCCTTCTCGGATGTTAAATTGAATAGAAAATGGTCTATCGGTTTCATTTCCATGTAGTGTATTACCTACCTACCTATTAGACGCAAGCCTGTGGTTCAAACTTCAGATCATAGATTTCGGATGAAACGAAATATGAAAAAATATTTCCTCTCAGCAGATTTCTGTCCAAAAAACTCCGAGAGTCAATAACGTACGCCATAAAAAGTTTCGCAAACATCTGTTGTTTCAGATTCGAAATTAAACTCTAGGTTAAGCCAATCTTGTATAAAAGTTCGCACGCATAACATGGGAGAGTGTTCTGCGAAAGGCGGGAGTGCATCGCAATGGCACTATTTTTCAAAAAAGTGTCCAGTTGCTTGCGTACGCTGACGACATCGACATCATAGGGCGTACCAAACGAGATGTCACTGCTGACTTTATTGCTATTGAACGGGAGTCTAAGAAGATGGGAGAAGTATATGTTATCAACAAGTAGAGCCGCGCGGCATATTGATTCTCCAATTATGGCCGATAACTATACTTTTGATATAGTCAAGGAATTCATTTACCATGGCTCCGCCGTTACCACCGAAAATGATGTTAGTCTGGAGATCAAGCGCAGTATCACTCTTGCCTACAGGTGCTATTATGGTCTCAATAGGCAATTGAGTAGCAGAGACGTCTCTCGCAAGACGAAACTAATACTCTACAAGACGCTCATCCTAACCGTGTTTCTTTATGGCGCAGAAGCATGGACCGTATTAAGAACTGATGCAGCTGCCTTGAGAGTATTCGAGAGAAAAGTCCTACGTAAGAGCTTCGGTCCAGTGCGACTTGGCGATGATTTTCGCATCCGATACAATAGTGAGCTGTATGAGCTCCTCAACGACATGGACGTTGTATAGCGTATTAATATCAAGCGGCTGCGCTGGCTCTGTCATGTCATTCGAATGGAGGAGGATGCTCCGGCGAGACGAGTATTTGATGCGGGGATCTGCGGAAGTCGGCGAAGAGGACGACCTTGTATCCGTTGGAAGGACCAAATCGAGAAAGCCCTGTCATCGATTGGTGTGACTACTTGGCGTAGGCGCACAAGAAGCAGAGGTGCCTGGAAGGATGCGTTGCGGCAGGCCGAAATCCGTTAATCGGGTTGTTATGGCCAATTAAGTAAGTAAGTAACACATAACAGGGGTGATGTATGAAACTAGATTTTAATTGTGAATTAAGCAAGTACGTAAGTTTTTCATAATTTTACTTTTTCAATGCCACTGTGCCGCTGATTATTCTTTTCTTAAGGGAATTTGGGCAAATGTAGAGACTTTTTTCTTTTCAACAACAAACAAAATATCACTATTGCCACTTAAATTACTTTCAGTTTAGTAAATAAACTTAAAACGCATAGAGGTGAAAACACAGTTAAGCGGATACAGTGCAAATAATAACGGATTAAATTGAAACGTTAGAAACGCTGAAATTGCAATGGCCGAGACCAGATTAAGAAGAAACGTTAGTCGGCATATACCAACAATGTATGTAAACAAATAAAGATTCAATTTAACAATAAAATAAAAATAAATTTTGAATAAATTTACAAAAAAAAAAACAACAAAAAACTAAAAATTATGTAAAGAAATTATTAAAATTTAAAAGTTACAATTGTTATTAGTTATTGAATGTGAAAATGTGTACTTAAAATTTCGAAGAATTGAGTTATTATTTTCGCATGGTAATGAGTTGTGAAATAATAAGAAAAATATACAATACACGTGACATGTTTTAGTGTATTTCTCACAAAAATAAAAATAAAAAAAAAAATTATTGTTTACCGAAAATAAATTACATACTGATGCGTACATACATACATATGCACATACTACAAATATAAAAAAACACAATAAAATTAATTTGTATAATAATTTAAATCAACATGGTTTTCGAAAATGACTATCATTTGCAATTGCATTTCAACAGGTCTAAAACAAAAGATACAAATTGAAAAAAAAAGCATTTAAAATAAAAAAAAATTTATTATTTAAAAAAGCAAAAACAAAGACCGCAACCTTGAACATAAAAATTTTAAATTTCAAGTTGAATGCATTGCCGCTAAGTCAGCCCAGCCAGTCTGGCAGTAAGTCAGTGTGCAGAAGATTACGCTTGAATTAGCAGGTGTTTAAACCCAGCCAGCATAAGGTTACTAGTAGAGATCTCTTAAACAATTTTACTTTTGCCACAGACTGCTTGGTAACATGCGTTTTGAAATGTTGCCGGCATTTTTACACACTACAGGGGAAGCATCATTCGGAGTTTGTGAACTACTGTGCATACCACTCACTCAGCGTAATTCCATTATAGACTTCAGGAGACTCAGACAGAGAGTTTGAAGTTTGAAAGAACTCCTTCTATTCGGTGTTCGATCTTCATATACAAATATCCGGACAGTCATTATGTTAAACAAGTTTTCATCGTATCTTACAATAATCCGGCTGATCGATCCTATCGTCCTTAGGTCTGACTGATTGTCAACGAAAAGTGCGTAAGATTCCGCATTAAAAGAAGCGAGGAACAACAACAAATACTTTCTCCTGAAAAACGTTGCTGTGGTATTACATTCGGTGTGAGAAAGGGCGACCAATGGAATAGAAGCCAAGAAGCTAGGCTTCTTTACAGCTATTAAAGTATCGCAAATATATGATCTACTGTACTAAACACACTCGCCGTAGTCTATTAGGTAGTGTGTTGGCTTAGGCGTAAAGCGAGAGTTCGAGCTCCAGGCTAGACATTAAAACAAAATACAAAAAGTATTTCTTCGGCGATTTCCTCTCATCATATTTCTGGCAAAAACTCTGAGTGTATATAAAAATGGCCATGAAAACTTTCTCAAAAAAATTTGTCGTTCGGAGCAAAGACTAGCAACGAGTATTTAAAACGATGAGTAGATTCGAGTCATACTTAAAATTTCTGATACTATATACGCATTCATACTTATTTTAATATGATACCCATACCAAATTTGGAAGTACTCGTCGTATTTAAACTTTTTTTTTTTTACACCAAGGAGTGGCAAATGTACCTAACCGCACCATAGAGGAAGTCGTCACGTTCTCCGTGTGTGGGGCCCTCACCCACTAAATCCCTCCCCTCGTACCGTGGACTGGTGTGCCCACTCCGGAACTGCAGTGGTATTACTTCGAAGTGGAGTCCTTTTGGCCGCCTTTATGCTCACACCCGCGTCCGGATTGCGTATTGAAGGTTGAGGAGACTTCTAAGTGTCTCCACTATTCCTTTCGTCCAAGCTCCCGACTGGGAACTTGTTTAACACGTCAGCTAGTGTCATCTATGCCGGTGTGCCTAGATGCTCCGCAGCCTCCAGATCTCTCTTCTTCAGTCTCAGAATGCGTTCCACGTAATTCGCCACTTAAGACCAATTCTCCCTGCTCGCAATCATAACCCCGATAATGTTAGCGGCCGTTATCGTTCGGATCATTGACGTCAGTGCAGAGCGATAGCTCTGCCAGCGTACACATTCGAAGATAGTACGTTCTGCATCATCTATTACCTTCCCTTCCTCGTAAAGACAGTAATGGGAGGTGGTCTTGCCCATTCCGTTCAGATATTTCCTAAAATATAAGTAGCATCTGTGTAACGTAATAATTTACTTCTATAAATTTCCGACCGATCCATGGCTTAATGTCCGGAATAAGTTTCGCCGTCCACCTTCCTCTATCCTCTTCGTTCCATCGTCGTTGCCATTCTGAAATGGTGTTTTTCCTGAAGTGACCGGTTATGTGATTTCCAGCCGATTTTCCCTTATAAATCTCCATCCGCTCTGCTGCCAGCAGATCCACAGGGATTGTACCCGCTATCACAAGTACGGCTGGGGCGGACACTGTACGATATGCCGACGCGATACGTAATGCTGCCGTTCTCTCTACCGATAGAAGTAAGTTCGCCCGTCCTCCGGATTGCTCTTTCCCTTGCTTATTAAGAACATGATGTTGTTGATTTCGACTCGCCGCTACTTAACATTTACACGAAGCACAAAATAAGTATGATTCGCGTACGAACACTAAAGTACTCACAAGAAGGTTGTGTGTATGCTTTGCTTGCTGTCTTTGTCTGTTCTTTCTTTCTTTATTTGTACATGCAACAACAACTAAGACTGTAAATTTTGATGAATGATTCGAGTGAATGACTCAAATCACTTCTAAGTATTATAAGTATTTTTCTAAATTTATGAATCTGAAAGAGTAGGCGTATGAATGAAACATATTTCGAATGTTGTGAGTTTGATGTCAACGTTGTACTCATACTCATTGCAACCTGTACATATAAATCAATGTTGTAGCGAGTACGAACGAATCAGAGTAGTTGAATTTCATTTCTGTCGATTCACTCATACTCAAAATTGCCTGAGCACTTATGAGTAGTGGAAAAACGATTTATTGCTTATACATTTCATACAGAGATATTTGTATATGTTACATTATAATGTAGAGAATTAAATTGCCATTATCAACTACAAAGTAGGGTTAAATTTTTTATTATTTACGTTCACGTCACTGTGACATTTTAAGAAAATAATTTTTAAATGCTGCAATTCGATATTGCGGCTCATATATTAGAGTACGAGTATCTATGTTTGTAAGACGTCTTTATGTAAAAACCAATATGTAGTATGTGTAAGTGTATATGATTACTTATTATTACTATTGTCTGTATGTATGTATGTATTTAATATCGTATGTATATTGTATGTTTGTTGTTAAAATGATTCGTTTTAATGTCTTTAAGTACATACAATAATACGTATGTGTTGTATTAAATAACATTTTAAATACCGGAAAATTTCACATGTTAAATGATTTTATTTCACTTTTTTTTTGTAAATAAAAATAAAATAAAAAACTATTACGAACTAGTAGAGTCGTTTTAAAAATATATTTAAGCTTTATAAGGTATAAGATGGTGATGATGTTGATGCAATTCTGTTTAACTGCTGAAGATCGATTTCAATTGTATTCAATAAAAGCAATTAATTTAATAATAAATTAAATTTAAATCACGGTTTGTGTCCGTACAATCATTTACTAAGATATCTTTAAAATATTTATAGTTTAACATTAGATTCGGGCGATTAAAAAAAAGATTTCTATTAAAATATTTTATTGTAGCCTAAGTTGAACGATCGAAAATATTCTCGTAAAGCGAAATGCTGTTTTCACATTTTCACCGAATCATTTAATAAAAAAAAAAGAAAAAATTGCTGCAAATCGAATCGAAGATAATGAGCATCTTTACTAGATTTGATCCACTTCTTAATAATTGTCAGACAAGCCGTGTCATTTGATTTGTATTCGATAGTAGCCAGCATTAATTTGAGACAGAAAATGGCGAAAATCAAGATACCTTTGACTTTTTG
Organism: Sarcophaga peregrina; assembly: GCA_014635995.1. Classification (NCBI taxonomy): domain Eukaryota; kingdom Metazoa; phylum Arthropoda; class Insecta; order Diptera; family Sarcophagidae; genus Sarcophaga; species Sarcophaga peregrina. Next base: position 94,537,282 of record CM025789.1, read on the forward strand.
AATTTCCCCTTCCTATCACTGGAAATGCTCCTGTCACGAGGCGTCTGTCAGTTGATTGTTATCAAAATTTGAATAAGCTGCGTCATATACTTTGACTTTTACACATAACTGCCAGATTTGACGATTTATCGTCATTTTGACGATTTTATGCTCCAAAAATATCATATTGACAACGTGACCATTTATGCCCTTATTTTGATGATTTTAAAAAATTAAAAATTTAAATCATATTCTTTATTTTAGTACATTAAAAGTCACTTTAAGCTTTGCCCATTGCAATGATGCTCCAATCAATGAATGGAGTTCGATACCCTACCGTCATTAACGAACCACTTCGCCCTCTCCCTTGTACGTGGTCGAAAAGTCTTAAAATAGACGTTAGGAAGCTAAGGCACTGAAAAATGTGCCGACCTTAGCGATTCTAGTTTTACGATTTCCATGAACGTCTTTGACGATTTTGACGATTTTTTTTTAATATTTGACGATTTCATGCTTTATTTATCTGGGAGCTATGCTTTTACAGCCATTAACAGTAAACTTCAGCGTTATTTATGGAGATAAAAATTCATGTGCTCATTAACTATCAATCAAATTAAGTTTAAATGAAGTCAGCACCATCAATTTTAATGGTAAAAATTGGTTGGCTGTACATCTACGGAAGATGCCATACGTTCCCTTCACCTATTTGAGGTCTCTACACCCGGTTCAATTGAACAAAATTATAATGTGCCACTGCACTGCATCAGAGATAAAAAGTTCAAGAGTTTATCGATACCACAGACATCTCAGTCATAATTTGCAATGATAATTTGGCTGTCAAAAAAGTTTTCCGCAAGATAGATGACGTAATTGGTCACAATCACCCACAATAGCAATTGATAAACAACTTGACATGAATCCTTGCCGTTATCCAGTTGCAATTTAAGCAAATTACTACTCCGTTCCATAATGGTGGGGCAACCGTAAGATCAATCGCTTTTTGGAATACAAAAAGGTGGTTCGATGTAATTAAAATTAAAACAGAAAATTTGATCGAATGTGGCCAGAAAGAATGTTCCAGTCCGTAGCCAAAGTATATGCATTAAACTTAGAATTTCTTTTTGTTCTTGTCTACAACGAGTAATTTTGTTAACAAGAAATTCACCTCAATGAAGGCTTGCGAAAAACGTTAATCTCAGTTTTTAGACCACAGGAATGAAAGTTTCTCCCAAAAAGCTATCTAAGACATTATTTTCAAAATGATATTGGGTTATTGAACAAAACAGTGGTACGTAAAGCTTTAAGTATGGCTTTTAGTGTCAAGTCCCTTTAATATGTTCACAAATAAAGATAATCGAGCCGTTACCTCTTAGAAGATCTCTTCCTCGTCATTCCCAGCTACCAGGCGCTTACAAACCGAAAAGATAGAGAATCTCATTCAAACTGCTATAAAATTTCCATGATGAATTCTGTTTATGTTTGAGACATATTTCATTCTGCTTCCATATATAGGTGATCGGTTTTGTCAGATCTCTTCCTCGTCATTCCCACCTACCGGGCGCTTGTAAATAGAAAAGGGAGAGTCTCAATGTAACTGCTATCATGTTACCACAATGAATTTTGGCTATGTCTGCTTCTATCCATAACAGGTCGTATTTATTTATGGTCTCTATACAAATGCCATTTTTTCTTTGGGGTATGAGCTAAAGGTTGTGTGAATCCATTCGAATTTTTCCTGCGTCAGCCTTTACAAGTATCTCAGCTTTGTTGTTACCTTCAGTATATTTTGAGCCGTTGCAAGTCTTGCTATCTTATCGAAATATAACCCGCATACTTGGATAATTTTCGATATGATGTACACATTCTCTAGGTCTTTAATGGTATTGCAAATAAGATTGTATTTCCACTCTACATCTATGATAACGGTCTAGCAGTCAGCGAAAGTATGTACATCAAGCATAAGATTTTAGTTACTCTGGTTCGTAAGAAGGACTGCGCACGAAAAAATTTATGCACACTCTTTTCTCTTTTACTTTTCAATAATAACTAAGCTTAGTGGAGCTTAATGGTTAAATTATTTCGAATACTTTGATGCTTAAAAAGTTTTTAAGAGATTCTAAGAATTTTTTTTTTTTAAATGAGGGAAACCCCATTTCTTGTCATTCCTCTTTAATTTTCTATTAAACTTTTTGTTTCTTCCAAATGTTTTTTTTTGTAATTATGGCCCCATATTTATTCTTTAATGCTCTTCCACTTTTTCCTTCAGTACTTAAAGGTCTTTTATATTTTTCACAATCAATGAAACAGATTTTCGATTAACTGGCTGCAGTCTGCTGAAAACCATATCTCGATAAGTGCTTTGTTTTTATTTGCATTACGATCAATGTAAACTTTTTATCTTTACGTGTCAGTTGGTCAAGTAATCTCCGCAAACAGAAAAAAAAAACAAAATATAATGACATTGAAATATTACCTTTACGGCTTTATGCAACTTGATTTTGTTGCATTTAGAATAAAGATTTTTTAGATTTGCATTTGGGGAAACACCGATTTAAATAATTCTAGAAATATTTGCTAATATTATGCAAAAGACACTATACAGGCATAGATAGAGACAATTAAAACTCGGTGAATAGACAGACAGACAGACCTCTAATTGCAAGACGTAAAACAAAAGCAAATTTTATTGCATGAAGAATACGTATGGGAATATAAATTCTTTGAATTTATAGCCATTTTATAAGTGTTCAAAGCCTGGTTCAAATGGTTATGAGATCTTAAAGGTTCAGTTTATCCGATAACATTAGCCGAATAAGCTTTGCTAGGTTATTGTAACTCTATAAGCGTAGAACAACCAATATTCACAGATAGTTGACAATCATGTGAACAGATTTCGCGAAATTCGAATATCTGACATTGTTATATTTGAGCCGTTCATTTTGAAAGTGACTTAAGTTCATTTATCTTTTACGTTTTTACAAAATTAAAAATATACGTAAGATATATGGTTGACTTGTAATGTTAAATTGCATTTACTTACTTACTTAATTGGCCATTACAACCCTTCAGTCAGGATTACGACCTAGCTTCTCACACCACTCATGTAGTGTGCGTTAATTTTATACATGAGTGGCGGGACCTACAGTTTAAAGTCGACTCCGAACGACAGATTTTTGAGAAGCTTTTCATTTCAATTTTTACTCTCAGAGTCTTTGCCAGAAATCTGCTGAGAGGAAGTCGCCGAAGAAATATTTTTCGTTTCTATGTCTGACCTGGGATTCGAACCCGGGCCTTTTGTCTAATGAGCCAACACACTACCCACTAGACCACCACGGTGACTTCAAAATCGCATTTAGGGGAATTTAATTTTATACAACCTAGTAAAAAGTCGATATTATTTAGTGCATAATGTGACCTTGCTTACCTTAAAAGGACTTAGGTCACTTTCAAAATAAAAATTTGTTTTGTTACGAAGAGTGAAAGTGGTTAAGTCCGTTACATATTATACAATTATATTTTTCGATAATAGAAATAAATTTATTAACAAGTTATTCGTTAAATTTCTCAGTATGCGGAAGTGATTTAAAGTAGTTATGGTGTTCTGGAGGTATATAATGAAAATACATTTTCTTCCTGCTTCCTTAAAATTTTTCAAACAGTCTTTTCGGCATTGGCAATTTTTATTTTGAAAAACTTTGGCACGAATATTTTCTGCCGATTGTGTACCGTATCTTTTCCCTGTATTCCGTTTAATTTTTCGAATTTTCTGAATATACATAAGTACCACTTCTGTGTTCTTTGAATCCTTCTTCGAAGGTGCTATTTTGTAAATTCTCATTCTTAATTATTTTCTTTTCCTCTGTTGAAGAATGAACTTCTAAAATTCTCCTTCTTTTTTTAAATATGTTGTATGACTTTAATTCCTTTTCGCTTTCAGAATCAAGAAATCTTGCTGTCAACATTTTGGGCCGCACTTTTTGACATCGTCAATAAAAAGTGGACTTAGGTCACTATCAAAATAAACGGCTCCTGGATCTTAAATAATTTTTTTTTGTCATGCTGGTAATACTAAAATTTGTTTCGATAGAGTTAACAACATCTAACATGTAAAACAAAAGCATACAAGGGGAAATCCCTCATTTTTATTTAGAATTTTCGAACATAATATTATGTTCAGACAGGAACTTTTATTGAGTTAATATTCGTTTATTTGTGTTCGTTTTTATGTGTTCAGACACATTATATACGCAATTTTTTTTAACAGCTGGTAAACAAAACAGCTGATTGTTTCAACAACATTGTTTTTATTTTGGTCGTGAAAATTAGTTCCAAAAAAAGTTTGTGAAAAAATGGAAAACAATTCAATGTTGGAAAAGGAACACCGAGCTATTGCGGTTAGTAGAAGCAAGTTTTGATTCCGCAGTGGCTTATCTCAAAATAATGAGGAAGAAAAATTTGGTAATTCTGAAAAGTTTGCAGAAAAGAAAGCCCACCATTTTTTTGTTTTATTTTGTTTGTCGTTGTTGCCATTTTAGTTGTTAAATATCAATTGAAAGTGTTCGGAAAATAGTAATATGCTCACTGAACATACTTATGACAGTGTTGTATTTGGGATTTTTCTCAATATTATAACAATTTGTGTATTTATTGAGCAATAATTAATTGAAATTTTATATGAAATATTGAGATCAATAATGACGTTTATTGCGATTTATGCAATATAAATACATAAATTGCTACTCTATCGTGTTCAAAAGATTATATACGAGCTAAGTAACCGTGATCATATGCTTGGTGTGATGTAACAGTCTCTTGCGGCAGTCGAACCTACGACTCTCATGCTATGAGACTATCAGGGCATTATCCAACACTGTTATAACAATAATATAAAATGCCCAAAAACTATAAAAAAATAAAACGTTAATTTTTTTTTTTAATGATTGTCAAACTCGTTCGCTGCGATGCAGTGTGTTGCTCGAATGGACAATTACAGAATTCATGGTCAGGGGTGTTATGCCCCTGCGTATAAAGTTATTAAGAAGCAATTATTAGGCACTCAAATTTCTAACAAGTTTAAATACTTAATAACTAACATAAGAACAGTTTTCGTTTTATTAAGTCAATGTTCTTTTAAAACTTGTTATTCAACGAATTAGAGGAACTGAATTTGTAAATCAATTTCTCTTTTTTTTTTCAATAAACATTTCATAATTGATTTATGTACGTATACAACGATATTTATGTACGTATGTATGTTTCGACAAAATAAAAAAAAGAAGAAAAAAATAAACATGCTTGTTTTTGAATTCAAAATATTATTTATTATTAAAAATACGCAACAAGTTTTGAATTAAAAAAGAAAGCCACATTTCGTAATAGAGAATTTTAGTATTTAATTTATTAATTAGAATAGATATTTAAAAGTTTGTGTGAAAAGAAATGAAAAATTAATTCTCCATAATTCTCGCCCTGGTAGTCTGTCTAGTGGGTAGTGTGCAACGCTAGTAGCGTGCGGGTGGTGGATTCGATTAACACCAAAGGCTCTGATCTTTGCCCTACAGCGAGCATATGGGCGAAGTTCATCAGCTCGTATATAATCCTAATATATATTATAAATCTTTCTGTAAGTCTGTTTTTTTGTTTGTTTGTTTGTTAGCCAATCACGCCTGAACGCCTGGACCGATTTTCTTGAAATTTGCGATATAGATCGAGCTTTTGTCGGTGCCGGTTATAGGCTATAAATCTTTTTAAAATTTTGACCAAAAGGGAGGAAAAATGGGACAAATGGGGAATAAATGGTAATAGGTATTTTTTTACGCTTTAGCTTGGTTAAGTTTCCCAAATAGCTATTTGGGGTATTCCGTTTCTAAAGTTGGACCAAAAGGGGTCCAAAAAGGGGGAAAGGGGCCAAAAACGGGAAAATTAAGAGCATAACCAATCATGCCTGAACGCTTTAATCGATTTCCTTGAAATTTGGAATATTGAGCGAGCTTTTGTAGGTATAGGTTATGGGCTATAAATCTCTTAAAAATTTTAAACCAAAGGGAAAAAAATGGGACATAGGGATAAAAAAGGGCTAAAATTAGTACTTTATGCATGAATGCTGTATTTTATTTGTTTTAAAGGTATTTTTTACGATTTAGCTTGGTTATGTTTGCCAAATAGCTATTAGAGGTGTTTCGTTTATAAAGTTGGATCAAAAGGGGCCCAAAAATATGGAAAGGGGCGGAAACCGGTCATATTTCATGCATTTATATTTAGGACTTAGAGTATTCAAAAAAATCTGAGTTGTTTGATAAACCGATTTTCGAATAATTTGAAAAATTGCATTTTTTAAAAAACCGGTTTTGAAACCGTATTTTTATTTATTGTTTTTTTTTTTTATAGCCCGCGCAACGCCGGGTACAATCTGCTAGTTAGAATATAATTTGTAATTAATTGTAATTAATTAATAAATAAATAAATAATATAATTACGGAATATGGCAACAGAATAACGAAAATTTATATGCTTTCGCTGATTTTATTTCAAAAATTTCGATTTTACATGCTTAACGACGCAGTACTAAGTAAAAAGTAGTAGGAAAAGAATAAAAATACGAAATTCAGTACTCTTTAAAGGTGTAATCACTTCAAAAGCATGCTTCAATGTAATAGTTTCTTTGCTCTCCATCCAACAGACATATTTTTGCAGAGGGCGAGGTGTTTAGACAAAAAAAAAAAAAAAAAAGATTTTAACAACGTTATCATTGAAGTGCAGTAGTCTAGTAGGTAGCGTGTTGGTTTATTAGACCCTCGAGACCCCTATTGAGGCCTCGGCTCAAATCCCTGGTCAGGAATCTCCAATAAAACAAAATACGAAAAAATATTTCCTTGGTTACTTCCTGTTAGCAAATTCCTGCCATAACTCTGAGAATAAAATTAAATTGCCATGAAGAAGTTTCTTAAAAACGTTCTTATGAGTCGATTTCAAAATGAAACAGCACAAGTGGTGTGGGAAGCTAGGTTCGTAATCATGACTCCAGGGTTGTAATGACCGATTATGTATGTATTTGTATGTATGGATTGTTGTCATTTGAGAGTGATCATTTAACAAAAACCCTACCAATCATTTGCCTGATTGTTTTGTGAGTAGGTGTAACCCAATTAATAAATTACGAGTGCATTAGATTAAAACGGTGCATGAAAACACCCATGATTAATTAATTAATTAAAAAAAAAGAAAACAAACTAAAATGCATTTTCATCTCAAAATATCATCGAATTTCTGTAAAAGTTTTCACATCATCAATTATATTTCAATAGCAATAAAAGCACTCGATTATTGTTGTTGTTGTCGTTGTTTCGAAAACTGTTTTCAAATTTGAAACGGAAGTTGCATCTTTATTTCTATTTGTTTTTTTTTTTGGTTTGCACAATTAAAATTACAAAGTAAGTAATTAACAAATGAAATTAAATTAAAAAAATTAAAAATTTATTTGAGAGATTTGTTAAATTAAAATTTAAAATAAATTCTCTCGCACAATTGTTGATTATTCAATGGTAGGTTGTTTGTTGCCCGCGATGGTATTAAAAACTTACGGTAAACTTTCGAATTTTTTAAAATTACTCGTTGAATAAATAAATTCATTCAATTGAAGCACTCCATTCAGGATTTCACATTCGATTGTCGTGTGGAAAATAAGCTGAAAAGTGTTGTCTTTCAGGCAATTTTTGAATGTTATGCTTTTGCTTGCTTAGCCGACAGTTATATTGCCATTCGAAATCGTGTTCCCTACATACATACATAATTGGCCATTACAACCCTTCAGTCAGGATTACGACCTAGGTTCCTACACCACTTATGTTGTGTGCGTTAATTTTATACATATTGCTCCTTATCGTTCTCAAAAAAAAAACTATTCGAGGTTCTAGTATATTCCCTCTCCAGTATTTTCCTGTTCTTCGCCATAAAACGTCCACTCTCCGTCTCAACCGTTCCATCAATTTTACATTTGTGAGGGGACATTATAGAGCTATCATATTCTGCTTAAGGGAAGTACATTAGATGGTTTTCACGTCGATAATAATATTAAATACCAAGCAAGAACGCACTGGCTTCTAAATTAAATCAAAGCAGGGAACTTCGAAAGTCGTCGTAGTCTAGTAGGTAGTGCATTGACTTATTAGACTAAAGGCCCGAGTTCAAACTTCATATCAGACAGCAAAACGAAAATATGTAAATATTTTTTCGGCGTCTTCCTCTCAGCAGTTTTCTGGCAAAAAGTCTGAGAGAGAAGTCTAGAAGGTAGAGTGTTGGTCTTTTCATTATTCTTGAAAGGTTTCTTCAGAACGATGATTAGTAGTATGCACGATAGGATCATGTTTCCTTGGCCGCATACTGAGCCAATATCTCAAGCGACATATTTTTCATATATCGTTTTTTGTAATAAATAAATTCATTGGCATCATTTGCATTATCTATAAAAATTTCAGAGTCACACTCTGTACCGTTGTGAACTTATAAAAAAAAAAATTAAACCTTCCCTTGAAAAAAAAAATATTTCATCGGTGACTTTCTCCCAGCAGATTTCTGGTCAAAACTCTGAGAGTAATTCAAAAAATTGCGATGTAAAGTTAAAAAAAAAAAATCCGGCGTTCTGAGTCGACACAAAACTGTAAATCCCGCCGGTTATGGATTAAATAAACACACACTACATAAGTGGTGTGAGAAGGTACATTACAAGCCTTCTCTTTTTTTATTCTCTCCTATTTTTTTTCAGTTTTAATCAACTATTTTTTTTTTCTGAGTGTAACAAAAAGTAAACAGACTACAAAGGAGAAATAAAATTTAAAAAATAAGAACAAAAATAAACATATTGAAACCCGGCTTACAATTGTTGCAAATAAACAAAAAACAAGAAATAAAAAATTCGTTTAGAAGAGAAGAAACAACAACAAAAACATACTCATACGTTTGTCTGTACTTAAGCCATACTATGACAATAGATGGCTTTTGATACGTTTAAAACATGAACAACAACAACAGCAACAACAACAACAACAATAATAAATTGATTTTTTTGTTTTAAAAATTGTTTTTGTAAAAAAAAAGAGAAAAAAAAACGTTATTAAATTTTATTTTAGTTGTATTGCTGCTGAAAGCTTTTAAGCCAAAATACGCTAAGCAATGTCAGTCGAAAAACAACAGCAGCGCGAAGATGTTCAAAAAAAAGCAACGTTAACGTGAAAAAAAAAAATTTAAAAAATAAAAAATAATTATTACATACTTACATACATAAAAAATTGCTTAATAAAAAAGAAAAAAAAAAAAATTAAAATAGTAAAAAAATAAAAATAATTCTTAAGTAATTAAAAAATAAAAAAATAAAATAAAAATTACAAGAAATGCCATGAAAAAATTTCATGTGAATATATTATGAAAAAATAAACAAAAAAAAAAAGTAAATTAAAAAATAATTAAAACAAGTTACCAAACTAGTCTCAAAAACCGTTTAGACAAAAAACAAAAAAATAAAAAACCAACTAAAAAGCATAAAAACCAAGAAAAAATAGTTGAAAAATAAAAAAAAAAAATGTTCAATGCCTTTTACTATTATTGACAGGGTCTATAACTAGATTTCAGTTTTTCTGTCTTTGTTTGTTTTTTTTAACACAATTTTTAAGAATTTTTGCAATCAAACAAACAATTTCCTGTTTTAAAATGTTAATAAACTTGCATTTGTTGCTCTTATTATTTGAATAATTTTTGGCCTTATTTTACATGCAAATTTTTATTTTTAATTCAAATAAATTCTTTTTTTTTAAATTTTATTTAATAATTCACCAGAACCGTGAAAAGTGTGATATTGTAACATTACTTTCGTTTGTTCACATTATTAGGTTTAACAATGATGGGAATAGAGCCCTAAAATATAATATTTCATAGGAAATTTCTTATTAATAATCCGTAAATCACGTGACAATAAGGAAATTGCAAATGCTTTTTATTTGAGAATAAACATTAAACATGTGGCATGGCAACAAAGCCACCAAGCAATACAGTTTCGAATTAAGGAGAAAGCAGACAAAGTTTTCATCAAGATTTTCTTATTTCATTGATTACACCGCCCTGCAAATTTGCACTTTTTTTGAGCAAATAAGATGGCTCCAGGTGTTTCCGAAGGCATTCTGCCCGCTGAACACTAATAAACCTTACATCACGTCAGGTTTTCGAGAAATGGCGGATCCAATATGGTGGTCGAGGTTTACGATCGCCATATTGGCTCCTCCATTTTGAATTTGAAAAATCTGAATATAGATCTGTTGAAGTCGCCGTGGTCTAGTAGGTAGTGTGTTGGCTTATTAGACGAAAGGCCCAGGTTCGAATCCCAGGTCAGACATCAAAACGAAAAATATTTCTTTGGCGACTTCCTCTCAGCAGATTTCTGGCAAAGACTCTGAGAGTAAAAAATTGCCATGAAAAGCTTTTTAAAAATCTGTCGTTCGGAATCGACTTTAAACTGTAGGTCCCGCCACTCATGTATAAAATTAACGCACACAATAAAAGTGGTGTGAGAAGCTCGGTCGTAATCCTGATTGAAGGGTTGTAAAGGCCAATTATGTAAGTTATGTATGTGAATATAGATCTGTAATCAGGGTCCCCAAAAACCCCTGAGTAACAATTCCGTAATGGGTTTCTTTTTCTATTGCACCCCTTGACATAAACCCACCCCCTACTTTAAGGGTGCATGAAAACAATTTGGCTTTGGGCTCATTTTAAAGAGCAAAAATCAATTGTTAATTTCTGATTATAGAGGTGGTCCCAGCACGTCGGTGTTTAGTTCTACAATTTTTTTAAAATGGCCAAAAACACTATTTTTAGGGGTTTCAACACCCTTTTTCTCGAAAACCTGACGTGATGGAAAGTTTTCGAACCGTATTCAGCGCACAAAGTATCATAATCTTTTTATCCTGGATTACAACCTAGAGTCTCATAACGCCCATGTTGTGTGTGTGTGTACGGTACCGAACATCGGCTCCTAGCGTTAGTGTTGTGAAACTTTTCATGGCAATTTTATTTACTTTCAGTATTTTTCCCAGAAGTCTGTTCCATTTATTCGAAATGTCTGTTACGGGTTTTGAACCACTTGATCTCATCCAATAAAACCAGACGTCGAAACAAAGAGAACATGATAAAAATGTGATTGTATTTGTGAGAAGCATGTGTGTAACCCAGAGGAAAATATTGTGTATACGTAGTGGAAAATGCACAGCGCCAAATCTCTAAAGACTGCGTATTTAACATGACAAATATTCTTCAAAAAATGGAGTTCGTTCCTTATTGTTATTAGTGAATCCCATTAAAAAATAATGGATCCTGCTGTAATTTTTCTTCGGGTGTATAATTGATATACAAAACAAATTCAAAAAGATTTTACTGAAAGCTGTCAACCAACTGAATGCATTTTTTTACGCTCTTTTTAACGAACAATGTTGATGTTCGTGTTCTATGTGTGTAAAAAGCCGAAGATGATGAAAACAACAAGACTAAGGCGACTTTGTTTTTAGTTTTCGCTTTAAAGAAAGGTTTCAATTCCCTTTCAAATAATACATACATACATACATAATTGGTCATTACAAACCTTCAGTCAGAATTACAAGCAAGTTTCCCACATCGCTTATGTTGTGTACGCTAATTTTATATGTGTGTGGCGGGACAGATTTTTGAGAAACTCTTTCATGGCATGTTTATTTACTCTTAGAGTTATTGCCAGAAATCTGTTGACAGGAAATTGCCGAAGAAATATTTGTTTTCATTTTTCGTTTTGATGCCAGTCTAGGGATACGAACCCGGACTTTATGTCTAATAAGTCAACACACTATCTATTAGACTACGGCGACTTTAATTTTCCTTTCAGTAATCCTTTTTGGAATTGCCCCGATCGACCGTTTACCGTTGACCCGTGACATCACAAAGGGCCGCTATGCGTGCTCAAGTGAGCTTTGTGGTATAAGAGCTACCACTTCGACCTAACCTAACGTATCCCCTGACCACCGAGAATACAATAGCAACAACTATCCTTACAGTTCGAGCTCAAACAGTGCAATATTTCAAGAGAGAGTAAGTTTCAATGACTAGTTCAATGCCTTGCTGTCGATAAGTTGTCTTGTTAATGCACGGCCCTATATTTGGAGACTCTACTAAGGCTATAAGAAATGGTGTTTACTTTCTGTAATAGTTCTAGTTCGTCACCAGGCCTACTATTTTAGTATTCCTCTTTTTCTCCTACCTTGAGGAGATCATTACAGTCCTGAAGCCAGGAATAGTTTCTCATACCACTCACGTAAAGTGTGATAATTTTATTCATGAGCTGTAGGACCTAAATTTTAACATCGATTGCGAACAACAAATTTGACAAACACTTGATGACAATTTTATTTACTTTTAGAGTTTTCTGAGAGGAAGTTACCGAAAGAAAGGAATTTTTTCAGACTTCGTTTTGTTCGAGAAGTCTAAGCATTGTTTTGAAATACCCTCAGTTCTTCTATAACATTACTTTTGAGCTCCCTAAATAATTAGCAACGTTGTTTTCGTTTATTTTTGTGACTCACACGTCTTAATTGATCTATTTTCGAATAGTCATTCTGGGGTAGAGTGCTAATCTGTCTGTATGCTGGTTGTAGGCTTAATTTTCTCTGGAAGCGAGTGACTGACTGGTCTCTTACACGATTCTTTCTTGGTACGTTAACCTTCATTGTCATTAAATTTAGAGATTAAAAGACCCTTTAATCAATGTCAATAATTTTAACCACAATAAAAAATAATTTATGTGACGTTCCTGTAGAAGACTCTAGACATTTCTTTAATGGTTGTATGGACGTCTGTATCACAATATCGTCATTATTTTCCAATTTCTTTAATGAATTGAATTTCTATAGAAAGATTTGTTTACATTTGTTGGTTCAATACATTTTTATAATGAACCGGACTGATAAGCTGATGAATAAAATCCAATATGAATGAAAACAAAAGTTAAAAAGAAAAGTTTTGTTTTCTCTGAATAATAAATAGAAATAGAAGTTTGGATTTCAAAACAATATTGCTCGTATTGTACGCTTGTAAAAATAACAAAGAATTAATCATACTCTAGTCACTCTATCAGTTTAATTTACAGAAAGGAAAATTGATTCCAGTAATTTTTGCCAGTCACTAGTCCGGAATTTTTTATTTCGATTGTAACGAAAAACCATTGTTATTAACGATTATTATTATTTTGTTTTGATGTCTGGCCTGGGGCTTTAAGTCTAATAAGCCCCAATCAATCACTACCTACTAGACTATAGCGAGTTCTGCTATTTATCGCTGCCTATAAACAAAACTGAATGCAGTGATAAGCGACATGTGTTATCAACGATCTTTTCCCCAGGCCTTGTCTTTTCACTTTGCTCATTGTTTGATCTTATCCTTTGTAAAAGTTTCTGGATGGATTATTTGGAGGAGGACTGAAATTTGAAAATACGATACAATAAAATTTGACTCTCTCTCTGCATTACTGTATTGGAAAGTAGTCTAGGACCTGATGTACTAGCTGATATGGTCTAGTATTCTTTAAAGCCAATAATAAATATATTTTTACAATGACAGGACAAGTCATGTGTTGTACACTCCTGAGGATTTAACCGAAGCCAATAATGATCGCTAGTCGCCGTGGTCTAGTAGGTAGTGTGTTGGCTTATTAGACGTAAAGCCAGGGTTCGAGTCCCAGATCGGACATCAAAATAAAATACAAAAAGTATTTTTTCCGCAGATTTCTGGCAAAAACTCTGAGAGTAAATATAATTGCCATGAAAACTTTCTCAAAAATCTGTCGTTCGGAGTCGACTTCAAACTGTAGGTCCCGCCACTCATGTATAAAATTAACACACACAACATAAGTAGTGTGAGAAACTAGGTCAATAATCCTGACTGAAGGGTTTTAATGACCAATTATGTATGTATGTATGAATAAAGATTTAATGGCATTTCAAAAAATGCAAGCCCAACGTCTAGTAATGTGCCTCTTAGACTTTAGATTCGTTTTATACTGACGTTGTGAATCAATCTAAATTTTATGTCGGTCTTTCCATATAAAAACTCTCACATTCTTTAATATTTCTGAAGAACTTTTCATTATACATAGCTTAAAGAGAAGATCCAGTACCTTCTCTATTGTTGATGTGTCTGGAAGTCACCATATTCTAGTAGGTAGTGTGTTGGCTCATCAGACTGAGGGCCCGAGTTCAAATCCCAGATCAGACATCAGAAAGAAAATATTTCTTCGTGACTTCCTCTCTACAGAATTCTGGTAAAAATTCTGAGCGTTAAATCTGACTTTAAACTATAGGTCCCGCCACTTATGTTTAAAATTGACACACACAACATAAGTGGTGGTGTGAGAAGCTAGGACGTATTCCTAACTGAAGGGTTGTAATGGCCAATTATGTATATATTTATGTATGATGTGTCTGCTAATGCGTTTAGGAGTTAGGATGTAGATGGTGGCACGTTTTGAAAAGTAAAAAATGTTATCGGAGGTAATTTGCCATTCTTCCCAAAAGAAATATTCACTTTCACCTGCATTTTATTCACCCAGAATGTGAATAGGCTCGCTGTGGGTATAGACAGTGAAAGTTTCATTATGAGACAGTCCTGAAAATTTGTCTGTATATTGAACTATTCTTTCATCAGAGGGAAATATTTCCAATTAGCATAGGTGGTAATGAAAACAACCTGTAAAGGATGTCGTAGTCTATTACAAATGGATCTGCTTTCTCGAACGAAACAAAAGAATTTCGATTCTATCTAGCAATTGTGAAGTTAAAGCAAATGCCTCTATTCAAAGTGAAGTGGTGGTAGAGAAGCCACAAATTTTTATAACAAATACAGAAATTCTTGGTGAAACTATTTCGAAAACCTAAACATTATCACGTATTATGGTGCCAAGTACAGCTAGCTTAGCGAGTAACGTTTTACTAGCACAACAACCTTATTTGTAGTACGTGTAGGGTGGGTAATTTCCACTTACAAATCTATTGTTGACTTCTGAAAGAAAACTTCACTTTATAATAATGGAATACTGGTCAATGAACCGATAGAATTATAAGCTTCAATAAGCAATTATGCATTGTTTAATAATCTGAATAATAATAATAATATATTTGAACATTACACTAATGCCTAACGAAACAACTGATAACACGTCATTTTGTGTTCTTAAGAAAAAGATCAAAAACCTCGTCAAATGGCCATTAAAACAATACAAAAATTGAAATTAATCAGCAATAGACTGACTGACTGACTGGCTGTGTTGTGTTGTGTTGTGTATGTCAAAGTGTACAAAATAATACACGTACTTAGATAGACGACACCTGAAGCTAAAGTTGATAAAAGCCGTTTATGGTTTTGTTGCTATTCACAGTATACAGACCCTGATCTACCATAAGTCAAGCTTTAAACGTTGACTTTTAAATAAACAAAATACGTTTAAACTACCATAATAATGTATGAATGGATGTGTGTATATATATACATACATGCATACATAATAAATACTCGTATAACTTCTATTTTTATTGCAAATAAACACAAATAATTAAAAAAAATAATAATAATAATTATTGTTATTTTCTTTTTTTTTAATTTATTTTATTTATTAATTTTTAAAGAGTTCTGTTGAACAAACATACATACATACAAGCATACAGACGGCATTTTCATTTCATGCGATTTGTGTCAATTTCAAACTGTGGTTTAATAATAACAATAATAATCATAATAATAATCGTTAATAACAATGGTTTTTAGTTACAATCGATTGTTTAATTGTAAAGAAATAAAAAAAAATTCAAGACTCGTGACTGACAGAAATTACTGGAATCAACTTTGGTAATTATGGAGGAGGAAATACTCTTAATTCGGCATAAACGAATCCATACAATTCATAAAACAAAACAAAACTAATTTCCTAAAGTGTATTGTCAACCATTTGCTCGAGTGACTGGCCTTGTATCTGCGGCAATATTGTTTGCCCTTCAGACTTTGGATTCCTTTTCAGATCTTCAGGTTATGTACGAGCCCATTGTCCATATAATCCAAGTCCTCTTCCCATTATGCTTTCATTTATTTCCCGTAAAAGTATGATATTAACAATACTCTACATAGTATTAAGAGGCCTCAGACCATAGAGAATGCCTAAAGTATCGTAAAAGAATGCCTATAGTGGACTATATAATTGGAAACTTATCTCCTTTCTGTTTTACAGTGCCTAGTAAATGTTGTTAATCGAAATACTTTTTCTCCAGTTGTTGCTAAGGCTTGGTAACTTTACAAAGTTTTCTTTTTTCCCATACGGAGACAGCACTTATTTCCTCAAGAACAAGCGATTTTTCAGTAACTGCTTATCTAAAGAAGTTGCTGTAGTCTTGTAGGCAGTGGCGTACCTAGAACTTTTGCCGCCCGGGGTGATCTCCAGTTTGCCGCCCATTCTATTATAAGACAATCAAATAGTGGTTTTCATAACTTAAGCCCACATAAATAAATTATTAAGTTATTTAATCAATATTAATTAATACACAGATTAAATTTTTTTAGACATATTTACAGTGAGCACCATAAGTGAGTCAACACCCACTATAATTTAAAATTTTTTATTATAAAAAATATACTTGTAGCATGACAAAAATTTTGTTTTTTGTTGTTGTTTTAACATTTTATAAGTAATAAATAAACGTTTTTAGTTTTGGAAATTTATTTGACTATTCTCATTTACTTCTCTCGCTGTCCTAAGAAAATTAATTATTTCAGTGGTGTTTACTCACTTTTGGCGCTCAGTGTATATGCACTCGTAAACATATTAATATAATATCTACTCTTCTAGCTTTCATACTAAAAAAATTGTGTATAATCAATTCAATTTTGAAAAGCTTTCTTTGAAGAGAATTATCCCACCTATACTGCTGAAGAAATTTTAGCGGAACAAGATGGCCCTTCTCCCCGTTTTTCCAATGTTTTGCCTCTTCTTTTACTGTAGGTACAGTCATAAAAACCTTGATCCTTTTTCTTTCAATATGGAACTGTTCTTTATCAATGTCAATCAAGTCATTTATTTGACATTCAAATTCTTCATTTAGTAGGTTACACGTTATTATACAATAATATTTTCTTACAGGGCCATGCAACGGACCGAAGCGTTCAATAAATACTTTGCTTCGATGGTGAATATACCATAAATGATCTTAAGAGCTTTTCGCCATTAGGCAAAATTTGAAAAAACCAGTTCTGACTCAGTTTTCTTGTTTCACCTTTGACTTCGATTGTATTATTAAGACGTTTTACTCCTTCGCTGAAGTCGGAGTCCAAATTTTGAATTGCAAAAGGACCTTGACGTACCAGAAATACTCTTATGTTGTCGTCAATTTTGATTGGCCATAATCCAATATCTTTCATAGAAATAGACGAAATAATTTCTGCACCAGATTCTTCATCAGAACTTGATGAACTTTCTACTTCTTCGCCAGTATGTGAAGCAGGTCTTTCCTCTTCAACAACATGGTATAATGTTTTTCAGCCTTCGAGGGCTACTTCTTAGCCCGTATTTAAGGCAACAATACTAAAAAAAACTAAAAGTAGACTTATGGGAGATATATTTGAGTAGTGCTCCAGTATTTTTAGTCTGTATTTCCTCTCTTCTCTTCCTTTTCTTTCTAAATGACGCACCAGTTTCTTTTACTCGTTTCATATAAAAATGCCGGCCCAAGATAAGTGCCGCCCGGTGCGGACCGCACCCACCGCACCCCCCTAGGTACGCCACTGCTTGTAGGTAGTGTGCTGGCTTATTGGACTGAAGGCCCGACTTCAAATTCCAGATCAGATATCAAAACCAAAATATTTCTTCGGCGACTTCCTCTCAGTAGATTTCTGGCAAAAACTCTGAGAATAAATAAAATTGCCATAAAAAACTTCTCAAAAAATCTGTCGTTCGGGGTCGACTTAAACTGTTGTGACCCGCCACTCATGTACAAAATTAACGCACACTACATAAGTGGTGTGAGAAGCTATCGGCGACTTCCTCTCAACAGATTTCTAGCAAAAACTCTGAGAATAAATAAAATTGCTATGAAAAGCTTCTAAAAAATCTGTCGTTCGGAGTCGACTTTAAACTGTTGTGACCCGCCACTCATGTACAAAATTAACGCACACTACATAAGTGGTGTGAGAAGCTATCGTCGGCTTCCTCTCAGCAGATTTCTAGCAAAAACTCAGAGAATAAATAAAATTGTCATGAAAAACTTCTCAAAAAATCTGTTGTTCGGAGTCGACTTTAAACTGTTGTGACCCGCCACTCATGTACAAAATTAACGCACACTACATAAGTGGTGTGAGAAGCTATCGGCGACTTCCTCTCTGCAGATTTCTGGCAAAAACTCTGAGAATAAATAAAATTCCCATGAAAAGCTTCTAAAAAATCTGTCGTTTGGAGTCGACTTTAAACTGTAGGTCCCGCCATTTATTTATAAAATTAACGCACACTACATAAGTGTCTCACACCACTGGTTGTAAGCCTGACTGAAGGGTTGTTGTGACTAATTATTTATTTACATATGTATGTGTCTAAACCTCTAGCATAGTTGTGGTTTGGATATCAACGTGTATAATTTTGTTATCAGAGTTGTAGTCTAGTAGTTCCTCACCACTTCCAATACAACAAAAGGACTTTGTGATTCTATAATTTGCCACAGTAGACAATTAACCGGGCTGACAGAAGACACTTGATTAATAAAACTAAAATATGGCAACGATAACAATAAAAGTAAGTCGCGACCGTATAAAAAACATGCCTTCTAACAAGTCCATGCTTCTTAAAGCAATGAAAGGTATAATAAGAATGGAAAAACTGCAATCTTACACAACAAAGGAGAAATTTTTCTTTAAAAATTGATGAAATTGATTGATTCATAGCTTCCATATATGAAATACAGTTGAACTTCAATAAATTGAATCACCATTATCCAGAAAAAAAACTTCAACTTATAGAAACTTCAAGTTAAAGAAGCAAACCCTGATAAAATTCCTCTCCAAGTTGCTGCTGCTGTGCTTCAACTTATAGAAAATTCAAGTAATAGAAGTTCAAATTATAGAAGTTCCACTGTAATCACATTAAATTGATAGGATATTAATTTAATATTTATGGGCTCCTTCCCCTTAAATATTACAAACTTTTTATAAACGTTGTGTTAATTAAATCAAATTAATTTCAATTAAATATGTTTCATAACTTTATTGGCGATTTCAATTCGAAATGAATGTTTACAAATGGCGGACACATCTTTGTTATTGACCCGTTAAAAACCACAAAAATTTACTAAAATTTTGAACTTTTTTTGGTTTTTTGGTTTTTTCTTTTGTCCTATACCTATAGTTTATTATTTAATCAGTTAACCAAGTATACGATAAATAAATAAAATTTAATTAAAAAGAAGAAAAAAAAAATGCCAAAAAACTTCACCACAAAAGAGAAATACTAGAGTATAATACAACAATTAATATTGAATTATTTTTGTTAAATATTAAATTATTTTGTTCACATCACACACAATTATGGATCTGAATAAATCAATTGATATAAAAAATGGGTAAATATTTTTTAATTTCATTTATTTATTATTGTACATTAACAATTTAACAATCATCATTTGATGGCAGTATAAACATAATTTATTAACTAAAGCCCGCTATGCTTCGTTACCCTTAATATCTAAGCTTTAAAATATTTACCCATTGCATTTAAGATACTAATTACTAAGTCCTTGAAGGGTGGTGTATTCCTAATCATTTTTTTAACATCGATTTGAATTTCATAGTATACTCTCTATAGCCAGAACCTCAACACAGAATAGGTTTTTTTTAGGATTTCCAAGCATTATAGCCTGTGAATACCAGGAAGAGAGAGTAAATATAATTACTACAAGGCTGTTTATATGTTTAGTCCTCAACTTGAAGCTATTGTGATAATTGTATAGATTCCACTGCGACCATATGATCTCTTGTATTGCCTTCAATCCCAGTATAGTCTATCCATGATGAATCTCAGGTTGCTGCTAGGTACCAGTAAAAGTAATATTCTGAACAGTATTTGATAGGAATCCCCTGTAGTGTATTAACATTGGACGGGTTTCTCATTGCTTGAAGTTCTTTTGTTCTGTAGATTCCGGTTAGAAAGTGAGCTTCTACTGGATAGTGTAATGATTAACTGAAATGTATTTACATTGTAATAACCCAGCAAAAGTTAAGTTTCCAAATCCATTTGTCTTGACAAGCGTCTTCGCCTCTTTCTATCTTCACTTTCGCCGAGTTTAACCTTCCAAATTTCTTTCCCTATAACCCAATAGCAGCCTTGGAACCTTCTTTTCATGCAAGCACATTTCCATGAATTTCCACATAACCTGGGACCTATTCACTTTCTAGACACTCTATTCTTGAGGCAATCTCATATGAGTCGAGTAGCCTGACTGTTCGAAATTATTGTTATTTTCAGTTGAGCATATCTTTTGAAGGCGTTTATTTTCGCTGGAAATTATTTTCGCTGAAAATACCTGTGGCCTAACACCTCTGTTCCTGTCCCATCACATATTCTCGATCCAATATTCTCTATTGAGAAGAGTATGTAGCCTCCAAATTGCTTTTCAATTTCATACGCCTTGCGCATGATTTCCCGTTAGATGACGTTGTTGGTCTATTTTAAAGGTTTCCAAGTCTTTTTCATATGCGAAAATTAACATTTCTTTTGAAAAGTGTATGCACTACGCGAAAGTAGTTGGCAGCCCTGCAATATAACTTACATTATCATTAGCCAATAGGAAACCGATGAAAACAATTTTCGTGACGTCATTGATTCAACATGCACAGAAAGTTTTAATTTTGTATGCGTGATGGCGTAATCTTTATTTTATCATTCTTGATTGATTCTGTCTACAGGAGAGTTATGGATAAAACGGTTAATCACTTAATTTATTAATTCACATTGCTGGCGGTTGGATCTTATCTTATTTTTAAAGGCCTCACTTAAGCCTAATCATTGATCCAATTATACCGAAGCTTGTTAGACGCTGTATCTTCAAGTATTCAAGTCAATTTCAAATTCTAATTCATTCTACCCGTTCAGACAATAGCTCCGTATGTTACAATTGGCCAGACCTTTCGACAAGAGGCTGAAGCTTATCTGTTTTGTACTCAGTCAATTGGAGTGCTCATGTTATTTACTATCCGGTCGTTGGTTCAAGCTTGATGTCGTGCAGTTTTTTTTTATCACTATGCTAACCTTACGGAACGATTTCTGTATTGGGTATTTCAATAACCGATTAGAATGTAAGTTAGAGCGGTGATGCCAGTCTGAGCATTAAAGAAGTTTCAATATTTTTAATATTTTAGATGTATTGGCAGCATTGCTAGAAGCTTAGATGCTTTCAAACAAACAAACAGATATGAATTCTATATATCTATATGTATTTATACATAGGTTTACACACATACATAGATAAATAATTATATTATGATGAATTTATAAAATAGAAACCGTAAAAATTATTAACAAAACACTTTAAAAAAAGTTAATAATTCCGTTTGAAATGAAAAAAAAAAAAAAAATTTTTTTTTAATATTTTTATGGAGAAACTGTTTTCATAAATAAAATAATTGATTTCTGTTGTTGTTGTTGTTTTTTTTATCGTTTCAGTTCGATTAATGATCGTCCATTGTTTATGCAAAATGGCAATCGGAGTTTTTCAGTGAGTGGGGATTCACAGGAAATCAGCAATTTTAGACGAGCGTTACCACAATTTTTAGCCGTTAGTGTTAAAAATATTTTACTTTTTGGTAATTATTATTATTATTTCTATTACTACTTGTTATTGTTATTATTGTTTTTTTTGTTATTTAATTCAATTCAATTCAATTTAATATGAATATGAAAATATTTTTTTTCCATTTTGGTATGATTTTAAATAAAATACGTGTTGTATTCATTGTTTATTATGGTATTTATCACGTTTAACACTTTATTTCACCGAAACTGGGTTGTTTTTTTTTCGTTTTTGTTTTTGTAGTTTATGGTATGACATTGGGATTCCCTACAATTGTTATACCAGCTATACAGGGCGGTGATGGCAGAGAGCCTAGTGATATTGTATTAAATAAAGATGAAATTTCATGGTTCAGTAAGTATATGCAATTAAGTTATGCCATGCCATGCCATCATCGTATTTAAAATTATTTGTGCTTTTATTTTATAGGTTCTATTAACTTAATCTGTGTGCCATTGGGTTGTTTATTTTCGGGTTTATTAACTCAACCTCTAGGCAAGAAAAGAGCAATGCAGGTGAGTTCTAATTATTTTAGAGAAAGAATTCAAAAATAATACAAACTTGTTTTCAAATTATAAAATCCGGTAACAAGATTGTGTAAAACATTGTTTATGGTTATTAAAAGGATTTTGTTTTGTAATAAATGATTATATTTTGTTGAAATTTTTTTTTTTATTTTCTTTAAAGTTTGTAAACTTACCCATATTGGCATCATGGCTACTGTTCCATTTTTCAACCAAAACAGAGCATTTATATGCTGCCCTGTGTCTGAGTGGCTTAGGTGGCGGTTTAATGGAGGCACCGGTAAGTAAATATTTAAAATATTCGTAATCAATAAGTATAACAATCACAAAATTTCGTTGGTTGATTTGTATTCAGTCGAAATTAAGCCAAAAAGTTTCAAATCCAAATTATAAAAATATTGCTGTGATTCTTTACGCCCTGCAAAAGTAAAAGAAATGGATTAGAATTAGAGTTCACTCTAGTGCTCTGAATAAAATGTTAAATAAGATGTTCAAAATAATTAAGTTTTTCAAGTACAACCAACTTCACTATCATTATATGAAGATTATTTCAGGCAAATGTTGACCGCGATTGCGTCTCAAATGGTCCATCCGCTTAGTCCAATTTTGGCATACTCTTTCCAACATTTCGGCCGGTATTTCACGAAGGAGTGCCTTAATGTTGTCTTCCAATGCCTCAATTGAAGCGGGTTTGTCTGAATAGACACGAGCTTTAACATAGCCTCACAAAAAATAGTCTAAAGGCGTTAAATCGCACGATCTAAGCGACCAATTGACTCGTCCCTAACGTGAAATAAAATGTTCACCGAACTCGCCGCTCAATAAGTCCACTGTTACGCGTGCTGTGTGGCAAGTGGCACCGTCTTGTTGAAACCTCATGTCACATGTAAATCCTTCTGCAAAATTTTCCTCGTTGTTGAGTAACACAGGCCTAATTACTGCGAATGGCGACGAATCGATAATTGATGGTCATCATTAACACTGATGGTGTTTTAATATCCAACAATTTAAATTTGGTGGGAAATTTAGTCACAATAGCCCGAATAGCTGCTTCAGTGGGTCGATTAAATTGACCATAAAATGGAAGAAGCGCGCGATAAACAGAGCACGCATTTTGATAATAAAATTCAATGATTTGCAAGCGTTGTTCGTTTGTAAGACGATTCATGGTTAAATTATAGACCAAACTGAAGATGTTTGACAGTGAAACAAAACACGAAAAGTGCGTGAGCTGTTTAAACCAGTGTTGCCCAAAAGATAATAGTTAAAAAATCACCCGCTAAAAACGATATTTCTAAGCTTCCGATCCATGTTTACAGTAAATTTAAAGGGAACCACAATTAACTTCATTTTTTTTACTTCCAGGTTCTAACGTACGTTGCGGAAATCACTGAACCCAAATATCGTGGCATTCTATCGGCCTTGGGCTCAACATGTGTCATAACCGGTGTTTTCGTACAATTCATAATGGGCTCATTAATGGATTGGCGTACAATAGCAGCGGTCAGTTCGGCATTTCCCGTTATCTCTATAATATCACTATGTTTTGTGCCCGAATCACCGACATGGCTTATACGTGAGCAAAGATTTCGTGAGGCCATTAAAGCTCTTCAATGGTTACGTGGCTGGGTAAGCGAACAACACATCGAAGAGGAGTTTAATAGGCTATACGATGAATTAATAACCCAACCCGCTTTAGAGGAACAAGCTGAGGAAGCACGCTTGCAGGAAAGTGGCGGTAGAACATGTTTTACACGTTTCAGGGTTTTCAGAAAACGTTCGTTTTTAGTGCCTTTCCTGTTGGTTGCCTTTACCTTCTTTGTGGGCCATTTCTCGGGTAAAACTTCATTGCAGACGTATGCAGTGCAAATATTTCACACATTAAAAGCTCCAATCAATAAATATCATGCCACAATACTATTGGGCGTAGCGGAGATGATAGCTACGATAATGTGTGTGTTTCTAATACATTTTACAGGCAAAAGGCCTTTAGTTTTGATATCAACAGTAGGTGTCGCTGTGTGTTTCTTTGGCACAGCCACCTATGCCCATTATCTGAAAATCGTACCCGGTTTTGCTGTTAACAATGTCGTGGTGAATGCTTCATCTTTAGTACCGAAAGACAGTATTATAACGCGTGAGAATATAACAAAAATCTTTGAAAGTGAAGAAAAGGCTTTGCTTTTAACCGATGCCAGTGAAATGCATATGAAGATGTTAAATGGCAATCTAAGTGATAATTTTATGGAGCATAATAATCGTTCAAAGCGGCAAGTGTCGGATGATGACATCTTAAGCTCTACGACGCTGGAACCGTATAACATTTCATTTGTGGATTTAACCGATTTGGATTACAATGATGGTGGCTTGAATTATACGCAGACAACGCCACAGTATGATTTAGAAGACTCTGATGAAAATGCGGATAAAGCGACAACTGTAAACGTAGAAAACTTTGGAGAAATCTCTCCTACCACGACAACAACTACTAGCACCAGTACCACTAGCACGACCACAACCACAACCACGACTACAACAACATCTAAGCCACAGTTAGCAAAAGACACGACTGAAGATAAGCTAGGAAAAGAGATTCTTTTGAAAGTTCCTAAGCAGGAGAAAAACAATTTGGTGTGGTTACCATTGATTTTGCTATTGGGCGCAGCATTCTTTGCCCACTTCGGCATACGTATGATACCATGGATATTGATTGGTGAAGTATTTCCAGCCCCAGTACGCAGCACTGCCTCTGGTTTGGTTAGCGGTTTGGGATATATTTTCGGTTTTCTAGCCAATAAATTATTCTTACAAATGTTATCCACCTTAACATTGCCCGGTACCTTTTGGTTTTACTCGGCCGTAGCCTTTGTGGGTGCCGTTACATTGTATTTTACCTTACCGGAAACGGAAGGCAGAACATTAGGCGTAAGTATATCCTGAATTAAATCCATTCGCATACATATTAATTCTGTGATCATTTTCTTTT
This sequence comes from Sarcophaga peregrina, assembly GCA_014635995.1. Classification (NCBI taxonomy): domain Eukaryota; kingdom Metazoa; phylum Arthropoda; class Insecta; order Diptera; family Sarcophagidae; genus Sarcophaga; species Sarcophaga peregrina. The sequence goes on from CM025789.1 coordinate 94,562,649, forward strand.
TAGGAAATTGAAGCACACTTTTCGAAAAAATCCACCAAAAATCTTCTATGCAAGAAACAACAAAAACAAGAAAAACTGGAAAAACAACGTCAACTGACTTGTCCAGTGCATTTGAATAATTTGGAAGACTTACAGATCCCCATAGGGCCATATACGGAAGCAAAAATTATACAATTGCAACAAAGTGACTTTGTGCCAAAACGTAATGCGGATAATTCGCACAATAACAATAGTTATAATGGTCATCATCATATTAGCCAGGGTGGCATAACAAATCCGGCCTATGAAGAGAGCAACACTACACATTTGTAGCGTTAGTCCACTAATTGAAAATGTTAATAATGGATGGATAGGATGGAGAACGCATGTATATTTAAGTATTATGTGGTCAATTAATGCAATTCCTAAGCAAGATAGAAATTCTTTTGATCAAAATGTTAATGTGCCACAAAACAGTTGTAAAACGTTGCATACAATCATATCAAAATAAGATAGTAATTGTAGAGTTACATACATATGTAAACAAAATTGTTGTGATTAATTTTTAAGTAAAAAAAAAGCCAAGTTTTTATAGAAAATATTGAAATATTGTTCTAGTTTTATTTGCTTACATTTGTCATTATTATGGTCATTACAACCCTTTACTCAGGATTACAACCTAGCTTCTTACAGCTTCCCGTTAAAGTTGCATTTAGTTAAAGGTAATTTTAGCTAAACTGAACTTTAAAGTCACCTCTAACTCCCATGCGGGACCTTCAGTTTAACATCGAATAGGAACGATGGATTTGACAAACTTTTCATGACATTTTTATTATACTCAAAAGGCCATTATTACAGCTTCCTGTTAAAGTAGGGTTTAGTTAAAGATAAGTTTAGCTAAAGTGAACTTTAAAGTCACCTTTAACTTTTTTTGGTTATTACAATGACAAATAATGATAAGAGATAAATTTTTCAAAAATATGGCAGTCTCGGAGCAATGTCGATAACACTGCTCAAGTAAACAAGTTTTTGTTTTTAAAAGCAATGGCAACAAAGCGCATCGTTTTCTTATTGTATACAGCAAGACCCCGCTTAACGCGGGGCATAATTTCTAATAAGTTCCAATGCAAAACGAAACAGCGTTTAGCGAGGTTACTTAACAGGTACATATGTATACACCTAGTTATGTTGATAACAACTAATAAATCAATTGTGACGCAGGAAAGTTGAGTTCGACTTCGGTAAATACAGTTGGAATCTTTTTTCTGAACAGACGAACAAAAAAAAGCGTTGAAAAATATACATAGTTACACTGTCGCTATATAGTGCACCGATTCTGGTTAGTGTATTTGGCCGCTTCATTTGCAGTCGAGTAATATTGAAACAGCGTTAAGCGGGGTCTTACTGTATGTTCATTTTGCTTATATTTGACGTTGCCATATGAAAATAATATCGGAAATAATAACCATCTAACATTTTTTTTCCAACTAGTGCTTATTTCGGGAATGGGAAAACTTAGTTCATGTCTAATTTGACGGATAATTAGTTTTATCCTTCCGCTGAACGAATATGATTATGTATACGCATTTTCACTTTGCTAAGTGGGTCTGCGATCGACTTACAGAAGCTGTCGATTTTGGCAAAAAAAAAATCATGATGAAGCTCATTTTGATCTTGGCGGGTATGTAAACAAGAAAAATTGTCGCGTTTGGGGACAGAAAACCCGCACGCATACGTTGAAAAGCCGACGCACTCAAAAGGAGTCACTATTTGGTGCGGATTTTGGTCCAGAGGCATAATTGGGCCATTTTGATGAGCAAGGATATTGGGAACATTTGATTTCAACGCTACGTGCCACACAGACGAAGCTACACTCGATGCTTTCCGCCCTGGTTTTGAAGATCGCATTATTAGTCGTAGAGTTGGACTACTCTTTGTACGGTGCCGTCAAAGTTACGCCGATAAGCCAGAGACAATTGACGCTTTAAAGGACGATATTCGTGAAGCCATTGGTGAAATACAGCTGCACACAATAGATAATATACTTGAAAATTGGACCGATTGTGTAGGCTGAATGAAATTATTTTCCATTATTAACCGGAAGGATTTGTACTTTCAAATAGAAAAGAAATTTAAGAAAATATTAAGTAGTTCTTTTTTAAAGCATTTTGGAAAAAAAAGTTATTTGGCGGACGTTTATATAATATAGCAAGTTCAAATGGTAGGATGATCCTCCCTTTAGCTTACCGCTCACTTTTACCATATTGTCCACTTATAATAATGAAAAACAATTTATCTGCCCGATAAAATTCTCCCTTTAGTTAACGGCAAGTTGTAATGATGGCTCTAGGAGTTTTATGCGAGAGTAGTGCTGAGAGGAAGTTGCCGATAAAATTATTTTCTTCATATTTCAATTTTGCTCGACATGTCTGATCCGTACCACAGATTCCTGCCTAATAAGCCAACGCACTAGCTACTAGACCACGGCAGCTTGAAGTATATTTAATCTATTTTACAGTCTGTCATTTGGTGACTTGATACGACAGTGAAACAAATTTATTTTTTTGTTTTTGGCTTCAATTATGGTTTTTTAAGAAAAGCTGATAATTATGTCATTCACTTTGTTAATATTTCTTCCAATGGGAGATTCATACTGTCATCCAAGGGAAGGAGCAAAATTAGAAGGAAGGGGTGCTTTGTTGTTGAGTAATGTAATCACTAAAGCTGTCACTTGACGTGAGTTTAATTCTCTTTATACAGAGCCATACAATCATGGTACTCGCAACCGTCATATAATTATTATACAAAATAATGGGGACACAATAAAATTTTAAAAATTTTTCTTAAACGAAAATAAACGAAAAGTTTTCATTCTATCCGTTTCTTTGCTTTATAATCATCAGTTATTTGCGCGTTTTTTTTGGTTATTTCCGTTTCGAAAACAATCACTTTGTGGCGGAAATGTCATTAATTTTAAATTTGATTTCCTTGGACTTAAGGATTGTTTATCCAAAAAAAAAAAAAAAAAATTATAACAACAAGACCGTGAAGCATCAAAAGCCAACAACTATTGCTTGTCATGACTCTTGGCTCTTGGTTTAGTTGAGTTTAGTTTCTCTTTAGGAAAGAGAACTAAACTAGAAATTGCTTTGCCAGCACATCATAATAAAATTTTGTGCTTATCTTACAGTTACTCTGTGATTATCCTTGAAAAGGATGTACATACCAAGTCGATGAATAAAAATTAAAACAACAACAACAACAACAATACAAATAACTTAAGACAACACAACACAGCTGAACCACAAAAGAAGGAGTGTTTAAACTTTAGTTTTTATGCTTAGTTTTGTATCATAGCGGTTGTCCTTCTACTTTGTTGTGTTCTGTCCTGTCCTGTCCTGTCTTATTTTGCCTTGTCTTTTGCTAAAATAATAAGAGAATAACTAAATCAAGTTATTGTCGTAGAAAATTAAAAGAAAAACAACATCAACCAAGTTGTGGATGACTGGAAAAGCGAACAAAATGGAGAAAGAGTTAAAAAAACTTAAAGGAAAACATATCCAAGAAGATGGACAGTTATGACCATAACAAAGAGAGACAACTGAAATCAACGGATACGAGAGTAGTTTCGAGCAAAATTTCATTTAAAAACTAAGGCCACACTTGGAGAAATTAAGTGGAAGACAGACACCAGGGCAATGGCTTGATTTACAAAGGTTTCCAAGCAGTGTTCCTTTGCTCTTGAATCCAGACTACGTATCGGTCCTAAACTCAAGTACATAAAAGGCTGAGGTATTTTCTTAAGAAGACGTTCCTTTAGGGTATATCTATCTGAGTCTTCCTAACAACTGCTGTGTGCTTCAGACCAAGCTAATGGAAATAAATCATGCTAAGGGACCGATCCCCAAGAATGCCTGTTTTCCCTGAAGAAAAGAAGGGAGTTCAACTGAGGATATCAAACTATAATGACAGTCACTGTGTGTAAGTGCAAACAATTTCAATTTCATAAATTTTTTTCCAAGTGTTCTGTACAGCAATAATCTTCTCAATTTCTGTTTTTTTTTTTTTTGTTACTTTCTAGACGGAAAGGCGACCAAATAACTGATAAAAAACGAACGAACCAACGTTTGTACAATGTTTCCTAAGAAGAACAACTTCAGTCTGGCTAACCACAACACTAAGAAGACAAGGTGTCTACCAAATGTAAAAGGAATACTCCTTGGAAAGCAAATGCCTTTTCGTCAAAAAAAGCAAAAAAAAAGGAATTAAATTTTGTTTGTTTCCTAGTGATGATGCCTTGGAAAAGGATGAAACCTTCAACGATGTAGAAAATTACAAGTTTGTAACCAAGCATTCAATTTATATGATGAATTTACTCCTACTCTCTCCATTACAGCTTCTCTGTCTGTTGCACTTGTCCATCATAAATGAAACGTTGTTGTATGTATTTTTGCAAAGAAGTTGTTGACATGGAGTTTTAAAGTGATGATAATACATCCTGAGCTTGTGTACACTGGTTCTAACATGGTTTACTAGTGGAGTTATATTGCTGAAGATATTGGAATTTTACATCGAATCTGTAGTGTTAACTAATGGCTACAAGGACTGTACTAAGCGTGCTGTCCTCCTTAGGAGTTGGAGCTAATTTTCCGTGTATCCTTCATTTAGTCTTGGCCAAATTGATCTACTCTCTTGACAATCCGGAAGCGTTAATGGAATCCCTTACTCCATTATTAATTCTGAACGCGCAGGTTCCCAGTGGGCTTCCAAATGTAGAGAACTTGCGCGAAATTTGAATGATTGTACCATATCTTGTTAATTTATTCCACTTCACCATCTAGTAGAGAACCTTGCGAAGGCTGTAGAACTTCCTGAATGCCGATATGTAGCAAAGCAAAGCAGCTTGACTAACAGAAAATATTGTCCAGAACTATAGTCGTCCTTAATAATCGGAATAGCTTAAGGTCTGGTCAACACTTCCGCCTGAAAAGCTTTGCAATTATTATTAATAACTTATACGAGTCAAAACTAACGTTCTGAACTTTCTCGAGAAGTTGCCATTTCCTTAAGATTTCTAATTCTGTCAAGTTTCCTGAGTGACCAGCAATCCATCCGTGTTATTATGCAATTGCCCATAGACACTGACGGGCAATAACAAATACGGTAGAAATTCTGAGAGAAAGGTCGTAAAATTGTCTCAAGAGGGGATTGGCATACAAATAGTAACGGAACCAGACTTTTATGTTCGTCTTGTCAAGTTGAGCTTAGTTGTCACTCTAAACCAGTCATCAGTTGCTAAGCGTCATCCTAAGTCCAAGACTATGTTTTCTCTACAACACTTTTTACAAGCATTAAGTGCAATGGATGGTAATTAGCATTCTCCGCTTTCAAGACAGTTTCCTATTTGAAAATCTGTCCCACGCAACCTGAATTGGCAAAAGGTTAATGGCTTGTAGTCGCCGTAGTCTACTAGGTAGTGTGTTGGCTTATTAGACGATAAGCCCGGGTTCGTATCCCAGGTCAGACATCAAACGAAATTATGAAAAAAAAATATTTTTCTTCGGCGACTGCGTTTCATCAGATTTCTGGCAAAAACTCTGAGAGTAAATAAAAATAGCCATGAAGAGCTTTTGAAAAACAAAAAATCAGTCGTTCGGAGTCGACTTTAAACTGTAGGTCCTGCCATACATGTATAAAATTAGAGCACACAACATAAATGGTGTGAGAAGCTAGGTCGTAATTCTGACTCAAGGGTTGTAACGACCAATTATGTATGTATACTTGGAACGAACGGTCTGAACTTTCCCGAGATGTCTTATTGGGTCGCCATTCGAACTATATTCCTAAAGATTTCGAATTCTGTCAAGTTTTTTGAGGAATAGTATTCCATCCGTGGCATTATTGAGTTGCTCATAGACGCTGATAGGAATAACAAATACGATAGAGTTTCAGGTTGTAAAATTGTCTCAAGGCCAGACATAGGATTTGCATACCAAAAGCAACGGAACCAGATCTTTATGTTCGCCTTGCCAAGTTGAGCTTCGTTGTCCTACTAAACTAGTCAGCTGTAGGTCAAGAGAGCTCTGATTAGTGACTTCATCCTAAGTCCAAGACTTTAGTTTCTCCACAACACTTTATTACAAGTATTATAGGCAATGGAGACCACGTAGCATTTTTCCCTATCAAAACAGTTTTCTATTCGAAAATCTGTCCCACACAACCTGAATTGGCGAAAGGATAATGACTTGTAGTCGCCGTACTCTAGTCCTGTGAGAGTAAATCAAATTGCCATGAAGAGCTTCTCAAAAAATCTGTCGTTCGGAGTCGACTTTAAAGTGTATGCCCCGCCACTCAGGTATAAAATTAAGGCACACAGCATAAATAAGGGGTGCGAGAAGCTAGGTTGAAATTTTGACTGAAGGGTTGTAATGACCAATTATGTATGTATGTATGTATAATGGCTTGTACCTTCTGGTAGAAAGTGCCACCAATGTTTACACTCAAGCCGGGATTAGATGCCCACAAGAGTTTTCCCAGTTTTATCCCATGCCACATTTAGTTTTTTTTGTATTTTCCTGTACTTTTCGCCGCCTTGGTAGGACAGTATTTGTGTTATAAAGCTTAGTTACAGTAAGACTCCGCTTAACGCTATTGCAGTATTACGCCTTACTGTTGGGATTACCCTAAATCCCACACTGCATTGAAATCTATTGTATATGTATGCAAATGGAAGGGTCATTCACCAACAAAAAGCGTGGGGCTATATAGCGACTGTGTATACTATGTATCTTTTTCAATGGTGTTTATAATCTGTCCAGGATAAAGATTCCAATTCTATTTAGCTTAGTACTGAAACTTATTGGAACGTATCCACCGTGTTAAGCGGGGTCTTACTGTGCTTTAAGGGAACGCAAAAAGATTACATCAAATCCACTGTATTGCTGATATTGTGGTCAGGTAATCGAATAATGTTGTAAACGATTCAATTCTCTTCGTTGATCTCAAACACTCTCTCTATCTCCCTCTTTCTCTGGTACCCAGTCCTTGAGGATAAGGAAACTTCTACTTTCCTTAGCTTTTACTTAAAGGAAGAACACAGACTACACGTTTATTGGTCTTTGAGTGAGAATAAGTTTTTTTTTGTTCTTAACTTGTGGTTACGAAGTGCTTCTGCTTGTGGAGACTTTCAAACAGTTTCATTTCACCACAACCTAAAGGATTATTTTGTTTTCTTTTTTTTTAAATTAAAAAGAAAAGGAAAATGAGGAAAATAAGTCAACATGTTGATGACTATTTTCATTTTTTTTTTGTTTAACATCACTCCTCTTCATAAATTGTAAGTGAATCAGTTTTATTGCTTTCTTTTGCTTGGGCTGGGGTTTTCGTTTTTTATAGCCTCAAGGATATTTTTACTTAATTTTCCACACTTTATTCATTTAAATTTTGCTGGTGTTTTTTCTATTTTATCTTTGCTTTTGGATAGTTGCTCATTCTTGGGTCTGTCATTTCTAGTCTGGACTGTCTTCATCTTTTTTTATTGTAAATAATTTTGCAGGAATTTAAACAGAGTTGCCAGGTTGTTTTTCGTCAAATTCAATGTCATATATTGTTGTCAAAGCCAAGAGTTAAGAATTGAACGTATGTATGCTGTGTAAGTTAGGCCAATTTGTGCTCTATCAAGTCATTGTTCGGATAGAAGGGACGAATTAGCGGACAGCCAGTTGGAATTGGATAAGATGGAGAAGTTCACATGTAAGGTTTCACTGTCAAACATCTTTAGTTTGGTCTATAATTTAACCATGAATCGTCTTACAAACGAACAACGCTTGCAAATCATTGAATTTTATTATCAAAATGCGTGCTCTGTTTATCGCGCGCTTCTTACATTTTATGGTCAGTTTAATCGACCCACTGAAGCGGCTATTCGGGCTATTGTGATTAAATTTCGTATCAAATTTACATTGTTGGACATTAAACCACCAACACGCTTACGTACAGTGCGAACTATAGAAAATATCGCAGCTGTATTGGCTAGTCTTAATGATGACCATCAATTATCGATTTATCCCTGTTCGCAGCAATTGGGCCTCTGTTACTCAACAACGAGGAAAATTTTGCGGAAGGATTTAGGTGTGAAGCCTTTCAAAATACAGTTGGTGCAAGAATTAAAGCCGAGCGACCTACCTCAATGCAGAATTCTTGGGAAATGGGCTCTTGGAAAGTTGGCCGACGATCCACTTCTTTATCGAAAAATTGTGTTCAGCGACGAAGCTTATTTTTAGCTCAATGGATATGTAAATAAGCAGAAGCATTGCAAAAGCTACCAACGCAGCCAGAATAAGTCACAGACAAGCCTGCTTCAATTGACGCATTGGAAGATAACATTGAAGCATTTATTCGTGAAATACCGGACGAAATCTTGGAAAAAGTATGCCAAAATTGAACTAAGCGGATGAACCATTTAAGGCGCAGTCGCGGTCAACATTTGCATGAAATAATCTTAAAACAATAAATTATATGGACCGTACTATCGATTTAAATAAAAATTTCATGCATTTTTCTGAATTTTATGTGTTTTTTTTTGAAAAATTTTTACAAGACAATCAGCCCAAGCATACTTCCGGTATGGCAAAGCTTTGGTTGATCCCTAATTGCCCCAAACTTATAGGAACCCCTGCACAGAGCCCAAATCTCAACGTAATTTAACATCTTTGGGAAGAATTAGCTAGAAGATTATACCGACAACAATTTAAAACTTTGAATCAGCTTAAGGCGAATTCAGTGGAAGCGTGAAGCTCCATAGAACCTGTGGTACGCTACAATTTGGCAAAATCAATTCCAAACCGTTTACAGGCCGTTCTTGAGAAGAAAGGATATGCCACAAAGTGTTAATTGTTGACTTTTGTCATTTTTAGCAGAGGTTCTATTATTTGTCCGATTATGCGTTAAGCGCAAAAATTGGAGTTAATTTCCTTTTTCTTTATAAAATTACCGTTATCATGAAAAATTTTGTAATTTTTTTATTAATCTGAAAGTCTGGAATATAGAGTGTAAATAGAAGTAAAAAAAACCTATATTTAATACATTCTTTTTGAGTTTTAAGCCCATACATATCAGATAAATGCTTGTCCGATTATGCGATGGAGCCACTGTAAGTGATGGGACCTACTGTTTAATGTCGACTCCAAGTGACAGATTTTTGCGAAACTTTTCATGGCAGATTTACACAGCTTTTGCAAGAAATCTGTTGAGAGGAAGTCGCCGAAGAAATATTTTCATATTTTCGTTTCGATATCTGAACTGGGATTTGAATTCGGGCCTTCAGTCCATTAAGTCAACTCACTACCTACTAGACCATGGTAACTTCAAATACTATGGTTAATACTGCCAAATAAAATATCTTATAAATTGAGTGGCCGTGCCAGTTTCCCCTTAGTTGTGTCATCGTCAGAATCAGCAAACACTATAATTATGGAAAAAGTTTCGCAAGGAGACATATCCCTTTCAAAAGGAGTATAAAGAAGGTGTTCGGTGTCTAAGACGAAATACTAAAAAGCCATTGGGAAATTCGCGGTTGTGTTCCAAAATTCCGTATAGTACATATAAAAAACGGGACTTGGCTCCTATAAGTTTGACTCTGGATTTGTATAGAGCTCTCTGAGGCAGTTGAATAGGCTAAGAAGGGAAAATGGGATTACATTCTGCTGGAATGCCAAGTCTTGCGAGAAAAGAAACTTCCCTAGATAAGGCTAGAAGCTTTCTGTGATGTAAGAAGAGAAGTGTAGGAGAAATGCATGGCAAAAGGGAACATGAAATTAAGCGAATACAAATTATCAACCGAAGAAATGCATCAGGTTATCTAGAAGTAAACTGAAAATAAATGACAGTATTCAATTAAGTGGAGATATGTGACACAGTGATAACCCTAAATATGTGCATAGGGTTCATTCTCCTTGCCTCCTTCTTAAGTCCTATTTTTCTTCCGTAAACTCTTAAGCTGTTAGTCTCCTATGAAATTGAGGGAGTTGAGAGAGAGAGAGAGAGATGAAAAAATCTAAAAAATTTTTCCTCATATTCTTGTTAAGTAGAGTTGTAGTTGCTATTGTAATAATAATAATAAAAATAATGTATACAAACATTTATTTGTTAATATAATCAGTACAAGTTTATGATGTTTTTGTTTTTATGTTTCAACATGATTGTCGTGCATTTGTGCCACCAGCCAACCGTTTAATTTCATCAGATTTTATGTGGCAAAATAAATAACAGAATCTTAAAAGAATGCAAACTATTTTGAATTGAAAAATAATTATGGAATCCAATGTTAAGACGACAGAATCGAATAGAAAAGCAGAATAGACAGAGTAAGGCCACATGCAGATCAACGCTATTTTATTTTCCATTACACTAGAATCTTCGTGAGCAACTGATATAGGCTTTTATATTCTTCAAGTCCAGATGGCTAATACCAAAAGGCCTAAATAGCTTTGACCTGATTTCCTTTACTATCTTGTTCTTATCCAAAGTCATTTACGTAGTGTTAACGTTATCTTGTACTTTCTGAGCACCCTTTATTTAGTTTTGGTCCGATTTGTTGTGCTATTCTGCGCGGTGTAATTGCGTATCCTGTATTGCATTGCATCAATTCTTAGTTTTACTGTTCTCAAAGAAATTTCCATTGTAAAGCTGTCGCCCAAATCTTCAATTGTTATGCTCTATCTTATCAATTTATCTTCTACTCCCAAGAAATCCTTTTGCTTGCAAAAATTTTTTAAAAAACAAAATATTTCTATCAACACATTCATTTACATCCCTGTCACATATAGAAGCCAGTTCTGCTCTGCTCTGCTACATGGTTCTGGTAGAATGAATCTGTGGTTCAGAGGCTGGCTGGCTTACTACCTATTTTTCTCACTTTGTTTCTTGTCTATGCAATTTATATTTATGAAATTATTCTTATCATCATATTATTGTTGTTGTAGTTTTACTACTATATAAATAATATATTAGTCTATACACAGAGCACATACATACCATCACATACGTGTGTACATATGATGATGTTAGTTTATATTGTCATTCATATTTCTCCACCATAAATACATAGTCACTGGCTTCTCGGATTTGATTAAGCCGTGTTGTTCTGGTACAAGATTTATTCTCCCTTAGGGTGAAATGTATGTCACTTAGTAAGTTTTGATTTCGTTTATCAATTTGACACGTAAAAATGACAAATAAACAACAACAACAACAACATGAAGAAATACAAATAAATCATATCATGCAAGTCCTTCATGAGGCTTAATAAAAAAGGAAACAAAAAAAAAAATTATTTTCTCTTATTAAATCATAGAAAAACTTTAGGCACACTTTGTATAATTTGTTGGCTTGTAAAGTGATTTCTTGGAAGAAATATTTACAAACGTTTGTAATATAAGATAATTTGAGAATTTTTTTTTATTAAAAAATATTCAAAAATTAATTCAGTGGCTTGGTAGATCGGATTTGAGCTCCTAAGGATGACAATATTACTAAACCTGTAATTAATTTGAAGTTTTAAGTTTTATTGTCACAATTGAACTCTCTCTATTAATATTTTATTTCTATTTTTATATCTAAAACTTAACGAATAAACTACTTAGACTAACAGTGACTATACTACATAAGTAATGGCACTATACCTCCCTTTTTATATATAAAAAAATTTATAATTATATATTTTTAAAACTAGCTTATTACTAAATTTAAATCTATACTTAAAAGTAAATACAATTATTAGATTAATTTATATTTTTTTAAAACTAAATTTAAATCCATACATTTATAGTTTCCATATAGTTAGAGTTTATAGTTTTAGAAAAAAAAAGAAATAAAATTATAAATTATTTTTTTAATTTAATTAATATACATTTTTTACATTTTTCTCAATCTGTTCTTAGGAACAGTTTTTTCCCCATTTATTTTATTGGTACAAATTGTAATATTAACATCATTTATATTTTTTACCATATAGGACCATCATAAATATTATTAAATTTATAAAAAGATTCTCTTTTCAACAAAACATTTTCACCAATTTTTAATTATAATAGGTTTGGCATGTTTGTCATAAAAACTTTTTTTTTTTTTATTTTTCTATTAAAATTCTAGATAATATGGTTGTCTTTTACAATCTGTGTTTAATCTATGTTTTATAATTGTCATTTGTTTCTATATTTTGGTAAATTTCTATTAATTTCTGTTTTATATCTACTTCTGTTATTATTTCAAATGGTTCAATATCTTTACACCATGGTTTTTTAAATTCCTGTATTGGGAAAATTGTAAAAATTAAATCATTTTTTGGCCATACTGCTCTGTAAATATTTCCATTGTCAGCTTCAGTTTGTAACCTCGAAAGCATATAGGCTAAAATTTTGAATTCAACAGATAGCAATTTTTTAAATTTTTAAAAAAAAATTTGTATACGTAGTTTTTCATAATTATTCTGATCAATTATTTCGGTTCCAATTTTTGGAATATTCTTACTTAATTCCTGAGAAAAATTTATCATAAATTTAGAGCCAATGTTCTTTTTCCCTTTACTAAATTCAACAGTGAAGTTATATTCTGACAGCTGAATTCCAGATTTCAACAACTCTCACTAAAGTAAAATTATTGTACTATCAAAAAATAATAATAATAATCAAAAAGAAATACAAACTTGAAAAGCATGGTTTTTTTTTGGCAGGATCGCCATGTAATTAATTTGAACTTTGATATTTTATTGTCACAATTGAACTCTCTTTATTAATATTTTATTTCTATTTTTATACCTAAAACTTAACGAATAAACTATTTAGACTAACAGTGACTATACTACATAAGTGATAGCACTATAAACTGCTATCACTCGTAGCCAGGCTTCTAATATAAGAAACTCTACGGTAGTCTACTGAAGACATGAGGCTCTCAACTAGATGGCAGAGCGGCAAAATTTGCGCATCGTAAGGGTACCATGGCATACCGGTATTCCGGGAGCGGTATTCTGTAGAGTGCATATGAATTTATGATATTATATGGACATCGAATACGGGAAACTCCATTGAGAATCTGCGAGTTCAGAATTAATAATGCCTTGACTGATTGCATTAATGCTGCATCAGTGACTTCGTTAAGGGCAAGATAACACAATAAATCTTCGCTAGAAGACTAGATGGGAGGTTCATAGTAAGTCTGTTTAAACTTCAAAGCAGTTCAATCCGCATAGTTGGCTAATTTATTTACTGGATATTGAAGTCGCCGTGGTCTAGTAGGTAAAGTACGGGTTCGTGTCCCAGGTCAGTCATCTAAACGAAATATGAAAAAAAAATATTCCTTCGGCAATTTCCTCTCAGCAGATTTCTGCCGAAAACTCTGAGAGTAAATAAAACTGCCATGAAAAGTTTATCAAACAAATTAAGGCACACAACATGAGTGGTGTGAGAAGCTAGGATGTAACCCTGACTAAAGGGTTGTAATGGCCAATTATGCGTGTATGTTACGTAAATATTGGATACTAGCTACTCATGCGAGAAACATTGATCGGTTTAGGCCTACCAGTTTAAAATTGTAGTTTGTAGACGAAAGAAATAGTGATGGCAGCCTGGCTATCAGATGTGATAGTTGATACTAGTAGTTCAAAGATCTCTTATTCAGAATCAGTTACGCAGCGAGATTTGTGGTCATTAACTCGACTAGAAAGGAACACAGCAGCAGTCAGGGAGGCGGAGAAAAATTCTAAGGCTAAGACATTCGGAGAAAATTTCACAGCCTAGATTTACACAACAGAAGACACAGAGCTGAACACAAATTTTCTTTCTTTGGAGTTCTGGAGCGAAATATCATATCAAAATCATTTTAAGGACGTGTTATGGATAGTATGTATATCCAAAAATAGGATAGAGATGTGCTCTGAGAACAGTATTTTGCTTGCATGACAATGTATTAAATCACATTACAACAAGCTGTCTGATAAGTAGTATGAACAGCACTTGGAATCTGTATTGCAATAGATATTTTTACTTTATCAAGCAGCTTTCAATTTTAGCAGACGGTTAGTCCTTCAGCTGACAACTCCATGAAAAGATTAGGTTCGACAATCTTCGAATAAAACCCAACGAACCTTCTATTAAATACACTACTGCAGCAATTGGTGGCACCAGCTGCTTTCAACTAGATTGTCTGTTTAAATAAAGATTAAGATACTGTCCCTATAAACATTTAAAGTTTGCTTTTAAACGTAAACATAGAAATTATTTTTCTCCCCAATTTATTGTGGTAATTATTGCCTTTGGTTTATATTTCTGCTGTTGCAACAGTAAAAAATTGTCTTTTCAATTAACCTTTGCCCCCCCTGCCAAGCCATAAAGAAATGAACCTGCAAATAAGGAACCAAAAGGAGGAAGAAAAAAAAATTCCCATTCACACTGACCAGCCCCTCAATAATAAACAAGAAAATGTAATCGAATACGCGTTCTATAGGACTGAGAGACTCCAATAATAAAAACAACAAACAAGGACTAACAGAGAAATAGTAGAATTCGTAACAATACGACGACAATTTTGTGTTTTTGTTTTTTGCTATTGTTGTTGTTTTGTTTTAACAGTCCTTCCCCGTCACGTGCTAATGAATTAAATTAAATAATTTTCATACTCCCTAGACATTTATCCCGGTAAATGATTTCTTTTTTTTTTCTGTCTCTCTCTCTCTATTTTTGCATTACATACAAGGAAAATAAAAAAAAAGTAATGCTAGGCGACCATTTAAATGTATGACCACACTGTACGGAACACGGTAATGCACAGGACATTCATTGCCAACTAGAAATAAACGCCCAATCGATTTCTGACAAATACATGTAATACAGAAGAGAAGAGGATAGAAAAAAAAAAAACAAAAATATGGTGAAGCGACAGGATGGCAGTTAAGGCATGCTTGGCATGATGATTGGGTGGTACTTGAATACAGCAAGCAAGCAAGCAAGCGTCATTTCCGGTTGCTGTCTTTAGTCAACTAATTGGCTTGGTGCCTGTGTTTATTTACAAGCGACGCTTTTTTCTGCTTCTTCTTCTTCTTTGGTATTCTTTACATACACACATATGAACGTACATATGCGTTTCTACGTATGTATGGCTTTATATACAGGGTGTGGCCATAAATTTAAGCTTTATGCAAGAATCCAAAGAAAGCGACCAGATGCGGATATTAACGTGAGATAATTTAGTCACTTAGTGACATACAGAAACATGGGGAAGATGAGTGACTTCTAGAGCAAAAGTTTCGTGCATCTTTTTGCGACCACAGTACCACGTTTTATGCTTGATCTCTAAGCTGACATCATGGTAACAGTGGATTTGTTGGCCCTAAAGTGCCTCATATTTCAAACGTGTAAATCATTTAATGATTGTCTAATTACAGTCTTATTCCCCAGGACTTTAAATTTTGCATACGTTATGCATACGGCTTGAAGTCGGTGTAGTCTAGTAGGTAATGTGTTGGCTTATTAGAAGTAAAGCCAGGATTTGAGCCCCAGGCGAGACATCAAAATAAAATACAAAAAGTATTTATTTGGCGATTTCCCTCAGCGGATTTCTGACAAAAATTCTGAGAGTAAAAAAAATTGCCATGAAAAGTTTCTCATAAAAATCTGTCGCTCACAGTCGACTTTGAACTGCAGGTCCCTCTACTCACGTATAAAATTTGTACACATATAACATAAGTGTTGTGGGAAGTTACGAGAAACTAGGTCAATAGTCCTTACTGAAGGGTTGTAATGACTAATTATAGCATATGTATGCATCAGGAGATTAGCAAGAAGTATTCAAATCGATGAGTAAATTAGAGTCAGATACTTATAATTTCAGATACTTATACCCATTCATACTACTCATATTCAAAGTTTGAAATACTCATCGTATTCATACTTAACAATACGCACGATATTGTTGGTGTCGACACTCCTTGATTCAGAATACAAGCGAAGCACAAAATAAGTATGATTCGAGTATGAACACCATAATACTCGCTAGAATGTTGTGTGTTTGCTTTGCTTGCTGTATTTGCTTTTTCTTTTTTCTTCTTTTGTAATTGCAACCACAATTAAGAATGTTAATTTTGATGAATGATTCGAGTCGCTCGAATCACTTATAAGTATTATAAGAATTTTTCTAAATTTATGAATCTGAATAAGTAGGCGTTTGAACCAAACATATTTCAAATGTTGTGAGTTTGATGTCAACGTTGTACTAATACTCATTGCAACCTATACTTATAAATCAACCTTGTACTGAGTACGAATGAATCTGAGTAGTTGAATTTCAATACTGTTGAATCACTCATACTCAAAACTGAATGAGTACTTATGAGTAGCGAAAAGGTGACTCACTGCTGAACTCTGGTATGCATTTGGCTTGAAATCTACAATATAAAGGGGGTTTTCAATGAAAACTAAAACACTGTCCTTCGATTATAATGCATTTCAATTGGAGTTTTGTAAAAATGTTTACATTTTCAAAAATACATGCAGAATTGCGTGGCCTTACCCTGTGCATAGAGAAACAATGTTTTGTTTTGATATCAACAACGATATAACGGAGTATTGAACTGTTCAGTTATTTTCATACTTTTTTTTTTGCAATTCTTTGTTGTTTTATTTGTTTTGTATTGTTTTCTCTTTTTCTCAATTGTCGTTATTGTTGCTCTCAATGTATGTTTTGTTGTTTTTGTTGTTTTAAACTCTATTTGCTTGAAATGATGAACGATGCCAAAATGTTAACGTTTGCAAGTGGTGTTTGTGTGTATTTCCTGTTGCTGCGGCCAACCAAAAAGCAAAAAAACAAAACAAAAAGCAGATACAAGAACACAGCAACAGCTCAGCAAAAATATCAAGAACACTGCAACAACAATAACAACAACAACAACAGCCACAAACAAACATATACGGTTTGAATTTACTGACGAGGACACAATATAAGCAAAAAACAAAAAAGAAAAGGAAAATAAAAAAAGGGATACAAAACTCATAAAAAATTCCCTGAAAATGAAAGAAAAAATGGAATGGAAAAAAAGGACTCTTTCTATAACACACATACACGTGCAGTTTATTACAGTGACTTCCACAACGAGAGTAAGAAAGATACGCCACTGAATGACAGTCATTTCCTTTAATGTTTTGGTTTTTTTGGTGTGCCGGCTGGCCATCAGTACAGGCACTACTACCAATACCACAATTATCCTCATCCTCAACATCACCACCACCACCACCACCACTATTTAGGAAGGCAACAAGATTCCGTAGCGTAAATACTGTTTCTATCACTCTTTTTTTTATGGTTCAAGCCATGCTTTCCTGTTTTTCTCTCGATAAGTGTTTTTATGACCAAAACAACACCATCAACTGCAGTTCCAGCAAAAACATTGACATCTTCAAAGCCGTTTATAAAAAGGAAAAATAGAAAATCCTTTGAAAAAAAAATGAAACGAAATTCCCTATCTTGTTATAGTGTGAAGCCAAAAAGGAAAATCCTTTTCTTTTTTTTTTTGCCAAATCTAATGCTGTTTGAGATGCAAAATAGAATATTGCACTGAAAGGTAGTATTCTAGAGAAAATGGAAAAGAAAATTCCTTTAAAATTGTTTTTTGAACTTGAAAGAAAGGATGAAAGCGTTTGGGGGGGGTGGGTACTTGCATGGAAAGGTTCTCAAGACGAGCTCAGAAGGTTGTTCAACGATACAACGATCAAACTTCTGCCTACTTAAGCTCACAAAAAGTCTCTAGGCAAATAAAGCTTGCTCAACAATTTGATGGCCAGTAATAATGGTACAATCTAGTACCTACCCGAGCAAGCATTTCTTTGCCATTTATTATTAAAGCAGTCTCTTGGATGCCATCAAACACAAAACAAGCTTTACTCTCTCTGCTAAGCTTTACTCTCTGAAAACATAATTCTGGACTCAGCTGAGGTAGCTCTCTAACTGTTTATCCTGGCAATTGTCTCAATCTGAGCGTGGAAGACTCGTGGCAATTTGCCCATAGTTACAGAAATCCTTCTATTAGGTTCTAAAGCTTTCGTCTGTGCAAATACTTCAGACCTATGTATCCATCCGAGACACACCTGAAACGCATTCCAGATTAAGGAACATGTTTCGAAAGGAATTAATCTATAATCGAACACCCTGACATACGAACAAGGTATTGGTTGTAGCGGTGAGGAATTTTGTCCGCTGAGTCTCATTGATTTCAAAGAGTTTTTTTAGCCTTTTTCCTTTTCGAATGTCATCAGCCAAAAGCAAAGAGAGTTAAGGTTCTTTCTCTCGTCAAAGCACCATGGATATTAGAAAACCTGTGTTCTGTTTGCGGGAAGTCGCCGTGGTCTAGTAGGTAGTGTATTGGCTTATTAGACGTAAGGCCCGAAGTCAAATCCCAGGTCAGACATCAAAACGAAAATATGAAAATATTTCATCGGCGATTTCCTCTCAACAGGATTCTGGCAAAAACTCTGAGAATAAATAAAATTGCTATGAATTCTCAAAAATCTGTCTTTCGGAGTCGACTTTAAACTCTAGGTCCCGTCACTCACGTATGAAATTAACGCATACAACAAGAGTGGTGTTGGTGAAGCTATGCCGTAATCCTGGCTGAAGGGTTGTGTAATGGTCATTATGTATGTATATAAAATCGGAATGTGATATATTTTCGAGACAGTTCGATCATGAAAGATAAACTAAGGCGCGTAAGTCTCCAATCCAAGTCCAAGATTCTTCTTTATCTCGACATTAGCCATAATAATGCATAGTCTACCCTGCATTGCGTAGTAATTATGTCTCCCAAATGTGAACATAAAGAGCCAAAGGATTCTGCGTGCTCAGCAAAGTAATGATGATGTTACTCCGGAGGTTATTTGAGCTCTAAAAACTCATCATGGCTACATAATAGCATACTTGTCAGCGGTTTTATTCTCTAGTGTCTGCGCGATTGACTGCGCGATCCATAACAATTTGAAATGATATCGCTCAATCTGTAACAATCTGCGAACGAATGCTTCAATCTGACTACATTCGAATTGAAAGCATTGATTGCTGCAATTCTGTCTGATCTCCAGGCCAAAGGTTATTTTCAACGCCAGATGATAGCACTTCGCAACCTCCCAAAAACACTGTAACTGAAAACAAAACACAACAAACAAAATTCCGTATTTTTCACCTCCTTTCATCTCTTCATGTAAGCAACATAAGTTCTATGAAGTCTTTGTTGCTTATGGTAGTCGATAAAAATTTATTGAAAGTGTTTTGGCAAACAATACAATACTTATTATCATGTTTGTTGTTGTTGTTGTTACTTACGTTTGCTCCTATTTGTAGTATTCAGTGGGGCGGGGGAAAAACGTGCAAATAGATTTTCTATTTGCCAATATTGAGTTTGGAGTCGCCTCAAAGCATAAAGGAACACATTCGAACACTTTGTGTTTGCCATCAAACAAAAATGGACAATAAAATAGCATTTGAAACGTCTATCATGTAAACAAAACAGATTTAATATATGATTTGATGTTTAAGTAAGAGATAGATGGAGTGGAAAAGAAATTTTCGATTTGTTTATGGGAACATTAATGAAAAATATTTTTAAATTGATAAAATAAAATGCTGTACTGCGTACTAGTAGGTATAAGTGGCTGTCAACCCGATAGAGTAATGAGCGGACACAATTAGGCCGCATTCAGGGCTTATTGTGATACCAAAGCTTCTACCCTATTCCAGGAATCACTCGAAGCTTCTGATGAAGCGACTCGGATTGCCAATATCCATGCATAACAGTTCATCTAGGTCTTCCATGTCGTAGGCACCCAGGTGTCTCTTCCTCCTCTGACCAAGTACCGTGCATGTGCACAGTAGATGAAGAATAGTTTCAACCTCTTCCTCATTTAAACAGCTTCTGTCGAAATCATTCGCGAGGTGTCTAAGACCAATACGCCTCGCATGCGTTCCTATAAGCTAATAGCCCGTAAGAAACCCGATAACAGCGCTGAGCCTGCTTCTTTGGAGATTATGAAAAGTCGCCATACAGCTCCTATCCAGCCTTGGCCAGATTTTTTGCATCGTTTTGCCCTTATCCGAAGCTGTCCACTTACTGTCGACAAGGTCCACGATTGCATTCTCAATTTTAAGCCCACAGGTACTTAAAGGGATCCCCAATTTAGAGTATTCATCAAAGAGTTTGATGGTCGTGCCCCTTCTGGCTAAATCATCCTCTTTGTAGTTGTCGTTTGATACGAACATGATATCGGTTCGCCATCTCACTGAGATATCTGCGGCAGTCGTACATCGTTTTGGAGTTTATCACACTTGAATCCAGTGCCTTGATGGCCCCTTGTCCCGAATAATTTTCACCCCGGCTTGAATTCTTTACACTTCCGCCTGATCTGGTAACCTCATAGACCTTGATATTCCGATTGATTTCGAATAGATGCCAATTCCAATGGCTCTTTCTAATTTGGAGCCATCGGTGTAGATTTGTACGGCATTCCCGCGAGGTTCGACGCACCCTTTCTCCAGTCCTATCTTTTCGGAATGGATGTCTTAAAATTCATTGAGAAATCATATCCCGGTGTCATATAGCCCATGCTTCCAACAATATCAGTTCCTTTAAGTATCCTTGTATAACCAATGCTCGATGCATGGCAGTGTAGATTTGTGCGGCAATAGCCGCGAACTGCGCCGCTCCCTTATTCCACTTCTATCTTTACGGAATGAATGTCCTAAAATTCATTGAGGAGTCATATAGCCTATGCTTCCAACAATATCAGTTCCTTCAAGTATCCTTGTATGACCAATGCTCGACGCATGTCATTGTCCAGTCGCCCAGAGGCCCCTACTAACCCTAGCCGCCCGCCCCCCTGCAGTATAGGTCAAGCGGTAGAAGGTATAAGATCATCTCCAGAGCGATCGTAGGAATAGGGCGCAGGGCCCTACTAATAATTATGCAAGCAGAATCGTTGTAACCTGCGTATCAGGTTTAAGTTTGTTGTCCTATTCAGGAATTCTCACCACACCAAACAACCATAGGTCTGACCACTGCTGTGTAGATCCAGTGAGTTCTCCTAGGTTTCAGGCCCCATTTCCCCAACACGTGATTACTGTGTACTATGTATACTTAATAGTTAAATTCTAAAACCATTTTCTGAATTGCCTTTTAAAAAGTTCACAAATCTCTTCCGTCTTCTTCACATATTGAAATTCTTGAATTTCAATTTGAAATTAAATTTTCTTTCGCCGATATGGCAAATGGTTGGTGAGGGAATGACAAAAAGTTTTCCAATAAATCATCATTCAATAGCAAGCAAACCAACCAACCAACCAACCACCAATGATTCTATAACAATTATTTTGTCCTAAATTGAGGAAAAAAGCAAATAAATCCAAAATGTTATGGAATTTAAATGCTTGTGTAATAAACAAGAGCCCCAACGAACGAGATTCCATTGAAAAACAAATAAAAAAAAAGGAAAAAAGATTGGAAAATTTACAAAGTAAACAGACCAACGAGTGAAAATTGATTTTTCGTTATAAATCTGTGTGCGAATGGTAAGCAGCAGCAGCAGCAGCGGACAAACAAATAAAAAAAAGAGCCGGAATTCATGAAAACCGAATTGAAAGTACACTACAATGGAAGGAGAACAATTTTTAAAACAGATTTTCCCACAATCATGATTTGAAATGGAAATTCTTTTTAAAAATATAAAGAGTAAAGCTTTTAAATTTTATATTTTTGTTTACAGCTGCTCTTAAGGGCTTTTTGTTTTAACGAAATAAAACTTAATTTGCAGCCATAGCTCACCTTATGGAATCGCTTATTAAGGCCAGAAATTTATTGCAACAATTAAAAGTCAACACAAATAAAACAAACGTCAATAAAGGAAGAAAATCGAATTGAAAAAATTAAAAGAAAAAATCTGTGACTATTTGTTTAGAGTACGTTTAAACAAATTTTAACGAAAATTGAAATGGAAAACAATATAAAAACCGACAAAAAAAAACCAGGCAAAGAAATCGATTTAACAAACTGTTACATTACAAGGCAGCGTAACTAGAATTTGTATTACAAAGTAAACAAAAAAACAACAAAAAAGAAATCCCTAAGAAAACAATTTGAAATGAAATGACACAGTCTTGTTGCTTTTCATAGGTTCTTCGTGCTTTAAACAGTTTTATTGAGTTTCATTAAATGTTGATCTTGTTGATGTTTATCCAAGGCTTCAAGCAAAGCATCTAAAAAGTCAGCCAAAATGATTTTTTGTGTACAATCGAAATCCATATTAAAACAGTATGAGGCATGCGCTAAAAAGGGTAGTTTTCTTAAAGAACGGCCACTAAGACCTTTACTTCTTACAGCCAATTCTTGTATGAGACCCTCATGGCGATCTTTGTCTAACGGCTCTCGATCGTCCACTAGGCCCACACGCATTAATTCCATTAACATAGTTTCGTAGATTCTCTGTATAGCCTTCTCATTGGGCAGGCCAATGTATTGTTTTATATCGGCTCTATCCAAAAAAGCCAAATCAATTGACTCTGCCAAATTGGAAGTGGCCAAAATCAATACGTTGTTATGCTCCTTAATGCTATCCAATTGCGTAAGTAAAGCATTCACCACACGCATGGCATCTTTAGGCTCCTGGCCCGACATACAGCTGCGCGCATAAGCCAAAGATTCAACTTCATCGATAAGCACACACACCAGATTGTGTTTATCGACAATGATTTCCTTGATTTTCGCAAATAATTTCATTACCAATTTGCCACTTTCCGAAAACCATTTTGAGAATAAAGAATGCGAATTGATTTCAATCAGATGGGTATGGTTAAAAACTGGCCGACAACGTATTGCTAACTTTTGAGCCAATGCCTTTACACAGGCTTGTCTTGCCAGTGCCTGGTGGACCATGTAACAGCAGCAAACGATTGCAGGATATAATATTTTGATTTACATTATGCTGGGAAAATAGTAAGGCCGACAAAGCGAATTTCAAAAGTTTCTCCTTCAGACCCTTATCGTATATCAAGTTCTCCCAGAGGCCTTCGAACGCTTGCGAGGGCAATATCCAATGACTGGAAGATGGAACCGTATCCGAATCATCATCTCCAGATGCTCCTGTTTCCGCATCAAACATTTCCAATTCCATGGCTCGTCGTTGAGGCCAATAAAAGTGAAATATAAAATACTCAGCATCCTCGGGAGTGGTTAACTGCGGGGATAGTATTAAAAAAAATTGTTTTTTTTTTGTGTAAAATTGTCGAAGTTTTGGTTTTGTTATTAAAGGATGTTTTATTTCAATAGTCTAGGATCTTACAAGATGAATTTAACGGATATGGCATGAATTAAGGTTATTTTAAGTTTTTAAATTATTTGTTTGGCTTTAAGACAAAAACCTTGAGAGTATCAAAAAGCCTCTAGTAAATGAATCGAAGAAAATATAAGACCAGGAGTTATATATACAATATATTCCATTCCTACTCTCTCCTTCTTAAGCTATTTCCAAGCCTACTTCGTTTACGACTCCTTCAGGAAGTTCATTTTAAATGTCACGTTGCCTAGACATATTAATATGTGGCTTTTTAAACCTATGGCCATTTTTCCTTACGGTCAGTTATAACTTAAATTATTGCTTCGTTATATTCCATTTGGTATAATACTTTGACGAAAAGTCCTCACAATTTACGCGGAAACCTATTTATAAAGATCTTCGGCGACTTCCAATGCTACATTTCCTGCCTTGTATGTTTCTTTAAGAGTGCAGTGAGTACTACGCTAAAGTGTTTGCAATGGGAACCTATTACACCTGGGAAGCTTTACACTGACAGGATAATATTTTAGCACGAGATGGGTTTCAGTCTATAGAAGCCTCCACATTGGATTCTTTATAAAGATCAAGATGCCAGACAAGCTGGCAAGAGAAGCACGAATCTGATGGAGTGGTCGGTAAGATGGAGATTGATCATTACATGGTAGAATAGTGGATAATGGAAACCTTCAAGGACACAAAAATTTAGAGTCGGAATCTTTTATGATCTCAATAGATCTTTCAACGGAGAATTTTGCCATAAATGCGGAAAATACTATGTGGGTTTCTGTATACCATATGTAATATAGGGGAGCAAGAATCTGTTGAGCACATTTTGTGCCTTTGCCCATTCTGTGCTGTGGCGTAGATTTAGGTTTGATGGTAAATTAGCTTCCCTAGACTAGAATATCTGATATTTTGTTTCTTTTCTGTTTGCCATATGCTTTAGTTTTTGATTAGTAAACCTCCTTGGATATTTTCTGGTCTTTGAATGGAGCTGTCCAAGCTATCTTCCGAAACAAATTACTTAAGAAAACTCTTTGGAATGTGTTGAAATAGAAAACTAAATAATATTGTTATATCACTGCATTCAATATACTAATTGAAGCACCAGTCCAATTTGATACCCATTCACCTTAACAATTAGATTTGTTTAAGCACTATATCACGCCATCTGGTCATATTACTGAACCCACTATTCAATAGGGGGTCGGCCCTTGATAGCTATTTTTGTTACATTGCATAGAATAATAATTACCACTAGAGTATTTCATTTTGGAAAGGGATACTGGATTTGATCTTGACCTTGAGACTTTAATTAATTTTAATAGAAAACTTAACTTACCTCGTCCTCCAATTTGGCTTCACACTCCAGCATAACACTGTCTACCATGCTTAACAATTCATTTTCCAATTCCTCTTTATAGAGTTTAATGCTTTCGTTGAAGGGCAATTGCTTTTTACTTAGCACATCCTTTAAAGGATCCTCTAGTTGAGCCTGTACATGTCCCAGATGCC
This sequence comes from Sarcophaga peregrina, assembly GCA_014635995.1. Taxonomy (NCBI): domain Eukaryota; kingdom Metazoa; phylum Arthropoda; class Insecta; order Diptera; family Sarcophagidae; genus Sarcophaga; species Sarcophaga peregrina. Next base: position 94,587,503 of record CM025789.1, read on the forward strand.
TGCATTCGATAGGATTTTTTTTCTTCTCCATAATAAGCATTTAATTTTAATAATTTCCAATCCACTTACCCCGTTAATTGTTTTAAGCACACTTCCACATGTACAGCACGTTTCGAAGCAATTAATTTCATTCTTTTCACTTAATTTAAGGCAATTGAAAGTAAAATATTTTGCAAATGCTTGCAATTTGATTGAATTCGTATTGTTTGTGTATTTCGGCGGCCATTTTTAAGCGACCTCTATATTTGAGATAGCATGAGACAAGAGATCATTACTGGAAGATGGCATTGCCATATTGAAATATTTTAAATAAACACTTAACAGTGTTGCCGTGCCTTGAAATTAAGAATACGTTATAATTTTTAAATATTTCCTAGGAATTTAACAAATTTTTACAAACTAGATGGCCCAACACACTACCCACTAGACCACGGCGACTTCGTACAAACAAACAAAAAAAACTTTAAACGTACGCACTCGAGAAAAAGCCACGTATAACTGCCCATGGGAAAAGACTGGTTCTGGTAAATGCAATCTTATCTTTTGAAGGGTTTGACCTTCTGCTTTGTTTATTGTCATAGCAAAAGCAACTTCCACTTGGAATTGCTTTCGTGTCATTCGGAAAGGCACAGTTGGTTCAGAAGGTGTAAGTTTGCTTCGGGGTATCAGTGCAGTTTTATCGGTATGAATAATTTTTGCTGATTTGCTGTGCTCTCCCAAGTTTGTTACGATTAGCCTGGTACCATTTATTAACCCCTGTTTAGCATTAAGATTTCTGATTAACATTATAATTGCATTTGTCTTTTCAAATGCACGTTATTTATATTCTTACGTTGCATGTTATTTTTATTCTTATTTTTCTTAAAACCTTTTTAACTGTTAAATATCAGCTGACACTATATATCTATGTATATATTAAAAGACACCGTATTACTACACTTCATAAAACAAACAATGCCAATGCCAATGACATTACCAAAATGGCTTTTACAACTTTATATATTACTAGCAGATTGTACCCGTCATTGCGAGGATTATGTTTTCGCCCCTTTCGCCTTTCTGAACCCATTTTGGTTGACCTTAGAAACGCAATACCACCAATAGTTATTTGGGAAACTTAACCAAGCTAAATCGTAAAAAATTACCTATTACCATTTTTTCCCCATGTGTCTCATTTTTTTTCCCATTTTTGTCAAAATTTTAAAAAGATTTATAGCCTATAACCTGCACCGACAAAAGTCCGATCTATATTCCAAATTTCAAGAAAATCGGTCCAGGCGTTCAGGCGTGATTGGCTAACAAATAAACCAACAAACATTTGGGAAACCTAACCAAGCTAAATTGTAAAAAATTATCTATTACCATTTTTTCCCCATGTGTCCCATTTTTTTCTCCTATTTTTGTCAAAATTTTAAAAAGATTTATAGTCTATAACCTGCACCGACAAAAGTCCGATCTGTATTCCAAATTTCAAGAAAATCGGCCCAGGCGTTCAGGGGTGATTGGCTAACAAACAAAAAAACAAACTTACAGAAAGATTTATAATATATATTAGGATTATGTGGAATAGCATTACAATTAAGTGACCATGTTTATAGCACTTGATCTAAGAATTACTGCCAAGTATTTCCAAAACAGCTTTTTACTTAATATGAGCAGTAATAAACGGCATTATAGTAAAAAGCGGTATTGCCAGAATGGATTTTAATACATACTATATTTTGTAGAACTGCATTACTATTAAGCGACCTTCTATTAGCACACTTGCACAAAAACATGTAATCATAATGACAACAGTATTATCATGCAGTTCAATATAAAATATAATTTTTATCAATGAAAATATTAATTTTTAATTATTTTTTGCCATTAGTGTTAGATATAAGCTTTAAAATGAGATATCGCTTATTAAATTTGATTCGGTGGTATGGGAGATATTTGCAACCGACAAAAAAAAGTGCTTTAGAAATAATATATGATGATGATTATTCGTGTAATTTGCCAATATAGTAAGAAATTAAAAAGGAAAACCATATTTTCAATTCCTTTGAATATGAGGAATACATTTTGTAAGCTTCTAGGTTTAAAAAGTAATGTTTTATTGTTGCTTTAAAATTTATTTTAGTTTATAAAATTTAGTTTCTTTTTTTACATGAAATATAAAATCCATATTCTGTTGAAACCCACCCATGCCAAACTGAAATTTGTAAAGGTGCTAAAAAAAGGAACCAAAAAAAAAAAGGAAAAGCAAAATTTTTTAAGCAGGAAATAAAGGCAAAACAAAAAAATGAAAAACGAAAAGAAAGTACTTAAATGAACTTTAAAAACATTATTTTCTATATTTAATATGCGAAGTAACGTATTTGTTGTTACATTTACTATTTTGCTAGTGTTTGCGATTGCGAGACATTTGTAAGAAATTGAAAATTGAAAAATTTTCAACATTTATGCTTTGAACGTGACCAGAAATACGATGTTTTTCTTTTATGCTCTAAAAAATACTCAAACCCTAACAAAAACGATGAAAAAAAAACCAGAAAAAATATGAGTTTCAACTTGTTTATTTAAAATACAAAATATATGAATTTGTACGACCTTTTTCACCCTCTCTAGGATCAAAAAATAAAAAAAATAAAATAAAATAAAATATGACATGAAAAAAACTGCACATTTTAAAATGGATATGACATTTGCTCATACCAGCGAATAACTAAAAAAAAACGAGGCTAAATTGTATAACAAAAGCATGCAAGGATATGTCATAGTATTGAAGGAACGGAGAGTGGGAGAGAAGAAAAAAAAAAAAACAAAAAGTGTCAAATACAATATAGAAAATGTAATACATTAGGACCGGAAGCCAAACAGGCAGACATATCAGCTTCATGACCAGAAAGCGCAACAAAATACAGTTTTTTTTTTATTTAAATTCTTCTTTTTTTTTAAAAAAATAAGCAAAATCCTATTTTCCTAAGAACATTTTTAGAAAAACTATCAATACCAACCAAGAGTGAGCCAATTGTCAATATGTAGGAAATTGCCATTTTTTTTATTCAATTTTATTAAAATATACCCTTTACCCAATAGCTTGCAACACATGGCATGTAGAGATAAGATTTTAATTTTTAACAGAATATTAGTAAGATCATTGAGTTCTTTCTGAAGGCATTTTCTTTAAAAACACCTCTTTTTCTTCTTTGGACTTTCTTCTCTCTTTTATGTGGGATATATTTTTCTTGTTTGTTTTTTTTTCTATTTTAGATTTTGAGTGGTAACTCTAATTGACTCTATTAGAGCTATTGTCATGAAAGTAACCATAAAAGATGGTTTCCGATCTACGAATTGGGACCTATATTATTTAACTAGATGGCCCGTGCGAATATTTTGCACCGTTAGTTGTCATTTTTGTAACATAAAATATAAATAATTAATAGAAATTTTATTAAAAGTATAAAAATTATTAGAAATCATAATATCATCATACATATTTACATACATAAATACATATCGCTCCTTTATTGCAACATAGTAATATCTCAAAAAAACTTGAACTTGGAAAAATGCGATTTAAGTTTTCAAGACATAAGCCTTAGGATGTAATTGCCGCAAACATTTCTTGCTATAACTTCGGTTCAGGTCGGGATACAAAACTGATTTTTTTTCAACATGTACAGAAGGTCTAAAAGAGCAGTTTTGCTTAAGTAACTGACTATGTTGCAATAAAGGAGCGATATGTTTAAATGGGTTTGATCTTGTGCTTTGTTTATGGTCATAGCAAAAGCAACTTTCACAGGGAATTGTTTTCGTGTCATTCGGAAAGGCACAGTTGGATCAGAAGGTGTAAGTTTGATTTGGGGTATGAGTACAATTTTATCGGTCTGAGTAATTTTTGCTGATATGCTGCTGTGCTCTACCAAGTTTGTTACGATTAGCCTGGTACCATTTATTAACCCCTGTTTAGCATTAAGATTTCTGATTAACATTATAATTGCATTTGTCTTTTCAAATGTACGTTATTTATATTCTTACGTTGCACGTTATTTTTATTCTTATTTTTCTTAAAACCTTTTTAACTGTTAAATATCAGCTGACACTATATATATTTATATATTAAAAGACAACAATGCCATGACAATAAGAACATTACCAAAATGGATTTTACAATTTTATATATTATTATGTGGAATAGGCATTATAATTAAACGATCCTATTTATCGCACTTGATCATACATGCATATTATATATAACTGACTTAGTAATAAACGGCATTATAGTAAATAGCTGGTATTGCCAGAATGGATTTTAATACATACTATATTATGCAGAACTGCATTACTATTAAGCGACTCTGTAACATGTAATCATAATGACAACAATATTATTATGCAGTCCTATATAAAATATAATTTTTATCAATGAAAATATTAATTCTTCAATTTCTAATTATTTTTTGCAATTAGTGTTAGCTTATAAGCTTTAAAGTGAGATATCGTTCATTAAATTTGATGCGGTGGCATGGGAGATATTTGCAACCGACAAAAAAAAGTGCTTTAGAAATAATGTATATGATACTCTTTGAAATTATTTGAAATCAAAATGAAAACAAACTGAAACGATATTTTTATATCACTCGTTCAACTCGTTTTATATGCCAATTGCAGCGTCAGTCATTTTCCAATTTTATACTCATTCGCCTTTCCAATTACGATTTTTCTCTGCAGCTTTAGCTTTCTTCACATTGTTGCATTAATTTTTCAACTATTTTTCAAGCATTTGAACGATTTCTTTATTGACATGTTGGATATCTCATATCCAACATTTACCATGAGTATGTTGTGTTCGTCCATGTATGTACATATGCCTTTAGAAGGATAACAGTATTGTTTAGAGCATGAGGTTCAAGTTGCTGAAATAGAAATTTTTAAAAGGATACTATTATACAGTTTTGGTTTAATAAGATTTAGTTTTTTATGCTTCCAACACATTCAATAAGAGAATGAAACCAATTTTTCTATTTTCTAATAAGAAAACGAATGAAATATTTTGAAAATAAATAATGTCAACGATTGCCAAGTAATAAGTCAAATAATATACAAAAATTTCATTTCGTAAGAATGGCAATAATAGAGGTTTTCTTCTTCTTCTTCTTCTACTCTAGTTGATAAATAAATTTCGTTGTTGGATTTTTTTATATTTTTCCTTTTTTTATTTAGAAAAATAACTTGACTGAAATTGAAAGCAGAAATATTAAACAAATGGAAAAATTCCATGCAATTGGTTACAACGTAAGGAAAAGTCATTTATTTTATTTTAAATTTTCCTTTTTTCTTTGATTTTCTTGGCATTTTTAAATATTTTTCATTAAATTACAATTAAAACTGCAATTACACATAATTTACGGAATTTATGTTTACGCAATGGCAGCCCTTTCTGTTTAACGGTCTTTGATTTGCTCTCTTCAGTTATTTAACTAAACACACACAAACATCTCGTTTTCTTTTTTGTTGATGTTGTTGCTGTTGTTGTTGTTGCTTTTAGTTGTCATTGTAATCGCGCTTAAAAGTGTTTGTGTTTTATGTTTTTGCAGTGAAAAAAAATCTTAAATTTGCATAAATCACCATGAATTTCATAAAAATTTTAAGTGAAATTATTAAAAAAAACATGGAAATTTATGTTGTAAATTGTGTAAAACTTGAACGAATTATTAAAAAGTGTTTTTAATTAAAAAAAAAAAAATTGTTCGGAAAAAACGTTGGTCCGGAAATTTTTGCCGGATGTTGACCAGCATCCATCATTCGGGTTTTTGTTTTTTCATTTATAAAGTGTGTGCGTGTGTGTATGTGAGTGTGTGTATGTGAAATAAGTGTTTTGATGTTCTAGAAAAAATGTGTTAACAAGTGGAGAAAGAAAAGTTTAAATTAGTGTTTAATACCACAGCGGGGAAAACAACATAACCTTACATTTGTCTAGAGTTCGAGCATTTCTTTGATGCTTGTTTCCAAGGTAAGTCGGAAAACAAAGCAAATGCTTCTATTAAATCTCTTTAAGAATTATGATGAATTATTTTCTTACTTATAAAATCTTTCAACATTTAATTTTATTTGATTTTTTAAATATTTTGGTTTGCAGGAAGTCTATTTAGTGATTTACTACTCACTCATGATTGTTACTACACTGTTGTCGAAAAACTTTCTTTCGTTTTTTTATTATAAACATCGTTTTTAATTTAAAATATTCTGGTACTCATGAGTTTTTTTTTTTGATCATTTTATTGGAATGATTTTAATTTCCTGTGTTGTTTTTAATGTAAAATCTAAAGGGTGACCCATATATTGTGAAATTAAATAAAACCAATATAAAACTATGGATAGGTATGCATAACATAAGGAAAGATAAAGAGAGGCAAAGAGTATTCCATACCAACACTTGGTTGGTGTGGAGAATATCTGAATTATGTACCAGGCTATCTAGAAATGCATATCAGATGTTAGGTAGAGAATTGTCATTATTAACACCGCACAACATCTTGCAGTACTAAGGCACATCTTTACGAGACAGTAATAAATCATGATGATCCAATGAAACCTTTATGACCACCTTTGGGTGGATTTTCAGCTATGATTAGGGGATTATCCTTATAGATGTGGTTTTTGACATGGGCTCAGATGAAATTACTTCTTCTTGAAACTTCTCATGAAATAAAATAGAGCCAAAAATGGATAAAAAAAATTTGCCAGGTCCCACCACTCATGTACAGTAGCGAGCACAAAAAATGCAACGTTGGGTAAAATTATCTTTAAGTGCGATAATTTAAAAAAAATGGTGACCAGTTCAAAATATTTCTTTGGGTTATTAATCCCTACAGTTCTAGATACCTATCATCAATAACATTATGTAAATATTTTTAATTAATGACATATTATTTTGTCATTTATTAAAAAGAGTGCGAATATAAAGTGCGAATTTCATGGGAGCAATAAAAATGCATAAAAACAGCATAAATTTTAATGTGTTTATTTAAATTAAATAGTAATTCTTACAAAAAAAAAAAAATCTTAAAATGAATATTTAGTAGCGTAGCCCTTATTTTTTATGACTTCTTGCAACCTAGAAGGCATAGAGTCGACTAAAGCTATTAATGTGTTAATGGATATTTTCTTCCATTCACTTTTCAAAATTTCTTCTAATTGCCTCTTATTTGACGGATGTTTCCTCTTGACTTCCCGATCTTATAGCTCCCATAGATTTTCTATGGGGTTTAGATCGGGAGACTGTGATGGCCAATCCAGAACATTGACATCATTGTCGCTTAAAAAGTTTTGAGCTAAGCGACTTGAGTGCTTTGGATCGTTATCCTGTTGGAATATGCTACCAGGAGGCATTTTTTCCCGCAGATGGGGAAGCATGTGTTCTCCAAGAATTTCACAGTACTTCTTGGCGTCCATTTTTCCTTCGATTTGAGTTAAGGGACCTACCCCATCACGGGAAAACGCACCTGTAAATACGTGACGTAAAATCAATAATTTTTTTTAAACATATCGTTCCTTACCCCACACCATTATTGATCCACTGCCATGTTTTACGGTTGGAAGTTGATATCTTGGAGAATACCTCTGTCCAGGCGGTCTTTGAACAAAATTTATCCCATCGGAGCCAAACAAATTAAATTTGCTTTCATCGCTCCACAAGACTTTAGCCCATTGTTCATTTGACCAATCCTTGTAACGTTTTGCAAATTCCAGGCGCTTCTTTTTATTGATTGCACTGATGAGAGGTTTCTTTACGGATCGTCTCGCATGCAAATTAGCCTCTTTCAACCTACGGCGAACAGTGTGAACGCCTATAGAGACTCCCATTTACTCATTTGCGAAATTAGCAACGTCCATTGCGGTCTTTCGTGGATCTTTATTAACCAGTGCAATCATCTGGCAGTCTTGGCGAGAGCTAGTTTTTCGAGGATTACCACCACCTGGTTTCCTTTCCACACTATTTCTCAAGGAAAATCGAGATATAATCCGACATACGGTTGATTGATTTACACCAAAGAGGTGTCCAACTTCATGCATGGATTTTCCTTCTTCTAAGGCTTTAATGATTGCAGTTTTGCTGTCAGCTGAGAGCTGAGAGCTGCTTCTATTACAAAACACATGTTGTATAACTTATTTAAGAAATTTTCAATTATAATTAAATAAATAACTTACTTTAACTATTTTTTTATTATGTTGCATTTTTTTTTGTTCGCTAAAATTTGCACTTTCAAAAATATTTAACTTTTTAAAGCAGAATTTGGAATAAACTGTGGTTACTTTGAAAACTTATTGAATTGAAAGAACTAGCAGCAAAAGAAAATAGATAAATTAGTTACCGTTATTTTGAAACAGATCTTATTAAAGATCATATGGCACAGTGTTGCATTTTTTGTGCTCGCTACTGTATATAAATTAACACACACAACATAAGTGGTGTGAGAAAATAAGTCAATATATCCAGACTGAAGGGTTGTAATGACCAATTTTGAAACCACATGCCATTTTCTTCATAATTTTCAATTGCAGATCAAAAAGACATTTATTACACAGGCGTAAAGCTTTGCATGATTGTTTTGATACATTCGAACCATAATACCAACCAAAAATCTTACGATTTGGCCTATTAATATAACCATCCAGTGAGAAATAAGCTTAATCCCCGGGAAAAATTTTATGAAGAGCAATAAGTATTAAAGGCCTATTCTCAAGCGCACAATTAGCACATTACGAAGTTGTATATCATCAGCTGGCTTTAATTGTGGCTTGAGTTGGACTTTATATGAATAAATGTCATTTTGCCGTAGTCTAGTAGGAAGTGTGTTGGCTTATTTTTATTTTATTTATTTATTTTTATTTATTTAAAAGCTCCATACACAAGACCATATGTCTTATATTGCAGTATATTATATATATTATTAGACGTAAGACCCAATTTCAAATCCCAGCTCACACATCAAAACGAAAGTATGAAAATATTTCTTCCTCGACTTCCTCTTAGCAGATTTCTGGCAAAAACTCTGAGCTTTATAATAAATTGGCCATGAAAAGCTTCTCAAAAATCTGTCGTTCGGAGTCGAATTTAAACTGTAGGTCCCGCGTCCTCATGTATAAAATTAACGCACACTACATTCATAAGTGGTGTGAGAAGATAGGTCGTAATCCTGACTGAAGGGTTGGAATGACCAATTATGTTATGTATGTATGAATAAAAGTGCACATTTAAATGGAAAATTAGTTGTAATAAATTGTAAAATATTCATATTTATACAATGGAATTACCCATTTAGAATTATCCGCCATATTTTATCTTAAATCAGCGATGATGCATAGGGCTGACCACATGGGTAACGTTGTTAGTTTTTTTCTAATCTTGCCAATATCTAGGATAGGAAGTTGACTATGATTTATCGTGTGATGTTGGAAAATTGGCCACATTTGAAATACTATTTTTGTAATCAGTTTTAACTATTTTTATTCATTCTTCAGTTGCTAATCAATCTATCTTTGTATGAATTCATATGACAGATATTGAACAACTGATAAGCTTATCAGATTAATGGCAGGTATACACACAGCGTTACCGTTGGAAATTTTTAAGAAGTCGCACAGAAAGGGGATTTTTGAGAAAAAAGTCGCACAAAAAGGGTATTTTGGCAGTAAAAAGGGGCAAAATTTTTAAAAGAAAAGAAAATGAACTAATATAGATAAAAAAACAAATTTTTATTGGATTTTGTAATATACGTTAACAAACATATAATAAGTTCATTTTTTAATAATTTTTCCAATTTTTTATAATAGAAACAAATTTTTAGCCAAAAATTAATAAGACTAAACAAAAATTTTAATATTTTTAAAATTATTGGTCTGTTTTATTTCTAGTTTTAAAATGTAATTTCATTCAAATTTATGAACGTTAGGACATTTAAATTTCAAAAAAAAAAAAATGCACTTTTAAATTTATTAAAATTTCATTAAAAAAACTTTTTTTGCTAACCCGCTATATAATACATTTAAAGTTATTACTACTAGTTATACAATTATAATTCCAAAACTAATTTATATTTTAGAGTAATCGAAAAGACAATGATGAGATGGATCAAAGACCTTTTTTGAATATTTCATGATGTTTTCATATTTCTTACAAAGAAAATATACGAAAATTTGGTATCGTATGAAAGGTCTTTGAAAGACGCTTTTGAGTATTTAACAAACTTTTTGGTTTTTGAGTTTTTTTATTGATTCACACAGACCAGAAAATTGTTAATACAGAAACCAAAGTATGCTTTAGTGTATAGTCCAGTATATAGTCTAGTCTATAGTCTAGTATATAGTCTAGACTATAGTCTAGTCTATAGTCTAGTATATAGTCTAGACTATAGTCTAGTCTATAGTCTAGTCTATAGTCTAGTCTATAGTCTAGTCTATAGTCTAGTCTATAGTCTAGTCTATAGTCTAGTCTATAGTCTAGTCTATAGTCTAGTCTATAGTCTAGTCTATAGTCTAGTCTATAGTCTAGTCTATAGTCTAGTCTATAGTCTAGTCTATAGTCTAGTCTATAGTCTAGTCTGTAGTCTAATCTATAGTCTAGTCTATAGTCTAATCTATAGTCTAGTCTATAGTCTAATCTATAGTCTAGTCTATAGTCTAATCTATAGTCTAGTCTATAGTCTAATCTATAGTCTAGACTATAGTCTAATCTATAGTCTACTCTATAGTCTAATCTATAGTCTAGTCTAAAATTCAAATTTAATAACAAATTTTTAATCTTGGATCATTCTACTCACTCGTCCATTTTCACATCCTTTATTCTGGGCAAGTGCTCAAAGTAAATTAATAAAGTAGCGACACAACGAACGTCTACAACAACCACAAGCAATTTGTTTTTGTTATATGGTTTGAGCTGTCAAAAATTTGCAGGCTTATTAATGTAAATAAAAGAAAAAAAACTTTGCTAAAAAAGGGGAAAAAGGGTCAAAAATCTTGAAAAGTGTCGGATTTAGTTCATTTTAGTTAGGGGCACAAAAAGTGGCGGAGTCGCTGAAAAAGTGTCAAATTGCGACTTTAGTCGCTCAACGGTAACGCTGTATACACAGAATGAGCAAAAAAAAAAAAAAAAAATTGGAAAAAAGCCCAAAACACAATAATCACCACAACAAATCAACTGTAAGGTTCTAGAAGTTGACAAGCCATAAACAAATTAAGTAGAAAAAATGCAAAAGGTATCAGTAACGATGTGTGGTGTTTGAGTCAGTGAAGTTTGATCGTTTTACCAAAGGGACCGCTTAATAGAATTGTAAAGCGATTTTAAATTTTAATAAAAGAGGATTTATTTAAATAAAAATTTAACATTATTTGAATTTAAACCCTAAATCCTCATGAAATATGTACTTGTTTATGTAATAATATTTTACAAAAACCAATTATTGTTAGAATTTCACATAAACTTGAAATGAGAGAGAAAAAAATACCATAAATATACTGGGTTGCATAATTGCAAAACACCACATTTAGACATGCATGCCAGCATTTCGACAACAACATTTCAAAATGTTGCCATTGCCGTTGCCGTTGATGTTGATGTTGATGATGATGACAATGATTGTTAACAAATTCAACTATTTTATTAACAATATATCACTCAAGTACTGATGTTGCAACACTAATACTTACGCCAAATGTTACATTTTTCTACTATCACTATTTCTATTCCAGTTTTTATTGTTCGATTATGTGTTTGTTTTTGTTTTTTATAAAAACATTATTTTTAAATAAAAAAAATTTTTTTTTTTATAAATATTTTACAATGTACAATAGTTAACAGTAAATATTTATTTAAATTTCTATTGCACACAAGTATGTGTTTGCACATGTATGTACGTCCACATGTATGTACACATAATGTTGGCCAATCCTTCTATATTTCTGTGTATCTCTGTGTATATTGTGTTGTGTCTATTTGTTTATACGTTTATTTATAAATATTTAAATATTTTTTCCACTGTTACGTTATTGTTTTTGTTTTTTTTCCCTAGAATTTTTTATATAACAAATCAAAGGTTTGAGTGCATACCCTTAATATAAGGCCTTTTCAAGCAGAAAGATTCCATATTATATTCGTATTTCGTTTTTAGGTTAGATAATGGATCCTCCTAGGAGTGTAGAATCCTTTTAAGCTAAAGCTTAGATTGATTGTGAGACCATAAATTAATATTTTTACGTTTTTACCCTGTTAACATTTAAAATTGATGTTTAATTTTAGATCAATTCTTTATTGTTCGCACAATTCCGTATGCCACCTTTAAGGTTCAATTAGTCGTGACTTAACCATAACCATATAAATCAGCTATTTTAATCAACTTTATCGACATCACTGTTTTCGATTATAGATGACTTACCATAATGCCATAGTTATAACGATAACCATATGTACCAATTGAATTTTGGTTTTTTGCCATAACCATAAACAGCTGTTTGCTGAATTTACTTACATGTATACACATTTTTTTTATTTACTTTTGTACTTTTGAAAAATACATACATATGTGCCATTAACGTAAACAGCTGTTTATGGCCATGGCAGCACTGATTGCTGCTAATATGGTAAAATCACGACTAATTGAACCTTTAGGAACTGATTTACACAATATCAATTTCTGTTAATTGTTATTCTTCTTTCAACCTCATCCGCGTACGCATTAACAATTGTTCGTTATTCTTCTCTACTTAGAATCTTTTTTGTAAGCAACACCAGTGAATTCTTTCTGAATTTCACTCAGTCGTGTATGAAGACTGACTGAATCGCCGTTGCCTGCTTTGTCTTGCTTTTTATATCGCTGGATCAATAATGTGATGAATACTCTCAAAGGGGGATGACGACCTTCTTGAAATATCTAAAAATGTAAACAAATTTTTTGTTGTTTGTTTATCTTGTTTACATTTGTCCAGGCATTGCACTTTATTTTTGTTTGTTTACTTCTTTATCCGCTGCACTTTGTTGTTGGCTGTTTACATTTTTATCCCTTATATTTTTTCATACAGATGTTATTGCTATATTTTTGTTTATTCATCGATCTTGTAAACAAGCCCATTATTTTTGTTGCTATATTTTTTTACTTATTTGTTAATCACGTGAACAAGTCCATTATGTTGTTTTTGGAGTATTTGCTTATTATTTTAATAATACCATTTCCATTTTCGTAACAATATTATTACGTTTTTATCTTTTTAAAAGCTTTTAAAATATGAAAATAAATTTGTTTTTAGTTTTAATTAGAATTCTTTACTGTTCGCACAATTCTATATGCCACTGTTCGCAACGTGATATGAACAACAACAATTGCTTTATTTGTTATTCCTCTTTTAATACCCTTTGTATAAACAATAACAATTACTAGACAAACACTCCGCGTCTTTACACAAGGCTGACTGAACTTCATTGACTCACTCGCCTGCTTTGCCTTGCCTTTTATACGCCACAGTAAACAGTCTGATGAAGGTTCTTGAAGGTGAACTTTCATGGGTTTGCCTTGTCGAGATCTTTGTGAATGTAAACATCGTTGTTTCGCTATTGTTGTTTGTGTATTTTGTTTACATTTATTCTTGTAGTGTTTGTTGTTGATATTTGTTTATGTATTTTTGTTTACCATTTTTTTATGCTAGTGTTTTGTTGTTATACTACTCAGTGCGATAATTTGTAAACAAGTTCATTGTTTTGTTTTTATAGCTTTTGTTTATAATTTTAATGTTAAACGTTGTAAAAGTAAAATATCAGTATCTAGATTTTAACACAGCTTATGGTAAAAAGGCCTTATTTAGTCACCTATTCGATGGTAATAATAATGCCTGTCTCTGTATATTTATTTATTTTCTTTGGCATGTAATTCATATAGAAATTGATTAGTTTTTTATAGAGTTTTTCCATTATTTTAAAATGTTTCTCTCTATGATGATGGTTTTTTAATGTTTTTCTTTCTTTCCTTTTTTCTCTTTGGCTTTACGTGAGTATATTTCCTTTTTTTTAATTTTATTTTTTTTAAATAGAAACTAACTGCTGTATTTAAATATGGATTTTATGTTACAATTTTTATTTTTTCCTTTACTGCATCCCTTCATGGTTTAATCAATACATATCGCAAAACGATTGGATTTCTACAATTCTCAAAACTTTACTATGTAACTTTTGTGTAAAATATGTTAGGTTAGGTGATTATGCCCTCTTATAATCAATAAAATCCATATTTAGCTTAGGAACGCAATGCCTGCTCATGGTGAAAAAGAAAACAATTTCTTTAAGCCTTAATTTACCCGAAAAGCATGAAAAGGATTTTAAAGCACTGACTTGGAATTTTTTTAACTCGCGTTTATTTTTGATCGATGACTATAATTTTTTGGCCAATGACTGCAGTTTTTTGTCGATGACTTACATTATTTTCTTCGATATCTTCCAATTTTTGGTCGATTACATACATTTTTTTGATCGATAACTCGAATGGCTTACAATTTTTGTCGTTTACTTGAATTTTTTGATCAATGATTTGCATTTTTTTGAACGATGCCTTGCATTTTCTACATGTTGGGCTTCTCTAATTCAGAATGGGATTAAATTAAAGTACTCTGAGTCTACAATGCCCTATCAAAAGACTGATTATCAATCTCAGGTTATTTCTTGATAGTTTAAAGCACGACTTATATTAATTGCCCTAAACATAGTTGATTTAGGAAAGCCTTTGTCTTTCTCCTTCGTTGATCATATGTTTTCAAATATCTGCCCAGCTCCTCTCCTCGCAAGCACGTCTGCCAGTTCATTTGCTAGAATTCCTGTATTATTTCTGTTACCGAACTGATTCAGTTTACCCAGAGAGTCCCATGCTATCATCGAATTAACCTCATAAGCGCCTTGTGCTCGAATGGTGGCGTGGTTGTGAGATGGTATTACTATGTCCTATCTCCCCAAATTTCGCTTCCATACAGCAATATCGAGTTCGTCGCCGCCAAAATCAATTTTCGTTTGGCCTGTCTTGGTTCGCCAATATTTGCCATCAATCTGCTTAACATGCCCGTTAGTTTCACTGCCTTGGTAGCTGCTTGCTGTATTAGAGCCAAATAACTAAATCTACAGTCGAGTCTTAGGTTCAAATATCTCACTGCTCTTTTTGTGATCAGTGACACATCACCTATATGCATACTTATCTCGAGTGGAATGTGAGCCATTGTCATCAATATGATCTGAGTCTTGTTCTTCGCGAGCTCTAGACCGAGGTCCTCAAGCCATATCTGAGGCCTTATCGTCCTTAAAGTCGCGCTCTGAATGACCAACAATATATCATCTGCGTACTTCACGTGGTGTGCCCTCTGGCATTTCTATACCAAAGATATCGTTATAGCTCAAGTTCCAGAGATCAGGACCAAGAATAGATCCCTGAGCTGCACCAGACGTGTTCTTTAAGCCTTTTCGGCCTTCGGGTGTATCATAGCAAAGCATGCGATCCTTTAAATAGCTGCGTAATATTTTCAGAGGGTATATAGGAATACGAAATCTTTCTCGTAGTGCCTTAATGATATCCTCCCATCGTAGACATATTGAATGTGGCAAAGATAAACCATAAAGGCGAATAACCTTTTCGAAGGTCTTAAAATTCAAGGATTTAATCAAGTTGAAAGTATAAAAATTTTTTTGTATTTTCTTTGTTAGTTTGGCAGATCTGCGGATTACCCTCGTATATATAATATTTTCTAGTATTTCAAGTCATCAATTATTAACGTTGTAAAATTAATTGAAAAATAACATGAATTGCCATTGCCGGCAAAGGCATGGCAGGGTAAGGTAAGGCTTAGGTCATTCCACTTATCCAACTTTATTCTTTAGTTTCTATTGAAATTTGTTTTATTTTTCAATTTTTTAATTTCAATTTTTATATTTAATTTTCATTATTCTTTTTCTTTCTTTCAATATTTTCTTATTTCCTTTGCATATTTGTATTTATGGACTGTAAGTACTCGATGGAAGTTGAAAAAAACTGTCTGCTCCATTGATTTTTAATCACATTTACAGTAAATCATCATCATCGTCATCATCATCGTCATTATCGTTCTCATCGAATAATATTTGTTTATTTTGTTTTGCCTTTTTCTCCATTTATAGGATTGTATACACCCACCCTCGTCTAAAAAATTTACAAAAACAAAAAAAAAATAGAAAATAAAATACAATAACAACAACAATAATAAGAATAAGAATAAGTCCAGTCCAATAATATTTACATAATAAACTTTAAGAAACTTTCGTAGAAGAAAACACAAATTGTTGCAACATTTTTTCGTTTGAACTCAAGTGTTTTTTAACATGAAATAGTTTACGTACACCATTTCCACAATAAAAATAGTTGTTGGGTGCTTAGTAAACAAAATACAGGATATCCTTATAATGTTTTTCCTGTTGGCCTAAATTATGTCACGAAGTTTTTTTCAGTATCTGCAAGAATAAATCCCTGCTTAACACTTAGTATGAGTCACACAGATGTTCCATTTACAGATGCCTTAACATCGCATTGATTCCAAGTATGTGTTCTGTTTGTTCTGTTATTCTCATTACAGAATGTACATGCTACACGTTTCTGGAGAATCCACTTCGCACTGTCTATAGTACCCGGTTAACTGGTGGTCACTAAGCTTCTTATTGCATCCTTCTCTTTACACACATGCATGCGTGAAGATAAATTCGAATTTAAAAAACCAAAGACGCAAACCCACACTTTTAGCAGCGTCACTTCTTGCCTCTAACATTCGGAGAGGTCCATTCCTACCTTGACGGAGCTGCAGGAATTGCTCAACATCATTCTGTATAGCCTTATCAGCTTCGCAGGTATACCGAGCTCAGACATTGCGGCAGAAACATCGAAGGCTGCCTTATAGTCAACAAAAAGATGGTATGAGTCGACTTGTTTTTCGCGGGCCTTTTCCAGGATTTGGCGCTGTTTGAAGATCTGGTCTATGGTGGATTTGCCAGGTCTGATTGCCGCACTGATAAGGCCCAATTAGTGTTTTGACGAGTGGCTTCAGTCGTTCACACAATACGCCTTTAAGAACCTTATATGCGATAGGGAGATGGCGTATACTGTAGGGTCTCCCTTTTTCTGGACAGGGCAGAGGACACTGAGGTTCCAATCGTTAGGCAAAATTTCCTCTAGCCATATTTTGTAAATAAGCTGGTGCATGCACCCTACCAACTCATTACATCCGGTTTTAAACAATTCAGCGGGGAGGTCATCAGGACCTGTCGCTTTATTATTTTTATGGCTCATAATCGCGACTTTGACCTCTTCATGGCTAGGCGGCGGAATCTCCACACCGTCATCATCGATCGAGTTCGGAACATTATCTCTAGAGGCGGTATTGGTGTCGTCATCGTCTTGTAGCAGAGTAGAGAAGTGTTTCCTCCACAACCTCAGTACCCCCTGCGGATTTGTAACCAAGTTTCCGTTATCGTCCTTGTGTTCTGTTAATGCCAAATGTGGCGCTACTGAAATTTATGGATTGCGTCTTGGATTCAAATTCGAATTTATCTTCACACACATTCCATATACTCTACTGCAAATCTCTTCCTATTTTAATTATCCACGAAAAGCTTAGCTTGTCTCAAACCCCTTTGGCTTGAGCAGAGTTGCCGTATTTTACCATTTTTTCTTTGGCCAAGTAATCCTTTCAAACATTACTTCTGTGATTTTGTTTAGGGGACACAGTTAAGGATGGATTCGATTGATTGGATACTTTTTGTTGAGCAACGTGTTAGTTTTGTCTCACAGTTTTCAACTTTGCTCTGTATGCATAAACATCGGCCTCAAAGGTTACAATTGACCTTGACCACCATAGTATAGATACATTGCATAATGCTTGTGTAACACTCTCAATATTTTGCTATTCTCAGGGTTTTCTAAAAACTCTCTTTATATGATTCCTAATATTACTAGACGTTTTATGATATTCCCTCACTCAGGACCTGAATATTCTTTCCTTCTTCTCAATCTGAATATTGATCCCCGCGACACGCAATGCTCAATTAAAATCTTAAGACCTCTTCCAATGAAGTTACAAAGTGTCTCTTCAAATTTGTTCCTCTCTCAAGCTCAGAAAAATGTCGTCTTCATAGGATTGGTAGTCAATGACTGTCCCGGACAGTTGAAGCAACAGCTCATTCATAATTACGCATTTGTGGGGATAATCTTATTATTTCTTCCTCAATAATATGGATCTTCGGCTTTTTACACACATAGGACACGAACATCAACAATGTTCGTTAAAAAGAGTGTAAAAATGCAGTTGCAGTTGGTTGTCATCTTTCAATGAAGCAGGTTCTTGTCGCTTTTTATTAGATTTCTTTTTGTATATTAATTCTACACCCAAAGAAAAATTACAGTAGGATTAACTATTTTCTAATGAGATTTACTAAAAACGAAGACAAATGATCTCCATTTTTGGAAGAATATTTGTTAAGTTAAATACGCAGTCTTTAGAGATTTGTCACTGTACATTTTCCATTTTTCACTACATAAACAAATTATTAGGTTACAGTTGAAAATTTTACTAACAATTTTCCTCTTGGTTATACATAAGCCTTTCACACATACACTCACATTTTTATTATGTTCTCTTCGTGTCGAAATCTGGTATTATAGAATCTATAAACTCTTCTATTTAAAGCCTAAGACTTCGTGAGCAGATTTCACGAACAGCGTTAACTGTCACTTTGTTAAGTTTAAAGGACTCCTTTAAACCTTTTAAAGCTGTTTTAGTGGACCTGTTCGTCCTATATGTGTGCTGCTCTGAATGCAGTGGACTTAACTAGCGCAGTGCCAGTGGCATGCGATTGAAAATCTTAAATATCTCAACGAAAGTCTAACTTACTGTACGGATTGTGCAAATGTGTGTCAACAAGTGCTTTCACGAACTTAATGAGACGGCACACTGAAGAAAATTACATGAAAAGAATGAAATTCCATAGACTTTCCATAATAAAATCCGATCGTTCTTCTTACAAAGCCTCAAATGCTCTCTAATTTGAAATCTAAGCCAATAGATAGCATCTCGCAAAGGGAGTTTTCCACAATCGCTAGACGGAAAGAATGGAATAGGAGTTAGACATAGGAGTGTTCCTCAGCCTTAATACTTCCATTCATAGCCATCTCCTGAATTGTATTGGGCTGAAAACGATCTGGTTGGATGTTGAATAATGTGCGCGTCGTCTAATCTCTTCCTATCGAAAATTGACTGGAGTTGGATCCTGAAGTTGGAAAAATTGTTTGGGCGTTAGGCAACTGTAATTAAAGGTTTTTAATTGTAGTAGTGATGGCTGCAATGATAACATAAATTGTATAGAGGCGATCATATGGATTCACCACTGGTGAAGATCTTTGAGGTCAAAGAGTCTATCTTTCAGGAAATTTGCTGACTGTGATAATAAGAAGAATTTAAGTATTTCAAAATTGTTATTTTTGAAGCCAGTTTTCTCAATACCATATTAATTTATATGTGACTCTATGCTATGAACCTAGCTTTGCATATAGTATGGTACGCATTGGTCAAGTATATGCCCTAAAATTAGCTTCTAAACAAGTGATCTTGTTCAGCGGATACTGTTAAACAGCTAACAGTGCTCTGTTAAGAGCAAATTTTACTCTGTTAACAACAAATGTGGCGCTGCTAAAATATATGGATTGCGTCTTGGATTTTTAAATTTGAATTTAATTGCACACACACAGAATTTAAGCATTTCAGTAGGAGAGCATTTCGTGCCAACAATTTCAAATTCGATTTTCTATTGTAAACAGGGTGCGTTATTAACTTCTTGGAAATTTTATTTTCTGTAAATGATTTCTTCTCTTGGTTTTCTTTTCATTTCCTATTTTTTCTTCGAATTTATATTTTAAAATCTTTCAGTTTTTTTTCTCTTTTTTTGTTCCCCCCTTTACACGCTCTCAACTCTCCGAGATACTTTGTTTGACTACTTATCGACATGAGTTTATGCATGCTTGAGTGAATGTCGTCCAAACTTCAGAAAGAAAGAAAAATTTGCAATTGATTGCAGTCTACAAAATTGTATTGTATTGTATCAATATAAGGAATATGGAATGAGAAAATGACGAAAAAAAAAAATTAGAAAGAGAGAAAGAGAGAGAGAGAAACAATTGAAAAAATAAGAAACATTGTATTGAATTGTTACATGGACTTGGTTTGGTCTTTCTTTCCTTTTATTTTTTTAGTTCTTCTGTTCTGTTCTGTTGTTTGCAAAACGTTAAAATGTAATATAAATGGGGCTTGAATGACCAAAAGCGTATCAAGTAAGGAAAACCATGCAAAGGCCAATCCTAAAGTCAGCCAATATCCTATATAATGTGGCAGCCAATATCCAATATCCTATATTGGCCAATTGTTGTAACGAAAATCATAAAAAAACTGAAGGGAAAAAGAGTAAAAAAAATGTCCAGAATAAAAATAATAATGTTGGCCTCGTAATTGAAAGTATGAAGAACAGAAAAATAACTTCAATTCAAACAAAATGGTTATTGAAGAAATTGAAACTTCCAAAATGAATCGAAGTACCAGCCAATTTCATTACAACAAGCACAGTCTGTCTGTCTGTCTGTCTTTCTTCCTTTGTTGTTGACCGACCATTAAATTGAAGTTGAGTTCAGTTTTAAGTGGATTTGGCAAATGCAACGTGTATCTTACAGATGATAGAATCCTTAAAGAAAATTATTTCAAAATTCTTGCCATCAAAAGGATTTATCAAGACAAAGTCCTTTAATTTTATAAATTTAAACTCAATTATTGACTTGGAATCTATGAAATTGGTTACTGATTGTATTTGTCAGTGCTCATGCTAAGGTTATGCGATCAAAACAAAGTAAATTTGTGAAAATAATTATGTTGACTTATTTGCCTACACTTGAAACTTAAGAAAATCTCACAAAAACAAAAAAAAAAAAAAAGTCTAAGGCAGCCCATTCACATTACCTTCACGTAAAGAATATCCAATATGACATAAGAACTGTGGCAAGTAGCGCCGTCCTATTGAAATCTCATATCGTCGGTGTCAAAAACATTGAATTTAGGCTAAAAGAAGTTGGTAATCCATAACTTATATTGCTTGCGATTGCCTATGATGGTCTAGACAATGCCGCTTTCAAATAATGCCGCCAGCCTTAAATGCTTACCAGCGAGTTGCTTTAAACGCTCTTAGATCTCATAAGGATTAAATTCGTTCTAAATTCGTTAATTTTGTTTGTTCACATATCCATTCATTCAGAAATAGACTTCGCAGCTGAAGATGATTTTTCGTTAAAAATTATGGTCAGTTGGCAACAGCTCTTGCGGCCACACGTCATTGTTTATGGTCGTTTAATTTCAGTTTCTGGAGCAATTGCATTTTGTATGTCATATATATAATTGGTCATTACAACCCTTCAGCCAGGATTATTGACCCAGTTTCTCAACACTGTTTGTGTTTCTAATTTATATAAGTGTGGACTACATTTAGTCGACTCCGCACGAATTTTTTTGGAAACTTTCTTGGTAATTTATTTTCTCAGAGTTTTACCAATATCTATAAGGAGTCAAATTGTCTGTATTTTGTTCTCAATGAAGTTACATGTGTTTTGTAATAGAAGCAGCTCTCAGCTCTCAGCTGACAGCAAAACTGCAATCATTAAAGCCTTAGAAGAAGGAAAATCCATGCGTGAAGTTGGACACCTCTTTGGTGTAAATCAATCAACCGTATGTCGTATTAAATCTCGATTTTCCTTGAGAAATAGTGTGGAAAGGAAACCAGGTAGTGGTAATTCTCGAAAAACTACCTCTCGCCAAGACCGCCAGATGATTGCACTGGTTAAAAAAGATCTACGAAAGACCGCAGTGGACGTTGCTAATTTTGCAAATGAGCAAATGGGAGTCTCTTTAGGCGTTCACACTGTTCGCCGTAGGTTGAAAGAGGCTAATTTGCATGCGAGACGACCCGCAAAGAAAACTTTTATCAGTGCAATCAATAAAAAGAAGCGCCTGGAATTTGCAAAACGTTACAAGGATTGGTCAAATGAACAATGGGCTAAAGTCTTGTGGAGCGATGAAAGCAAATTTAATTTGTTTGGCTCCGATAGGATAAATTTTGTTCGAAGACCGCATGGACAGAGATATTCTCCAAGATATCAACTTCCAACCGTAAAACATGGCGGTGGATCAATAATGGTGTGGGGTAAGGAACGATATGTTTAAAAAAAATTATTGATTTTACGTCACGTATTTACAGGTGCATTTTCCCGTGATGGGGTAGGTCCCTTAACTCAAATCGAAGGAAAAATGGACGCCAAGAAGTACTGTGAAATCCTTGGAGAACACATGCTTCCTTATCTGCGGGAAAGAATGCCTCCTGGTAGCATATTCCAACAGGATAACAATCCAAAGCACTCAAGTCGCTTAGCTCGAAACTTTTTAAGCGACAATGATGTCAATGTTTTGGATTGGCGATCACAGTCTCCCGATCTAAACCCCATAGAAAATCTATAGGAGCTATTAGATCGGGAAGTTAAGAGGAAACATTCGTCAAATAAGAGGCAATTAGAAGAAATTATGAAAAGTGAATGTGAGAAAATATCCATTAACACATTAATAGCTTTAGTCGACTCTATGCCTTCTAGGTTGCAAGAAGTCATAAAAAATAAGGGCTACGCCACTAAATATTAATTTTAAGATTTTTTTTTTGTAAGAATTAGTATTTAATTTAAATAAAGACATTAAAATTTATGCTGTTTTTATGCATTTTTATTGCTCCCATGAAATTCGCACTTTATATTCGCACTCTTTTTAATAAATGACAAAATAATTTATCATTAATTAAAAATATTTACATAATGATATTGATAATAGGTATCTAGAACTGTAGGGATTAATAACCCAAAGAAATATTTTGAACTGGTCACCTTTTTTTTTAAAATTATTAAAATTATTAAAGATAATTTTACCCAACGTTGCATTTTTTGTGCTCGCTACTGTATAATTGGTCATTACAACCCTTCAGCCAGGATTATTGACCCAGTTTCTCACACCACTTGTGTTGTGTGTTCTAATTTTATACATAAGTGGTGGGACATACAATTTAAAGTCGACTCCGCACGACACATTTTTTTGAGAAACTTTTCTTGGTAATATTATTTACTCTCAGAGTTTTTACCAAATATCTACTAAGAGCAAGTCGTCGAAAAAATACTTCTTGTATTTCGCTTTGATGTCTGGCGTGGGGCTTGAACCCTGACTTAACGTCTAGTTAGCAAACTCATTACCTACTAGACTACGGCGACTACATATCTCTTGCCGAGTATCTGTAAACGACGCATAATCGACAACCTTACATTCTTTTCTCGCTCACATAGTTTTTTCGGTTGGAGGATTCAGATCCAAAGTGTTTAATGGCTTAGAACATTTCCAGATAATAGTTTTCAAACCCGATACTTTGCCTAAAATTTTTTTAAATTTGTTTTCCCCTTCAAAAAACGTATATTCGGCGTTACCTTAGCTTAATGCGAAGGCATCATAGCCTAGTCGATATTGTGTCCGTAATTCAATTCCCTGGCATCTTGAATAATAAAATTTCCATGAAAAATTGCCGCTACTCATGAATAAAATGAACACACTTAGGACCATTGTTACAAATTGCCATTAAACTTCGGTTTAGTTAAAGGTACCTCTAACTGATTTTCGTTATTACAACTTACAGATAAAATAAAATTAAAATATGGCAGCATCGATAAAACTGTTCAGTTGAATAAGTTTTTTTTTAAAGCAGTGGCAACAGTGCATTTCGTTTTTTTTTGTTGTATAGGCTGATTTTGTTTAAATTTGAAGTTGCCATATCGAAAATAGTATAAGATATGGCAAGTTCAAACATAAAGTGACCTTTAAATGCTAAAAGTAAGTTGATCTTCTTTTTAGCTGAACGATCACTTCAATCTCATGATGAAAAACAATTTATCTGCCCGTTAAAATCCTCCCTTTAGTTAACGACAATTTATAACAATGAACCTTAACATGGATGGTGTTGGCAGCCTGCTTGGAATCCTGACTAAGGGGTTGTAATAAATATTTACGTTAAGCAATGTAAGAGAAAAAAAAAAAAAACAGTAAAAGGCAGTAGAAGGATCAGGTTAAAGATAATAATAGGATAGAAGAATTATTGATTACTGTTTTACCACTAAACTGCGTTATCATGGCGATAATTTTTAAAATGTTCATTCACTTTGAAAAGTCTTCATCACAAATTAATGTCCACTTCAACTACTTAATCCTTGTATTGATTGTGTTATTTTACCACACACTGTCCGATATTATCATTAATTTAATTCTGGCATCTTATTATTCTAACTCAACGTTAAAAATAATTTTCCATTCATACCCAATGGACATTTCATTTTCATTTTAACGTTGATTAAATCATTATTATTTTGCTTTAAACGTTCGCAGTTTAATCAAATGAGATTAGAACTGATCTCTCTCTTTCTCTCTCTCTATCACTCTCTCTCTCTGTTGAAAGCTAAAATGAAAAGAAAAACATGAAGAATAAGAAATGAATTCATTCATTAAATGGAAAAAAATTAACAAAAAAGATATTCTGCTATTCATGCAGTCATTTCTTAATCGTCATGCCAAGTTAATTGATTAAGAGAAATACAAAACAACGCACATTTAATTGTTGGTAATTTGTTTTTGGGTTTTTGCTACTCTCTCTTTCTACCTCACTCTCTCTCTCTATCTCTCTCTATTCTTTTAATACGCGCTTAAAAAAGGATATCAACAATAGCAAGACAATCTAATAATTTTCATTACATTGGACTGTTAAAAATAGCCACCGGAATAATAACAACAAATAAAGGAATTAAATTACGCTGAGAAGACAGAGAGAGAGAGAGAGAGTGAGATGGAGATACTGAAAGAAAGTTGAAAAGTGATGCGATGTGTTGTGTTGTGTTGTGCTGTGTTGACATGACACTGATGATATTTAACATTTAATTACAGCAACAATAAACAATTACAAATTACAAGAAAAAAAATAAAGAAAAACAAAAGAGAAAAAAGGAACCTACTAACTGTAAAAGTAACAGTAAAATACCAAAAACAATTGTAATTAAATAAAACAGTCATTTCATACCATTAATGTATTGTATTACCATGGTGTGGTGGCTACAGGGGGTATAGAGATGGCGTACATGAGTATGAGTTGGGTGAGCACGCATCATCAACAACAGCAAAAATGACCGACAAAAACAGAGAAAAAACAAAAAAAAAGCAAGAAACAACAAAAGTTCATGCCCATCATTATGAGACGACATACCAACCAAACAACCCGTTGCCATTCACCACACCACCACCACCACCACTACCACCATCACCACACACATTAATTCTCAAGGCTCAAGCGAAAATGTAACGCGAAATGAAAATAATTTGTACGCACAGAATACAAACTGCAACGTTTTTTTTTTTCTTCTTCTGATGCTTCTCGCATTTTTGTTGTTGTTCTTGCCTTCATCTCTGTAACACATTTTCATTTTAAATGAATAATGGCTTGGCCAAGAAAACCGGAAAATTATTTATGAAAAACACAAACAACAACAACAACAAGAACAACACCAGCAACCAGAACAAAAACAAAAAGAAAATAAATTCGTTTGTTTTTTAAAATTAGAGCCAAAAATTTAAAGAAAAAAAAATTATAGAAATGCTGGGATAAAAAAAAAGTGGAAAAACGAAAAAGCATTAAAAGGAAATGAAAATAATTAACGGAAACTTCAACATACAGCACTGTCAGATAGATGTTCGTCGTCAGTCACTTTTTCAATTTCAATTCTCTACTCTTTATGCTGCCATTTTGGATTAGGTTGTTGGTTTGTTTCAACTAAACACCGCCATTATCCGAATAATTTTGTTAAAATTAAAACACGAGCATAAACTTGGCTGGGGTTGAACTTGGTAACACTGTGAGTTAGGTTTTCAAATCGGTTGTATTTCAGTTCAGCGTAAAATGGCAATGAAAAGCTACACATTAAGACGTCCGATGAAAAGAAGTTGGAGTAGACCTTAGAAACATGTTGTACAGATGGAATAAGTAAGAGTATCTAGGAGAATTCGAGACAGTTTGTTTGACGAATTTTATATCGTGACATGGGCCTACACAGGTACAGACCTACAGGTAATCGATCATAGACAAAGACGTGTGCTAGATGAATAAACTCTGGAGCAGTAGGCAATTGATTGTAATTTTTATTGAAAAATTATGTTCATTGATAGGGGAAGTCGCCATAGTCTAGTAGGTAGCGTGTGTTGGCTTAATAGACGTAAAGCCAAGGTACGAGCCCAAGGCCAGACATCAAAACAAAATATTTCTCCGTATTTCTTCGGCGATTTTTTTTCAGCAGATTTCTGGCTTAAACTCTGAGCTTTAAAAATTGCCATGAAAAGTTTCTCAAATAAAAAATCTGTCGTTCAGAGTCGACTTTTAAACTGTAGGTCCCGCCACTTATGTATACCATTAACACACACAACATGAGTGGAGTGAGAAAATAGGTTAATAATCCTGACTAAAGGGTTGTAATGACCATGTTAAGGCAAATGAATGGCATTAATAGGTTACGTAAAGAAATAAAATTGTTGAATTTGCGATAATTCCAATCCTCCTGATCACCTCATTGATCCATATTTCTTTAAGAAATTTCATAATTATCAATGACCGGCAGTAAAAGCCGATGATTACTAACACCTTTTGGCGTGAACTGATATTTTGGACACCAACGTCATGTGGTTTCAATAAGGCAGTACATCGTGCGATAATCCTGATGTCATATTGGACATCCTGCACTAGCGATTTGGGCGCATGGTCATCTTATGTGAAGACAATGTAAAAAGGGATTTTTCTTGTGAGGTTTTCTTAACTCACAGATGTAAGGGAACAAGCCACAAATCGCAACGATCCTCAAAGCGAACATCTATCGAATTCAGGCTAACTTATAAGCCAAACACATGGATATTTGGATATTTCGGATGCGCTCTATCTAGAGAAGCAATGGGATTGTAATGGTACCAATAGGTCTTTCAAAACAATAACAAAAATTCGATTACGTCTCACACACATACCTGTATACATAGGTGATTGATTACTTCAACCCTACAGTCAGGAGCTTACAAACCTTTTTTAATTTAGATTTAAAGATAGAAAGCACTTAATGAAAGACCTATTATAATTATTATAATTCTAACAACAATGCAACTACTAAACTATATTCGGTTTGGCTTCTCATTATCATTCCCGTAATAAGTTTTCAAATATTTTAAATTCATTTCAATTCTTATTTCCTTTTCCGTTCTTTCTTTCTTCTTTTCTTTCTATTTTTATTTATCCTGTGTGCGCTACTTTTTTGTGCATTTGTTTGCTTGAGTATGTGTTTGGCTGACATTTTCGAATAATTTTGCATTTTTTTAAAGTTTTAATTACAAATTCTTTGAATTCCAAATATTAATAAGCTAAACGAATTCTGTTATTGTTGAATTCGGTTTTTTTCCTCGTTCTTTCGTTTTTTTCTTTTTGTATTTTATTGTAACAAATACAAGAAGGTGTTCACAGTCTTCATAGTCTAGTAGATAGTATTTTTGGTTTATGGGATGAGCGCTCGTGTTAGGAATTTAAACCCCAGCAAAGACATTCCGAATGTCTTTGTAGTCGACTGGTAAACACCCCTCATTGTTAATAAATTTGATCACGCCACTCATGGTTAAAAATTCACACATACCAGATTGGTGATGTAAGAAGCTAGGTTGTAATCCTGGCTAAAGGAGACTTATGATTAATTGAGTAAGTAAAATCACAATCTATTTCGCAAATGATACTTTAGGGTTGAAGCAATGCTTTTTGAAATCAAAAAAGCTTCGTTTCGGTAATTATTTTATGCAAGAATTAGGGTTGACAGTTGCAGAATGGTTTCGCAAGGTATTAAAGACACAAACCTCACACATTTGCTGTAAATTATGAATTTTTAAATTGTAGTTTATTTAAGTAAAACTGTGAACTGTCTTAATATGGTATTTAATCCGTTTATTGGTTTCTCTTTTTTCGCTCTCTCTCTCCCTCTCTACTTGTCGGTATTTTTAATTGAATAACTGACAGCTTTAAAGCGGGGAATCTCTCCTTTTTTTTTGGGGCAGGATTTTTGGTGTCTTTTTGTTGTTGTTGTCGTTACTTTTGCGAATATAAATAATTTTCCTGTCAAATAATTGAAACTACATTGTAATATAATTATGCTGTGATAAAATTTTAATGAGCTCTTTAACAAAAACAACAACAACAATAACTATGACAGCACAAAATTTCATTAAAGTAAAGAAAACAATAATTTTCTCCATAAATTTTCTTTATTTTCTTTTGTTTATCCACGAAAAAAAAACCTAGTGATTGACATTTATTTCAAAGAATTTAGGAAATTGAAATTTAATTGCATTCCATCAAAATAATTCATTAAAAAAGAAAAATTAAATTGAAAACAATAGTTGGCCAACATTCCATAACAAAATGGGAAATGCACACCGCCCCCCTCCCTCCATAATTATAAAAATCATCAATTTTCTTTAAGACTTTTGAAAGATGATTTCAAAATCCTATGCTTTCATGGTGTGAACAGCATTAACCCACATTAGTGTTCATCGTACACATTTCTCATTACAATTAAAAAGGGCTCTCATATGGAAACAACAGGCCCGATAACTTTTCAAGTACAAAAAAACAAGAGAACTATCAGACTGATGACAATGAGTCCTATTCCGCATGATAGTGTGGTCACGTTGAGTTACATCAGATCTTGGAAACAAAAAAACAACTTTAGAATACCCAACTGCAGCACAGATCCCAGATTAGCAGATTAGTTGTTTGGTAGGCGGTATTCGTTGTGTCTGACATTTGACATGCTTGAAAGGACAGTATTTTACTGAATAGCAACCGCTTCGTCCTAGAAAATTGTTTGTATCTTATTTCAGTCGCAATCGATGAACGCTATGCCTGTAGAATATACTTACTTACTTACTTAATTGGCCATAACAACCCGATTAACGGATTTCGGCCTGCCGCAATACATCCTTCCAGGCGCCTCTGCTTCTTGCGCGCCTACGCCAGTTGGTCACACCAATCGATGACAGGGCTTCCTCGACTTGGTCCTTCCAACGGATACAAGGTCGTCCTCTTCGCCGACTTCCGCAGATCCCCGCATCAAATACCCGTTTCGCCGGAGCATCCTCCTCCATTCGAACGACATGGCCGAGCCAGCGCAGCCGCTGGATATTAATACGCTGCACAACATCTATGTCGTTGAGGAGCTCATACAGCTCACTGTTAGATCGGATGCGGAAATCATCGCCAACTCGCACAGGACCGAAGATCTTACGTAGGACTTTCCTCTCGAATACCCTCAAGGCTGCTGCATCAGTTCTTAATAGGGTCCATGCCTCTGCGCCATAAAGAAGCACGGGTAAGATGAGCGTCTTGTAGAGTATTAATTTTGTCGCACGAGAGAGGTCTCTGCTGCTCAATTGCCTATTGAGACCATAGTAGCACCTGTTGGCAAGAGTAATCCTGCGTTTGATCTCCAGACTGACATCATTTTTGGTGGTAACGGCGAAGCCAAGATAAATAAATTCCTTGACTGTATCAAAAGTATAGTTATCGGACGTAATCTGAGAATCAGTACGCCGCACGTCTCTACTTGTCGACAACATATACTTTGTTTTGCCCTCATTTACTGCCAGACCCATCTTCTTAGACTCCCGTTCAATAGCGCTGAAGGCAGCAGTAACATCTCGCTTGGTACGCCCTATGATGTCGATGTCGTCAGCGTACGCAAGCAATTGGACACTTTTTTGAAAGATAGTGCCATTGCGATGCACCCCTGCCTTTCGCAGAACACTCTCCATGACGAAGTTGAAGAGGTCGCATGATAAGGGGTCGCCTTGTCTGAAGCCTCGCACGGTATCAAAAGGTTCGGAGAGGTCCATTCCTACCTTGACGGAGCTGCAGGAATTGCTCAACGTCATTCTGCATAGTCTTATCAGCTTCGCAGGTATACCGAGCTCAGACATTGCGGCATAAACACGATCCCTTATGGGGCTATCGAAGGCTGCCTTATAGTCGACAAAAAGATGGTGTGTGTCGACTTGTTTTTCGTGGGCCTTTTCCAGGATTTGAGTGTGAAGATCTGGTCTATGGTGGATTTGCCAGGTCTGAAGCCGCACTGATAAGGTCCAATCAGTGTTTTGACGATTGGCTTCAGTCGTTCACACAATACGCCTGTAAGAACCTTATATGCGATAGGGAGAAGGCTAATACCCCTGTAGTTGGCACAGATTGTGGGGTCTCCCTTTTTCAGGACAGGACAGAGGACACTGAGATTCCAATCGTTGGGCATACTTTCTTCTAGCCATATTTTGTAGATGAGCTGGTGCATGCGCCCTACCAACTCATTACATCCGGTCCTAAACAATTCAGCGGGGAGGCCTTCAGGACCTGCCGCTTTATTGTTTTTAAGACGCGTAATCGCGACTTTGACCTCTTTATAGCTAGGCGGCGGAATCTCCACGCCGTCATCATTGATCGGGTTCGGAACATCATCTCTAGAGGCGGTATTGGTGTCGTCATCGCCTTGTAGCAGAGTAGAGAAGTGTTTCCTCCACAACCTCAGCACCCCCTGCGGATCTGTAACCAGGTTTCCGTTCTCGTCCTTGCAAGAAGACGCTCCGGGTCTATAACCCTCGGTTAGACGCTTAACCTTCTGATAAAATTTTCTAGCGTCATTCCTACGTCTATGCATCTCGACTTCCTCACGCTCACGCCTTTCCTGCTCCCTTTTCTTGCGTCTGAAAAGGCGTCTCTCTTCCCTTCTCTTCTCTCTGTAGTTCTCGACAATGGCTCGCGTAGCAGCAGACTGCAACGTCTTCTTGTATGCGGCGTTTTTCGCTGCAGCTGCCTCGCGACACTCCTCATCGTACCATTGATTTCGTTGGGGTGGGCGCTCGAAACCAAGGACTGTTTCCGCAGTAGTGCGCAAGGAGTGGGAGATGTTGGCCCACAGTCCTCCAATGTCGTTGAGATTAGGTGGGGATCGACGGAGCTTATCCGAGAGTTGAGCGGAGAACGCCTCAACTGTCCCTTGTGATCGCAGCTTCCTGACATCCAGCTTCCGCAGTGTACTAGAGCGCGCCATCCTCGAGGCGCTAATGCGCAATCGAAACTTGGCTGCGACAAGGTAGTGGTCCGAGTCAATGTTCGGACCTCTAAATGTGCGCACATCTAGTACACTGGATACATGCCTTCCGTCAATCACAATATGATCGATCTGGTTGGAAGTTGATCGATCGGGGGACATCCAAGTGGCCTTGTGGATGTCGAGATGTTGAAACCTGGTGCTACATACTACCATGTTACGCGCCGCGGCGAAATCGATCAGCCTCATACCATTGGAGGTAGTGTTCGCGTGGAGGCTGAACTGTCCGACAGTGGGGCCAAAGATACCTTCCCGCCCGACCTTTGCATTAAAATCCCCGAGGACAATTTTTGCGTCATGGGCCGGGCACTTATCATATACGTCCTCGAGTTTAGCGTAGAAGGCATCCTTAACCACATCGTCCTTATCTTCCGTCGGGGCGTGAGCACAAATCAGGCTGATGTTGTAGAATTTTGCCCTGATGCGGATTGTGGCTATTCTTTCGTTCACAGGTGTGAACCCAGAGACAAGGTGGCGAAGTCTCTTATTAACCACAAATCCGCATCCAAATTCGTGCTTATCAACATGGCAGCTGTAGTACACATCGCAAGATGCTAGCCTTTTGCATCCTTGCCCTATCCATCGCATTTCCTGTATGGCAGTGATGTCAGTCCTACATTTCTTGAGGGCATCCGCCAGCTGGGCGGAAGCGCCCACCCTGTGAAGGGTGCGGACGTTCCAAGTGGCTATTCTTAAATCGTTGTCCTTTGAACGTTTGCCGTGGTCGTCAACTTTAAAGGGGATCTTATTGGAATTATGTATATTAGTTTTCATTGGAGTAAAGTTTTTACGTGGTGGATTCCAAGCCCTACGCACAACCCAAATTTAACGTCCAGGGGATTGGACTTCGCTGCACGCATTAGTTAACATCTAGCGGGTACTAGAATGCCATCCAGGAGGGGCCGCGAGGAGGCTGCGTGTCAACTTGAATACAGCAAGACAAGGATCGTCCTGGTGGTCGCCATGTTGGCCACAGTCAGAAACTTTACCTTGTTTGCATGCATCCCATCCCTCCCTGCCTGTAGAATATGTCCTTTGTAAATGTTCCTCTTTATTAAGGGGGCGTGGCCAACTGCAAGCCATGTTCAAATAGCAATTTCCCCTGTCTCACAAGAGATTTCAATAAATCTCCTCTAGTAACGGACTTATTCGCATTCACATTTCATTAAAAATGAATCCAAACGTGTAACAGCTCCACAGAGCCTGCATTTCTCCTCATTAAAAAGCTGTTCAGGTAGTAGTCTACAAATATAAAGCCAATCTTTCACTGTAGGATACCCTGGTTCTAGTCAGCTCGACAAGGTCTGCACTTTGTCTCATACAAAACCTTTTCTGATGATATCTCAGCTAGTTACTTAACTTTACTTAATTGGCCATTGCAACCCTTCACTCAGGATTACGACCTAGCTTCTCACACCACTTATGTTGTGTGCGTTAATTTTTATACATGAGTGGCGGGACGTACAGTTTAAAGTCGACTCCGAACGACAGATTTTTGCGAAGCTTTTCATGGCAATCTTTACTCTCAGAGTCTTTGCCAGAAATCTGCTGAGAGGAAGTCGCCGAAGAAATATTTTTCGTTTTGATGTCTGACCTGGGATTCGAACCCGGGCCTTTCGTCTAATAAGCCAACACACTATCCACTAGACCACGGCTAGTAGTCTACCGATAAAGAGCCTATTATTCACTATAGGAGTACAATCTGCAAACCGTCTCATCAAAAACCTATTTAGATGATATTCCAGGTAGTAGCCCTGTACTTTACTATAGGGTACCCTGGTTCTAGTCAGCTCGACAGAATCGGCACTTCGTCTCATCTAAAACCTTTTTAGCTGATATCTCAGGTAGCAGTCTATCAATAAAAAGCCTACCCTTGTTTAGAGAAGATAAACCTAACTAAGCCTTTGGTCTGATAACATCCTCTAGCTAACATCTAGATAACATCCTCAATGAGCTGTCCTATCGGACTTCTATTCAATTAATCCAAAAATAGAGTTTAAGGTCAACAATATTTGTGGCATATCCGTGCCTCACCACTAAAAAAATTTTCAAGAGTCACTTTTCTTGAACCAGCGCTTTGTTGAGCCCGGATATAAAAAATGTAAGTTATCGATAGATTGACTATATTGTGCAGCGATTTCCAGAAATTCTCCGATATTATCTGACGGACTGCTGTATCGAAAGTGTTGAAAAGAAAAGATATACCCTGGAAAGGAACACCTGGCGAAGAATAGAACGAGGACACGATGGCTAAACTTTGCGAAAGCCATATGCTTTCCTTCCTTTACGAGGAAGGGGAGGTAATAGATGATGCAGAACACACTCTCTTCGAATGTGCACGCTGGCAGAGCTATCGCTCTACACTGACGTCGATGATCGGAACGATAACGGCCGTTAACATTGTCGGGATTATGATTGCGAGCAGAGAGAATTGGGCCTCAGTGGCTAATTACGTGGCGCGCATTCTGAGACTGAAGAAGAGAGATCTGGAGGCTGCGGAGCATGTGGGCACGCCAGCGTAGATGACACTAGCTCGCGTGTCAAACGAGGTCCCAGTCGGGAGCTTGGACAGAAGGAATAGTGGAGACAATTAGAAGTCTCCTCAACCTTCATTACGCAGTCCGGACGCGGATGTGAGCATGAAGGCAGCCAAAGGGCCAAAAGGACTCCACTCCGAAGTAATACCACCGTAGTTCCGGAGTGGGCACAACAGTCCACGGTACGAGTGACGACTTCCTCTATGGTGCGGTTAGGTACATTTGCCCCTCCTCGGCGTAAAAAAAATATGCTTTCCATACAGTGCAATGAAAAATAAAGTTCACATAACTGGTGATAATCCTCGTCACTGCATTATCATTGAATGTTATGCTCTAAGTGCATTTTCCTTGTGAATATAGTCTCTTTAGACTCTATTTGAAGCCTAATAAATGTGCCTCTTAATAAACGGGAATCGCTTGGTTTCTTTAAAGACGTTACTGTTGAATCAACTTTCTTTTTTGCTTTTCTTGAATTGAATTTTTTCTTTTGTTTTACTTTGAAGAAATTCTGTTTCTAAATCCGTTTTATGAACACAAATCACGTCTGTTATTAAGACTTGTATTCTCACTCTCCCCCCCTATCCAGATAGATGTACATATTAAAATAAATTTGATAAACATGAAACCAAATCACATTTTACGCTGTGTTCTTATATTTCATAGGAAACATTTTTTACAAAAAACAAAAAAATTTTTAAACAAAAAAGTTTGGGGGAAAATGAATGAAACTTTTTAATGAGTTTAACCGCTTGAGGACAATATGACTGACAATACAATACCATGTACAGACACAACACTCACACGATTATATCAGCTGAACAAGGATGAGAGAAATTTTAAAATAAATTTTCTGAAATAAGAATCGTAACGTAATCGTAAGTGCAGCATAAGCGCGTATACATACAGTGAGTGTCAATGAAAATCGTACAGCTACAGCTAAACATACTAAACGTTTAATGCTCTTCATTAAAATCCCTCAATGACTGATTAAGCGACTCAAAGACAGGCATGAGTTTTTGTCAGAATCAAACATTCACGTAGGACATCTCTGGAGAAAGATAGTTACTGTACTGGTAATCCTACGCACTGTTCTAATGCAATAATGGCGTATGAGTTCCAAAAAAAGATCACCATTTTACATAGCTCTCTGGTACTTTTTCCTGCTATTCATTCTTCAACGTTTGCCGCATTAAATTTTTTTACTCAGAATACATAAGGACGACAACGAGTCATTTTGGCTCCTGCTTGTGGGACATAGTTACCCCTTTCTTTTTGCAGAGTTGATTTTAATGCGGGAATACATGCAACTGCCAAACACATTTTGTCTCTCTACTCTGCTGTGCTGTGACTTGGGATTCTGGAACGGAGGTTCTTCAATGCTTGAAATTTTTAATATTGAGAACTGTATGAGCTCCTCAACGACATACACGTTGTGCAGCGTATTAATATCCATCGGCTGCTGGTGTCTCAGCCATGTCTTTCGGAAGGATGCTCCGGTGAGTCTGCAGAAGTCGGCGAAGAGGATGCCCTGTATCCGTTGGAAGGACCAAGTCGAAGGAAGCCCTGTCATCGATCCGTTAATCGGGTTGGCCATAACAACAATTAATTAAGTAAGTGAGTAAAAGAATTTCGAATCTCTGACTTGGTCGCTTGTAAAATAACTTTTTTGAATATTTTTTCTTCATCCTTTTCCCTTTTCTATCTAGCCTATGCCTTTCTATTCCAAAATTTTGTTTTTGATGATTTCTTTCCTCATTTTTGCCATTTATTTTCTGGTCTCTGAATGAAGACCTGACTTCGTAATCAATTCTAACCCAAAATTTTTATTACATAGGCAAACATATGACATCAGAAAACTTGACGTGTAAAGTGTAGCATTTTCAGGTACTGGCCAATATAACTGCGGTTTGTAATAAAACTTACTTTAGTACTGTCTTGAATTAAAGTGTTTTTAACTTTTAAAATTTTTTAAAATGTTTGCTGTCACAGATTGTAAAACAAATGAAAACAAAATTCTGTGTGCCACTGTTTACAACTTGATGGAAACAACAAAAATTGCTTTGTTTGTTATTCGTCTGTTTACATCCTTTGCTTAAGCTGATAGTTTGATAGATGTTTGTAATAGAGATCTTCAAACCCGAATTATTCGTTTCAAACGCACAGAGTTTTCTCAAAAGACTGATTGAACTTTACTAACTCAATCGCCTGCTTTGCTTTGCCTTATTTTTATTACAGAGTTAACAGTTTGATGAATGCTTTTGAAGGCAAATGTTCATGACTTCGCCTTCTCAAAGTCTCCATAAATGTAAACATGTTGTTTACGTTTATTCTTATAGCGTTTGTTGTTGTATTTGTGTTTACTTGTTTATAATTTTTCTATGTTGACATTTGTTGTTATATTACACAATGCAATAATTTGTAAACAAGTTCATTGTTTATGTTTTTTAGAGTTTTTCTTTATAATTTTAATGTAAAAAATCTAGCACCAGTAGCTGGATTTTTTTAATTTTCGTAACAGCATTGTTTGATAGAGATCCTGTACGACTTCCACTGGAGCTCACTGTACATCTGAGTTAGTGTCAATACAATGCATGCTAGTGCTTAATGGTTGTGTTCAGCTTTTAAGCCTAAACACTTGCTGGTAATAAAAATCTGCTATTTTTGAAAATTATTAGAAGAAAACAAGCCTTGAACTTCTCTTATTTCATGTGAATGACTTTTATTTTCAACGGATTCCTTTTAATTCTTTTTGCTTTTAAACCAGACACTCCACATGCATACGCTTGAATACAATAAAAAAAAGTGGAAAAGGAAACCCCTTAAATTTAATACAACAAACAAGCAAAGAAAATCAGCTCGTTAACAACACCTATGAGTTAAAGACAGAGGAGGAACGAACGGTGGTTCTAACAGGCTAAGACGGTGTTTGGAAAATTTTTAAATAAAAAAGTTTTCCACTTTTGATGAACAAAAAAAAAAAAAGAAAAAAAATCCAGTTCTTTGTGCTGTTGCTGTAGGCTTCTCTTTAAAGGATTTCTTTTTTAATTTCCCAGAATTCTTTTATTAAAGATTTCAAATTAAAAGGACTTTTTAAATGTCTTATTATGGTTTTGTATTTCGAATCAATGTAATGAAGCACATGGAATATGAAAAGTATAAAGTTTTAAAATGTACGAGGTGTGTTCAAACAGAAACTATAATTTTTTTCCCCTAATTTCCAACACTATGCATTGCAGAAGGGAGTGATCCCCTAAGTTTTGGTCGTATATTGAAAAATATTCACACTTTTTGTAGGACAACAGTGTGTTAAAAATAACTAGCCAGAAGGATATCACATTGGCACGGCTCCTGCATCTATGTGATCTGCACATAACGATATCCTTGATCAATAGAGAGAGAGGATCCGTTCGACTTGTGTTTGGTGTTAATTTTGTACATGACGTGACCCACAGCATTTCCGAAAATTTTTGATGCCAGTTTTTGTCAGAAGTCTGCTGTGAAATCTAAGTTAATGAAAGAAATGTTTTCTTCATATTTCATTTTGTTCGAGATGTTTAAGCTGGTGTTTAAACCAATACTATTGAACTAATACATTATCTACTAGACTACGGCGACTTCAATTTGTTTCCTTTCAGTCTGCATTAATGCCTCACGGGTTCTTTTCTTTTCTCGAACGTCCCCGGCCTCACACGTAACCCACCCTCACCCGACCGCGGAGGGCTCGTCCCCATTACGTAGGGACACGTACACACTACAGTCCGGACTGCAGCGGCTAAGCGAAAAGTTATGGCAACGAAAACATAAAACAGCTACAGAACTTAATCACCAGCTGATCAAGGTGACAATAAAACGTAATAATCTAAGGCAAGAAGGAAAATACATTTTTATACAATAATTTATAAACAAAGGCCAGTAAACAAGCCACGCTTTATAGTATAGTTCGTTCATGCATAGTTCGTTCTATAGAAATCTAAAGAAAAAGGACGATAGTGCCGTGAAAATCTTGCTGGAATGCTGAAATTCAGGTTACAAAGCAAGAACTCAGAATCGATATTACCTTTAACCAGATTGAAAACAAAACAAGCCCCTAAAACAGACCTTCTACGTTCCATAGTTGGAAGTTTTATCAAAGCTAATCTATCCTCATATGACGGAAGCCCATTGGCATAATCCCATCTTAAGCCACGTAAACAGAATAATAAAAACTGCCTCTGCACAGACTCAATTGAATCACTATGCCAACGATAGTATGGATTCCAAATAACAGACGCATACTCCAAAATAGATCTAACAAGTGCAATGTACAGTGTTCTTGTTGTATAAGGATCAATGAATTCCCTAGCCCATCTTTTCACAAAACCAAGAACAGCCCGAGCCTTGCCAATCATCAAACTAATATGATCAATAAAAGACAATTTAATATCCAATAATAATCGAGGAATTTAGTCACAGTTTCCAAAGGGCAAGAATTAATCACATAAGTGGACGAAATTACAACACCGCGAGAGAAAACCATGCATTTACACTTCCTCAAGGTTAAGATCCATTAAGTTTATCCTGCACCAAGTAACAAACAAATCAATATTCCGCTGAAGAATAGCCTGGCCATGGTCATCGTCAAAAGAATATCATCAGAATATTACAATCAGAAACAGCTGAAGGAAAATCATTCAGGAACAATAAAAACAGTAAAGGACCCAAATGGCTACCCTGCGGAACACCAGAAGTAACATATACAGTCTTAGATAATGAATTCCTAAACAATACCCTCTGAGTCCTAAGGGAGAGGTAAGAGTCAAGCCAACGATGAATAATATCAGGAATACCGATTAGTGAAAGTTTAAGAAGCAAAATTCTATGATCAATCCTATCAAAATCAGTAAAAAATACGTCAGTCCGAGCACCGACAAGAAAGCTCCTGAAAACATGTCTAGTAAATTCAAGAAGATTTGTGACAATCGACCTGCCTTTCAAAAAACCATGCTGGAAAGGAGATATTAAAGATCTCGTATTAAAAGAGAGATAATCCGTCACTAGTTTCTCCATCAACTTGGGAATAGCACTGAGCTTGGCAATACCCCTGTAATTGGAAATATTAGATTTATTACCCGACTTGTGCAAAGGAATTATAAACGAACTCTTCCAAATAGATGGAAAATGACCAACCCTCAGAAGCCTATTGAATATAAAGGTCAAAGGACCACTCAAGACAATAGCACACTTTCTTAAAATACAGGCCGGAACCCCGTCAGTATATTCTAATGATTCGTTTTCGTCATTACAGAATCTACAGGTAGGATTCGTGACGATCCCAATTCTCAACAAATATAATGTGAGTCTAGATAAATTCGAATTTAAAAAACCAAAGACGCAAACCCAAACTCTTAGCAGCGCCACTTCTTGCCTCTAACAGGGTAAAGTTTGGCATTAACAGGGCACTGTTAACTATTTCACCGTGACAATAGTAGATTAACACGTTCACTAACGACTACGAGATAACTCGTAGGAACGAGATATCTCGTGCTCACTAATGTGAACAGAATCAAGTTGTCATTTTTTGGTTAATTTTCAGAAAACTCCTGCGGCAGTCAATATCTTCTACTTTACAATTACTGCAGACTATTGACATAAAATTTAATTCTCATTGTCATCATTATTATTTGTGAACAAAAGTGTTGAAATATAAAGCATAATTGGTGGAGATGGAGGATGGAGAATGGAAATTTTCTCAAATCTCAAAATTATTCCAGCTATTCCTCTACCATTGTTAAAAAGAGGACCCCCTGGACCACCATTTCCACATAGTCTGCATGCATTTCTAATATTTTCCAAAATGGCCATTGATCATCTAGAGAATTTGCATATATTTTTCGCCAAAAACCATTTTTTTTTTAAATTGAAAATCTCAACTCTCAAAATTATTCCAGCTATTCCACTAGCACATATGTTCCTAAAATGGCCTATAATCTTCTAGGGAATTTTCAACAAAAAAATTGATATTTTCGAAGCCAATTTTCTCAATACCATATCACTTTATTTGGGACTTTTTTGCTGATTATAATAAGAGGCCTTGGAAACTAGCTTTGCATATAGTGTGGTACTCTTAGACCAAGTATATGCCCTAAAATTAGCTCCTAAACAAGTGGTCTTGTTCAGATGGATACAGTGCTCTGTTAAGGGTAAATTTTGTTCTGTAAAGCGGTCGAATGTGGCGTTGCTAAAATTTATGGATTGCGTCTTGGATTTTCAAATTCGAATTTATCTTCTATGTGTGTGAAGATAAGTGCTCTTCTCTAAAAAGCCACATACTGGCTCCCTTGTCCGAATGGCGAATTTAAAGCCACTAATTGGTTTAACCAAAATGAAGTCAAAACAAAATACAAGAAAAGTATTTTTTCGGCCTCTTCTTATTGCCTTTCTATGACATATGGTCCAAAGGATCATCAATACTAAACACTAAGCACTTTAGGATAAGTTTGGTAAAGAAAAATGTAGTCGCCATAGTCTAGTAGGTAGTGTGCCGGCTTATTAGACATAAGGCTAGGGTTCAAATCCCAGGTCAGACATCAAAACGAAATTATGGAAAAATACTTCTTTGGCGACTGCCTCTCAGTAGACTTCTGGCAAAAACTCTGTGAGTAAATAAAATTCCCATGAAAAGTTTCTCAAAAATCTGTCGTTCGGAGTTGACTTTAAACTGTAAGACCCACCGCTTATGTATAAAATTAACACACACAACATAAGTGGTGTGAGAAAATAAGTCAATAATCCTGACTAAAGGATTGTAATGACCTAATTTGTATGTATGTATGTAATTGGTTAACCCGATACTGCGATATTTCAAAAAACAATTTCTGTTAACCGCCCTTCAATAAATTTTTTTTCTTATGTTTTCTTACTATAAACGCGGATTTATTAACGTCATTGACGTTAGAGAGACTCCCCTTTAGAATCATTCGTTTCATTGATGGAGAAATAGCTTTGGATTTGGCTTTTATACGGCTCATTGGATTTCTGGTACAGTTAAACAGATTGCTTTACTATGAATACATAGGACAAAAGGCTACACCCTAACTTCAAATTCATTTTTCAATTCATTTTTTTTCTCTACTCTATACTTTAACACCCACCCTGGCCCTCTATCCATGTGTTTTTTTTTTATTGAAGATATTAGCTGCAACAGTTTCGTTTTGTAACCGATTCCATAAGTTTTTTTTTTCTTTCTCTTTGCCAGTTTGTCTGTGTGTCTGACTGTCTGTCTGTCTGTGTATTTCTCTTTGTTATTTTCCATTTTCCATAAATGTCACATTGTTGTTGCTATTGAGCAAACGAATAAAGTTTCAACAAAAGAATGGTACGTCCATACGTATGTATCTGGGTCTGCACATCATAGAAATTGAAAAGAGAAAGGAAAACATTTCCAAAAAAAAAAACAAAAACATGCAGTTTTTAGGTGACATGACCCCCCCCATCCCATTTAGATTGGAAAAGTTGCAAACACCACATGCAATAGATTTGAGTTTATCAATGGATTCTGGTGTCATATAAACTTTTAGTCCGTACACAACAACTTCAATTCTTTATAGTTTTTTATGGTTGAAGAACTAAAAAACTCGATAGAAAGACAAAAAAAAAAAAATCGTAAACTCTGAAGAATTATTTTGAATTGTGAAAAGTTTAAAAAATATTCCACACATCACTACGTTTTATGTGAGAGAAACTTAAATGAGAGACATTTTTCGAATGGACTTTAAAAACTTAAATGTGTGTCAAGATTCAATTCAAATTTAAACACCCAAGACGCAAACCCACCATCTTAGCAAAGCCACTTATTGCCTCTTAGCAAAGTAAACATTGCTATTAACAGAGCCCTGTTAACTGTTTAAGGGCCATTATTATAACTTACCTTTAACAAAAGGGAGGATTTTAACGGAGAGATAAATTGTTTTTCATTATTAGGAGAGCGTTAAGCTAAAGGGAAGATCATCCTACCTTTAACATTTAAAGGTCACTTTCTGTTTGAACTTACTAAATCATATACTATTTTCGATGTGGCAATTTCAAATTTAAACAAAATTAGCATATACAACAACCAAAATGAAGTTTTCCTTTTGCACTGCGTTGTGGAACTGCCATATTTTTGAAAAAGTTAATTTTGTTTTATCGGTAAGTTGTAATAACCAAAATAAGTTAAAGGTAACTTTGCCGTTCACTTTTGCTAAAGGTACCTTTAACTATCGACAACTTTAAAGGTAAGTTGTAATAATGGCCCTAACATTGGCAATAAGTAGATTATTATTCTACGTTGGAATTATTATTATTTGTGAACCATAATGTTGAACTGAAAAGCCGGCTTAAATAAAAACAATATGAGTTCAACCTCGTGTAAAGCCTTGAATATTATTAAGTCAGTTATGTAAGAAGACAAGCTTTACATGGAACTTTTACTTTAGAGTGTCAGAATGCCCCACCATATAGGCTATTATTGTCTTATGTGTGTGAAGATAAATTCGAATTTGAAAACCAAAAACGCAAACCCACTAAATGTACTGTTAACAGAGCACGGTTAACTCCTTCTACTTTGCAATTATTGCAGGCTATTGACATAAAATATAATTCTCATTATGATCATTACATACGTAATTGGTCATTAGAACCCATCAGTCAGGATTGTTGATCTAGTTTCGCACACCACTTATGGTGTGAGTGTTAATTTTATACATGAGTAGCAAATCGCCGTGGTCTAGTGCGTAGTGTGTTGGCTTATTAGACAAAAGGCCCGGGTTCGAATCCCAGTTCAGACATAAAAACGAAAAAATATTTCTTCGGCGACTTCCTCTCAGCAGATTTCTGGCAAAGACTCTGAGAGTAAAAATTGCCCTAAAAAGCTTCTCAAGAATCTGTCGTTCGGAGTCGACTTTAAACTGTAGGTCCCGCCACTCATGTATAAAATTAACGCACACAGCATAAGTGGTGTGAGAAGCTCGGTCGTAATCCTGACTGAAGGGTTGTAATGGCCAATTATGTTTTGTTTGTAGCGGGACCAACAATTTAAAGACGACTCCGAACGACAGATTTTTTTGAGAAACTTTTCATGTCAATTTTATTTAAACGCTCAAAATTATTCCAGCTATGCTACTTCCACGGTTCCCAAATGGCCACTGACCTTCTAAAGAATATTCAATCAAAAAAATTGATATTTTCAAAGCCCATTTGCTCAATACCATATCACTTTATATGGAAGTTTTTTAGTGATTATATTAAGAGGCCTTGGAAACTTCTTTAGAGTATGATATGGTACTCATAGACCTAGTATTTGTCCAATAATTAGCAACTAAACAAGGGACCTTGCCAACAGAGCTCTGTTAAGGGCAAATTCTGTTCTGTTAACGCCAAATATGTCGCCACTAAAATTTATGGATTGCGTCTTGGATTTTTAAATTCTAATTTATCTTCACACACATTGAAAGCAATATCTTCAAGGAATCATGGTTAAGAAATGAAAGTTTTCTTATTTCTTGACAATATCTTGATGTCCATTTTCTTCTTTTTTAATGGAATGTGCATCGTATTGCTCGGCTAGGTTAGATGATGTTATCACACATAAAATAACATGAACTTTCCATTTATTTTGATACTAGGGAAGGATGTGTGTAAACATAGATTTTAAAATTTATCTCCCCAAAGCTCTATTATGTTATTAACAGAACTCTGTTAAACAATTAATTTGAGACTGGGAAAGAAAATTATGAAAAATTAATGAAATTCCTGTAAATAAATCAATATTGTAGGAAAACAGGACTGAGTGGGCGGATAAAGTAAAATTTTTAAAGCATTGCTCGTCGCTTTAACTAACTTAATTGCTAGAACCCTTAACAGAGCGAGTTTTCATAGGAGATTTTGAAATTTAAGATTTTAAAACGCTCTGTTAGCGC
Source organism: Sarcophaga peregrina (assembly GCA_014635995.1). Taxonomy (NCBI): domain Eukaryota; kingdom Metazoa; phylum Arthropoda; class Insecta; order Diptera; family Sarcophagidae; genus Sarcophaga; species Sarcophaga peregrina. Next base: position 94,631,339 of record CM025789.1, read on the forward strand.
CAAATGTGGCGCTGCTGGTTTACGTCCTGGATTTTCAAATTCGAATTCTTTTAATATTTCTATCCTGATAAATAGACTAATTGTTGGACTTAAATTTTTTTCTCTTTGTTCTCATGTAACTTGACAAATTCCTTTATCAAATGAATTTTAAATTGTCGTCCATACTCTAGTTTTTTTTCCTACTTTTTCCTTTTAATCGCATTCAAGAGTAATTAAAACCAAAACTGACAATCAAATTGAATACAAACATGACTTTAGCACTCGAAAAAAACGAAGAAAAAAGAAAAAATAATAATGCAACTGCAAAATGAATTCAAATCCCCAATTAAAGTAAGAAAAACTTACACAGGGTGAGAGAGATAGAGAGAGAGAGAGAGGGTAAGAGTAAAGGCTGAAATGATTTGCTGCTATACGACAGGACATTTGTGCCTAAAATAGAATCCCCTGGTTTCTTTTTAATTTTTTTTCGTTTTTTCGTTTTTTTTTTTTATAAAAAATCGTTTTAATTCTAATCCAATTAAACTGACACATGATTCTGTCCGTTTACGTTTACGTTGTTCTTGTTTTTGTTTTGAGTTTTTTATCATCCTTTGAACAACACTCGAGGCTAAAATGCCAGGAAGAATGGTGTGCTATGACAGGCACACTGACACAGGGAACATGAATAATTTCAACAGGCAGGACACGCAATAACGAGCCCAGGACAGACAGGAAGCAATAAAAATACGAAGAAGAAGAGTAATTAAATGTAATTAAAATGAAATCCACTCTACAATTATTCTATTCAAGTACGGGTATACGTATGTATATATGTACATATGTGTGTATATTTCTTTATGTGTTTGACTGTACGTATACGAGAGAGAGAGAGAGAGAGAGCATAAAAAACTCGATTACATAAGAAATCTAAGGCGCAAGAAAAAGGCTTAAACACTACGAAAGGAATTTACTTTTTAAAAAGTATACGAACCATATTACTTAAATTACTTGACCGGATTGGTGTATAGAGAACAACTTGCATCTAATTTTACAACCATCCTCGTATAAGGATTTCTCCAATAAATTACAAATAATATATATGGTTTGGCAGACGCCACATACCTATGTAATATAATGGATTTTAATTTAATTTACTTAAATTGACCATCCCTCCTAACATAGCTTTACGGACACAAGAAATCCACTTCCCTCTATTGTTGTGGCTGACTTTTAGTCGCCTCCAATATATTAATTGCTTGTCTTTGCTTTTGAATTTCATTTCAATTGATTTTAAAATTTTAAATATGTTTGAATTAGTGTTTCTGATTTGCAATGATGGCCAGTGCTACCATATATCACGTCATAAGTGATAAATTAATTTGGGTGATGATAAATTCGAATTTGAATATTCAAGACACAATCCATGCATTTTAGCAGCGCCACAAGTGTCGTTAACAGAGCAAAATTTCTTCTTAACACAACAAAATTTTCCCATAACAGATTGTTTTAAAATATTGCGGTATCGGGTTAACCAATTAGTGGCTTTAAAACTGCCATTCGTGCAAAGTTGCCAGTATGTTGGCTATGTGGCTATGTGGGTGAAGATAAATTCGAATTTGAATATTCAAGATACAATCCATACATTTTAGCAGCGCCACATTTTGTGTTAACAGAGCAAAATTTCCTCATAATAGAACAAAATTTGCCCTTAACAGGGCACTGTTAGCTATTTAACAGTATGCATATGAAGAAGCCAACTTGTTCAGCAGTTAAGTTTTAGAAATACTCAAGGTGTATGAGTACCATACTATATGCAAAGGCAGATTCCAAGGTCTCTTAAAATAATCAGCAAGATAGTCCCAAATAAAATGATATGGTATTGATAAAATTCGCTTTGAAAATTTAAATTATTTGCTTGAAAATTCTTTAGAAAATCGGAGGCCATTTTGGAATATATAAGGAATAGTACACCATACATAAGTTTGGGAAATAACCTAATGCATGAGTATCGTAATAATTACTAAGGAAGGTTCCAAGGCATCTGCCACAATGGCAAAGCAGAAGACTAATCAACTAATGCCATTGTTAAACAGTTAACAGCACTCTGTTAATACCAAAGTTTACCCTGTTAGAAATGGCGTTGCTAAAAGTATGGGTTTGTGTCTTTGGTTTTTAAATTCGAATTTATCTTTACACACATGATAAATTAATGAACGAAAAACCTATCGCTTTCTATTCTATTGGCACAGTATATTGGTTTAGGCTTTCTTGCCTTCTCTACCATTAATAGACTTAACTTGGGTGCTATGAAATGCTAGGTTGTAATGATTAATCAAGTACGTAAGTAAGTAATCGATCTGATAACAAGTAATGCTCTGGAAGACTATTAAGGAAGGAAGGGTGTATCCTCACTGTATAGAATTTCTTGTAAAGATAAGCCAAGTCTCTCTGTCTCTTTCTGTGTGTGTCTAACCGTTGAGTAATGGCCCCAGAGTTTATATATTGTGACCAAAACGTTCCTATGCTTCAGTTTAAACAGCGTTTGAAAGGCTTTCTTTACAATTTAGGCTTTGTATCAGTGTAGGATATGAGCTGTTAAAATATCTACCTATTCGTGATGATGAAACAGACAAATATTTGAGGTGGTCTGAGTGTGTCTGCTATAGCCAGTTCTTCAGCTACAAAATTACTCGCGTTAGCACTGCACTTGGTAGGATTACAAACCTTTAATTACGTCCTCAATCAGTATTGAATGCGTCGTGAAAACCTTTTCAAATTATTATGTACATTCAAGCATTAACCCCGGGACTTATTTTAACTTACGATCTTGAATCTGTTGCCCCCCCTTGCTACTACTGCAGTAACTCTTCTCAAAGTTTTAATTTTCTTTCGTATGTTGTTGTTGTCAAACAAGGAGCTTTTCCCCCTGACATCGTTTAAAATGTTGGCCAATTTAGTTTTTTGCGTTTTTTTTGTCTTTGGCCAGTTTGTTTTATTGACGTTTTTCTTTTTCTTTTTCGTTTTTTTTTTGTAAGGAAATGGTCCTAATATTTCTGTTCTTTTCTATTTTTTTTTTAAAACATTTTCCACAAAATTGCGTTTTATGATCTCTTACTTTTGGAATGGTTTTTATTCACCACTTCCTTTTCCTTTTCTTCTTCTCTTCTTGCACTTCGTTTGGTGGTTAACATTTTGTATCTTACTTTGTAAGTCGTTTTCCATTTTTTGTTTCCATTTTATTAAAGCCATTGCGTTAAAAAAGTATTTTTTTTTCTGCAATTCTTGTTCATTTTTCTTGCATTTTTATGCATAAAAAAAAAGACTGGAGAAACGAAAAAGTTCCTTAAATCCTTGTTGTCGTTGCTATTATTCTTATGCTTTACGTTGCGTTACGTTACGTTAATGCTCCTTGCCACTTTCTTCAATTGTGTTGCTTTAGCCAAAATTGTTGTGTTTTTGGCTTATGCAATAATTTCATTTACTTTTCGTCCTTCTCCTTCTTCGGTACTTCTTCGACTCTGTTGGGGCTTTTTTTTTCGCTGCTGTTTCTTGCAACCGCAAGACTAAAATTTCATTACGGAATATTCTTCTAAAGCTCTATAGCGGAATTTTTTTTCCTACTCCCTTGTTGCATTCTGCTATTTTTCTTATTTTTTCTGAGGGGGTCTTCTGGTCTTCATACCCTACTTTGTAAAGGTTGGCATTATTGTGTCATATTCTTACGTTTTTTACTTTTTTAATAAATTAACGTTTACTTTTAATTAAAATTCATTATTATTTGCACAATTCTGTGTAATACTGTTCACAACTTGATGTAAACAACAACAATTGCTTTGTTTCTTTTTTATCGTTTGCATAAACAAATGTATTTACTAAACAATTGTCCGACAGATATTTGTAACGGGAGATCTTCAAACCACAATTAATATCTTCCAGCATAGTGCGTCTTCACACATGAGCGACTGAACTTTACTATCTCACGTCGTCGGCTTTACCTTGCCTTTAATATGGCAATGTAACCAGTCTGATGAACGCTTTTGAAGTCAAATATTCGTGCCTTCGCCTTGTCGAGCTCTCTATAAATGTAAACATTGCTTGATTATTGTTGTAAGTATATTTTGTTTACATTTATTCTTGTAGTGTTTGTTGTTGTATTTTTGTTTACCATTTCTTTATGCTGGTGTTTGTTATTATATTACGCAGTGTAAACAAGTTCATTGTTTCTATTTTTATGGCTTTTGTTTAGAATTTCTATGTTAAACAATGTAAAAGCCAAACACTATTCCCATAATCGTAACAGTATTGTAGTCCTTTATAATCATATAAAGGATATATTCTTAGTGGACCCTTTATATTGCTTTTAAAACAGGATTAATAATTTCAATAACCAACCTCGACTAATGAGCTGTTCCTCAACAAATTTGTTCATTATTTGATGTACAACTGCACCAAGGAAACGGCCAGGCATTATGTGGCATGAAATGATATGACAAGACCTGATATGACATGACATGATATGGCAAGAGATGATATGACCTAACATAATACGACATGGCATGATAGGTCGTGTCATGGTGTGGCATGACATGACTATCGCAAAATTGTTTCGAGTTTTATCGGGGAGCAGGAAATACAGTAGAGATTGATTCTGACAGCTCTTATCCTACTCCAGCGAGTAGATGTGATTAACACATATTTGTTCGGACAAAAGCAAGCCTATTTTCCTTATTACCTCTGCGTTTGATCGCTCTCATTGATAATATGTGATTTCACGTCAAAGTAATGATCATAATCACTCTGCGGAACTGACCCCGAGTATGAGAGCTCCAACGGTCAGTATTACTATCCCTTCTGTTAATCAGGTGGCAATCAAATCACTTTCGGATGCATCCTTTCAGATTGAAACTAGATGGAATATGCTCTGCCGTCTTTGATCGACCCTTACGGCAGAAAAACATTGTTGGGGTTTCCAATTAGCATCTTAGGATGGTAATACAATGCCTTCTATTGGGAAAAGGTTACACTACTCTACATTACACTAACAAAACAAGAAGTCTTTTCAGGGGCCGATGTTTTAAAGCGGAAAAAACCGGGCAACCCTATCATTCTAGAATCTTTTGCAAAAGGCTTTAATACTTCAATAGTACTCTTCAAATATATTTCCCAAAAATGTCGTCAAGATAGTAACCTTTTGACAGTCTTTATTACCGTTTTTTTTTTTTGATTTGCATTTCCTTTAAATGCCACAAAGTAGTTTTTGTCTCTCCTCTTTTTTAGAATAGCCAAGACACGCATAATCTAATATTCCCCGAAGATGACTAAAACGACACGCAAGGGTAAGAACTAACCAACAACGAATTTAAGTGCAACACAATAAAATGCGCTATAAATTCAAGTGTTATGGTCTATCAAGGAGTTAAGGGGTGGTTGCATAAGGGGAGATGATGCCCTGTCCATGCCACATAAACGCTTCAATATCTTTGAGGAATTTCAACAAAAATGTTTGTGAGTTTTTTTTCCGTGGCACATTTTGTTTTAAATTGATACGCTCTTCAGCTTGGTTTTCATGCCACTACCACTGCAATTGCCACTGACAGTGTTTTTCTGTTTAGCTTTAGCCTTTCATTTGCTGTGAACAAGTATTCGACAAAAAAAAAGGGAAACAAGACAACTAAGAAGAAGGCGAACGTAATAAGAAAACTGGGTGAAAACGCGTTTTAATTGAAATTCTTGGCTTAAGAAATTTTTGAAGCGGATTCAGTGTCGTTTTTTTTTTTTTTTGTTATTTCGATTACGAAATTTATTGAGAAAATTATGCTTCAAACCATTAATTGCTATAAATTGTTGCGGTTGTTAAAATAAATAAAAATTTGTATGTTTATTGGGTGTCTACACGTTGAAAGTGTGGTCTTCACAGCAGTAAATTTGGTTCAAGTCTTAACTAATTTATTAGGCATTTTAGAGTGAGTTTCTAAGGTTTTGAGTGAGTTTTAATTTTAGAAAGCTGATCTGAATAGAAGTTGCCTTCCGTGCCAAAATCACTGCACTTCTGAACAGCATAAATCTTATTTATCTTATCGGTAATTGCAACTCTTTAGCCAGGTTTACCACCTAGTTTCTTACACCATTTATGTTGTGTGTATGTTAATTTATTCATGGGTGGAGACATATCCTATAGTTTGACGTTGTCTCGGTTCGACAGATTTTTGAAAAACTTTTTATGGCCATTTTATTTCATACTTTAAGTTCTTGCCAGAAGACCTGTGGATAGGAAGTCGCCGAAAGATATATTGTTACGTTTTTGCCCTTTAAAAACATTTAAAATATGAGCTCATATATTGCAAATAAAATAAATATAAATTTACATTTAGTTTTAATTCAAATTCTTTATTATTTGCACAATTCTGTAAGCTACTGTTCACAACTTTATGTAAACAACAACAATTGCTTTTTTTTTGTTATTTCATTTGTTTACATCATTTGCATAAACAATAACAATTCCTAGATAGATCTATGGTATAGATCTGGAGATATGGAGATCTTTAAACAACGGCTATTCTCTTCAAATACATCGCTTCTTCACACAATAGAAACTGAACTTAACTAACTCACTCACCTGGTTTATCTTCTCTTTATTTATGTTCTTGAAGGCGAATGTTTATGACAGCGCCTTCTTGAAATCCCTACAAATGTAAACATCCTTGTTTACATTTCCATCATTTATACATACATAATTGATCATTACACACCTTCAGTTTGGATTATTGACCTAGTATCTCACACCACTTATGTTGTGTGTGCTAATTTTATATATAAGCGAAGCGACCTAGAGTTTAAAGTCGACTCCGAACGACAGATTTTTTTGAGACACTTTTCATGGCAATTCTATCGCCAAAGAAATATTTTTTTTATTTGGTTTTGATGTTTGGCCTGGGACTCGAACCTAGGCTTTACGTCTAATAAGCCACCATACTACCTACTAGACTACGGAGACTTCCATTTACATTATTGCTTACATTTATTATTATAGTGTTGTTTGTGTATTACATTTATTCTTGTTGTGTTTGTTGTTGAATTTTTGTTTACTTGTTTACCATTTCTTATGCTGGTAAACAGGTTTGTTTACTGTATTGTTTGGAGTCTAATTTTAATGTTAAGCGATGTAGAAGCAAAACACCAGTATCTACATTTTTCATTTTCCTAAGAATACGTTTTCGTATTTTGTTTCGTTCAAGATGTCTGAGTTGGGATTAAAATCACGGCCTTTCGTCTAATAAGCGAACACACTAACTACTACACTACGACGTGTTCCAATTTGAATAAATTCTTATTCTGTCCTGAGAGAATGTTGACCACAACAAAGGCCTCCCACATTTCATGTTTCAACACCCAATATACATGCAGTTTGTGATTGTGTATGTGTGCCTGAACGGGTTTCCGTTTTCCGTTCAGTTTTTTAAATATTTATGCGCTGCTGGCATTTTAAAAGAAACATTTTGAGCTGCATCAGCTTAGTGGAATTTAATTAATTTTTTTTTTGTTTCTTTTGTTTTTTTTTTGTAGAATTTTTCGGATTTTTTTTTATTCGCAGTCAAGTATTCGAAATGCATTGCCTTTAGCCAGATTTATGACTTGAAATCTAATTTATTATGAAATAAAGACAGGCCAACAGATTATGGCTTATATACCACAAGCCAAATACAATAAAAAAACAAAAACAAAAACAAAAAAATGAAAATGAAAATTTATTCCAGATATTTATCCTTAACAAACCCTGTAATTGATTAATATCCTGCAGTTGTTTCATTTAAATCCGGGCGTGTAAGGCTCAGAGAGAGAGAGGGGGGGGGGTGTCAAAAAGTGTTTGGTATTGGTTGATGTTATTGTTTTTTTTCTTTTCCTTCATTTTTTTGCTTTTCATTCTTTCCTTCATTTGTTAGTTTTTCTTTCTTTCCTTTTTTTGTTTTTTTTAATTTCCGTTTTTAGTTTTTTGCATTTTCATGCTGATTTCTTTAGTTGTTGCTGTTGCTGCTGTTGTTTCAAAGCATTTTTCTTCGTTTCATTGAAAATAATTGAAAAACATTCCTTCTATAATTTCTTACAGCAAAAAAAAAAAACGAAAACAAATCCTTGAAATTCTTAAACAAATATGAAATGAGATTCCAAATGTATTACACTTGGGCAGTTCAAAAATAATTGTGTTGTGTTGTCTACTAGGATGTGTGGTATTTGGCTTGAATTCATGATGACATGATTAATTACTGGCTATTAAACGCCGTCAAATTTTGAACTTTAATTAGAATCACAGTGAGAGTGACACAGAAAAAAAATCTGCCGACAATTAACGTTTAATGCTGTCACACCTTAAGGATTTGTAAGTGGTCAGCAGGGACAAGGGACAATAGCAGAAACAAAAGTTTTATTGTCACTGTTTCCCCAAGCAAAAGGTGACATTAATTGCTTTAATTCGTCTTAATAAGAGAGCGTTTCTAATTTTTAGAAGCACTAGATTGCTATGTTTAGGAAATACGGGACAGCGAGAACGTGTGTGAAGATAAATTCGAATTTGAAAATCCAAGACGCAATCCATACAATTTAGTAGCGCCACATTTGCCGTTAACAGAACAAAATTTGCACTTAACAGAGCACTGTTAGTCGTTTAACAGTATCCATCTGAACAAGGTCCCTTGTTTAAAAGATAATTTTAGGACAAATACAAGGTCTATGTGTACCATATAATAATCAAAGACAAATATTAGGTCTATAAGTATATACAGTAGCGAGCACAAAAAATGCAACGTTGGGTAAAAATATCTTTAAGTGCGATAATTTAAAAAAAAAAATGGTGACCAGTTAAAAATATTTCTTTGGGTTATTAATTCCTACAGTTCGAGATACCTATTATCAATAACATTATGTAAATATTTTTAATTAATGATATATTATTTTGTCATTTATTAAAAAGAGTGCGAATATAAAGTGCGAATTTCATGGGAGCAATAAAAATGCATAAAAACAGCATAAATTTTAATGTGTTTATTTAAATTAAATAGCAATTCTTACAAAAAAAAATCTTAAAATTAATATTTAGTGGCGTAGCCCTTATTTTTTATGACTTCTTGCAACCTAGAAGGCATCGAGTCGACTAAAGCTATTAATGTGTTAATGGATATTTTCTCTCATTCACTTTTCAAAATTTCTTCTAATTGCCTCTTATTTGACGGATGTTTCCTCTTAACTTCCCGATCTAATAGCTCCCAAAGATTTTCTATGGGGTTTAGATCGGGAGACTGTGATGGCCAATTTAAAACATTGACATCATTGTCGCTTAAAAAGTTTCGAGCTAAGCGACTTGAGTGCTTTGGATTGTTATCCTGTTGGAATATGCTACCAGGAGGTATTCTTTCCCGCAGATGAGGAAGCATGTATTCTCCAAGGATTTCACAGTACTTCTTGGCGTCCATTTTTCCTTCGATTTGAGTTAAGGGACCTACCCCATCACGGGAAAATGCACCTGTAAATACGTGACGTAAAATCAATAATTTTTTTTAAACATATCGTTCCTTACCCCACACCATTATTGATCCACCGCCATGTTTTACGGTTGGAAGTTGATATCTTGGAGAATATCTCTGTCCAGGCGGTCTTCGAACAAAATTTATCCCATCGGAGCCAAACAAATTAAATTTGCTTTCATCGCTCCACAAGACTTCATGTCTTCATCATTCGTTTGACCAATCCTTGTAACGTTTTGCAAATTCCAGGCGCTTCTTTTTATTGATTGCACTGATGAGAGGTTTCTTTGCGGGTCGTCCCGCATGCAAATTAGCCTCATTCAACCTACGGCGAACAGTGTGAACGCCTATAGAGACTCCCATTTGCTCATTTGCGAAATTAGCAACGTCCACTGCGGTCTTTCGTGGATCTTTTTTAACCAGTGCAATCATCTGGCGGTCTTGGCGAGAGGTAGTTTTTCGAGGATTACCACTACCTGGTTTCCTTTCCACACTATTTCTCAAGGAATCGAGATTTAATCTGACATAAGGTTGATTGATTTACACCAAAGAGGTGTCCAACTTCACGCATGGATTTTCCTTCTTCTAAGGCTTTAATGATTGCAGTTTTGCTGTCAGCTGAGAGCTGAGAGCTGCTTCTATTACAAAACACATGTTGTATAACTTATTTAAGAAATTTTCAATTATAATTAAATAAATAACTTAATTTAACTATTTTTTTATTATGTTGCATTTTTTTGCTCGCTACTGTATATATATACCATACTCAAAGCAAGGTTCCAAGGCCTCTTAATGTAATCAGCAATATAGTCACATATAAAGTGAAATGGTGTTGAGAAAATGGGCTTTGAAGCTAACAATTTTTTTGCTTGGATATTCTCTAGAAGATCAGTGGCCATTTATGAACATATAGGAAATAGTACACCATACAGACTATATAGAAATGGTAGACCAGATGGGTCCTCTTTCGAACCGTGGTAGTGGCATAGCTGGAATAATTTTGACATTAGGGAAAACTCGCTCCCTTCATGCCCTACCAATCTCTTTTATTAACAAATAATAATGAACATAATGAGAATGAAATTTTTTGTATTCTGCAAAGTAGAAGACTAACTCCTCTACTAATTGCCGATGTTATATAGTTAACAGTGCTCTGTTAACAGTACATTTTATGGGTTTCCATTTTTGGTTTTTAAATTCGAATTTATCTTCACACACTTGAGATAATATCAACGCCTCCATTCTACAACGTTCTAATTAAACTTAATGTTCTTGCATTTAAATTAAATTTTACGTTTTCTAAATTAAAAACTGTCAAAATTTGGTTAAGATGTGCCGATCCGTTCCGAAGTTATAGGAAAAAATCTACTTAGAATACACATATAGTCCTATGTCGCCTGAAAACTTTGAGAACTCATAACTGAAAACACACTTTTTCGACTTGGAATGTTATAGAACGGAGGCGTCGTTATAGAGCCCATGTAAAGCACCTCTTGCTCTGTTAGCAAACCATCACTCAGTATTTCTAACATAACTGTCTCAATAATATTCTAGGCTTTACACGAGGTTGAATTCATATTATTTTTATTATTATTTGATCTCTCCGTTATTTCTGACATGTTGGCTATTGCTGACTGAAAGATGCAATCCAGTGTGGTTGTAAACAAAGCCCACAGATATGCTTATTTCACAGGAATGGTAATCTAGAGCCCGGGTTAAACATCTCGAGTATAAGAGGATTTAAATAAAAACCTCCAAATAAATATTTCACGGACTTTAGACCCGGTAATGATTTATTTTTTCCCATTTCATATTTCGCATTGATCATGCCCTATAACGGGCATCATTTTCTCTTAGTTATAGAGTCTGAGTTTTTCAATGTGTGTGAAGAGAAATTCCAATTTAAAAACCAAAGACGCAAACCCACACTTTTAGCGGCGCCACTTCTTATCTCTAGCAGGAACAACTTTGCTATTAACAGAGCACTGTTAACAGTGTCAATAAATAGATTTGTCTCCTGCCTTACAATTATTAGCAGACTATTGACCTAAAACATAAATCTCATCCTCTAGAGAATTTTCATATATTTTTGGTAAAAATCAAAAATGAACCCTCAATTATTCTCAATTATTTCAGCTATACCACTAACACGGTTCGAAGGAGGGGACCTCTGGTCAACCATTTGCATATGCATAGACTGTATGGTGTAGTATTTTTTATATATTCCAAAATGGCCAATGATCTTCTAGAGAATTTTCCAGCAAAAAATTAATATTTTCAAAGTCAATTTTCTCAATGTAATATGGGACCATTTTGCTGATTATATTAAGAGGCTTGGGAACCTTGCTTTGAGTATGGTATAGTACTCATAGACCTAATATTTGTCTTAAGATTAGTTCATAAACAAGTAGGCTTGTTTAGAGAGATACTGTTAAATTGCTAACAGTAATCTGTTAATGTTAAATGTGGCGCTGCTAAAATTTATGGATTGTGTCTTGGATTCGAATTTATCTTTACAGACATAGTTTTTCAATATTTTTCAAAGAATCGGGCAGGAAGCTGTTTGACCTCCTACAATAAGTTCATGACAAAAGGTTTATAAAATAACTTACGAGTGCATTTCTTTCATTTTCACCCCTTTTTATGTGCGTAAAACGAACAGAAAAAAGACTCCCAATTCGAACCAATAACGAGACAAATTAATAGAATTCCCTTATGCGACATAAATCATGTGAAATTCTTTTATGGATTGACAGCCAACGCAGCTCCGATGACAATTGAATGTAAACACTATTCATCGTGGGTCCGTTTGTGTGTGGAAGTTGGAGTGTGTGTGTGTGTGTGTGTTATGCCAGTAGCATATGTCACGTTTATTAAAATGCATGTGAATAAGCGTCTTCATCTACTGTTTATTAAGTGTATAATAGTGTATGTGTGTGTGTGTGTTTATATTTGTATTTCAATGCAAAGAAAGTGTCACTAACACTAGAGATGTTTATACTTTGAATATGTATAACGCATATGGCTGTCTGCCTGCCGGTGTGTATGTGTATGTGTGTGTGCACATTAAGTGTAACGATTTGATTAAGAAAGAGAGAAATATTGAAGAGAATTGTTATAATCGAGCTGTCATTGACATGCTGCTGTATGCCACGCACACACACACATACTCGCACAATACAATACAATACACAAATAAATGCAACTGTGAACCCAAGCAAATATATTTCTCTTGTAGACATTGATGGATACTTGGAGGACAACAATACCAACAGCTGCGACACACACACACACACACACACACATAGAGACTGGCATATTTTAGCTGTGTGGTGTACAACACATGTCATGTGAAATTTTATTAAATTATTATTTGTTGTACAATCATTCCGTCTCCACCACCACCGCCATCACTACCACCACCACCACCACCATCACCGTCACAATCATCTTCATCAGCGTCATCGTCTTTGAGTTTCTCTTTTCTCAGACCTTCTTAGTTGCTTGCACTGTTGGCAATTTCACGTTTTTCCCGTCAAATCTGACATTTTTGCAATGCCAATTACGGGGAAAAAATGCTTTTTAGCGATTAGCATGAAATCTGGAGTTTTTTACAGCGCTTTAACGTTTTTTAGCGTTTTTTCCAAAGTTGAATTATATGACAAAAGTAAGAAAAAATGCAATTCGAGAGTCGAATAACGGTTAGTAGAAAAAGTGCAAAACAAAAATCGAAAATGTAAAGATGAAATCTATTTCAAATGAAGGTAAAGCTTAAAGTGTTGTGTTTAAAATAAGAATAGCAGAAAAAAGAAAAAAATATTAAAAAAGTAAGCACACCTAATTTTGTAATGGCACGGTCTAGAAAATGAAGTTAATTCTGTTTTTACACGGTGATATTTGGTATAGCACGGTTGAGAAAAGTTTATGAAAATTTCAACGTAATCTAAGACCTTGTATGGCTCGTTACTATGACTTATGCAAAGACATACATAATTGGCCATTACAACCCTTTAATCAGGATTATGGCCTAGCTTCTCATACCCCTTATGTTAAGTGCGTTAACTTTATACATGAGTGGCCGGACCTTCAGTTTAAAGTCGACTCCGAACGACAGTTTTTAAGAAGCTTTTCATGGCAATTTTATGTACCCTCAGACTTTTTGCCAGAAATCTGCTGAGAGGACGTCGCCGAAGAAATATTTCCATTTTGCTGTCCGATCTGGAGTTTAAACACGGACCTTCAGTCTAATATGGCAACACACTACCTACTAGACTACGGCGACTTCAAACAGAATTGCAACGGCTTATAACCGATTTTATTATTAAACCCAATGCTGTCCAATCGGAAACTGAAAATGCTTATCTTGTTTGAGTTGATAGCTATTCTGAACCAATCTTACGTAAGCGATTGCGTATGAAATCCGATGATAATAGCAAATAGAATTCCGTGGTGATGAATCACATTGACTGATTTTAATTTTTTTATTTATGAACTTCTGATGATCCTTTAAGGAATATTGAATGTACCCCATTTGTTTATCAACTTAAATTATTTTTTAGACTTTCTGAACTACAATAATTTTAAATTTATTTTAATTTTTTTATAAAATTTGAATCGCTTTTAATTTTATGAAATAAAATATGCCTTAACGCTTATAAAGATTTTATTTAGTTTTTTATTAAAGACTCTAGTATTAGTTTTTTCCTACGAATTATATTGTTTTTAAATTTTTTGAAGGATATGGAATCAATCCCCTTCTTTTCTATGTACTTCATGTCTTTTATTACACGGTTTTTTGTGGAACTGTATCTACCGTGTAAAAACAGTATTAAGTGTACATGACAAGAAATGTTACAATATGAATTATATTTCTTTTCTTTTTTTTTATATATAATACCAGCACTCAGGGGATGATCCCTACTCATGCAGTGCATTGTGCAGGTTTTTAGGAAAGGTAGAAAGAGGGAAGATACGAACGGTAAGGAAACGAGTTGCTGCTGGTGACTATAAAATGGCCAATGGCTATACCTTCACCATTAGACAGTCTACAGCCATCGTTCCCAAGAAGCCCGCAGTTTCTCACACCACTTATGTTGTGTGTGTTAATTTTATACAGAAGTGGCGGGACCTACAGTTTAAAGTCGACTCCGAACGACGGATTTTTGAGAAACAAAAAGAGAAAGAAGAAACCGCTGAAAAAATACTTTCTGTATGCTTTTTTGTATTTTGTTTTGATGTCTGGCCTGGGACTCGAACCCTGGCTTTTACGTCTAATAAGCCAGCACACTACCTACTAGACTACGGCGACCCCCATGAATATAATTTTAAAATGTACATTTAAATTGAATTTTCTTTTTAAAAAGTTATCGCACTTCAGTATCCTCAAAAGTTTCGAAGCGAAGATCCAGAAGACTGGCACTATATTTTTGAAAATGCCGAATTTTGTTTGTAAACCATTAAACATAATTGAAAAGAAAAACAATTCAATAAAAAAAAAATTCGTGCAATTACATACATACATAATTGGCCATTACAACCCTTCAGTCAGGATTACAACCTAGCTTGTCACACCACTTATGTTGTGTGCGTTAATTTTATACATGGGTGGCGGGACCTACAGTTTAAAGTCGACTCCGAACGACAGCTTTTTTGAGAAGCTTTTCATGGCAATTTTTACTCTCAGAGTCTTTGCCAGAAATCTGCTGAGAGGAAGTCGCCGAAAAAATATTTTTCGTTTTAATGTCTGACCTGGGATTCGAACCCGGGCCTTTCGTCTAATAAGCCAACACACTACCCACTAGGGTTAATTTAAAATTTTCAAATTATTTATTTGACGGATTTCTGACGGTTAAAAAATTTAATTTAGCAATTTCTGGCGATTTTTAAAGTCCAATTTGACGGAAAATTTTGAGAAAAAAAATTGGCAACATTGGTTGCCTGTTGGGTTGTTTAAAACGTAATTTTAACAAATGTTTGGCCGTTATAAGTACAAATACGATCATATGAGTATGTTTGCATATCTGTACGTATGTGCGTGTATGCATAGGGTATGAGTCTGTGTGGGTGTATTGTATGTTTTTCCTGCTGTGCCAAGAGAATGCAGTTGACAGTAGAATTGTTAATTGGCATGTGTATTTCGGTTTGTTGCTATTCTTGCCCACTGCTCCCGTCCTCTTTTTTTATTTGTTGTGCTCTTAAACTTGTACACACTCTCGGGCATCCATCCACACACACTCACACACAGCACACACTCTCAGCACTTATCCCCATTTGTAGCATGCATGGGTGTATGATGTGCATGGCTTTTGATGAATGTATGCAAGTGCCACGAATGTATGACATCTTCTTAGATGATGATGATGTGTTGTCTGCCATCAAAATTAAAAACATTTGTTTGCCTGTGTATATGTGTGTGTGTATGTGTGTGTGTGTGTGTCCATTAAAGCAATGATACAACAAGAAACTAATAATTGTAGCCCAAAAGGATGACATGTTTCTGATCAAAATACATTATTCCCTCGAATAACGTCGTCTCCATTTACGTTGTTGCAATTAATGTCGTCAAAAATTTTGTTTCCTTCAAATTTGATTTGCGCCGTCATTCTATTTACGTCGCCTCTGTTGTTTATAAACAAAATCAGGGGAATTCCCTCCTTAAAAAAAAAATTCAATTCATAGAATAAAAATTTAATTATTTTCGGTTATTTTTTTTTTGTAAAATATGGATAAACAAATGCAATTTACCTCTTTCCGTAACATTCTATGACATAAATCGAGGGAATACTGTATGCACCTTTCGTCGTATTCAAAAATATTGTCTCTTGAATTGCTTTCTTCCTTCTGGTTACAAATTTTAAGGGATCGTATACGGAAAATAAAGTCTTTACCAAATTTCTTCAGACAAAAGTCTCTTAACACTCCATAATCATGTTTAATGAATTTCAAATATTTTCCTTAATCATCTTCAGAATTTCTTTGTCAGGAATCAAACAAGTTTTCATGATTTAAAGCCAGTTTTTGGATGGCAATCTTTGTTTGTTGTACCATTAGAAGAACTTTTTTGACAATCAAATAAAAGCTAACAAGACGTGGTCAATTGAAGGCAACAAGATGAGTTCAGTGCAGTAGCATATGGAGTCTGGCAAACAACTTCTCTTGTGAGGGCTGCTAATACTGTCTCGTTTCTATTTCTTGATTGTTTCGTTCGATAGACTTCTGGAACTTATAAAATCATATTCCATTAAGGGGTTCACATTTTCAACTTAACTAGGAAAGTCTAAGTAAGATATCGTTGAACTTTCTTATTCAGATCTTTTGATGCTTTGTGTGTGGACTTATTCTTCAAATATGCGCTTTTTGGCTGCATACATGGGTCGAAATTCGACTGACGGCATACGATATGTTGGCTTTAACGAATAGATCTGCGTCCGAAAACAACCTCATAAGAAAAGGTTTAACGGGATCAAAATCGAATGATTTCGATGGCTGGTTCCCATTCTCGCCACGTGAGATAACTATGCCCTTAAATCGCTTGTAAAAAACATCCAATATGGCATGAGCAGTGTGGCAGGTAGGCCTATTAAAACTATATATCGTTGATGTCCTGATCATACAATTCTTTCGAAAATATCTTGTCAATCACTTGCCTATAGTGGTCTCAGGTGACAGTGATGGCGTGGCAAACGTCGTTCTCAAACAAATATGGAGCAAACACGATTACAGCTCAAAGACCGTGTAAGACGGTGACTTGGTATCGCTCTGATTTTTATAATTTTGCTTCGTCACGTAACCATCCATCAAGAAATAGGGCTCATTTTCGATAATTTATCAATGTAAATTGCCTCAGAGACCGTTTATTCAACACAAGCCGTTGTATACGGTCTAGAATTTAATATGAACTATTGTCTGCAAAAATAGAAGAGTGGCCTTATGTTAACATCATAACACTTAGCTTAAAAGCCACACTCTTAGCTACTTTTCTTATCGTATTTGTTTTAGTTCCATATCCTGTTTTCATTAATTTTTATCACGAATCATTGAAATTAATTTGCATTTAAAAATGCATACACGTAAGGCGTGCAATTATTATGGCATACTTTAAGGCCCAATAAAAGCATTACTAAACATTTTGTCCTTATGAAAAAACGAAAATAAATTTAAAAAAAAATATTTTATTTTGTTCAAATTAAAACGTCAACCACACACTTAAATTGTCCTCTCCCCCTAACAAATTGAGAAAAAGGGAAAAAAATCAGAGGGTAAAAAATAACTTCATATAATGGTTGTCATTGTCAACGCAATAGTTGTTATTTTTGTTGTTGTTAAAGGAGTTGATATCTTTAAAAATGTCACTCACTTACACGCCTTAACTGACAATATTATGACAACAAAAGCAACAAGCAAACAACAACAACTTGAGAAAAAGAAAACGAAAATGAAAGAAAAGCAAACATTTTAGAGAGATAAGCCTTTTACGCCCTACTGTTATCTTTAAACTCTTAATGTGGCCTTCTCCCCTCAAACCCCATCACATTTTTATTTGCTGCTGGTGTTTATGTGTGTGTGTGTGTGTGTGGCTTTGTCAACCTATCCGTTCCATGTGTATAAACACAAACGAATATGCATGTGTATGGCAGCAATATGTAGAGTTTTCAAAAGCACAAATGGAAGAGACAGAGAGAGAGAGAACATCCAACAGACAGTTGTAGCAGGTAACGACAATGTATCCTACTTCGTCATGTGTTTGGCTAATTGCACTCTTAGTCAGGGGACTACAGCTAAAAGCCCTTTGAATCGTCTGGGGACAACAAATATACTAGGAAAGATGGGAAAGACCACGTCCTAAGGAATCTAAGTTCTTCTGAAGCAATGTTCTTCACCATTGTTCCGTTATGCGTTTTTAGGAAACGTTAGTTGGCAACAACATATCGTTCCTTTAAGTTGCAAAGTCATATCTCAAGAAATTAAAAATTTTTGGTTACTTAAGCAAAACTATTCTTTTAAACCTTCTGTACAAATCTTCTGAAAAAAATCAGTTTTATATCCCAAGCTGAACCGAAGTTATAGCAAAAAGTGTTTCCGGCAATTAGATCCTAAGGCTTATGTCTTGAAAACTTAAATCGCATTTTGCCAAGTTCAACTTTTTTTTTGGGATATAACTATGTTGCAGTAAAGGAGCGATATGTTTAAATAGTTTTGTAATTGAATACAATGTTTGAGGTAATGACATGATCATCGTTAACTTTTTGCCCGTACGAATCCTTAATACAAACAAAAATATCTTTAAACGTACGCACTCGAGAAAAAGCCACGTATAACCGCCCATGTGAAAAGTCAGGGTTCTGGTAAATACAATCCTAGCTTTTGAAGGGTTTGACCTTGTGCGTTGTTTATCGTCATAGAAAAAGCAACTTTCACAGGGAATTGTTTTCGTGTCATTCGGAAAGACACAGTTGGATCAGAAGGTGTAAAGTTGATATAATTGAATATTTTTTGCTGATATGCTGTGCTCTCCCAAGTTTGTTAAGATTAGCCTGGTACCATTTATTACTCTAAAATAAGAGTTTATTTATTTAAATGAATACTAAAACGATAATAAATAATTACAAAATTTCACATGGTGGACTAACCTAAAATAAGAGAATCAACAATTAAATGTTTATTCTTTTGTCTTTTGTTATTTAGTTCCCGATTATATCTGATACAAGATTCAATTTTCTGTCAGTAAATTATAAAAAGTTAAAGTTATTCCCTTCTTTCTATTTCTTTTATCTCTCTGTCTTCTGTATATCTCTATTCTATCTCTCTTGCCGCTGCTTATCAGCTGATAATTTAATCCATGCTTTACATATATAAATGACTTAGTAATAAATGGCATTATAGTAAATAGCGGTATTGCCAGAATGGATTTTAATACATATTATACTATGCAGAACTGCATTACTATTAAGCGACCCTCTATTACCATACTTGAACAAAAACATATAATCATAATGACAACAGTATTATTATGCAGTTCTATATAAAATATAATTTTTTATCAAAGAAAATATTAATTCTTCAATTTCTAATTAATTTTTGCCATTAGTGTTAGATATAAGCTTTAAAATGAGATATCGTTCATTAAATTTGATGCGGTGGTATGGTAGATATTTGCAACCGACAAAAAAAAATGCTTTAGAAATAATATATATGATGATGATTCTTTATTATTTGGATAATTCTTTGTAACACTGTTCACAACTTGATGTAAACAACAACAAATGCTTTTCTTTGTTATTCCTCTATTTACAACTTTTGTGTAAACAATATCAATTACTAACGGGTCCGCCATCTAACGTTTTTTTTCAACTAGTGCTTATTTCGTGAATGGTAACACTTAGCTCAAGTCTGATTTGACAGATAATTAGTTTTATCCTTCCTTTTTTTCCTTTTTTTTTAATCGCTGAACGAATATGGTTGTGTAGACGCTTGAACTACGCTGGAAAATATTGTGATATTACTTTGAAAATCATGGTAATGTTGCAGAATATATGAGAAAATTGCGTACGGATGTTGGAAGAAGAGAAGTACCGTCAGTGCCATATCTTCATTATCTTGTGAAAAAAGGTGGAAGCAACTGGCAGCCTTATGGATAGACCAAAGCGTAAAAAGCCAAAAACAATGCGTAAACCCGAGAATATTGCTGCTGTGGCAGAAGTTGTGCGTAAAGCGCCATTCACCGTCGTTCTCTATAATTGAACATTTCGGAGACATCATTGAGATGAATTTTGCATGAGGCCGCATGAAATTATTTTCCATTATTAACCGGAAGGATTGTACTTTCCAATAAAAAAAAGAAATTTTCCAACAGATCTTTGTAACGGAGATCTTCAAAGTCAGATGTCACAAAACTGATTGAACTTCATTGACTCTGAAGCAGTGTTTGTCTGATGCAAGTTCTTGAAGGCGAATGTTCATGATTTCGCCTTCTAGAGATCTCTATAAATGTAAATATCAATGTAAACATCATTGTAAACATCATTGTTTGCATTTATTCTTGTCGTTTATTTTTTGTTTGTTTTGGCTTTTTGTTTACTTGTTTACCATTTTTATATGCTGGTGTTTGTTGTTAGATTAAACAGTACGATAATTTGTAAACAGGTTTGTTACTATTTTAGTAGATTAATGTTAACGTTAATGTTAATGTTTTTAATGTTAGATGATGTAAAAGCAAAACGCCAGTATGTAGATTTTTCATTATCGCAAGAATATTTTCAAAAATCTTCTTTGAAAGACAAAATCTATTTGAATTAGTAAATCCAACAGCAAGGCATCCTTCCCTTTGAGAACTACAGGGTAATTACATAACCAAACTGATTTGTTTATTGTATATGGAGCGACAAAAATTTGTTGCTGTGCTGCTTTAACCAAAACCGAATTGTAAAAATCATCTCCAACTCATCTCGATCCCTTATCGCTTGCAAATGTTATACCACAATGACTCGTAGTGTGTGTGTGTGTGTGTTGTATATGCATGTGGTTCTCTTTACTGTTATTGCGAATGCCAGAATGTATGAAAAGGAGAAGGGAAATGAAGAGAAAAAAAGAAAAATTTTTTAAACGTCTTAAGCCTGTAAGTCGTTGTAAGAAAAATAACAACAATCATGCTGCCACAGAAGTATCAACAGTACCAGGAACACCGAACAACCGATATACCAGCATCAACAGCAACAACAACAACAACAAATAGCATCAATGGCAATAGCAATGATAATAACAAGAATAATAAGACAATAAAAATCAAGGTATTTTATTATGCTTATTTGCCTTAACCAGACAACAACAACAACAACAATCATGAGAACAACAATCATGAGGACAACAAAATCTGCAGTAAAACAGTATCAGACTTCTGAGAAAGCAAAGTCAACTCATCAGTGTTTGCGTTACTATGGGCGTAAGACTGCTAATAAAGAACGTAATAATCTCCACTAGGAAAATCGGAAAGAAATTCGGAAATCGGCTGAACAAAGGATAACATCGAAGCAGTGTATCAAGTACTTAGGAGTTATGATTGAAAGCAGGCTCTCAATCAAGGAACACCTGGCGTATATTAGTGGGAAGTGCGCGACAATAACGGGTGTCACTCGAGCGGATAATGCCTAACCTAGGAGACCCTAGACAGCAGAGGAGACGGCTACTGATGAAGGTAGTGACAGCGATTGCTAAATATACTGCCCTTGTATGGGCTGGGGCTATGGAGAAGAGGACCTATAGAGCAGGAATAGAAGCGGTATACAGGAGATCGGCTCTCACTGTGACTTCTGCCTTCCGAACGGTGTCTACTGATGCAGCGTTAGGGATGGCGGGGATAATGCCTCTGAAGCTAGTAGTGGATATAGAGAGGAGGAAATATGACGTAAAGAGAGGAACAGATTTTTCGAACCCTGTTCAACTAACTGATGATGCCATGGGTAGATGGCAGCAGGACAGATAGAAGTATCGTAATGACGTTGCCTCATTCCGTTCCTCAAAATGCCGTAATGAAAGGGAACCAGCGGCGAATGTTTTCTTTACTTGTCCGTGACATATTGTTCAACGAAATTGCCTGGAGAGACAATAGGATTCCACGGGCCCTGAATATTATACGGCATATCTCTATAAGTATGGCCATGATGTTGCCTCTTTCCGTTCCTCAAAATGCCATAATGAAAGGCAGCCAGCGGTGCATGTTTTCTTTACTTGCCCGTGATATGTTGTTCAATGCAATTGCCTGGAGAGGACAATAGGAATCAAGGTAACGCCCGATAATATATTTAATCTGATATTAAACTCCTGGGACAATTGGAACGCAGTATGTGCATTTGCAAGGAAGGTATTGACGCAGCAAGGATTGTCAGCACTCGCTGAAGTCGCCGTAGTCTAGTAGATAGCATGCTGGCTTATAAGACGTAAAGCCCAGGTTCGAGCCCCAGACCAGACATCAAAACAAAATACAAAAAAAATATTTCTTCGGCAATTTTCCTCTCAGCAGATTTCTAGCAGAAGCTCTGAGAGTAAATAAAATTGTCATGAAAAGTTTCTCAAAAAAAATATGTCGTTCGGAGTCGAGTTTAAATAGTAAGACCCACAGCTTATGTATACAATTAACACACACAACATAAGTAGTGTGAGAAACTAGGTCAATAATCCTGACTGATGGGTTATAATGACTAGCCGCCCCGAAGTAATACTTGATGTGATCCCGGAGGGAGGGTGAAAATGATTGGAAGTGTGACGAATGAGGTTGGCTTTAGTGCATAGGCGCTTAGTAAGTCGAGAGTAAGCCGGTCTACCAATGTCTTTTGAAGATTCTCAACCTTTAACGCGTAAAGCTATGAAAAAAAGCTTATCACTTTGTAGTTGACATTTAAAATACTTGTAGACAGAACATGAAGAGGCAATACCGAATAGCTACGTTCGAAATACTCTCGAATCCAACATTAGAACTAATTCAGTAGCAGCATGTTAAGTTGTGGATAGCCTAGCTTCATTATTTATTAACATTATTCTGAAAGAATATGGAAAAGTATGCAAGTTTAAAAGATCTAATCTAACCTGATGACAATTGTCAAATGTCTGACAACTATGTGAACGTGTCAAGGAATAATAACATTGGCCGGTCATAAAACCTTTCCAACTTTTAATTCTGTTTAGGTCTTTTCTGGTCTACTGAACTAGGTTCTAGAATAAAAGGGTTGCAATATGTCGTTGCACTTTTTGCAATTTTTAGGGCAATGGTATGGGTTGTATTCTTTTCCAAAAGGTGAAACCCATTATTCTAAACCCATTTTTCTAATTATTATTGTCGTTGTCCTACGCTTTTCAATCTTCATAGGGCATCTCTATAACTTCTCTCGAAAATCCTGTTGTCCCGACAATTAGTACAATATTGTACGGTATCTAGTATTTAATATGTGCCCTAGTTTCCTCGTCATTTAGTGTACATATTCTGCCTTTCCTACTTCCTTTCCTTTATTACCCTCTCATTTTAAGAACGTCTGTACAATGGGTTAACTTGAACTTCAGGTACTGTACCTAACCTAACCGAACCTAGCGTATATATAAAAATATTGTGGCAGTTTGTTATTATATTCTTAGGACTGCTGCCAGATTGTCAGAGTTCGGAGTCAAATCTTTTGTCATTGTAAGTACTCCGAACAACTTCGATTAAAACCCTCTTTGACCTCTAGAAGAGGACATAAAGGATCGTGGACACTCCCCTTCTGATGAACGCATTTACATGCTAATTGGTGAAACTTTTCAAATGACCTGCGGTGTATACGAGCCCAGTGCTCTGATAACTGTCAGATGTTGTTGAATTAAGTTGAATTAACCATATCTTTCGTCAGACATCAAAACGAAAAATATTTCTTCGGTGATTTCCTCTCAGCAAATTTCTGGCAAAAACTCTGAGAGTAAAAAATTGCCATGAAAAGCTTCTCAAAAATCTGTCGTTCGGAGTCGACTTTAAACTGTAGGTCCCGCCACTCATGTATAAAATTACCGCACACAACATAAGTGGTGTGAGAAGCTAGGTCGTAATCCTGACTGAAGGGTTGTAATGGCCAATTATGTATGTATGTAACCATATCTTTCGATAGCGTAGACTTTCGCTTGGCAGATACTTACTGCGTTCCCAGTATTATCTCCCCTACTGACTCGCTATCTGTTCCTAAAGTGATTTCAAAAGTGATATCCTAGGCTCTACTAGCTCTGTCTAGCTGCCTGTTAAGGAAGAAGCTATCAGCTACTTAAGTTTCTTGTTATTCCCATGGCGGACTTGCTTTCGATTGTCTCCTGGGCTTTTCATCACAGCTTCCAGTTTTGCTGTAGGACATGTTTTAATTACATTATTTACTTGGATTGTATTGGTTTCTCTATCTTATTCAATTCCTTTAATGTTTCAAATTCAGTGTCGGAGTGCCTAAAACACAATTTCCAAAAATCACGATTATCCTGACCTGAGTTTATTGTGCTCCTAAGTATTTTGCCTCCATTTTCCTGGTGATGTAAACTCGATCAGGAATCGAATATTCTGTCGAATTTATGTGAGGCTAATTGCTCTAACGGCTTAAGGCTTTTATATTCAAAAAAATATCTTTTTTTTTATTATTAGGGCACAGAAATACCGGGCCTTTTGCCTAATAAGCCAACACACTAACCACTAGACCTTGGCGACTTCAAATTCAGACTTTTCCATTCATAAAAAGGTATACGCTATCGATTCTTGTTTTTTTTTTCGTTAATAGGGCATAGAAAATGTAAATTAAGCCTAAAGGTATGCAACATTTGTTTGATAACCCTTACACGTATACCCTGTGAAATTATACCATTTTTAGCACTGTTTTATCTCACTGTGGCTGTTTTCCTTTTTTTGTATTTGATTGTTATCTTTTGTCTTCGTCTTGTTCTTCTTAAGCAGAGTACTGGTAGAGGAGCTGGTGGTTATTTGTGAAAAAATACTGTGCATATCATCAACAGTTATACTTACGAATTCAACAGATATTGTTGTTGAACGAATTTTATTTTCATTATAAAAGAATGAAACTCAAAGGGAATATAGGAAAAAAAATATTAAATAAAGAAGAACACTTTTAGGCAGTCGACATGCATAATCAGTAGACAATCCCACAACATATACCCTCATATGTTGTCTGTTAACGAAACGAAATGGAATGAAAGCGAAATCTTATAACAGCACGAGAAGCACTCTTCTATTCACAAAATTCAACTGAATAAACAAACCGATAAGACACTTAACAAAAATAAAGAGACACAACAACATACTGCATAATTTTAGGCTTCTGTTTTGTTAAAGCCTATAATATGTTTGATTTTGTTGATTGGTAACCAGCTAACTACTTAAACAAATTCAATAATCTTGTAAGATTTTTTTTCGTTCGTTCCTTTTGCTTGGAATTCTTTTAAAATGTAAAGCATATTTATAGAATTTTTTATTAGAAGATTTTGTGGCATATAACTGAGGTTAGCAGATTGTTTTGCTTTCTAAGTGGAAAACAATTTTAACTCAAGACTTTGAAGAGTTTTTAATAATTGAATTAAAAACTTTTTGGCAATTCATATTTTAAAGCATACCTTAAGGTGTTGCTATTAAAATAGTAAATAGATATTTTAAAACATATTTTAAGGTATTACAATATGCATTAATTTTAGATTCGATGTGAAACACGTTAGCTTATTAGTGAAGGTGAAGTACTATTAGTAAGATGTCATTCTGTAAAATAAAGGCCTTAAGGCACGAGTAGTGCAATATTTACTTCAATTAATTACATTGGAATCCATTCTATGAGTCAAACGTAAGACGGTATTAGCATATATGCTATAACAGCTGATCATATACCACTTTGCGGTGGTGCTCTACTAAATAAATAGAGGCGCATAGCATATCCAGTGGATTTACTTCCATTTGTATGAGTTCTACTGCTGGTAAAAATTTTAATTCGTTTTATAAGCTCTATGTACTTAATTTTGGTGACAATTTTCCTGAAGTCAAGCCTGTAATTCGCCTCTTTCGACAGACCTGCATAGTGTGTGTCTTACGTGTTAATTAAAATATATTCAGAAATATATATTTTTTTAAAACAACCTGTCCGTTTAAACTTATTTTAAAATTTCCGTCGACATAAAAATTAAAGCATACTTTAAGGCAAAATGAATGCAAACCTTAAAGCATATGCTAAGGCTAACCGTTTTCAATTTTTTTTTCAAATCAAACATCGAGAACATTTTTTCCTCAAAAGGTTTTCACAACAATAAAATTCTTTTTGTTGCATATCTTAGGGAGCAAAGGCACTGCATATTAGAATTTAAATATTTGATTTTTCGTTAAATATTTATAGAAAATTTTTCCTCTCAAATTCTATGCAAAACATGTACATTCTAGACAAATATTAGGTTCAAAAGAAATTGTTGTCTACTTTTATTACTTGCTTCTAACACTACTGCATCATTTAAATATAATATTTCCATGGGTGTGTGTGTGTGTGCATTAGTGTGGGGTTTATGCAATAAACTCACTCTAAAAGTATGCAAATATTTTATATAAAATGTTAACAGTATGCTGATGCCAACACATTATAACTCTGCTATAATGCTTTTATGTCTCGTTCTATCTTTCTCTCTGTCTCCTTTTTTCTTTAATTTCTTTTCTTTTTATTTCCAGAGTTGTTTCGTCGCAATAACACATGTATAGCATCAGTTATTTTTCCCGGTTGCACATATTCGTATACATTTGAATGCAAAGGACGAAATTTTTAGATGCAAAATTTATAAGATCCGGCGAAGATCTAAAATGGGCGCGCTAGTTAGGTTTCATTTAAAAATAAAACTCAGCAGCGATCGCCTTCAGTTTTAAGGGACAAGACAGTAATCGTTTAACGAACTCTCATAAGTAAAGTTGCCACATTTATCTAGCCTTTCATTGACTAGGGCTTCCCCCTTCACGTAATCATTCCCACAGACATTAGCACGTCTTACAATCTTATGACCGGATATCCAACATTTTCTAATCTAGATAAATGCTATGTAAACACTATTCAAGTTTTTCCAGACTTTCTGGCAATCCGTATGGTTTTATTAGAATACCTTAAGGCAGGAGCCTCTTTATCTTAGGTTCAAAAGTTAGCACACACCAGCATTACAGTTTAAAGAGTACTAGAACTCAGACATTAGAAAGAGAATAAACGTAACAGCAGCCATAAAAAGGTATAGAAATTCAAATAAAACTATTAAACATGGTTACGTTGGCGTTTATTTTACAAAGCATACCTTAAGGCGTCTTTGTGGTAATAAAAAACGTTGCATTCATAAAAGTGGGGACTGCATTTAAAGCAGCCCGCGTGAATTTTAATATTTTCCATATGAATTGGAGTTCCTTTTTTTTGTAGCGAAAAAATAAAGAAATAAAGAATAAAGAAATGAAGAAGGAAAGAAAGAAAGAAAGCGTAATGGCTTGGCAAAGAATAGTAGTGGAAAAAAACGGCTGTAAGAAGGGTATTGTAGACAATGATGTTTTTTATTTTCTTCTCCCTTTTGTAAAGATTTCAGGTGTAGAAAATTGTGTACATGGCTGGGCAGCATTTTTAATTTGTAAAATTGTTTTAAGGAATTATTATTATTATTATTAAAAAATCGTATGTGAGAAATTAACAAATAAAGGCGAGTAAACAATTTTGAAAAGAAATCCCTGATATGCAAACATTAAAGTGCTGGTGGTATTTAAATGGAATGCAACATGCCAAGTGGATGGAGGAGATGGTAAAGAAAAAGTTGTGAAATATTTTTCTTTTTAAATTATATGCGTTTTATTCCATTGCTGTTGTTGTTGTAGTTGTTGCTTATATTATTAAAAGATTTTTTTCTCTGTTAAATATGCAAATGCATGCATTTTAATGCAGGCTACTTTTCATTTAAAAGTGCTGCTATGCTTTAAATGCGAGGGTAGTGAGTAAGTTTATTGAAAGGTTAAAAAAAAATGCTTTTAAAATTTCGTTACTTTCGATATGCTGTTAAAAAGCAGCAAAGCTTTAAATGTAAACCCTTTGGTTAGGCAATGCTTTTAGATTATTACTAAAACGCCTTAAGGTATGCTTTCAAATATTTTCTTAGTAATGTTTGTACCTTACATTATTGCCGCAAAAGTGTAAAAAAACTTGTATGGATCATAATTATAATAATCAGGGTTGTCATGGAATCTGATTACAGTCAGAATCAGAATTGAAATCGACAAAAAGTTAATATTGGTGCCACAGAAATAGATGTTATCGGTTTTATGTTCTAATCAGAATTGTTGTCAGAATTTCGTGTCACAGAAACTGTTCTTATCGATTTTTTGTCAGAAATATTCTGATTAGCTGACACGCGCCTATTTTGTATTTTATTTGTTTTGTTTTGAGTGGGTAAATGAAATTGTTGCAGAATGTAAGTTAAATTAAATTTTATAAAAATAAAAGACAATGATGTTCATATTTTTTCTATCATACAAATAGGGGAAAGCACAGAAATAGCGTGCAAAATAACTTATTTCTTAAATTCATGGAAGAAACAAATATTATGTAATGCGGCACAAACATTTACTATCTGTACCACTTTTTGCGTACTGTAATGTAGTGTATTCATCAAGCAGCGAAAACGACTTTTTAGCACCCCTATTGTCCTCTCTACAATATTACGAGCTGAAGCATGCGTTACATTAAATTTATATTATCTTGTGTTATATGCTGCGTTTCTATACGGAGTAATTAAAAATACTCTATTGGATATCCGCAATCTCCTAATAATTTTGACGTTCGATCACCACATTCATATTCTGTTAGAAAATGCTGGCGGGCCTTACTTATATTCCACACGAAAGCATCGTGAATTGAGCTGGAATACCGTGCATCTATTGCTCGAATCATCATGTCGCTATCACAAATCTTCCAATGAAGAATATATTAAAAAATAAGTTTAGAAAATACTAGTTTTTACCTACAATCATGGCGTTCATACTAAAGTATCCTTTTCTATTGAAAAATAAATGTTCGTCGACTACAGGCTTTATTATTTTGATATGAGTGCCGTCGATGCATCCAACTATGGATGGGATTTTATACTTAGTAAAAAAATAGTTTTTACACCTTAGTTTTTCATTGTCATCCATTTTAAGTTTTACCCATAGAGGACATAAGTATCTTTCCAAAACTTTTAGTACATTTCTCAATACAATTGATACTGTACTTCGGTCTAGGTGAACGGAACTATCATTTCCAAGTGCCTTTTGATATGATCCTTCGGCCAAAAAAGCAATGTTGCTGCAACCTGAATATCGCAAGGAATATTTGAAGGAGGCAGGTGAGTTTCAATGATGTTCAACAACATTCGGAAAGCTTCTTTATTCAGACGAAATTCTCCAATAAATCTTTAAAGTTTGTAAATGTTAATACCTTTATCACAACGGTTTTTATTGTAATGTTTACTTACGCTGTTTCCGGCAGCACTAGTGGATTGGTGTAGTACCTTAATATTTTTCGTTTCACTTTTTCATTTTTTGTTTCCTCCATCATTAAAAATAAAACTACCGTTTCAACCATTTTAGTTTAGATACGAATTATTTATTTTTTTATATTATATATTATATTTTTGCAAAAATTTATAAAAAAAAAATTATTTTAGAATGTAAACAAAGCAAAACATCTGATTCGAATATAGGTTTTGTTAATTTTCGAAATAAAGGAAAAACAAGTCGATTTCATGACACCAATTCAAATCAGGATCGATTTTCAATTCTGATAAATGACAATTCGAACTTGGATTCTGCAACAACCCTGAATAATTCTATTACAACCCTCGCATGAAAGCCATATGAATTATATGCTAGACATACACTCGTACATACCAACATAGCACTGAATGCATTAAAATTTCAACATTTTTAATATGATTTTTAAAAATTTATCATCCCCTTCTCCCACTTTCCCCTTCTGCATATGCAAAACGTATGTGCGATTCATATGAAGAATACACTCGTCTTTGCCATCTTCATGCGTTAAAATCTCCATCTGTGGATGAAGCGAAAAAAAAAGAAAAAATTAAAAATAAATGAATGAACGAACGAATGAATGAATGAATGCAAAAATAATGTTTCTTTTTTATTATTACAATCAGATTTTTTTCTTTTTTAATATTTAATGTTTTAGTTCTTGTTCTTTAAATGAATTGAAATTAAAAATAAAAAAAAGAAAAAATTATTATAAAAACCCCATTTAAGTATTCATTTCTAGAGTTTATTGCTCTTATTCTGCTGCTCTTTAAAAGTATCTTTTGTTGTTGTAGTCATTGTAATACCCTGCCTTAGGAAAAGACATAGAAAACCTGTTCCTTTTATGCCGCAGTTTATGAAATGAACAAATAAAAAAAAATGCCAAAGGAGCCATTAAATCGCTATCTTAAATAGTTGTTTCAACATTTCATTTTAATCAGCATGTTAAAGAAAATAAAATAGGAAATAGGCCTCCTGAATAAAATAAGAAATGACTTGAAAGTGATGGATCTTTAATACTGTGCTTGTTCGCTGTTTTCCTCTGCTTACAACCTTTTTTTTGTAAGCAACAACAATTGTTCGTTATTCTTCTTTGCTCACAACCTTCTGGTAAGCAAAACACTTCTGCTTGCGTAACACTAACACCTGTTTTCTATATAGCTCACTCTCGTGTCTTCACACACAACTGATTGAATTCTCAGTCAATTCAACGTGATGTCTTCACACACGACTGATTTAATTCTTCTTTCTTCTTTATAATGCTACATTCGGTTAAAGCAAAGTAATGAAAAAATCTTAAAAAGTATAATGACTCGATTATAATCTGAATTAATATTCTTATATATAATAGAACACTTTTAAATAAAGTATTTTTTTTTATAAATTAAACTTAAAAACAACTTTATCTATGTAATAAAATTGCAAATTGTTTTTATCTTATATGTTAAACATAAATAAATAATTACAGTTTAAAATTACACCAACATTTACTTATATGATCCTTTTTCGGTAAAAACAACTCTTATAGCTCTTGTACAGAACGAATATATTGCATATAGAAACAACGGATGTCTTATTATATAGTATAATTTATAATCTTAAAACAACATAATCGTAACAGTTAATCATTAATGTTGAATACTAATGCTTTTCGTTTATCAGAAATTTTCGCAAGATTGGAAAGAGTATGGTCAAAAAGCCACTATTGTTGAAAATTGTTTGCGAAAATCATTTTTATAAGTATTTTTTTTTTATTATTAATTTGTGGTTTGGCGAGCAAATATTTGAAAGACTTTTTAATACACATTTACTTATAAAAGAATTGAAATCTGAACAAGATCTATTGTTTAACAATTTAGACAAAACCTCTAAATAAAACAATTAATAAAGTTTTTATACACTATACACATACTTCGTCATAATCTAAACGCAGCTTTTCATCTGCGGAAGCCAATTTATGTATAGTCTTTTTAATACGCAGGGCAGGTAAACGTACGTTTGGATTTTGATGCCAACATTCCTTCATAAGCTTTGACATACCTGCCAAAAGCGGATCTGAACTCCATCGAATTGGTATGCAAGGTCGATAATTATCGACACAAACAACCTTTCTCATGTCCTCAAAACTTGGATCTGACGGTACAACATCATAAAATGGTACCTTATACTCTTCAGCAATGCCACACGATACGGTTCGTCTGCAGACTTCCCATAAAACTAAACCCAAAGCATAAATATCTGTGCGGCGTAAAGCTTCGAAATTATGCATATCGATGCTCTCATCTAAAATTTCTGGTGCCATATAACGTTTTGTCCCAACTTTAGGATTATTGCCTAAATCTAATTTGCCCGTAACATTTGAATGCATTACAGCTAATCCGAAATCAGCAATGACACATGTACCATTTGGTTTAACTAAAATATTTTTCGGTTTTAAATCACGATGAGCCATAGCAGGTTTTCCCTCTGTTCCGAAAATTTCCGTATGTAAATGTACCAGTCCATTCGCAATTGATAGACAAATTAAGATCATATCACGATGACTCAGTGCATTTCGATTTAAATGTTCGAACAGGGAACCATGAGGATAATAATGTGTAAGCAACCACAATTGAGTGCATGAATTACGAGACGTCATATCGGAACCAATGAAACCTAAAATATTTTCATGGCGCAATAGCACCGTACTATATATTTCCGTTTCTCTTTTCCAAGATTCTTCATCTCGACTGAAAAAAATTTTCACAGCAATATTTTCACCATGCCAGTGACCACGCCAAACTTCGCCGTATTTTCCGCGTCCAATACATTCATCCAATATCAACGAACTCCATCATTGCTCGCTTTGCCTTGCCTTTTATATGTCTGATGAATGCTCTACAAGGAGGGTGACGGTCTTTGGGAAAGATCCAGAAATGTAAACAACTTGTTTCCATTTTTGTTTGTGTATCTTGTTTTCATTCGCTATTTCATTTTTTTACGCTGCAATTTGTTTTTGGCTTTTTACATCTTTTATCTCTTTTTGTTGTTATTAATTCATCGATCTTGTAAACAAGCCCATTATTTTTTTTGCTATATTTTTTTCTTATTCTTTGATCAAGTGCACAAGTCCATTGTTTTGTTTTTGGAGCTTTTGTTCATCATGTTTTGTTTTGGAGCTAGTGTTTATTATTTTAACAACACCATTTCCATTTTCGTAACAATGCATTTTACACTGTTTCCATATTTTTCTGGCAATATTCGTCACAAAAAAAAAATTCAACGATCTTAAGCTTAATGATGAACTACAACCATGTCTGGTATTACTTAGTTAATTCGTCTTAACAAGCCTTTAGTCAGGTTTACAACCCAGCTTTGCATACCACCCATTTCGTATGTGTGTTATTTTATCTATGAGGGGTGTCGTTACCTTGCCAGACTGCCAGACTCCTATATGGATAGCACAATAAAAATCATTTGAAATAGGCTTTACATGAAAACAATGTATGTGTGAAGATAAATTCGAATTAAAAACCAAAGACGCAAACCCATACATTTAAAAGTGTCACTTCTTGTCTTTAATGGGGTAAACAGAAAACTGTTAATTGTTTAACTGTGGCAATAGTACATTAATCTTCTGCTATGCAATTGTTGCAGACTCCTGACATAAAGGGTCCGCCAAATAATTTTTTTTTTTTGAAAATGCTTTAAAAAAAACCTACTGAATATTTTCTCAAATTTCTCTTTTTATTTGAAAGTATAAACCTTCCTGTTAATAATGGAAAAAAATTTCATGCCTACATGATCGGTTCAATTTTTAAGCACATTATCGATTGTATGCAACGGGCCATGTTGAACGAATTTTTGTTCACAAAAATTGAAGAGGAGAATATTAGCAACATTTGGCCCCTACGGGCCACATAGCCAAAGCAACAAAGTTGGACTATAATTTGTGGGGTGCCGTCAAAGATAAGAGACAATTGACGCTTTAAAGAACAATATTCCTGAACAATATTGGTGAAATACAGACGTACAAAATCGGTAATGCGCTTAAAATTATTTGGCGGACCCTTTGTTTTTCGCCAAAAACCGATTGTTTTAAAATAAAAAATCTCAATTCGCAAAATTATTCCAGCTAGCTATCCCACAACTACAGTTCGAAAGAGAACACTTTGGACTACCATTTGCATACAGTCTTATTTCTTATATGTTCCCAAATTGTCACTGATCTTATAGAGAATTTTCAAGAAAAAAATTGATATTTTCAAAGTCAATTTTCTCAATACCATATCACTTTACCTTTCTTTGCATATAACATGGTACTTATAGACCTAGTATTTGTCCTAAAATTAGCTCCTAAACAAGTGCTCTTATCCAGATGGATACTGTTAAATAGCTAACAGTGCTCTGTTAACGGCAAATTTTGTTCAGTTAACAGGAAATTTTGCTTTGTTAATTTATGGTTTATGTCTTGGATTTTCAAATTTGAATTTATCATCACACTTATGCTTCGCATACTACCCATTTTGTGTGCGTGTTATCGATAGTTTAACGTTGTCACTTTGCCAGACTGGCGTGTTTAAAAACCCCTACATGGATAAGTCAATAAAACTCATTTGAAATAGGCCTCAAAAAGAGAACAAACAAAAGAAAATTTGTATTTATTTTTATGTCTTCAAAAAATATTTTCAAAATTCATGAACAAAGCTTCTGTTAATAGGCGTATGCAATAACAATAATAACGATTATAATATAATGATAATAACGAGATAATAATTAAGATAATTAATACAGATTATTTATTAATACAAATACAAATACACATACACACAGTATTCTATCTGTATATGCATGTTTATGTATGACGATAACGATATATTGATAAAATGATTATTTTTATGTTTATCGATAACACGTTAAAATGATTGCATTGCCTTGTGTGCGTTCAAACCAATTTAAAGTAATCATAATGGACATTTAAATGTTTGCGTATATGTGTGTGTGCTTGTGTACAATTTACGGTAGTATTTGTGTAATACATTTAACTGGCTGACCTATATATGAACGCACATAGATTTACACTCAAAAATTATGATTGGTAAGCTTAATGGGTTCAATCGCTTTATCGGATAAACATTTTCATTCGCATACTAATGCTTTAATTTGAAAGGAAATGAAGTTCGATTCTATGGGTTTTAATCTAAAAGAGTAAATCGAATTGTATTGTTTTACTTTTTTCTATGAGTGTATAGTGTTGTAATTTGTTTATGCATTTCTACTTATAAGCTGTAGATTTAAATGTAATTTTCATTTCAATTATTATAAACTGAACTAAACAAAAATGGTAAATTGATGCACATTTCAATGGCTTTTAATAAAATTACAATAACAACAACAATGAAAAACAACAACAGCACACAAAAAAAAACTATTAAACGACATTATAAACACTCTCTTGCAGTGTAGAACAAAATTAACAGGGACAATAAATAGTGAAAAATAATTCAAAATGAGTAAAAATGATAAAAGTTTTGATGTTTATTGTGAACGCTTTCTCCTACTGCTTTTCAGGTACTGAGCCGACTCTATCAGAAGTTATTCAAGCAAATTCTAGGGTCTGTCGCTATATTGACTTCAATTGAGGACTAGTGGCATTTGTTGCAATATGGAAATGGTCATAGGATTTATGAAACGAAGGCAATCAGTCATATTCCTGTCCTTAACAGTTCAAAAGAGCCTTGCAATATAGCAAGGACTTTCGTGCTGTCAAGTCGAAGTAAAGCCTATATACAAATATCATAACAGACTACGTAGTTTAATTGAGAACCAATGCCCTGTGATGGTCCATTTAAATGCAAAATATTTATTGACAATATTATTTGAAGAATCCAAAATTTTTCATGAGAATAGGTGGGCCTGGCATTTTTTTTGGCGTGCGAGGCATATTTCAATATGCCTTGGCGCTTACTGTTACCTGTTGTCAACTACGTCGGAGTGGTGCTTTCACTAAAACAATCCCTCTTCGTCTTCTGGGGATTCGTCTTGCTTTCGAAACATTGCGTCCACAATGTTATCGGGTGTAAACTCTTGCCATTTGATGCAATGAAAGAATGTGTGTTCAGCTCACAATAAATGCAGCCCGAATCGTTCACCTTGCCCATGCGGTATAGATATTGTTGGATATAACCCTGACCCGAAAGAAACCCTAGTTCAGAAAATAATTAATTCCCCGAAAATGTCTCCCTATCCATGCCTCTATAGACGGAATAAGTCAACTTGTCCAAACTAACTTTCTTACTTAATTGGTAATTACAATCAGCATTACGACTTTGTGTTTTACTCCACCCATGTTGCGTGGTCTAGTGGGTAGTGTGTTGGCTTATTAGACAAAACGCCCGGGTTCGTATCCCAGGTCAGACGTCAAAACGAAAAAATATTTGTTCGGCGACTTCCTCTCAGCAGATTTCTGGCAAAGACCCTGAGAGGAAAAAATTGCCATGAAAAGCTTTTCAAAAATCTGTCGTTCGGAGTCGACTTTAAACTGTATGTCCCGCCACTCATGTATAAAATTAACGCATACAACATAAGTGGTGTGAGAAGCTAGGTCGTAATCCTGACTGAAGGGTTGTAATGGCTAATTATGTATGTATGTGTATGTTGCGTACGTTAATTTTAGTAGCGAAATCTAGAGTTTAATGTCGACATTACTAATATTATTTACTTTACTCTACGAGTCGCCGAATAAAATATTGGCCTTCACATTTCCTTTTAGTGGACTAGTCTGCCAGCCATAGATACTGACACCTTTTGGACTACGACAACTTATCTTCTATTTGAACTTTATTTATTTTCAGTTTGGCAACTTCTAGAACGTCCCTGTTTGAGTTTTTATAGTTGTTATTGACTGCAGTGACTTTCTGCCTGATTATTCGAGTTTTTCAAACAAAATTAAGAGCCATTCAAATACTGTGTTGCCACTAACAGTGCTGAGGCAAAACTCATTCTTATCTCTAATGCCAGAATTCTTAATATATCCCACAGGCTATTCTACATAGCATTTGGTGGCATTGGGTATATATCACCAGGATTCCACTGGGATTCTTCTGATTATAAGACTACAAGTAGCCACTTTTTATTGCCGATATTTAATATCCTGTAGCATAGCAGCTATGACATCCTGTTATAAGTTTCCATATTTGATCGACACAGTATCGAATTCATAGCACCCTTTCAGGGCCACAAAAGCCTCTTAAAACCAAATGATGACAACTAGAGTTTGTGTGTAAGTGTTTTCATATTTATTCTCTAGAATATTCAAATCGTGTGTTAATTTAATAGAAATCATAGACAAAATTTCATAATTATTTTCTAAGGCTGGCTTGGCTGGCCTATATTTTACAATAATTGAGAGCATATTTTAGGTATTTTTAAATTTAATTTTTTTTGTAATTGTTGTTGTACTTTTCTAAGGCCATATTATATACATAATATTTGTAAGCATTTGCATATAAATTTTATATAAAAAATTTAAGGCTTAAAGCAATTTGCTCTCGTTATTATAAGCAAAATAAATTGATAAATTGAACACCCACCCAGATGCACGCATTCACTATTCTATTCAACTCTTTTCTATTCGATTCTATTCTATTCTAGTGTACACTTATTTACATGTAGTATGTATGTATTGGTAGTGGTGTATGTATGCGTTTGTATGTGTGTGTATGTGTGTAAATATTTCGAGATGTTGTAACCAGGCAACATAATATTACTCGTATTGTCATTGAACACAAAAACGTCAACTCATTGAAAAGCAAATGCTGCTGCAATTCACTATTTTAATATCTGTTTTTAATTAATGCCCCTAAAAGTATGCACAAGAATAATTGTTTATGTTATATCTATAGCTCTCTCTCTCTCTCGCTCTCTTTTGCTTCTCGCTCTCTCTCTCTCTCTGCTAGTGTTTATTTAGGGCTCTGTTAATAACCTAAAAGGATATTATTATGGCCATGGTTTATATTTCTTTTGTAATATTGCATAGTCCCATGTAATTTATTTTACCAATAATATCTACAACACAAGTATACAAACAACAACAACAATCAAATACAAACATACACAACTTATACACATGCACACATTTTATTAATTTTATGCATAATACCAGGGCAATTAATAAAGCGTAGAAAATGATTACAAATACATGCATGCTACACACATGCACACAATAATCATTGCATATCTTGCAGGGATATTTAAAAGGGAGTACACGCCCATTTCAAATATTATTACAGTTTTTAGGGGCATATTTAAAGCACAATTGAATTATAATTTCCAGCAAAATAATCCTCTTCAAAATAAACCCAAAAAGTGAAAAAGATTTTTAAACATTTTACTCAGAACAGAACACATGCGACAGAGATAGTCTAGCAATTATGAATATTTGATTCATAGAAATAATAATGAAATGCTAGAGCTAAGTTAAGAGGAGGCTTTAGCATAATTCATAAAAGTGCATTGCCTCAGGGGCAACAGTACTATGCAACATTAAATTTTAATCTGCGACCTCATGGCTTGGCTTCTAAACGACAACGATAAGGAGACTTAATAACAAAAGCGAATGATGCATGAAATATTAGTTTGTAGGTTACAAATAACATTAAAATAAATTAACGTTTAGTTTTAATTAAGATTCTTTATTATTTGCACAAATCTGTGTAACCCCGTTTATCACTTGATGTAAACAACAACAATTGCTTGTCTTTTGTTATTCCTCTGTTTGCACTCTTTGCATAAACAATAACAATTACTAGACAATCCGTTTGACAGATCTTTGCAATGGAAATTTTTAAACCACGTTTACTCTCTTTAATTACACCGCTTCTTTACACTGGATTGACTGAACTTTTACTAACACAGTTGCCTGCTTTGCCTTGCTTTTTCTATGGCAAAGTAAATAGTCTGATGAATGTTCTTGAAATGTTCTCGAAATCTCTATAAATTTCATGATTCATTCATTGTTTACATTTATTATTGTATCGGGTCCGCCATCTAACGTTCTCTTTTAACACTTAGCTCATGTCTGATTTGACGGATAATTAGTTTTATTCTTCTGCTGAACGATTATGGTTGTGTATAAGCTTGAACAATTAATCATCCAATGCGTTTACGCTTCGCTAAGTGGGCCTGTGATCGATTTACGCAAGATGCTGATTTTGGCAAAAAAAAAAAAATCATCTTTTCAGATGAAATTCATTTTGATCTTGGCGGGTATGTAAACAAGCAAAATTGTCGCATTTGGGGCACAGAAACACCGCACGCCTACATTGAACACATTGACTCACCCAAAACGAGTCACTGTTTGATGCGGATTTTAGTCCAGAGGCATAATTGGGCTATATTTCTTTGAAGGGAGTGGCCGTTACAGTCAATTGCGATCGTTATCGGGCCATGTTGAACGAATTTTTGTTTACAAAAAGTGAAGAGGATAATATTGGCAACATTTGGTTTCAACAGGACGGCGCTACGTGCCACACAGTCAAAGCTACACTCGATGTTTTACGCCTTGTTTTTAAAGATCACATTATCAACCGCAGAGTTTATGGCGTTTGGCTACCTCGGAGTTGTGATTTGACACCGTTGGACTATTATTTGTGGGGTGCCGTCAAAGATAAGTGTTACGCCGACAAGCCAGAGACAATTGATGCTTTAAAAGACATTATTCGTGAAGCCATTGGTAAAATACAGCTGCACACAATCGATAATATACTTGAAAATTGGACCGATTGTGTAGGCTACTGCATGACCAGTCGTTGGCAGCCATTTGAATGAAATTATTTTCCATTATTAACCGGAAGGATTGTACTTCCAAAGAAGAAGATTTGAGAAAATTTTAAGTAGTTATTTAGCGGACCCTTTAGTTTAGTTTGTGTATTTTGTTTACATTTTTTCTTGTAGTGTTGTTTGTGGATTTTTTTTGTTTACTCGTTTACCATTGTTTTTATGCTGGTGTTTGTTGTTGTATTATGCAGTAGGATATTTTGTAAACAAGTTTGTTTATTGTATTGTTTTGTTTTTATAGCTTTTGTTTATAATTTTAATGTTAAGCGATGTAAAAGCAAAACACCGTAACAATACTGTATGACGGTATAGCAGGAGAAAACGTGTTGGAATAAGAGTTGATTGTAATAGAGCAAAGAATGTCAAATATTTATTATTTCAGTTAATAAATAGGCCCGATGTTAACAATAATAAAAAAAACAATAAAATAATTGAATTTGATATTTAAATATTTTGAGACTCTTAGTAATAGCAGCATATTACTGTGTGTGTATAGGACTCAAAATTGTCTGCTGTTAATTCCTTGATACAAAGAAATCACGTATCAGTTGTATAACTCTGGCTCAATTTGTGTTTTTTTGTTCTCATCTCTCGGGTATTTCTTGAGAATTTTTTATTTTTTCCTTTTCTTTTCATTTTCGAACTGTTTTTCAAATACCTTTTGGTCTTTTAATGTCTGTCTGTGTGCTGTCAATAAATACAAGGAGACAACAAAGAAAGAGAGAGAGAGAGAGAGAGAGTGCTATAGTAGTGATAATAATGTCTTTGTAAATGCATATGAATAAACAATTCCCAGCTGTGTTGTTGTAGACGTTGTTTCATAATGGAGCCCCCCCCCCCCCCAAAGATATACAAATGAAATGAATTACAGACACATACATACACACACACACCAAAAAAAATAAAACACCAATACATACAAAGAAACGAAATTAAATGTGAAAAAATTTCTTTACTTTGGGGATTTTCACATACACAAGCAGTTATTGTGTAACTTGATTTGTTTTCTACTCTCCCTAGCACACTCTCTCTCACTCTCTCTCTCTCTCTCTGTGTGTGTGGGTGTGTGTGTGTAGGTCCTCAATTATACACTCACATTGACATGCATTTAATGCAGGCTGATGGCTGTCAATGGCTTATCACATGTACTCACGTGGGCTAAGCAATGCCTGTGACATGTTCTATACGTGGAGACTAAGAGCATACATACATACATGCATACATTTGTACAGTGAGGTGCACAAATGAGTACATGTTTGTACTCTGAGCAATTTTAATTGCATAAAAATAAAAATAATAAAACAATTA
Organism: Sarcophaga peregrina; assembly: GCA_014635995.1. Lineage (NCBI taxonomy): Eukaryota > Metazoa > Arthropoda > Insecta > Diptera > Sarcophagidae > Sarcophaga > Sarcophaga peregrina. The sequence continues at coordinate 94,672,019 of CM025789.1, forward strand.
CAAAAACTTTTTTCAATTTTTATTTAGTATTTCGTACTTGACAAAATAATATAAAATTCAAAAAAAAGCAATAAAAGAGGAAAATAAAACGGATGTACTCAATTTTGCACTATTTCAAAATTATTTAGTACTTCACATAATTATATAAAATTCAAATCAAAAATCGCGCAATGCTAAGAAAAAAAAAAAACAATCATTCAGGAAAATAACTCGGATGTACTCAATTTTGCACTTTTCCAAAATTATTTAGTCCAAAGACCCTCGTTATTTAAAACTTCATGCTCTGAATCAAGTTCTTTATAATTTCTTTCGGAATATTTGTCCATTCGTTATGAATTCGTTGCCAAAGCTCATCTAAGTTGGTTGGGGTTGACGGGATACTGTCCCAAACATCTCTTTTACGATTGGGCACAAATTCTCAATCGCATTGATGTTCGGTACTTTGTACTGGCCTCTGTATTAATTGAAAATTTTGCTCACTAAGCTATTCTTTAATGATTTTGGTGGTATGTTTGGGGTCACCATCCTGTTGGATAAGCGCCTCTTGCGCCGGAGAGACGCTCTTGTCGACAAATTCGAAATGATGTGTTTGCAAAATTCTCAATTAATCTTCTTCTTTTTCATAATATTATTGATTCTTTGCTGTGATTCGAGGTGCCATCATGTAAAGCAACTCCATACCATGACATTTCCTCCACCGTTTCCTTAACAAAATGTCTTTGAATTCTTTCCCCACAGCGGCATCAGCAATATTTCCTACCATCGGACTGAAAATGTTTAAATTTTGAATCGTCTAACTAGATCATAGAGGTCGCCGTGGTCTAGTAGGTAGTGTGTTGGCTTATTAGACGAAAGACCCGAGTTCGAATTCCAGGTCAGATATCAAAACGAAAAATATTTCTTCGGCGACTTCCTCTCAGCATATTTCTGGCTAAGACTCTGAGAGTAAAAATTACCATGAAAAGCTTCTCAAAAAATCTGTCGTTCGGAGTCGACTTTAAACTGTAGGTCCCGCCACTCATGTATAAAATTAACGCACACAACATAAGTGGTGTGAGGAGCTAGGACGTAGTACAATGGGTCAATTCGACCACCCAGTACTGTACTTGTCACAATTGACAAGTATACGTCCTCTAACCTAATCTAACTAGACCATATGTCTCCAGTACATCCACTGTTCAATTTCTGTGATCACCCTTCATGGTGTTCTCCCTGCATCTTTTTGACGCTTTCGTCTGTTCCTGTGCGCAAATAGACATGCGATCGTTGTCAGTTTCGAAACGTTTGCTGCTGGTTATTCTGCTCCGCTTCGCCGTTCCTGTTGCTGTTGTTCATATGCCGGTCCAAATTGCACCTCTCCCTTGCTGTTATCATCCCCGCCAATGCCAAGCCTGCTGTGTTGTTGTGTGTCTTCCTGTTACGTCCGGTGCCACACCATGTGGCTAAAGCCTCTTCTATAAGAATACTTTTCAATCCTAGTACTGTTAAGTATTGTTTGGAGTTCAACTGGTAGTTATCGATCTGAGTACGAGGTCTGATCAGAGACTTAATTCTGGTATAACGGGAGTCAGGAGCCCCTGGAACCTTGGCTGTTGGTGTGGCCCCTTTTGGAAGCATCATTGTGGTTGTCATTTGGGCTCAAATCGCGGAAAAGAGTCTAGTTAGGCACGGTGTGCAGTTGTATTCTTAACCGGGTACCATGACCCAAAGATCGAAAGGAGTTTTAGATAGGCTCCGCTCCTAACCAATGGGGAAGTCTTCGAATTGGTACTCAGGCGTAACAGTCTGTTACATTTGAGGGCGTTGGTAGACGCAATGTATTTCACCCTGTGCGAAGACCACCGTGGCATTAGGTCCACGCGGACAGGAACCCTCTTCTCTGGTAAACTTCAACCGTGCCTTTATATTTTTAAACGAAAGTTCAGGTTTTTTCTTTTTGACTGTTGAGGTATAGTCAAGCCAATATTCAATAAAAACCGTTCAAAGTACAAACCAGTACTCACTTGTGCACCCCACTGTATGTGTGTGTGTGTGTGTGCGTGTGCGAGTAGTTATATGAATTCCCCTTTTCCTCTGTGTATGCTGTGTTAGTTTTCTTCTTCTTCTATGTTCTGCATGAGATTTGATTGAGCATGCATTACCCATAATGATCATCACATGAATGAAGACGACTCTAGTTGGTGTTTTTGTTGTTGTTGGTTTTGTTTTCATATTTAAATCGCATACGGAATAAAAGGCAAAAAGAAGAATCCATGATGAGTCTCATGAAATGAATGAAGAATGATGCTGATGCTGACGATGATGATGATTTTATTAATGTTTGCCACGTAAATTTCATATTTGTTACGTGTTTCTTCTTATTGCCTGCTGCCTACGTTTCTTTTGTTTTCACCTTGTGTTACGAAGGAACACCAAATATTAAGATTCTCTTCTCTTTTTCTTCTCTTTTTTTTGCATAAAAATTTCACTGAAGACGACCCTATCAAACCCAATGAAATAAAAGTTGAAAACCAAAAAAAAAAAAAACAAAAAAAAAAACCGAAAGAAGAAAAAAATTTGGCAAATGAAGGCACTCGTTTGCCGTATACGTGTTCATACAATAGTATTGACAGGCATTATTTAAATAAAATCATCACAAATGCCTATGGAGGAGGCCTATGTCTCCAATATTCATTGGGTATGTGTGTTAAGGCCGCTTTATTTAGCCCTAATGTAGACAAATTTACGTTCTTAAACCTCATTTGGAGATTTTAAAAATTTTGTTTGTTTTTCATTTTAAATTTTAGCCTTCAACTTATTTTGCGGGCCTATTTAGAGAATTGTGGACATTTGTCAGGAATATTTTTAATTGCTTTCGCCAACTATGTTGTGTGCGCTCACTTCATCCAAGTGCAGCGTAACTCGCAGTTTGGCTTGAGATTTGTCAAAAGTCTGCTGAGAGGATTAAATCCCAGGCTTTTCTCCAGTAAGCCAATAGGTAGGTAGTGGTGGCTGCCCATCCAAGAAAAATTTTTGGATAGACTCAATTAGGCCGCATTGGGGCGATTGTGCTGCCACTGTTATCCGTTATCCCCTAGTCTCGAAATCACTCAGTTCACTCTTGATGAAGTGATTTAGGCGGCCAATGTCAATCTATGACAGTTCATCCAGATCAAGTACGTCCTTCTCCTTTGGCAAAGAGTCGGGCATGTACCCAGCAGGTGAGGGACAGTCTTCTCCTCTTTCTCACCGCTGCACCTTCTGCTGAAATCATTAGTAAGGTGCCCAAGACCAATGCGCCTCGCATGCGTACTCATTATGCAATGCCCCGTAATGACACCGACAACTAAACTGAGCGCGCCTCATTGGAGTTGAAGTTGACTCTTTGTGCGCCCCTCATCCAGCCTTGGCCAGAAGTAGCCAATAAGCAGCCACAAAATTACGGCAACCAAGGCAATATGCTTGAAGAAGATGCTATAGGGATACCCTACAAAATGGTCGTACAGTAATACCTCTATACGACGAAGATGACGAAGAGTAAAATGTTCCACTACAGGCCACGCTATTCGTTTGATTACTGCTTTCATGTTGCATTGATGTCCTTGACTTTTTCTTACTAGACCTTTGGCGGCAATACTATGTGCACACTTCACTCTCCAATAAATCTTGTCTTTTAATTTTTCCAGATGATCTGGACGTTTACGTTTAAAGTGGAGTTTTTTTGTTTTTTGTAAACTGGCTGGCTACTCTCTCCTCTATTTACTTTAATTGTTTTTTGTTTGTCAAGTTCTAGATTCTTACTGTTGATTTGTTATTGTTGGCCTTGTTATATTTTTTTTCAAACTTCATAGCTTATCCGTGCAAGGGTTATTAATTCAGTTCAGTTCAAGTCAAGCAAATTTAAGTAAGACACTTATAAAGCAACGACTTGGATTATATTTTATGACGATTATGACGATCACTTTGTGTGTTATCGATTCTATCTCTATCGAACTCTTTACTATTAATATTTTGCCGCAATCCACTTGTTTGTTTTCAGGTTATAGTGACGCGGATTGACTTCTTTTTCTACTTTCTTGAGAGTTCCATTTGAAACTTCTTTTTTAGGTATATCACATGTGCTCTTCTCAAAATCCTTCGAATACCACTTCCACTGCCTTTCATTTACTTCTATTAGGATGAGACTATCTCCTCTGAATTCTTGTGAATTTAATTAAAATTTAATTAGGCAACCAAACACTCATACCAATAGTTTGAAGAATTTCATTCTGTTTTTTGTTATTTTATTCAAAAAATATTTAAAATTCCAAGAATAGTTTATTATTGGAATTTCAAATATCCCTCATTGTATTTAAAATAATCATAAAAAACGAGAAAATAAGAAGAAGTTTATAAATATTTGCTTAAAATTCAAATCTCTTATTTATACAAGCATTTGAAAAATTTACCATAAAATATTGCAGCATATTTTAAGGCATGCATTGAAATCGCATATTCCATTGCATATTTTATGGCGTATTTTTTAAATTTGTTTTTGATTTTAATTTTTTTTTTTTTATTTTCATTAAATAACGGAAAATTTAATTTCATTAAAAACTAGAATGAAGGACTTACAGACACACACAGCTTATGTTACATTTTCATACTCAAGTTAACACAATTTTAATTTTAATTTGTGGAGAAATGCATTATCAAATTAAAGTATACTTAAGGGTGCTTAGGTTATGCAATCTAAAAAGGACCTCAGTAGGAACTGTTTATGTGATGCTGCAATTTAAACTTAAATTCTTTGATCTTTTAGTTACAAAACGCAAGATTTTTTCTGGTTGATCCAATTTCAAAACTTTTGATTGCCTCTAATTCTTTTGATTCAATTTGTGTCTTTGAGTCTCTCTTAATTTATTCTTTTGTTGAGCATACATTTCTTAAGTTCTGCTTCTGTTCCACCGAAAGTTTCTGGTCCTATCAATGACGTGAAAGCTTCTAAGCTAATCTGTTTCCAGTAAAGCATTACCTTACTTTTCCTACAGTCCCATTCTCATATAAATGATATCGGGCATATGAGTTTCCTTCAGAAAAGTTATCGAGTTTATAACTTACTCTGAAATAGTTATCGATTATTAAATTTTTGCATTGAAAGGTTATGGATTTCATAAATTTTGTATAAAAAAGTTTTTCTTTTTAGCAGAAAAGTTATCGATTTTAAAAACTTTCTTTGGAAAGTTATCGATTTAAAATTTTTCTTTATAAAATTTGTCGATTATTAAAGCCTTATTTATGTCTGAAGCTGAATTGAGCACATCTTTCGTTGGCACACGCTTTCGCTTGGTTAAAGCCTACGTGCTGCCGCATGTGCTCGAAATATTTCATTCTTGAACCAAAAACTCCTACTTCTGTCCTTAGATCCGTTCTTGATCCATCGGTATACCACAAAATACTCACTCTTTTGTAGGAGTATCGAGCTTCAAGATTATGTTAGGTTAGGTTTACGGACGTGTACTTGTCAAGCTCAATGCCTTGAGATCAAAATGACCCTTGAAGAGAGAGTGAGAAAGAGAGAGAAGATAACCAAGAAGTTTGGAAAAAGAGAAGAGGTAGGAAAGTTAGGATATAAGAGGCGGTGGAAATAAAAATGAATCATAAACACACAAGAGAGCGCGACTACAAACTTGATGTCCTAGTACTTTTTCACTTGCTTAAGCTTTAAGATTACTCCATCAAATTTTGTCGTGATCGTTGCGTAGCCCTTCACAAGGTCAAAGAGTCTACTGGGGGACTTAAGAAGGGCCCTAAGTCGGTTCGTTAGGTAAAGAAATCACCTAATGAATTTCGTTCTAGACTATTCTTCCATCAACCTCACCATAGGCTTCAAAGTATTAGTCTTTAGTGCCGTGAGCATACATAATTGGCCATTACAACCCTTCTGTCAGGATTACGACCTAGCCTCTCACACCACTTATGTTGTGTGCGTTAATTTTATACATGAGTGTGGCGGGACCTACAGTTTAAAGTCGACTCCGAACGACAGATTTTTTTGAGAAGCTTTTCATGGCAATTTTTACTCTCAGAGTCTTTGCCAGAAATCTGCTGAGAGGAAGTCGCCGAAGAAATATTTTTCGTTTTGATGTCTGGCCTGGGATTCGAACCTGGGCCTTTTGTCTAATAAGCCAATACCCACTAGACCACGGCGACTTTTACATTCTTCTATTTTATGTTAACAGAGATAAATTTTCTCTTAACAGAATAAAATTTGCCTTTAACAGAGCACTGTTGGGTGTTTAACAATTTCCATCTGATTAAACCCACTTATTTAGGAGCTAATTTTAAGACTAATACTTGGTCTAGGGAAGGTTCCAAGGCCTCTTAATATATTCAACCACATAGTCCTGTAGTGATATGGTTTTGAGAAAATTGTCCTTGAAAATATGAATTTTTTTTGGCCAATTTGGAACATGTAGGAAATAGTACACCATGCTGGATATATGCAAATAGTAGTCCAGAGGAGCTTTTTGCGAAGAGCGGAAGTGGGATAACTGAAATAATTTTGAGAGTTAGGATTTTCAATTTGGAAAAAAATTAATTTTTGTCCAAAAAAGTATGCAAATTCGCTAGAAGATGTAGTAATTGTAAGGTAGTAAAATAATCTACTTATTGCCACTGTTAAACAGTTAACAGTGCTCTGTTAATGGCAATGCTTATACTGTTAAAGGCAAAAAGTGACGCTGCTAAATGTATGGGTTTGCGTCTTTGGTTTTTAAATTCGAATTTATCTTCACACACATCACTAATTCAAACTGCCTTACTTTACAAACTGCTGCCATGTCTTTCAACGAATTGGATTTTTCTTTTTGTTGCAACATTTCGAAAATATTCAGAATGTTCATGTGTTTTCAACGCAGATATTCATGTTTTCCCTCTATTAAGATAAGAAAACGCGAATAATACAAACGAACTAAAAAAAAAAAAACATAGCGAGAGATAGCTAGAGAGAGAGAGAGAGGGGAGAGAAAGTAGAAGTATAAGACGGAGAGAATGTTTAAATGAAAATTTTAATTTATTTTATTAAAAAAAAAAAATAAAAAGAAAAAAATTACAAAAACTGTTGTCCTTTGGGATGAAATGTCATTTAAATTAAAATTCATTTTATCTTGTATTTCTAACGAGCGCACAAGGCTCAAACTCACAGACAGACGGAGAAATGTTCATACAGGCAGACACTAAGACTCAAGCATTTAGACATTAACATTGTACAACAATTACAACACGACACAACGACACAACGACACAGTGACAACGATAACGACAATAACAATTTCCACAATGAAACATTTTAAAATTAAAATGAAATGAAATTGTCATTAGAAAAACACAGAGAGAGAGAGAAAGAGAGTGAAAGAGACAGTGAGCTAAAAATAAATTATAAGACAGTTTGATGGTTAAATCAACCTAAAAGTAGGCTTTAACATTTTTTGTAAAATTTGTTTTTCTTATTTTTTTTTAACAAAACATAACAGAAAAGCAAAATTTTTAATTAATTAATCAATAAATGAATTTTTAATTAAAACACAAACATAATTAAGTAGAAGAGAAAAGAATTTAAGAAAAATTTCCTAAAAATATGCTTTAAAATGAAACAAAACAAGATGAGAAATAAAGCAATGCAGACCAGAGCTGTTAACTGACTGACTGGGAATACAGCGCACACAGCAAATGACTGGATTAGGAAGATGCAATATTTAGGGTATCAAAATAGTTCATAGTTCACGTGGGACCTTAAAAACTTGCGAGCAAACCATACAGCCGAACCAAATCTAGCCTTTGGCAAGTTTTTGCATCGATTTGTGATCATATCAGCTGAGACAATGGATCAGTAACAGGAAATATGTGCGTGAAGATAAATTCGAATTTAAAAACCAAAGACACAAATCCACATATTTAGCAGCGCCACTTCTTGCCTCTAACAAAGTAAGCTTTGCTATTAACAGAGCACTGTTAACTTCTACTTTGCAATTATTGACACACAATTTAATTTTCATTATGAACATAATTATTTGTGAAGAGAAGTGTTGAAATGTAAAGAATGGCAGGACGGAATTATACCAGCTCCTCCAGTAATACGGTGGAAAAGAAGACCTTCTGGACTACCATTTGCATATAGTTTGAATGATGTACTATTTCTTATATGTTCCTAAATGGCCACAGATATTCTAGAGAATTTTCCAGTAAAAAATTGTTAGTTTTAAAGCTAATTTTCTTAATGCCATATCACTTTATATGAGACTATGTCCGTTTTTTTTTTGTGTTGTCATTGGAATGCGCATGGTATGGCTTGGGTAGGTTAGGTGATGTTATCACACTTAAAATAACCCGAATTTTCCATTTATTTTGATACTAGCTAAGGATGTGTATGAAACTAGATTTTAAAATCTATCACTGTTACTGTTATTAACAGAACTCTGTTAAACAATTAATTTGAGGCTGGAAAAGAAAGAAACATTATCCATCTGAACAAGCCCACTTGTTTCGTAGTCAATCTTAAGATAAGTACTAGATCTATAAGTATCTTATCATACTCAAGGCTCTGTTAATTAATTGGTTTGCGTCTGGGGAAATAGATTTTAAAATCTATCTTCACAGGCATCAGGGAAGGTTTCCCGTATTAACGCATTTGTCGAGTGTCTCTTAATGCCAGGCGAAAGAAACTTCTACGTGGGAAAATGGTGGCATGTAGCCATCGTGCATAGGATACATACATAACATACATAATTGGCCATTACAACCCTTCAGTCAGGATTACGACCTAGCTTCTCACACCACTTATGTTGGGTGCGTTAATTTTATACATGAGTGGCGGGACCTACAGTTTAAGTCGACTCCGAACGACAGATTTTTGAGAAGCTTTTCATGGCAATTTTTATTCTCAGAGTCTTTGCCAGAAATCTGCTGAGAGGAAGTCGCCGAAGAAATGTTTTTCATTTTGATGTCTGACCTGGGATTCGAACCCGGACCTTTTGTCTAATAAGCCAACACACTACCCACTAGACCACGGCGACTTCATATCGTGTATAGGATAGTTTTTAATAAAACAAGAATGAATCTGAAAATAAAGGAGTTGGTTCAATAACACAAGGATTCCGTTTCACGTATACACTCTTAGTTTAGAGATTACAAAGAGCACTGTTTGAAGTGCTTCATCGCGCATTTTATACGCGAAATTTACTCAAAATGAAGAGGTATGATGGGCGTTCGATGGCTATTTAATAGAAAAATTTTTTTAAATCAATTAAATTTTTATTTCCAATTTAATAATCGCAGCCAACATATGCGAAAAAAATGTGTACGAAAAACGTGAAAACAAGCTTACTTACTGTGTCATCAGCAAAAACTGAGAGTAGGAATTACATTTAAATATTGAAGCTTTGTTCCCATTTAGTGGCTCCCCTTTCAAGTTTTTTTAACAACCACTTTTTAACCGAAAATATTCGTTTGTGTTCGCAGTTTGCAACAAACGTTTGAACAAATTTTGAATTATAAAAAAAAAAAAAATCTCACGTCATCATATCAGCCAACCTTTGGCAAACAAAGGCAAAAAAAAAAATTTTTTTTATTGAAAAATTTGCACAAATTTTTGGTAATTTTTTTTGTTTGATTTCTTCACTCTCATGCTGTTATTTTAAAAGGAAAGGGAGGGGGACAGAGCCGAGAGCCGGCTATTGAAAAATATTTTCGCAATTTATTTGATTATAAATTTTACTGTGTGTTGCCAGTGTTACAGCAAGTGTTATGCAACAATGTTTTTAAAAACAACTCTTCTTTCTCTACTGAACTAAAATACCACAGGAACACACAAAAAAATGGAAAAAAAAATCCTTTGAATCCTTTTTGAATATGATAAATATGACCGCAATATAGTAAAAACTGAAAATGGCTTATCAGAGTAAAAGAGTGCAAAAAAAAAAAACACAAAAAATATGAAGAGAATAAATGCCTGCCAGTACATTTAAATGTAGAGAGAGATAGAGCGAGAGCGAGAGCGAGAGAGAGAGAGAGAAAGGAAAAACCACAGACAAATTGCTGAGCAAGGACAGCAACTGCAGCAGCAGTAACACATTGTTGCTAACACTTTTCACATGATGATGCTACAGTGATACACGAAAACAAGATGCGTGTGATGATGAATTCGAATTAAAAAACCAAAGACACAAACCTAACCTATTAGCAGTGGCACTTTTTGTCTCTAACAGGCTAAATTTTGCTATTAACAGAGCACTGTTAACTGTTTAACACTGACAATTGTTGCAGACTATTGCATATTTTATTGCATAAAATTTAATTTCCATTATGATTATTATTATTTGAGAGAGTACCTTCTGGAACGAAAGAGTACCATTTGGACTACCTACTACTTTTTACATACATACATAATTGGCCATTACAACCCTTCAGTCAGGATTCCGACCTAGCTTCTCACACCACTTATGTTGTGTGCGTTAATTTTATACATGAGTGGCGGGACCTACAGTTTTAAAGTCGAATCCGAACGACAGATTTTTGAAAAGCTTTTCATGGCAATTATTACTCTCAGAGTCTTTGCCAGAAATCTGCTAAGAGGAAGTCGCCGAAGAAATATTTTTCGTTTTGATGTCTGACCTGGGATACGAACCCGGGCCTTTCGTCTAATAATCCAACACACTACCCACTAGACCACGGCGACGTAAACTACCTTCTTTAAAATGTAAGTACATTTGCTTTACATCTACCCTTAAATAAATAGATTTTTTCGATTTTATTCTGAAGCTTTAAGGAAAATTTCCCTTCAATTTGCTTCTCACTGTATATACTCTGAACAATATACTTTGAAGTATGAAAGCCTGAACTACATTGATTTTAAAGTTTCGATTTTCGATCGATTGAGCCGATCTTTCATTGCGATAAACAGCTGCTCTAACAAAATTGTTCATCACAGAACGCAGTTGAAAGCCAGGTGTAAAGTGGATACTTTAGGCCCAGATGAATATTTCAGCTTTAGCGAATACAAATTCACTCATTGAGATGCTTTACGATTAATTTTTGCCTGATCCGTTTACTGAATGAATTCTACGTGATGATTAGCTGCGAAGATTTCAAATATTTCCTCCGCGTACGTGTTTTCTTTATTCTCTCTACCTTCAGTGAGATTTCACGTTGAAAATAGTGCTCATGCCTAGAGGCGAACAACAAATCAAGTGAAGTGAAGGGCATTCTAACGAAACTGTTCTAACAAAAAGTGTACAACAAAACAAAATGTAGATCTGATTTGCTTTCATTATGTTCTAAATGATTTCAACTGGTGACAGAATACCAAATGATATCACGAGGATCAGATGGTTTTCGGATTTCTTCAAAGGAAAACGTTTCTACCGGAGTTTTGTGTACCTATTAAATAATTTAGCGCTAGTTTAGGTTATTAGTGCTTCGCTTTTCACAGCCTGCCATGATTCGATGTAAAAATATCGCTTCTATACCGTTAAAACAGCTATTTTGAACAAAATCGTCGTATTTCAACTATCAACAGCAGCAACTCTTCTACTTCTTTCGTTCGCCGTATTCTAGGAGACAGTCAACTTGCCATCTACTTATGAAATGGGGATGTGGAATTATAGGCTCACATTACCAAAATCTATCAGAAAGAACTATCTGTGGAAAGAGCTGCAATTTTTAAAAGATTAGCTGACAAAATCCATGAAATACAAAACTCTCACGATTCATGACTTATAGTCATGACTATAGGCATAGTCGGGAAACTGTTTTATTTAACCAAACTCTACTGTGATAATCTCAAAGTGTTGTTAACTTTCAATGACTGCACTGTACTGGTTGTAATGGCTCTCTTAATTAAGCTGTTTAAAGCATAATTGTTGGAATAAAATGTTCTGGAAATACATCTGCCACCATGGCCAGAGGTATGATTGTGTAGGACCCTTCGAATATCTAGAAATTAGTTACCATATCCGCTTAAATCAAGGTCTTCTTCAGGTTTATATTGTTATTAACCACCACCACCAGAAGTTGTGAATATTTTTGTGAAGATATTGTGTGTGTAAAGATAAATTCGTATTTAAAAATCTAAGACGCAAACCATAAATCTTAGCAGTATCACATTTGGCGTTAACAGAGCAAAAATTTGCTCTTAACACAACAAAATTTGGCCTTAACAGAGCACTGTTAGCTAATTAACAGTATCCATTTGTTTAGGAGCTAATTTTGGTAAATACTTTTGGTCTATAAGTATTATAGGTTCCAAGGCCTTTTAATATAATCAGCAACCTAGCAACAAATAAAGTGAAATGGTATTAAGAAAATTGGCTTTGAAAATATCAATTCTTTGCTTTAAAATTCTCTAGAAGATCAGTGGCCATTTTGGAACATATAAGAAATAGTACATCATTCAACAATATGCAGGCAATGATAGTCCAGAGGGTGGTCTTTCGAACCGTGGTAATAAGTAGTGGAAGAATTTTGAGAATTGAGAAAATCACCCACCAACCTCCTATATATTTCAACACTTTTGTTTACAAATAATAATAATCGTAATGAAAATTAAGTTTCGTGTCAATAGTCTGAAATATTTCCAAAATGAAAGTTTAATCTACTTATTGGCACTGTTAAACAGTTAACAGTGTTCTGTTAATAGTAAAGTTTATCCTGTTAGAGGCAAAAAGTGCCACTGCTAAGAAGGTAGGTTTGTGTCTTTGGTTTTTAATTCGAATTTATCTTCATACACATCTTGTTTCTAGGAAGATCAGTGGCCATTTTGGAACATATAAGAAATAGTACACCATACAGACTATATAGAAATCGTAGTCCAGAGTGTCCTCTTTCGACCATGGTTGTGGGATAGCTGGAATAATTTTGAGATTCGGGAAAATTCACCCTCCTCCATTCCTATACGATTATTTCAATACTTTAATTCACTTTAATTGCAAAGTAGAAGACTGGTCTACTTATTGGTACTGTTAAACAGATAACAGTGCTCTGTTAATAGCTTAGTTTACCCTGTTAGAGGTAAGAGGTGGTGCTGTTAAATGTGCTGGTTTAAGTCTTTGGTTTTTAAATACGAATTTATCTTCTAAACATTTGCTTTGAAATGAAAAAAAAATTTTTTGAATTTCATATTTCCATCATTACCAGAACTTCTCAATGCACCTATGTAAAGTAGTGAGTGAGAAAAACACAAAAAACAACAAAACAAAATAAAAAACAATAACAATGTAAATTATTTAGTGATACTTGAACTCGTCCATGGTCAATGGGTAGTTATAAAAACAAACAACATATACGCACACATACACGCAAACACATACACATACTCATACATATTTTTATATAAAAAAGAGAAGGGCGAAAAATGCATTATGGATTCAAAAACATGCCTGCAAATACTCAAATATGCCAACATTACTATGCACTGGTTATACTACATACATACGCTTTAAATACTTCACTATCCCTCTCTCTCTTCACTCTTGCTTGTTGTTGCAAAGAGAGTGCCCTTTGGTTTTTTTTGGTTTTTTTTTTACAAATAAGTTTACATACCAAGTATAGTGTGACACGCACACCACAAAGTAAAGTATAGTTAAAGCAGCACTTAATCAAAGTGTCATATGCATGCTTAACCAAATACAGACAATACAGGAGGACACACAAACACACACATGCTTCCACGTAGAGTTTACATATGCAGGCATTCTTATGTTTTCATACTGAAACTGATTTTTATTTATTTTAAACTCTCTTAACACACACACAAAAATATATTGGCTCTCATAAAATCATTTAAAAACCAAAGCTACGGCTAGGGCTATGGCCATGGCTTTTATGTTTTAATATTAAAACAATAACAAGAACAAAATATTAATGCAGCAACAATTTATTAATAAAAAAAATAACAACAAAATTTGATACTCTTTTAAAAAGCAAACCACCACCATAATTGAATGCAGCACAATGAGTAGAAGACAGAGAGAGTGAGAGAGAGAGACAGAGAGCGGGAGTGTAAGCAACAATTGTTACAAGCATATTAAGAGTTTCATTGCTTCTGTAATTTTTGTTGTTTTTGTTGTTATTGCTATAAATAGAAAACTTGTTTAACAAATTATTTTAATTGCAACGTTAAATAACCACATAAAAGCCTTCAATAAATTATTATTCATGCACACGCACACGCACACGCATACGTACACAGTGGTAGACTTATAACACCTTGTATAATAATCATTTCAATATATTAGTGGTGTAATGAGTTGAGGTTTTTATTTTCTGGTTTGTTTGTTTGCTTGTTTGTTGTGTTTTCAACACACACACACACACATACGCCTAGTGTACTAGGCAGGGTGTTAATAATTACATGTAATCCACCACCATTATCGGGTGTGTGTGTGTGTGCTAGAAATAATTTGATTTGTTTTATTTAATATTTGCTTCCAACCTCATTTTTGGCACACATACATACATATGTACATACCCAGAGGTTTGCAGTGTTGTGGTACAATTCAACAGTCATTCTATGCTGGTGCATATAAGCAAGAAACATAATTATTTACAAATTCTTTCTATTGGGTCATATAAAAAGTAGTTGAGAATTTTTTTGGAAAAATTTTTTAAATCAAATTTGCCCTTGTGATGTACTAATGCATGTGAAGATAAATTTGAATTTAAAAACCAAAGACTTAAACCCACACATTTAGCAGCGCCACTTCTTGCCTCTAACAAAGTAATCTTTGCTATTAACAGAGTACTGTTAACTGTTTAACAGTGTCAATAGTAGCTCATTAATTTACTTTGCAATTGTTGTAGGCTATTCACATAAAATTTAATTTTCATTATGATCATTATTAGTTGTGAACAAAAGTGTTGAAATATATAAGAGGTTAGTGGGGGGTTCTCCCGAATCTAAAAATTATTCCAGCTGGACTACTATATGCATAAAGTCTGTATGGTCTACCGTTTCTTATATGTTCATAAATGGCCACTGATCCTCTAGGAAAGGCCTAAAGTGTTTCCCAATATTAGCTCCTAAACAAGTGGTCTTGTTTAGATGGATATTGTGAAATAGCTAACATTGTTCTGTTAAGAGGAAATTTCCATGGCGCTGCTAAAATTTATGGTTTACGTCTTGGATTTTTAAATTCGAATTTGTCTTCACACACATAAAGGTTGCCTCTCTACCTCTCAGAATTAAGTGATTTAAGGCAATGGCCTTGCACGTGGGGCTTTAAAATTTGAATTTGTCTTCACTCATATTATTTACTAGCATTTAAGATATTTGATAACAGCTCTACTGCAGCTAATGGCTAGAGTTTTTGTCTCATATCTTGATATAAAAAAGATGAAATTAAAATACGGAATTGTGTGTGTCTAATTTTTTTTTTATTAAACCAGCACTCAGGGGATGAAACCTACTCATGCAGTGCATTGTGAAGGTTTAGGAATGGTGGAAAGAGGGAAGATGGGAGCGGTAAGGAAACGAGTTGCTGCTAGGTGATTATAAAATGGCCAGTCAACAGCAATCGCCCCCAAGAAGCCCGCAGTTTCTCACACCACTTATGTTGTGTGTATTAATTTTATACAGAAGTGGCTGGACCTACAGTTTAAAGTCGACTCCGAACGACAGGCTTCTGAGAAACTTTTCAAGAAGAGAAAGAGAAGAAATCGCCGAAAAAATACTTTTTTTGTATTGTTTTTTATTTTTGATGTCTGCCCTGGGACTTGAACCCTGGCTTTACCTACTAGACCGCGGCGATTGTGAATGCTAACTGTTGTGGCAGGAAACGTACAACTTTTAGCGGCCTTAGCCATAAATTTATCGGGACAACGAAATAGTATTTCAAGTCGTAAGGTTTTCTTTGTTTATAGTTTTGATAAGAGCACAGACTTCCGGGTATTATACTCCGCCCGTACCAATCGGATATCAGCTAAACCAAAGTAGATCTCCTTTGGTTGGGTAGGAAACTCTCCAATTCTGTAATGGCAAATATGCATTTGTCAGGGCCGTATTATATTAGCATTCATTAACGCTTGTAACAACATTTGCGAATTGTATGGTTTGTCCCAGGTCAGACATCAAAACGAAAAAATATTTCTTCGACGACTTCCTCTCAGCAGATTTCTGGCAAAGACTCTGAGAGTAAAAATTGCCATGAAAAGTTTCTCAAAAATCTGTCGTTCGGAATCGACTTTAAATTGTAGGTCCCGCCACTCATGTATAAAAATTAACGCACACAACATAAGTGGTGTGAGAAGCTAGGTCGTAATCCTGACTGAAGGGTTGTAATGGCCAATTATGTATGTATGTATGTATGGTTTGTGTTCATGCCTGAGGAATAAGTGTTTATTATAGAGGGTCCTTATGCCTTTCAAAAATATCATCGTACATGTGTGCCTCATATTTTGAGAAGGCCAATCTTCAGTTATCACGTAGTAATTGTTTACCAAAGGCCAGGTGGCATGGCACCCGGAATTGCTAGGTCAGTTGTATGTCTTGTTGTTTCACGCGAAGCATTTCCTTCTTGGACTTGATCAATATAAGTCATGTTGACACTGCCAGTAGTGATCTTGAGGACATGATGTAGATGGGTTTGGAGTGGCATCGCGTCCGAAATTGATAGGTCAGTGCTAGGAAGCATTTACTACTTGCGGTTGATAGTCATGTTGACACGGCCAGCAGCGATCTTCAGAACATAATGCTAAATGGTTTGGAGCCACTTTTAGTTGTTGGACTTAGAAATAGGATGTAGCATGATTTTACAGTTGCCAATGCCAACACAACATTTCATGTGCATAAACAAAAGAATATCCAATTGCATATGAGCAGCGACCACTTGACTCAATGTTGCTGACCGTCGCTGCAGCGTATGACGCCACAATAGTAACGCGCACACGCGACGGTCATTTGACGATTGTTGAGTGATCGCCGGCAGCATTGATATGCACATAGTATGCACTATGTGTGTTGTTGTTGTATTGCATAGCTAGTGATTGTGTGTGGCTCTTTTCACACTTTACCGTGGGAATTATTATGGACAGCGGACGCGTGTCGTATGACATCCACTTGTCCCGCGATAAACACACACAAACCTTTTAATATATAGTTAAGTATTAATTGTACACACAAACATGTGTTCTAGTATTAAGCCAAACAAATATTGTATTAGAAGTAAGGGGCTGATTTGGAATTGTCAAATCAGCCAAAATTTTAGTATAAAAGAAGGGACATTTTCCTCAAAGAATTAATCAATAAAGACCAGTCGAACTGTGCATATTAAAAGTGCACTCGACTAGAAACAACAAAACAATTTACAATTTTAATAATTTTACAAGGATTCGTAATACAGTTTGGATTGTGGGTAGTCGTGATAATCTCTTTTATCATAGCTTTAAGGCTTTTAATACGAATATTTAATTTTTCTGTTAACGGAAATGGCATGTTAAAACCACATTTAGGTAGATGTCTCGGCTTATTACAGACCGTCATCAGCAAAGCCTCGTGTGTTTAATGATCTGAAATACGCTGCCTTAACATCAATTGGGTGATATCGAATGCCAGATTATTTTATCTTTAAAGCTCTGAATCTCGTTAAAGTCCCTATGATGCTCGTTATATAGAATCTAGGTTGTTTTAATGTAAATCGTATCCCCCATAAACTCCGTAAAATCCATACATGGACACTTGTTTAGCCCTTGAGTGAAAGACCATCAATCACGCGTGTGAATTCACTGGAATTACTGGTTGTACCAGCCTTTACAAGTACAACGTCCATCAATTTTGTTCGTTACTCGCATAGAGCATTGGTTTAACCTTCTAAAATATTTTCAAAAAAATATTTTAAAATTTTAAAATAAAATATTATTTACGATTATGAGTGTAATTTGGTATGTTTTCCTATTTGCAAATGCCCGGACTAAAATTGCTGCTGTTGATTTGCAATGTTTTTCGTATAAAATTCTTGTTATTTTTGTTATATTTTCTAGTGCATACATGCATAGATCGATTTATGCATGTAGACCCATATCCGAAAGATAGGACGGGGGGGATGGGGGAGGGGAGTGTTACATTGTTAAACATTTAATGCCGTTTGTATTTCGAAAAGAACACAAAAATTTATTTTTACAGTCGCACAAATGCATGAACAAGTTTTTCTATAAAAACAAAAAAACCATGCATTGGATAGTGGGTAATAAAAATTATGTAACAAAAATTTAAATAGAATCTCCATTAACTAAAGCTGTGATTATTACGAAATGAAGTCGCAACTCTAGCTTAAATATCTTAAATTGCAACGAAATATAAAGACAAGAAATAATTTATTTGTGTAAAGATAAATGCGAATTTACAAAGCAAAGTCACAAACCCATTAATTTAGCAGCGTCACTTTGCTATTAACAGACTACTGTTAACTGTTTAACAGCGGGAATAAGTAAATTATTCTTCTGCTATGTAATTATTGCGGATTATTGCCCAACAAATATAATTCTCATGAAGAGCGCTATTGAAATGTAAAGGACCCCACTATCACGGCTCGCAAGAGGACCCTCTGGTCTGCATATAGTCGGTTAGAGTTTCAAAGAAAATTTTCTCAATACCATATAACTTTACCGGGACTATGTTGCTGATTGTATTAAGAAGCCTTGGAACTTTCCTTGGCATATAGTATGACACTCATAGACCAAAACTCTTTAACAAGTGGGCTTGTTCAGACGCATGCTGTTAAATACCTAACAGTGCTCTGTGAAGGGCAAATTCTATTCTGTTAAGAGAAAATTTTATGCTGTTAACGCCAAATGTGGCTCTGCTAAAATATATGAAATGCGTCTTGGATTTTCAAATTTATATTCACACGCTTAGCTATCTTTTTAGGGGATTTCCTCTTAGCAAGCCTTCTGGCAAACAATCTGCATTCAAATAAAATTGCCATGAAAATCTTCTTAAAAATTTGTAACTGGCAACCGAATTAAATCTATAAGACCCTGGCACTTATGAATAAAATTAACACTTAAAACATGAGTGTTTTGAGAAGCTAGGTTGTGATCTTGACTAAAGGGTTGTCACGACCAATGAAGTAAGGGAAGTAAGGGAGGTTTATATAGTTATATTAGCATCATTTACCTTACCTATTGTAGCTTAAAGAATCTCCTTGAGTGTTGTTTAACTTTTGAGTGCCACTGTAAATTGCTTTAAAAATAATAGTAACTGGGAGGTGGAGTGGGTGCTGCAAAAATAGCCCCACAAAGCATGTAATAATTGTATACAAAATAATATCAAGACTCATTTGGCCAAATATGCCCGTGTTTCCGCGTATGCAAATATTCGAAATACTATACGCGCACACATCTAAACAGATGAACATGTTGTTGCCACAAAACATGGCATACAAATGCAAGCGACATGACCAAAAACTAATTGATCATCGTGTTGTGTGTGTGTGTGTTTTGGTGTGTGTGTTGGTGTGTGTCTATTTAAAAATGTTGCATTTCGCAAATAGAATATCTAACAGGCATTCAGGCTCACTTCACTGGCTGAGTAGTTTGCTGGAGGGCTGACAGGCAGGCAGGCAGGCAAGCAATGGAGCTTAAAACAGACATTTTGTTGGCCGTCAGTTATTCAGTCAGGCAGGAAGGTGAGGCATGCCACGTGCTAAATTCGGCAAGTGCAGTGCATGAAATGCATTTCATTTACTGGTACTACTCAAGCATTATAAGCAGCGTGTTGAGAATGCCAACCAACCCCGTTTAAACTTATACACATACACACACACAGATGCATTACTAGTACGAATAATGGTAAACTAAAATTTGTGTTCTAAAGCGCCTACAAGTATGCCTAATATTTGGCAAAAGATTTAAATAAAATGAGCGTGTGTGTGTGCGAGAGAGGGAGAGAGGTTTTAAAGGCGAAATTGGTTTTAAAGATTTTCTCTCTCTCTCTCTCTCTGCAGTATTATTTCGAAATTAAAATATAGTTCGGGGGAGCTTATCACAAGAAAGAAAGAAAGAAAGAAGCAAATAGGAGTGAAAATCATAGACAAGGTTTTCAAATTAAATTTAAAAAAAAGGAAAAATTCTTTTCTTTTGACTTCAATTTCTTTTCAAGTAAACATCGTGGCCAATAATCTGACGGCACATTGTAGCACGTATTTGTTGCATGCTTCTGTAATGCTTTCACAAGGAAAACAAATTAAAGAAAAACTTGCTTAGCATTGTGCAGCACAATATTCAGCTAAGGAATGTTTTCAGATTTCCATGAACATGAGAAATATTTTTGCAAACACATGACAGACATACACACAAAGTTAAGAATGAAAGAAAAAAGAAGAAGACATTTTTAAATACCTTTTAATTCGGCTATCAATTTAAAAATAGGGACACTTGCATAGCTAGCTCCAGACATTCTTCAGAGATTTCTTGTAACTACTCAAACTAGGGATCATTGCATAGTTGCATACTTTTAGGATATTAAAAAAATATTTATTTGTAATGCATGGGACGACTTAAGGCAACAACTCAGGATGTTTTCTATAGCATATTTTCAGGATGTGAATCGATCTACAAATTGCTGCATACTTTTAGGAAACCTTTTTATATTTATTTGGAATACATTGGTACGAATTAAAGCAAAAAATTTATAAGACAAATGCACTAGCTACAATAAAAAGAAAATGAAATGAGATTGAAATTAGGTTTCGCGCAGATTACTCATGGGTTAAGGCTGATTATCTCCAGTTCAGTGAAGGACGTTCCTTGTCCTTGTAATAGCTTTAGAAACAAAAGCTTAAGAACCCTTTAAGAATAGCATAATGGCGCCCAAGTTTGTCTATGAAGGTCGCCTGTTTATCCAAGAAATGCATAATTATTCTAAAGTCTCCATTATTTGGATCCCTGGGCATAGGGGTTCCTAAACCACGATTAGGCAGGCATTTAACGCAAAACTTTTCTCTCTTAATGATGTCCTTTAGGTAGAAGAGAGCAAGTGTTCGGCCGATTGCTTAAACATAGCGTTGCACAGTGTGCTTTAATAATTTTATTTATAATAGCCTGAAAGTAGACTTTAATTTTATATTTAAATTTCATTCATTGATTCTTTTCAATAATTTCCCAACCAATTCATGCCAATTTTAATTTAATTTTTTTTATTTCATGTTTTTGCATTTTTAATCTGCTAAATTTAAAGCATGATTTCAGGCGAAAAAAAAAATTGAAAAACAAAAAATGAAATTAAAACAATAATAAAACTAATTGGTTAGGCATGCAACATGTGTGTACATGTGTTGCACGATTAATATCTACATGAGTATTTAAACGCGATACATTCAAATGCAATAAAAAAACATTCATGCAACAGCGCAAAAAAATATTGCATACATTTGGGCTCACGTAAATGAATGCGCCCACATGAATGCAGGAGAAAGTAAGGAGAAGATGTATAAAATGGATTTTATCACTCAATTTAATGCATAAATTTGAATTCCTAATCGAAAGTATTGCCGTCAATTTGAAAGCATTCCTCACTCACACAGTAAATTATTGCACAAACAATCTTTCAAAGTCCAGTCTACTTTAATGTCCTTTTTGGCGTGTTTTTACTGTTGTCTATTGAATTTAATTTTATTTTAATTGTTGTTGTTATTGCTGTATGTTAGTTGTCGTATTTACATTGATTAACTGCCTTGCCTGGTCGTAATTTAATTAAAATATTTGACCGACTGCCAGCCTATTAAAATGTAAAGCGTTGCCTTGCATTGCATTGCCATGCATGTTATCGTTTTATCGTTAAACGTGTTGTTATCGACAAATTTTCGTTGGATAGCAAATTTATGGCATTTTGATGGTTTAAAAATTAAATTAAATTGTGGTCCGCATAAATAAATCAATTAAAACTATACCTGCCTGCTAGACGTATGCGTGTAAGTGCAAGTTCGTTATAAGCCTTATGCATTAAATAGAGGCCATCAAGGCAGAAATGAAAAAAAAAACCGAGAAAAACACGTCGACATTACATAAAAAAGGGATTTAAAATGGATTTGAAAATATAAAACGTGAAAATAAATTTTGTCCGAAGATAAATTCAAATATAAAAATCTAAGACGCGTCGATCGCATTTTAGCAGCGCCACAATTGGAGTTAACAGAACATAATTTGCTCTTAACAGAGTGCTGTTAGCTATTTAACAGTATCCATATGAACAAGTCCATTTGTTTAGGAGTTAATTTTGGATAATACTCTAGGTCTATGAATACCAGACTATATGAAAAGGAAGGAAAAACATTTAACAGTGCTCTGTTAAGAGAAAACTTGACTCTGTTAAAGGCAAATGTGGCGTTGACAAAATTTATGGATTGTGTCTTGGATTTTCGAATTCGAATTTATCTTCACACACATGAAAATAAAACGAAAGAACTTGTTATTTCCAAATATCACTTTGGGCCCGCTTAGCAAAAATATTTGCCATGGAACTGAATACAATTAAGTCCTTGTATCGTAATGGAAGCTGGCAATGATGAAGGATGAAGAAGTGAAATGGACAGGGAGAATGGCAATGGCAATACTAGAAGCACAGAGGCGCAACTGGGCTTCTCCATTCAACATGATTTTAGTGGTTCTTTGCATATCTGCCTATATAGACAAACTTCAAATCATCGTTGTTTAAACAATTTATTTTTAATATTTTTACAGCATATTTTTGGGATGTCAATTGATTTATAAATTATTGCATACTTTTAGGATATTTAAAAACTATTTATTTGTAATATATGATACAAAGTAAGATAACAACTGAGGATGTTTTCTACAGCATATTTTTAGGATGTTAATCGATCTACAAATTACTTCTTTCTTTTAGGATTGTTTTTCCCAATTTATTCGGAAAACGTGGTACGAATTAAGGCAGCAACTCTGAGTGTTTTCTACAGTATATTTTTAGAACGCAATTGATTTATAAATAATTGCATACTTTTAGGATATTTTGAAATTTTTATTTTTAATGCATGGTACGAATAAAGGCAGCAATTCAGGATGTTTTCTACAGCATATTTTAGGATGTTAATCGATCTATAAATTACTGCATACTTATAGTATCGTTTTTTAAATTTATTTGAAATACATAGTACGAATTAAGGCAACAACTCAGCATATTTTTACAACCTATTTTTAGGATGTTAATTGGTCTATAAATAATTGTATACTTTTAGGATATTTTGAAATATTTATTTGTAATACATGGTACGAATTACGGCAACAACTCATGATGTTTTCTACAGCACATTTTTAGGATGAGAGTAATCTATAAATTATTGCATACTTTTAGGATGTATTGAAATTTATATTTGTAATACATGGCACGAATTAAGGCAACAACTCAAGATGTTTTCTACAGCATATTTTTCGGATGTTAATCGATCTACAAATTACTGCATACTTTTAGGATCGTTTTCCTTAATTTATTTGGAATACATGGTACGAATTAAAGCAAAAAATTTATAAGACAACTGCATCAGCTGGAATTAAAAAAAAAAAAAAATGAAATTGAAATTAGGATTCGTGCAGATTGATCTTACATCAGTCATGGTGGGCAATGAAACATTTACAAATGTGGTGGCCTTAAGCAAGCCCGGCTTCTGGGATCTTTGTATGATTTGTAGCAGCATTTTGCGATAACGCATATCGGTATGAAACCAATTATGATCGTATACAGCATGACCAATGCTTTCACTCTAAAAGAAAGGAAATTTAATTTGTGTTGGCTATTGTTAATTTGACACCTTTGTTCGCTACCTTGGTTATTAACTCCTGGCCGTAGTTGCAAATCATTAAGATCTGCACTAAAGAGCAAAAGAGAAACATGAAAAGCATAATTAAAGTATCAGGTTGAACGCCAATTGTCATTTGAAAACCCAAGAAACACATGATAAATGAAGATGAAATGAAGTTCACCAATAAACTGACGCCGAATACTTCATTCATGTACTCGGTTAGTCTGTAAATGAAAATTCACAGAATCCGAATAGAATTTTTCAATTCAATTTAGCAGACTAAGACAGGGGGAGATACGATCACTTACCTTAATATTCGCTGGTGGTATTGAATGCATTCCTTGAGGAATGTTTTATTTTCCTCATAAACTGGCTTAGGTTGATATTCCCTAAGGCGTTTCGCCAAATACCGATAGTGCATAATAATTTGGTTGGCCACTATGCAGAGCATTAAATCGTTGGCCAGTTGACCCGACATACAGGTATGACCCGCCAAATCCTGTGAAGCATATAAAATGTAATACGACCAATGGCCTTGCCATTGCCAAGGCACCCAACAGTAATAGGGCAAATTGCGTGGCACAATTCTCAACTGCAGCCAGTATTCGTAAATCAAATAACTCATGGCCGTATACAGATTATAAGACCAGATCAGGATCTCATGTATGATGACAAAACCAAAGCTTATCCAATTGAATTTCCAAGCAAAGCGTTGGGTTTCGAAAATAGTTTGCTTGTGCCTATCATTCGGATAGATTTCGCGTATCTCACGCATTAGTACGGTGAGTAAAGGTTTCTTCTGTAGGACACTGAAAATTTTAATGCCACCCACGAATACAAAACCAATGTACGACAGATTCATGGTGGCCTCTACGAAATTCTCACCATGTACCATAGAGAGCAGAACAAACATGCTTTCCGAAAGCAGCACAAACGTCATGTTAATGATTTGCACAATGAAAATCCATTTCATTAGACGGGGATACCTTTGTGGCCTCGTCTCATCATCATAGGGTATAAGGCCTATGGATTTGGCTAAAATATCCGCTTGTATAAGGAATGTTCTTAACTTTACAGGTTTTTCCATTTTAATCCTGCTCAAATTGAATGTGGCTTTAAGGGCGTACGTTTGAAAACTAAACAATGCCGCGATTATTCAATTATTTTTCGTTTTTGTCTTGTGTGTGGTTACGCAAAGTTATTAGCTTGTAAATGGGGGAGAGATAGGGTGGGTTATCCCATTAAGGTTTTATTAATAAAGGGTTATTAGAGGCTCAACATACACAAGAACTTGGGCGTAGACAGCATATGTACAAATAATTGTTAATTACGTGCTTTAAAGTCAATGGAAAATATTTTTAAAATCAATTCTTTAACTTTAGTTCACATTGTTTATTATTTCCCAGAAAAATAAAAATAAATGAGCCTTTTAAGGGTTAATAAAATCCAAAAATGTACTTGTACTCACAAGCCTTTAATCACTTATATTGCTATAATCCGTTTAAAGGTTTAAGGTATGCCTTAAAGTATGCCAAAAAAAAAACCTTAACCTTAAAGTATGCAATTGTTTCAGAAAACACACACAAAATTGGCTTCCCAGTTCAAGTTTCCAAATTCCGTTCTTCTGTTCTAACATTTTAAACAAAAACTTTTTAGCCTCGGCAAACTGTCATAGAAGCAATGATTGAAGCTAAAGAGAAGAAGACACTCAGCTTCCTCCCATGTTTAGGACTGTCTGGCCAATCGGCAAGACATGGAATCTCTGTCATGGAGGAATTCAGGACAATAAGCAGATGGATAAGCTACCCAGGTAAGGAGTTTCCAGGCCGCAGATGGATCCACAACCTTTTAATGTAATTGGAAGAACTAGATAACATCGCAACTCTTTTCAATTTTTCTATAAAACGTCGCTGTTAGTATAGTTAAGTTCAAGTTATCAGTTTTCCGTTTTCCTCACTTAAACTTTACTTAAACGGATCTCACATTTCAGATGATAGTACGGACAAGAACCTAGTAAAGCTATAGATCAGCAAATATGGCTGCTCTTTGAAAACAAGAAATCATCGTAATATTTGCGGACATCTCTCAATGAGATTCTAAATATTCTTGGTTGAATTAATGATAAGTAAGGAGAGACACAGTTGCCGTATTCTAACAGTTAGAATATTGGCTGTTAAACGGAAAGCCATGGTCTAAAGCCTTTCCGAACTATCAGCAGCAGTCTTCCAAAAATTCGTTGTCCGAAGTCGGTGTTAAACTGGGTGTTACTCATGCACCGTATGAATAAAATTAACACACACAACGTGAACGATTTAAGAAACTGGGTTGTAATCCCGACTAAAATCTCTTAGACTAAGGGCCGTTATTACAACTTCCCGTTAAAGTTGGCGTTAGTTAAACGTACCTTTAGCTAAAGTGAACGGCAAAGTTACCTTTAACTTATTTTGTTTATTACAACTGAGAGATAAAACGAAATTAACTTTTCCAAAAATAAGGCAGTGCCGGAGCAAAGTCGATAAAACAAATCTTTTTTTAACGCCGTGGCAACAGTGGACTACGTTTTGATTGTTGTATATACTCATTTAGTTTCAATTTGAAGTTGCCATATCGAAAATATCATATGATATGGCAAGTTCAAACATAAAGTGACCCTTAAATGTTAAAGGTAGGATGATCTTCCCTTTAGCCTAACACTCACTCCTACTTATTGGGTACTCGTGATAATGGAAAACGACTTATCTCTCCGTTAAAGTCCTCTCTTTAGTTAACGGTAAGTTATTATAATGGCCCTAAATAAAATTGTCATGGAAAATTTTCTCAAAAACCTGTCTTTCGTAATCGATTACAAACTGTGGGTCCCGTCACTCATATGTAAAATTAGCACACACAATATAAGTGATGTTAGAAACCAGGTCGTAAACCTCGCTTCTGGGCGTTGGATTTTTTGTAACTTCCCTTAATACAAGCTTAGCAATGAAACAATTTAATTAGTAACAATAAACAGAAAATCTTTGCCTACTTTTAGGAAAATATAATCCAGAGAAAACATATATTTTAAGGAGGCAAAAAAAAACAAATTTTCCTTAACGAAACATATTTAATTAAAGACCATTCAGCCATAACAGTTGTTTAAGACTTAACAACCCTTTAAGTGGGTTAAAAAACAAAAATGAAAAAAAATCACAGCATGCTTTCAGGAAACAAATTTGCCTAAAAGAATATGACATTCTAAAAGTGAAAAAAAGAGTAAAAAATAAAATGAAAATAAAAATCCAATGAAATCTGTTCAAATGGAAAGCAATTATTGTTAAAAGCCGGAAATACTAAAATTAATTTCCCTTCTTCTTTTTTTTGCTTCTTCTTCTCTATACAAAGAATGGGGGGGAAAAGAGGTTAAAAGGCACTAAAAGTATGCTACAAAAATTCAACATTTAGAAAAAAAAAAAGAATTCGAAAAAAAATGGTCAAATATTTATGGGGCTTCTTTTTTTGGCCTATCCTTTGCAGTTTACAACAACAAAAAAAAAAAGGAGAAAACGCCCAAACACACACAATATTTTATGTAGTTTTTGTTATTGTTATTATTGCTATTGTTGTCTATGTCGATTTATTAAGAACATTTATAAAGTGTTACATGGCTTTAGCACATCCTTCTTTTTTTCCGGCCCAAATCCTTTTAGTGTGAACATACGGAAGCAGAGTAGAAGGGGCCTATGCCAATGCTTGGTGGGTGGGTGGGTGGGTTTTAGTGATGGCATTTGGAAACCAAGAAAAATATCTTTCAACAGCCTATTTAAGCAACAGTTGTTGCAACAAACTCGAACCCTTTTTATAATAATTTTCTTCTTGTTGTTCATTTCTCAATTTCTTTTTGGGGAGGATAAAATAAGAAGCACAGAACAATTGAAAGCATTTAGTTGGGATTTATGTATTACGGCTCCTCTTGTTTTCTAGTTCTTGGTTCTCTTTCTAGATTTTGATTATTTCTTCCCTTTCATATATTGTACATGCAAAATGCAAAAAAAGAAGGCTTAAACAGCTTATACCCTTACGTACATATGTCCGGCTGGGCTGTGCCAGCATCAGTTAACCCTTAACACACGACGTTTTGGCTTACAAAACGAAATAATTCAGTTAGCCCCCTGACCTCTGGCCCTTCAAAAGTATCCTCTATTAATTATAAACATCATTCGAAGGCTAAGATAAAGATAAATTCGAATTTAAAAACCAAAGACACAAACCCACACTTTTAGCAGCGCCACATCTTAGCTCTAACGGGGTAAACTTTGTGATTAACAGAGCACTGTTAACTGTTTAACAGTGACTTTGTAATTAAAGTGCTGAAATGTAGAGAATAGTTGGTGGAGTTTCGAAATTATTCTAACTATCCCACTATCAAGGTTCAAAAGAGCACTCCTCTGCTTATAGTAGGGTTGGTTTAGTGTTTATGTTCCAAAATGGTCACTGATCTTCTAGAGAATTTTCAAGCAAAAAATTTATATTTTTAAAGCCAATTTTCTCAAAATATATCACTTTACATCTGACTATGATGCTGTTCATATTAAGAGGCCTTGGAACCTTTCTTTGCTTATAGTATGGCACCCATAGACCAAGAGTATTTCCTAAAATTAACTCTTAAGCAAGTAGCCTTATTCCTAGCTTAAAAAGCTAACCGTGCTCTGTTAAGAGAAAAATTTTGTTCTGTTAAGAGAAAAATTTTGTTCTGTTAAGACAAAAATTTGCTCTGTTAATGCCAAATGTGGCGCTGCTAAAATTTATGGATTGCGTCTTAAGTTTTCAAGTTCGAATTTATCTTTACAAACTTGCAAAGTCACATGTTCGGTAAGAGTAGCATGCAGGGGAAGTGGCCGATCGGAGTCGAGGTTTTGAACCAAGGGTTCTTGTATAATAAGACGATACACAATCATTTTAGAAGTAAATCTCATACGGAAATTCAATCCCTTAAAGCTTTCACTTGTTAACCATTGAGCTTCCTTTAGTACTCACCATCCTGGAAGCCAATTAGAAGCTCATTTGGAGTATGTATTGCATGTGGAGAGTGTTCATAAATTAGTTTTTTTTTCTTTTGGCTATGCCTAAACCCTTATATAAATAAAACCTTCAGTCGACTCAGCTTTTCACGCCATTTATGTGGTGTGTGTGTATTAATTTTATCCATAAGCAGCAGTACTTACAGTTTAAGGTCCACTTCGAACGTAAGATTTTATTAACTCTCAGTGTCTTTGCCAGATATCAGTTAAAAAACGCCTAAATATATGCTTTGGTTTATTGTTATTTCCTCCTTAAAGTATATTACAAAGGTGGTGATTCAAATGTAATCACATTAAGTGCTGCTTGCCATCGTGAACGACCTACTACGGTAAGTGTTGCAGGGATGATAAAGAAGTTTGAAGAGATTAAAAGGGTTACAGTTGGGGTGAGATCTGCGTTTCATCGTAATGTACATGTTACTGGAAATATTACATATTTTAGGGGCTAACAATCCGAAATTATTGGCTCGTTAGTGTTTTCAGCAATTATGCCTATGTAATGGCATTTTTTTTTATTCAAAGTCCAATTCTTACAGCAATTAAAGCCGTCTGAGCATTTACAAGGACGTAGGTAAGCGGATTTAAAACCGATTTTTCGAAGAAAAACTTTTCTTTAATTTTTTTTATTGTAAAAGCTTAATGAAATAACTGTCAACAATGAAGTCCAAATTCAGGCGCAATTTTCAATTGTAAATTCTCTTACTTTCCCACGTTTTTTTTTCTTCTTCTTGAAGTTAAAATATTTCTATTGATGATTATTTTCTTGTGTTGTAAAAGTTTTGTGGCCATAATAATTCTTAATATAATCCTTAAAGTATGCAACAATTAATATTGACCTCGAAAGCCATAACAATAGGCAACAGTCGACAACAACATAAATACGAAAAGCAAAGTTTTGCTTTTAAATCATTATTTGAAATCTTCTTTTCTTTGAAATTCAATTTCACTTTGTGGTTGTTAACATTGAATGATGGAGAGTGAGGGAGGGCAGAGAAGCAGGCAATGAAAATAAATCCATAAACGGAAGCTGTACCCACCAACCAGCTGCGAAAGTGTCATTGTTTATGGAAGAGCTTTAAAATAAAAATTTTCGACCCCTTTTCGTTCTTTCCAGTCATTCGTATTCAATTATTTGTAAATGATTTTTCTAGGGGAATTATTTCCCCTCTTCCCCCGTTGCTTTAAATGGCATTTTATTGATTTACACAACATGATAATCCATAAACAGGGAGTTATTGAAAGTTTTGGATAGAGGATGTTAACGAAGACAGTAGCATAATGGAAGCCATAAAAATAGAAACGTATTTTAAGAGAATATTATTACAACAACAACAACAACAATAAAATCATTTTTTAAGAACTTTTTGCCTCAACATGTTATACAAAATTCAATAAATTTATCCAAAAAAACAACAACAATTTCAAGTTAAATACACAAACATCCTCCGTATTTACATTCAATATTTCGAAGTGTCTGGGTGAATTGAACAATAAAAACGTGATACAGTTTGTAACAATAGTTGTGGTACAGTAGTGATCGTATGGTCACAGTACTAAGGCCAGGACTTCCTGTCATTATCGAATTTATTATGAAGAAAAGTTGTGCCACAGAAAATAATTCAAATTTTACCCATAAGCAGCGGTACTTACAGTTTAAGGTCCATTTCGAACGCTAGATTTTTAATGGCAATTTTATTAACTCTCAGAGCCATTGCTAAATATCAGTTGAGAAACGCCTAAATATAGGCTTTGGTTTATTTTGTATTTCCTCCTTAAAGTAGACTACAAAAGTTATGATTCAAACGTAATCACATTAAGTGCTGCTTGCCATCATAAGTGACATACTGCGGTAGGAATTGTAGGGATTATAAGATTATAAAGAAGTTTGAAGGGATCTGTCGTATCGAATTTATTATGAAGAAAAGTTATGCCACAGAAAATAATTCAAATGCTGAGAACAGTAGATTAGAGTGTCAAACTCTCAGTAAAGTATTACGTTAACATTTTACATACATAAATAATTGGTCATTACAACCCTTCAGTCCGGATTTCAACCTAGCTTATCATACCACTTACATGTGTTATGCGTTAATTTTCATAAATGAGTGGCGGAATTAACAGTTTAAAGTCGACTCCGAACGACAGATTTTTTGAGAAGCTCTTCTTGGCCATTTTATTTTAACGCTCAGTGTTTTTCCAAGAAATCTGCTAAGAGGCAGTGGCCGCAGAAATATTTTCATATTTTCGTCTTGATGCCTGACCTGAGATACTGAGATACGAACCCGGGCTTTTTGTCTAATAAGCCTACACAGTTCCTACTAGACTGCGGCAACTTACGTTAACAACTGTCGTTAATTTTATACCAAGGCTGGTGTAAAACAATACCATTTTCCATCATTGTTATCTGCTGTTGCTATGTTTCGTTATTTGATAACAAAATATGTGCGAAGTTAAATTCGAATTTAAAAATCCAAGATGTAAACCATAAATTTTAGCAGCGCCACATATGGAGTTAACAGAGAAAAATTTAATAAAACAAAATTTGCCCTTAACCGATCACTGTTAGTGGTTTATGCATCTGAACATGCCCACTTGTTTAAGAGTTAATTTTAAGACAATTACTAGGTCTCTGAGTGCCATATTATACTCAAAGTAAAGTTCCAAGGCCGCTTAATCTAATCAGAGATTATGTAACATATAAAGTGTTATGGTATTTAGAAAATTGGCATTGAAAATATAAATTTTTTCGTGGAAAATTCTTTAGGCTGGAAAATTCAGGGGCTATTTTGGAACATTTAAGAAATAGTCCTCCTACCCGACTATATGCAAATGATAGTCTAGAGGGTAGTGTGTTTTGCTTATTAGACGAACGGCCCGGGTTCGAATCCCAGGTCAGGCAGATTTCTGGCAAAGATTCTGAGAGTAAAAATTGCCATGAAAAGCTTCTCAAAAATCTGTCGTTCGGAGTCGACTTTAAACTGGAGGTCCCGCCACTAATGTATAAAATTAACGCACACAACATAAGTGGTGTGAGAAGCTAGGTCATAATCCTGACTGAAGGGTTGTAATGGCCAATTATGTATGTAGTCCAGAGGGTGTTCTTTCGAATCGTAATAGTGGGATAGCTGGGTCAACAACCATCCTTTATATTTCAACATTTTTGTCCGGAAATGATAGGGATTATAACGAAAATTTTGTGTCAATCGGCTTCAATAATTCCCACGGTTAAACAGTTAACAGTGCTTTGTTAATAGCAAAGTTTACCCAGTTGGAGATAAAAAAGTGGCGCTGCTAAAAGTATAGGTTTAAGTCTTTGGTTTTTAAATTCGGTAACACCATCTCTTTGTTAGTACGCTTTGTACCTGTGTTCGATATATATTTTTTTTGTTATGCAGTGTAATAAATTTTCTAAAAATTAATCAGAAGAAGTTTTTAAAAGTCATGCCATGTTATGAGCCGGATATACAATGGCCAACAACAAAAAAGCGAAGAAAAAAAAACCCAAATAAAGTCGTTAAATAAGCAGTGGTTGTGGGGGAGAAACTAAAAAGCACAACACAGCTCAACATAACTCAACAGAGTTCAACTTAAAACTTCAAAACTCAACCATCAATGTTTTGTAAATAAATTTTTTATTTTTTTAAGAATTTTTTTTCAACAAAAATTTTTTTTTAAAGAAAACTTTTGATGCTCTAACAGAAAAACTAAACAAAAAAACTGCACACAAAAAAAGAAGTTGTAGCGGTTGTGGTTCTCAGGCAAGAAATCGAGAAAACAAAAAATGGGGAGAAAAAAACTTAAAGAAAGATGAAAAAGAAGAGAGAGAGAGGGAAAAAAACAGAAACAAATTAAGTTTTTGAACCATAGCAAGGCAATGGAAAAAACTAAACTTTCAATGAAAGAAAAGAGAGATGGAGAGAGAGAGAGAGATAGGACTTAACAGTCCTAAACAGTTTCTTTCTTTTTGTTTCAATGCATATGTATGCAAATGTTTTTTAAAATTACTTACTTATCAAGATATCGGACGGCATATGCAATACGAAATAAAAACAAAAATAATAATGAAGAATAAAATAACGAAGCCAAAACCAAAAACATACGTATATTAAAAAAAAATTTATTAAAAAAGAAATTTTGCTTCTGTTGTTGTTTTTTGTTTTTGCAAACGTATTTACATGAACACCTTTTTGGCAATAAAGTCTGGTAAAGAAAAAAAAAAAAATTATTAAGAAAGGAAGGCAAATCGCAGGCCTTCCATAACCATAAAAGTTATGAATTCAACAAAGTTTTGCAAACTTGTTTGTGTATTTCTCTATCCGCTATTTTATTATTTTTTTTACGCTGCCCTTTGTTGTTGGTTGTTTACATCTTTTATCTCTTATATTTTTTTAGGCTGATGTTGTTGCTATATTTTTGTATATTCTTTGACCTGTGAACTAGTCTATTGTTTCGTTTTTGGAGCTTTTGTTTAATATTTTAACAACACCATTTTCACTTTCGTAAAGGTATTTATGGCCACGACTCATTGTGTAAGGAATAGGTACTCCAGAAGGATTTATTTACCATCGAAAGATCTCTTTACAGGCACTAGATTTGATACTAGAGAATACAATTAAGTTCAAAAGGAATTAAAAAATAATTTTTGTTGCCTACGACTATTTTATTCGATATGACTGTGATAGAAGTACTTACACCCTTAAATGCCATAAAATCTCTTTCTAAAAATGTTTAGTTTTGCATTAAAATTGTTTAAATTTTTTTTATTTCTTAAATCATAACAAATTTAATATCCAATTTCAAATTGCATCTGCCAAAAGTCTGCTTTAAAAAATTTTCAACAATATTTTATGCCCTAATGATATGCTTTAGAAAACAAACTTTGATGTTTTCCAATTACCATACAATGGCAAAGTGCAATAACAACAACAACAATGCCATACACAAGCATATGCTTACTTTCACAACAACAATTGGAAAATTCTAACTTTTTAATATCATAAATAATAGGGAAAGAGAAAGAGAGCGGAGAAAATAAAAAAAAGAATTTATTGTTGCTTCCTAAACATATGCAATAACATTAGTTTTTTTTTTTGCTAAAATACAATTAGAGAAATAGCATAAATTTTATACACAACTAAACAGAATAATAATGAAAAATAGAAAAACAAATACAAAACAAATTGAAATTCGAATTTTAAAATTATAAACAAAAAAAAACATTATCTTTGACCAAAAAGTAAAAAAAGGAATTTTCTTTTTTATTGGTCAGCAAAGGGTAGAAGAAGAAGAAGAAAATATTGTTTTTCATTTCCATTAAAAAACCAGGAAAATATATTAATTTTCCAACAGTAATTACAAATTATCCTCAGATTTTGCAAAAATTTTAAATCTCTGGTAGTAGTAATGAAATCAGGCCATAGGATAGCTTGTTTGAAAGCTTAACACATATAAGGGTATCCCTGAAAATATGCAATTTTATGGAGATATTCTGAATTAAAGGACTTAAGCAGCATGGATGATAAAGGATGCTAATGAACTAGCCATTCATCTACAAATAGTTATTAAGCAATTAAGCCGGGCTATCCACTTTTGCCTCTTTATTTGCCTTTAACTCATGCGCCTAACACACAATAAGCATACGACGCTTATCTAGTCTAGAAAAAGTCATCGTTGTCGGATACCGGCTGTTATAGGATGGCGTATACTTAGCCGTAGTCCTTTATAGCTCTCCATCATGCTCTCCTCCAGTATTGACAACGTTAGACAGCATTGAAGCACAGAAAATAATCCTCAAGGCTATTGAAGGCGATTATTTAAGCATCCTGTTGCTGATTTTATTAATCCCAACAGCTTTCTCTAACAGGACTTGGGCAAAATTATTCCAAAACCTCATAAAATTCAAACCTTAAAGGGATAGGCAGCTAGCAACAGGTCGTACTAAGGAAAATATTTCATGTAAACATGGATCGCAGGTGGTTTAGATTTTTTGAGAATTATCTCAAGTCCAACCCCTAGGGGAGTCTTCATGAAGATAAGTAGTCTAGTTGGTTATTCTTATTCATTATTTTATTCATTTTTATTTAAAAATGCAATTCTACTTAAGGCTCGATATTCAATACTTCAAGTGATAGTGGAATGGTACGTATGAACAATATTACACCACATGAGAGATTATTTCCCATAAGGTATACGCCACATATGCCCGCATGAATGAATGAAGTTATGAGTTATGACATGTAAAAACTTCCAATTTTATTTTGTTTAAGATACACTTTTAATAACTTTCTGAATAAAAAGTATAGAGAAAAGAAAAAGCACAAGAAATCGCAGTAATCTAGTAGGTCGTGTGTTGGCATCACGGTTCAAACCACAAGTCAGACAATCTCCAGCAAAACGAAATTTGAAAAAATATTTCTAAGCTCCCAGCAGATTTCTAACAAAAATTGTGAGAGTAAATAGAAAATTGCCAATGAAAAGTTTCTCAATAAAATTCGTGGTACCGGAGCCGATTTTAAACTCTACGTCTCGCCACTCATGTATAAAAATTAACGCACACAACATAAGTGGTGTGAGAAGCTAACAATAATCCTGACTGATGGGTTGTAATAACCAATTATGTATGCACTCGTATAGGTCAATAGCTTGATTGTTGTTAATTTAAGACCCATTATTGGGTTAGAGTGCTCATCTATTACGCCAAGATAACCACCACATTGGAGGTGCCAGTCGACTGTTAAGGCAATTGGCTTGAAGTCCTTCCCATAATCTGGAATCAATGAGGGAGTGGATCCAAAGTGATCCGAATTTATCACACTCAAATCTTTGTTGGGTGGCGTAAGACGAATACAGCGACTATTGTCTTAGTTGGGGCGAATGCATGCTGTTGTCTGTGCCTGAAATAGATTAAAATGGTTTTGGGTGTAGCCCCAATGTTAGACTAGGGTGTAGTAGACTTATTTACGGTCAAACGACGTATGCCCCCTATAGCAAAGATGGAATATGTTGTATGCGACCCAGAAGACTTCTTTACATTTCTCTGCTATTTCCTAATCTTTGGATAAGTGTGAAGATAAATTCGAATTCCGACCGCCATTGGATTAATATGCCGCTGCATAGGTCAAAAGATTCTGATTTGAAATCCATTATTTGCATGAACTGACCCTGCCATCTGTAGTGCTGGTG
Source organism: Sarcophaga peregrina (assembly GCA_014635995.1). NCBI lineage: Eukaryota > Metazoa > Arthropoda > Insecta > Diptera > Sarcophagidae > Sarcophaga > Sarcophaga peregrina. The sequence continues at coordinate 94,708,014 of CM025789.1, forward strand.
GTTTTATGTCGTGGTACTAAAGTAAGTCAATCAGACGAATTATTTTATTGTAGTCTGCAGATAGTGTTCTTGTAATGTTTCTCCCCTCAAACCTAAGGCCCTAGTAATTTTCAGCAAGCTCTCACAAGTTCCAAGTACTTTACTGACAAGAGTAATTAACCAACAAATTGCTTCATTTCTCTTATTATTCAGTCTCGTTTTCAAAATAGTAGAGTTTAGTGGTTCTGTCAGTCACAATCAAGTGTTGTGACGGGTAGCAATGTCTAATTGTATCCTAATTATGTTGCCTTTAACTGCAATTCAATGGAGCCTCAACACTTATTGCATGATGGAGACTCTCTATTTTATTCAACTGGATCTGATCGGCTTTTAAATTCGTTCTGCCTTGAAAACCATTGGTCTACAGGATTCAAAATGTGTCTAACCATTGTGGTACATAACTAGTGAATTATGTTTGATGAAGATTTTACTGTAGGTTAGTTTCTTGTCTAGTATTGCCCGTAGATAATCTGTCTTTAATTTCAGTAGTAGTGCTTCACCTAGAAGTTGAATATTTATTCCGCTTAAGTTTCTTCTTTCTCTAGAGTATTACTTTCAAGGTTGTGAAGGCTTTCTTTAGTAGGGGAATGCCAATTTCATGGTCATATTCATTCGAACTGGTGGTAGTGCATGGATCTTTAGTTCTCTCTACCTCTACCTCTACCTCTGTCTCTGTCTTTTTCTCTTTGGTCGAGAATAAAACTGTAAAAATAATGGCAATTGAAAAATAAGTTTTCTTTTCACTCTCTCCCTCTCTCTCTCTCTTTTGTTATGATCAGATGTCGGCACAAAGAGAACATGATAAATATGTGATTGAGAGGCATGTGTATAACCCAAAGGAAAATTGTTAGTAAAATTTTCCAGTGTAACCTAATGATATGTTAATGTAATCGAAAATATAGCAAAAAAAAAAAAAAGTATAGCCCCAATTCCCTAAATACTGCGTATTTAACTTGACCAATATTCTTCGAAAAATGATGATAATCCCTCATTGTTATTAGTGAATCCCATTGAATATTAGCAGTGTTGCCAATTTTTTGTTTTTTCAAAATTTCCCGTCAAATTAGACTATAAAAATCGCCAGAAATCGCTAAAATAAATTTTTAAACCGTCAGAAACCCGTCAAATAAATAATTTGAAAATTTTAAATCAACGTTTAATAAAATAAAATGCAAATAATTGCACGAATTTTTTTTTTATTGAATTGTTTTTGTTTTCAATTACGTTTAATGGTTTACAAACAAAATTCGGCATTTTCAAAAATATAGTGCCAGTCTTCAGGATTTTCGTTTCGAAACTTTTGTCAATACTGAAGTGCCATAACTTTTTAAAAAGAAAATTCAATTTAAATGTTCATTTTAAAATTATATTCATGGGGGTCGCCGTAGTCTAGTAGGTAGTGTGCTGGCTTATTAGATGTAAAAGCCAGGGTTCAAGTCCCAGGCCAGACATCAAACCAAAATACAAAAAAGCATACAGAAAGTATTTTTTCAGCGGTTTCTTCTTTCTCTTCTTGAAAAGTTTCTCAAAAATCTGTCGTTCGAAGTCGACTTTAAACTGTAGGTCCCGCCACTTCTGCATAAAATTAACACACACAACATTAGTGGTGTGAGAAACTGCGGGCTTCTTGGGAACGATAGCTGTAGACTGTAGATAGTCACCAGCAGCAACTCGTTTCCTTACCGTTCGCATCTTCCCTCTCTCTTTCCACCTTTCCTAAAAACCTGCATAATGTACTGCATGAGTAGGGATCATCCCCTGAGTGCTGGTATTATATATATAAAACAAAAAGAAAAGAAATATAATTCATATTGTAACATTTCTTGTCATGCACACTTAATACTGTTTTTACACTGTAGCTCCGTTTCACAAAAAAACGTGTAAAAAAAGACATGAAGTACATAGAAAAGAAGGGGATTGGTTCCATATCCTTCAAAAAATTTAAAAACAATATAATTCGTAGGAAAAAATCTAATACGAGAGTTTTTATAAAACACTAAATAAAATCTTTATAAGCATTAGTGCATATTTTATTTCATAAAATTAAAAGCGATTCAAATCTTATAAAAAAAAATTAACATAAATTTAAAATTATTGTAGTTTAGGAAGTCAAAGAAATAATTTAAGTTGATAAACAAATGGTATATTCACCAATCCTTAAAGGATCATCAAAAGTTCATAAATAAACAAATTAAAAGCAGTCAATGTGATTCATCACCACAGAATTCTATTTGCTATCATTATCGGATTTCATACGTAATTGCTTACGTAAGATTGGTTCAGAATAGCTATCAACTCAAACAAGTTTAGCATTTTCAGTTTCCGATTGGACAGCACTGGGTTTAATAATAAAAATCGGTTATAAGCCGTTGCAATTCAGTTTGAAGTCGCCGTAGTCTAGTAGGTAGTGTGTTGCCATATTAGACTGAAGGCCCAAGGTCAAACTCTAGGTCAGATTGCAAAACGAAAATATTTCTTCGGCGGCTTCCTCTTTGCAGATTTCTGGCAAAAAGTCTGAGAGTTAAAATAAAATTGCCATGAAAAGCTTCTTAAAAACTGTCGTTCGGAGTCGACTTTAAACTGAAGGTCCGGCCACTCATGTATAAAATTAACGCACTACAACATATGTGATATGAGAAGCTAGGCCATAATCCTGATTAAAGGGTTGTAATGGGCAATTATGTATGTCTTTGCATAAGTCATAGTAACGAGCCATAAAAGATCTTAGATTACGTTGAGATTTTCATAAACTTTTCTCATCCCTGCTATACCAAATATCACCGTGTAAAAACAGAATTAAATTTATTCTCTAGACCGTGCCATTACAGAATTAGGTGTACTTACTTCTTTAATATTTTTTTCTTTTTTCTGCTAGTCTTATTTTAAACACAACACTTTAAGCTTTACCTTCATTTGAAATAGATTTCAATTCAACGTTTTTGATTTTTGCTTTGCACTTTTTCTACTAACCGTTATTCGACTCTCGAATTTTATTTTTTCTTACTTTTGTCATATAATTTAACCTTGGAAAAAGCGCTAAAATACTTTAAAGCGCTGTAAAAACTCCAGATTTCATGCTAACCGCTAAAAAGCATTTTTTCCCCGTAATTGGCATTGCAAAAACGTCAGGTTTGACGGGAAAAACGTCAAATTGGCTCAAGCTGTGAATATTAGTGTATCCTACTGTAATACTTTTTTTGGGTGTATAGGTACTTATTGTATAGGTAATGAAAAAAAACGACATAAACCTTCTTTTTTAAAAGCTGACAAGCAACTGAATGCATTCTTATACTCTTTTTAACGAACATTATTAACGTTCGTTATCTGTGTGTGTAACAAGCCGAAGATGTTCTTTCCCAGGGGGACATTGGTGCCGATATCTAGTTATGATTGTTTTGTATAATGGTTTTTGTTGTTGTTGTTTTTATTGCCATTTCAAACCATCAAACATTGAAACATCTCTCGGACAGTTATTGATGTGTGTTAAAAACTTATTGTAACAACAACAACAACAACAACCATAACAACAAAGCTATAAATAAATGGAAATATTGCATTGCAATCCAAAGTATTGTTTTTGTGTTGTTGTTTTTGTTATTGTTTAATAGCCACAGTGTAGGTCACACCAGTGACCAGCGTAGAAGCATAACAATAGAGGCTGTAAGGCATACGAATGCCCACGACTAACCCACACAAAGCCACACTCGCAACTCGTATTTATCTAGTGTATCGATGTATGGTGTACTCTCATTGATATACAATAACAATATTGTTGTATCAACAAGGAGAGTAATAATAAAGAGTAAAAGTTTTTAACTGTTCTTTCTTGTTCTTGTTCTACTCATGTGTATCGAAAAATTTATTAATTGTTGTTATTGTTGATGTTGTTGTTGGCGTAATAATGCGAAACAAAACTAAAAGTCGTACACAAAAAACATCAATAATAACAATGAAGTAAACAACACGAACACATATAAACAAGTGTACGTACACGTATGCATATGGTATTCTTTGTTTTTTCTTCTTCTTGTTTAATGACTCGTTATACACACGCATACCTTTACATAGCGTATGGTATGGTATGGTATTAAAACAGAATGATTTATGAATGTCTGACAATTATTTGCATTGTGCGTTGTGCGTTGTGTGATGAACGTTGCATCAATACAGGGTGAAAAATTAATGCCAGTGAAAATGAAAAGAAAAAAAATCAAATGCTGATTTTTGTTTTCATAGAGACAGATAGAAAGAGAGAGAGAGAGAGAGAGAGGCAGTAACTTAAAGAATTTTTAACGGTATTCTCTTTCACTCTTTTTTTTTTGTTGATTTGTAAACAGCAGTTGTGAAATCAATGCCAATAGTAAAGTACAGTGTGGCTGAATATAGGGTTTTACTTACTAGTATGAATCAGCTTCGTCGAAGGAGGGTTTAGCAAGTTCTGCAGCCATTTCCCACGAGCATTCGCCTTCAATAACATTCATCAAACTGTTTACTTTTGCTGAATCAGTAAAAGTTTAGTCAGTCTTGTGTAAAGAGGTGCTGCTTTTGAAGAGATTAATCGGGATTTGAAGACTGTTTATGTAAGGAGCGTAAACAGAAGAGGAACAAAGAAAAGCAATTGCTGTTGTTTACAACAAGTTGTGAACAGTGTTACACAGAATTATGCGAATAATAAAGAGCTTTAATTAAAAACTAAAATCGAAATTTATTTTTATTTTTTTTGCAATCTACGAGCTCATGTTTTAATAGTTTTTTTAAAGGTAGACGCGTAATAGTATTCTGTATTCCATGCAACCTACAAACCTCCAGATTGTGTAGAAGAGCGTATAATATTATGCCCTAGAGATATGTGTGTGAAGATAAATTTATATTTAACAAGCATAGACAAAAACCAAAAATTATAACACAGCAATGTTAAAAAGTCAACAAGGGTATTGGAAGCCTGATATATCAAGTTCCAAAATTATTTGGGAAAAAGAAAAAAAAACACGAAATTCATATCGAATATGGGTGAGTAGCCAAGGCTAACAAAACTGACGATGACTGGTTGTTGGACCAAACTGTCTTCGATATGTTTGTTCGTTTGTTTGTTTTTTCGTTCTGTTACATTTACAAAAAACAACAATAATAATACAATACAATACAATAAACCAAAAAACTCTCTCCCACTTACACTCTCTCTCTCTCTCTCTCTTTCGCTCACGCTCTTGTCATATGTTTTATAACCATAAATGGGACGACACATCTGTTGCTAATGAACGTAAAAGAGAGAGAGAGAGAGAGAGAGAGAGAGAGGGAGAGAAAGGAAAAAGGAAAGCAAACATATTTTTTTTTTGTTAAACGTGTGTGTTATGGGCCAGTGTATTTTCATATTTACATTTACGGAATGATGTGTTGCATCATCGTCATCAGCATCGTAATCATTTCGTCATAATCATCGGTTCGGTATCGATATGGACATCACAATCACAGTCAGCAACAGAATCATGCGAAAGAAAATATTTTTTTTGTTCCAACAAAAAAATCTCCACAGAATGCCTTAATATTTGCCATTTTTTTTAAAGGATTTCTTGCATTTTATTTTATTTTTTATTTGTTGTTGTTGTTGTTGCTAGTGTTGCAACTGTTCCTGCTGCTGCTGCTGCATATCGATTGATGATAAATTTTTTAAAACGTAACGTAAACAGCATTGTCTTTAAGCCAAATTAGAAAAAAAAGGGGAAAATCATGGAAAACTTTTGTGTTTTTAGCACATATTTAAAGGAGCGCTTTTTAAGCAGCATAAATAAAATTTTTTTTCATTTCACTAGCCTAGCCAGTTAGGCTAGGTTAGCAGCTGCTCAATATCTTCCATCATGATATCTGAGTAGGGTTGATAACTCCGATAGTCCGTCATTCATATAATTGGTGCTCTATGCATCACCCCCAATGAAAACCTTGTTCGCAATGCTAAACTGGCTACCTACCGTGCTTCTCGCAAAGCAGGGGGCCAAGTTTGCTGCGGTGGCACATTGTACCTTCTGGTCACTCCACAATTCTGGAGATTGACCCGGTGGTCCCTGGGAATTTGGACTTTTTCCCTGCTGAACATTGTCTTGATAGATGTTTCCACTCTCTGATTCCGTCTTGGGATGACTGGAATCCTGATTCGATGTCCTGGATATATATACTGACGGCTCTAAACTCGAGGTTGGGATTGGAAGTGGTGTTTATTCTAGGAAACTGGACCTGAATATTTCTCTCCGTCTGCCAGACTACTGCAGTGTGTTTCAGGCGGAGGTGATGGGAATTTACCGGGCCGCTCAATGGATCCTTGTTAACGATGCTCGCGTCTCGATCTTTTCGGATAGTCAGGCTGCGATAAGATCTCTGTCAGGTTTCGTGATCAACTCTAGGATCGTTAGGGAATGTCGCCGCTGTCTCGACTTAGTCTCGGGGCGCTTCACCATTGTCTCTCTGGTGTGGGTCCCCGGGCACAGTGATATTCCGGGAAACTGTAGGGCCGCCGAGCTCGCCAGAGCTGGTGCGCTTCTTTCGGAATCCTCTTCTGTTGAGATGGGTATGCCACTTGCCTCCGTCAAGTTGACCATTGCGCGGAGGTTCCCCAACCTATCCTGGGTCAATGAGCAGTCCTGCTCCACTGCTAGACTTACCTGGCCCAGGATGGATGGAAGGCGTAACAACCGATTACTTGGTCTCGGTCGTGATGTCATCTCGACTGTAGTGGCCGTGCTTACGGGTCATTATAGCATGGGTAGGCACGCCGAGAGAATGAGGCTCCCTTTTAACGACTTCTGCCGGGGATGCAGGTCCACTGAAGAAGAAGAAAGCGTTATTCACTTTCTTTGCCAGTGCCCGTCTCTTGCTAGGTGTACATATAGGTTATGTGGCTCCCCATTTCTTGTTAGCTTAACGGAGCTATCATCTATTGATATCAAGGATTTAGATTCGTTCATCAAATTTTCTGGCTGGTTTTCCAGTACGGGGTAGTCGTGCTTTTGTTGTGCAGCCCTTGAGCTGATCAACTTTCTGCCTTTCCCTGATTTGGCGGAACTTGGTTAGTACAGGGACTGCGTTTCACCCGTGGCATCACAACGGGCCGCCATGCGTACTCAAGTGAGCTTTGCGATATCAGAGCTACCGCTACGACTTGACCAAACCTAACCTAACCCTTAACGTTGGAGTATTTTTTTTGGAAAGCAACACTTGTCATGTGTGTGAAGATAAATCTGAAACTAAAAACCAAAGACACAAACCCACTCTTTAACAAAGCCACTTTTTGCCCCTAAACGGGGGTTTTTTTTACACTGAATAACTAACCGCATCATAGGGATAGTCGTCACTATCCCCTGTATGTGGGGCCCCCACCCACTAAATCTTCCCTTCTTTTGAGCTCTTTTTGCCCACTCCGGAACTGCTGTGGCATTACTTCGAAGTGGAGTCCGTTTGGCCATTTAGTCCGGATTGTGCAACAAAATCCGGGAAAATGTTTAAACATCCACTCTGCTTCTCTCATCTAAGTTAATTTTCTTCGATTTCAGAAAGACTTCAGCGTATGCATTCAGGCAATGCTGTTCCAAAATTTCCTCGCTGTTCAGAATCACATTGCCGAAGTTCCTGACAGTACAGTTATAGATTTTTGCCTCAAGATTTCTTCTTTCCAATCTCCATCTCTCGGACATAATTGGCCCTTAAAACCCTTCAGTCACTTATGTTGTGTGCGTTAATTTTATGCATGAGTGAAGGGACCTACAGTTTAAAGTCGATTCCGAAGGACAGATTTTTGAGAAACTTTTTATGGCAATTTTATTTTAACGCTCAGAGTTTTTGCCAGATATCTGTTAAGAGGCAGTCGCCGAAGAAATATTTTTTTTATTTTCGTTTTGATGTCTGACCTGGGACTCGAACCCTGGTTTCAAGTCTAATAAGCCAACATATTACCTGCTAGACTACGTTGACTTCGGATATTAGTCAACTTTACCAAATTTCCTTTCCATCTCAGGGGGAAATATTTGGGTGAAATTTTGCCGTACATCTACCAAACGTCTCAGTGTTCCATTCGTCATCAACATTTACTGTCCCTCCGTGAACGTTTTTAGCCTATCACACTCTCTTTTCGCTTGATTGCCTGTAGAGCTATGGGTATGACACCATTATATTACTAGTATTGCTGTGCTATACGCCGATGCCACTCTAAATGGAGCGGTTCGTTGTACCGATGATAAAATTTTCCTTCTACAGTCGGCCTTCAATACCTCTGCCTAGACCTCACTGCTGTAAAAGCAAAATAGAGTCCGTTATTGCCATCATCAATCTGCGTCTGCTCTGCCTCTAACAGGATAAACTTTGCTATTAACAGAGCACTGTTAACTGTTTAACAGTGGAATTAATAGGTTACCACTTTAACTCTGCAATTATTGAAGACATAAACCTCTTGTTATAATCGTTAGAATATGTGAACAAAAGTGTTGAAATGTAAAGTTTGGTTGGTGGGGTCTTAAAATTAGTCAACCTGTCTCACTACCACGGTTGAAAGAGATCCAACCGGACTATCTTCTACATATAAGTCTGTATGGTGTACTTTGGAACCTTTCTTTGCATAACTTTGGTACTCATAAACCGAGAGTGCTTCCCCAAGTTAGCTCCTAAACAAGTGGGTTCCTTCAGGTGGATCCTATTAAACAGCTGACAGTGCTCTGTTAAAGACAAATTTTATTCTGTTAAGAGAAAATTTATCTCTGTTAACACAAAATGTGGCGCTGCTAAAATTTATGGTTTATGTCTTCGATTTTTCAATACGAATTTATTTGCATTCGTCACACGTTATAAGGGAAGTACAAATGAATTCTTGAATTTTATTGGCAACTTTTAAAATGTTTTTAACCCTCGAAAAAAATCACCCTTTTATTGTGTGTGAGTGTGAGTGTGTGTGTGTGTGTGTTTGTGTGTACTTATGTTGGCATTCATTTTGTTTTTAATAATAAACAGCAACGAGGTCATTGGGTTAAAATGAATGAATGAATCTGTGGCTGAATGGTTGATTATTGTGGTTTTAAGTTGTATTATCGGCCTTTAATGCTGGATTTTATATTGCCAACCGGCAAACATTTTTTTTGTAATTTCATTCTCATCTTCTTCTTGTTATTTGTCCATTGAAAGAAGTCCAATATGTTATTGGTTTTCAATTTAAGACTTAAAATTTTCGTATTACTTTGCAAGTCAGATGCCATGGCTTATGAAGAGATCTAGGATACGTTGTAAAATTCATGATTTCATTCGATTAATATGCCGCTGTATAGGTCAATAGATTCTGATTTAAAATCCATTATTTGCATGAGCTGATCCTGCCATCTGTAGTGCTGGTGCTTTTATGTCGTGGCACTAAAGTACGTCAATCAGACGAATTATTTTATTGTAGTCTGTAGATAGTGTTCTTGTAATGTCTCTCCCCTCAAACTTCATTCCTCTTCCTAGTGGTTCTGTCAGTCGCAAACAAGATCTACGGGGTAGCAATGTCTAATTGTATCCCAATTATGGTGTCTTTAATTGGAACCCAATGAAGCCTAAACTGCAGCTGAAGGACTGATCCCCACCCATTGCATGTTAGAGACTCTCTATTTTAATCAACTCGATCTGATCGGCTTTTAAATTCATTCTGCTTGCAATACTATGGGCCTAACCATCCTGATACATATCTAGTGCATAATTTTGATGAAGATTTTGCTGTAAGCCATCTGCATAACCTTTTGATGTGGCCCCCATTTTCTTGAAATGCTTTCTATGGCTCAGTTTCTTGTCTAGTATTACCCGCAGATAATCTGTCTTCAATTTCCGCAATATCGCTTTACCCAGAAGTTGGATATTTATTTCGTTCTGAAATTGTATTTCCAAGGTTTTGTAGGCTGTCTTCAGCAGAGGAATGCCAACCTTACGCCCAAATTCAACTGAATTAGTTAAGCATCAGCTATGTCCCCGTGATACAGAACCAGCTATTGCCTTCATATATTTTAAGCAGTCTTTGTCTATAGTTCTTCTAGCAAGAAGTCTTTTTTATTTATTCCCAGCAAGATTCGATTTTAAATAAAATAATCTTCATCTAAACACTGCGACTACATGCACTACAATTGATTTTTAAATTGAATTTTTTTTTTAATTTCGATAATAATTTTAGGTCTACAATGATAATGTAATCATAACCACCAATTAATAATCACATAATTATAGGGGCGTTACCATTATAGCCTACTTTAAGGCATACCAATAAACAAGACATTTTGAGAAAAGAAATTTGAAATTCAACCTAAGCATACTCACGATTATTTTCTAGTTCTTTTCGTTTCAATAATTTCCTTAATGCATGTAATTAGGCGTGAATTTTATAGTTTTTTTCTTAAAGTATATTTTTAGGCTTTTAATTTTAATATTCATTGATTTATTAAGCAATTTTTGAAGGCTGTTGTTGACAGGTGATGGCTACAAAAGAAACAAGTTTTCGTAAAACTAAAACTAAAATTATTGGTGCGGGGTAGAGCAGTTTTCTTTTTGTGTGTACTGTTATTGATTTAGGGACTGGGGAGCCCACAGGGTATGTCAAATATTTTTGTCAGTAATAGGAATAGAATATTTTGCAAACATTTATTGTAGGTCTACGTTTCTACACTGATAATTCCAGCAACATTTGTTATCTTATCTTCAAAATGATTACGACTGAAATGTGGAATAAATTGATTGAAAGACTATGGTCAACTGCTGCAACCAAGCCAGAGAGAGACAAAGGGACACTTTAATATCGACTTTGGGCAACCGATTTGTGAAGATTTTTTCTCTGAGAGTCAAAAGATTCTACAAAGCTCCAACGCAGTATTTTATTTTCTTAATCAGAGGCGAAATTTAAAATTAGAGTGCTCATCTATTAAGCCAAGATACCAACCACATTTCTACTTACTTAAGAACATAACAAGTGTTCGAGGTGCCAGTCTACTGATAAAGCAACTGGGGTTGAAGTGCGTTCCATAATCTGGAATCAATCAGAGAGTGAATCCAAAGTGTTCCGAATTTGTCACACTCAAATCTTCGTTGGATGGCGTGAGACGAATACAGCGACTGTTTTCTTAATTGGGGGCGAATGCATGCTGTTGTCTGTACTTGAATTAGATTAAAATGGTTTAGGGTGTAGCCCAAATATTAGACTGGGGTGTAGTAGACTTATTTATAATCAAATGACGTATGCTCCCTATAGCAGGGATGGAATATGTTGGATGCGACCCAGAAGACTTCTTTACATTTCTTTGCTATTTCCTAATCTTTGGATAAGTGTGAAGATAAATTCGAATTTCAACATCCAAGACGTAAACCATAAATTTTAGCAGTTCCACATTTGGCGTTAACAAAGCAAAATTTTCCCGTTAACAGAAAAAAATACTCTTAACAGAGTATACATACATACATAATTGGCCATTACTACCCTTCAGTCAGGATTACAACCTAGCTTCTCACACCACTTATGTTGTGTGCGTTAATTTTATACATGAGTGGCGGGACCTACAGTTTAAAGTCGACTCCGAACGACAGATTTTTGAGAAGCTTTTCATGGCAATTTTTACTCTCAGAGTCTTTGCCAGAAATCTGCTGAGAGGAAGTCGCCGAAGAAATATTTTTTCGTTTTGATGTCTGACCTGGGATTCGAACCCGGGCCTTTTGTCTAATAAGCCAACACACTACCCACTAGACCACGGCGACTTCACAGACTTAACAGAGTAGTGTTAACCCTTTAACAGTATCTCTCTGAACAAGCTCACTTGTTTAGGTGCTAATTTTGGAAAATACTTAAGGCCTGTGAGTAGCATACTATGTATATGCAAAGGAAGGTTCAAAGGTCACATAGTCGCATATAAAGTGTTGTGGTATTGAGAAAATTGACTTTGAAACGAACAATTGTTTGCTATAAAATTCTCTAGAAGATCATAGGCCATTTGGGAACATATAAGAAATAGTACACCATACAGAAGGTAGTCCCGAGAGTTTCTTTTCAAGCCATGGTAGTAGCTTGAATAACACTTTTGTTCCCATGTAATATTGATTATAATGAGAATTTTATGTCAATAGTCTGCAATAATTCCAAAGTAGAAGACTAATCTACTTATTGCTACTGTTAAGCAGTTAACAGTGCTCTGTTAATAGCAGTGTTTACTCTGCTGGAGGTAAAAAAGGTGGCACTGCTAAAAGTGTGGGTTTAAGTCTTTGATTTTTAAATTCAATTTTATCTTCACACACACATACATAATCTTGTGTTGTATCATTTAATTCTTCTTCTTTTTCATATTCAAATACATTTAATTAAGCACTTAAAACTGCAACAACCTGGGCCTTTTCCTTACTGCTGGTCTTGCATTGCTTTTAATGCCTTCATTTGCATGTTGGAGCCATCATGTGAAAACTTTAAAATTGAAGAAAGAATTTAATTTCTACCAAAAGGAAGGACAAAAAAAAAAAAATAGAAAAATTTAAATAAGCAAGCAAACGACCAGCTGACCGATAAAGTCTTCATTAACGTTTTAATAGCAAAAGGTTGACTCGTTTGCTGTGGTTCTTGTCACGGATTGCTGGGTATTGCAAGTACTGTTTACACATGCAAGAAATGTAAGTTGTGTAGGCAATTTATCGTTGTTGTTGGTGTTGTTGTTATTATTATTGTTGTTGTTATTTAAGGTATTAACACTAATGATGTTATAGTTGTTGTTGTTGTTGTTATTACTCATTACATTGAAGTTGTAGTCGTTGTAACTGAATGGTGTTTAACACCATATCAGGGCATTAATTAAATACAAGCGAATGAGTAAATAAGCAAAGTACACTAATACCCCGGTTTGCGACGCTAATGGGGCCTGAAAAAATGCAATGCAAACTGAAGCGAGGCAAAACGAAGCACGATAGCTGAAAAAAATTGATTTTTCAATAAAAAATATTTAAATTTTTATTATTTTTTTTTAAATAGTTTTTATTAAATAAATATTCCGGCTGTCCCGTGTAAATTATTATCTTTTGAAGTACCACAAGGCATCTAATTTTCAGGCGATTATCAAATTTTACATTAAGAAGCCGGCAAGCCAAATGGGAAATGTGATCAAGACGCCCTTTCTGAAAGACATATCGAGCTATGTTATTAAATGCCAAGTTAAGTCTGAGTTTATCATCACAATCACAGTACAAAAGTATTGGAATTAAGTACGTTCTGGCAAGTTACATACGATTAACGAAAGGAATCGAATCAATAACAGTCCACAAGTTCCTAAGCATACTTTAAACTCTATCCTGCAACGACACCTATATGGTTAGATCACGATAAACTGCCATTAAAGATAATACCCAGATTTTTTGCAGATCTGACAAAGTCAATCTTATTTCCCCTAATGCACAATTCAGGCATGATCAAATGATCGGTTCTCGAAAGTATAATACATTTAGACTTGGAGGGATTGATGCAAAGTTCATTAACCGAGGCTCAGTTGTCAATCCTTACCAAATCACTATTAATGTAATCCAAACAAGAATCAATTTTCCCCCTAGGAGTATTATTATAAAGCTGGACAACATCAGCAACATAGGAACATTACAGTGAAGCGAGACATCCGGTAAATCATTTATAAACAGAGGCCCTAGTGTTGACCCCTGGGGAACACCGCTACTAATATTAAGTGGATCTGAGATATTGCCATTAAGATGAACTTTTTTTGAAGCCTATTCAGCAAATAAGAATAAATAAGATTGCAGGCAGAATTTGAGAAATAAAACAGTTTCTGGAGTTTTTTCAAAAGAATTTCGTGATCGATTGTGTCCAAAGCAGAACCAAAAACGCTACACTATTTACATCTAGTTTCGACCTAAGATCTTCAACAACATTTATTAGAGCCTTTCACAAATCCCGTCTGACTAAGGGTAAAGTAATTGTGACTCTCCAGGTAATTAGTGATCTGTCTGACCATTATATTCTCCATTACCTTGGACAAAAAAAAGGAAGGATAGCAATTGGCCTGAACTTGTTGTTCGTTTTGGGAATGGGAATGATTTTTGCCAGTTTCCAATGTTCAGGAAAAGCAGATTTAGTCAGAACAGTATTGAACAAGTGAGTTTAGGAGTCAGAGCTTTCAAGAATGAAGGATCCAAATCATCAGAACCAACCGCATTCGATTTTACCGCCGAAATATATTCCAAAACTAAAGGAATGTTGTGGTAGAACACAACAAAGAAGTTATCTAAAGAAGTTGGCATCTTAGGATTTACGACAATCAATATCCGTTCCAGGACTCTTTTGGCCAATTCCTATTTCACGAATTACATTCCATTTAGACGTGTTGTCCATTGCGTTGGAAAACTTTCCACTATAACACAATGCCTTGGCAATTCTTATGCGTTTGATAACTTTCGTCCGTGCGAAGTTATGTAAAGCCTTTAAATCATCAGTCCTAAGCCTCTTTCATAGCCTGTATGCACCTCCTTCTAATGAGTACCTTTATCTCAGTATTAAACCAAGGCTTTTGTTTCGGCCTGATGCACTTGTTTCTGACAGGAACGCATCTGTCATAGATCAAGCGTACTTTCTCCTGAATAAATGAGAACTGGTCATTCGCATTTCCCAAGATACGTCATTCATTTCAATATTCAGAGTCGCATAATCCATGTTCCTGAAATCACGATTTGTAATACATTTGTCCACTGCACAAGTTACAGGTGTGTGGTAATTAAGGAAGAGCAACTGTACCCTTTCAATATGGTTCACAAATACAAGGCCAATCAAGCCATTAGATGTTGAATGGAAGTGTGTAGGTGTCGACACATTAACAGACCTCAGATGAAGTGAAAGCATCGGTCCAATATGTAGATTATCAAGTAGATTTAAACGGGAAATTCCCCTTTTACTGTTTTAGCATTGAAGAAACATTTTCGTATTAACGACGCAAATCGAAGCACTAACGACGCAAACTGAAACAAAAACGACGCAACTTCGAAGCAGACACAAAACGAGGCGACGGAAATCGGGGTATTAGTGTATTCGTATACACCCACACAGCCACATCACACGAAGATCGAATGACAACAACAGCAACTTAAACGAGAAAGGCAAACGAGCTGGTTAATGGAAATTAGAAAATTATTCGTCACACATTGAAGTAGGAATGAGTGTAAGTGTGTTTGTGTTTGTGTGGGTGTTTGTGTTTGTGTTTCGCGTGTGCATATTATGAAGAGATTCATTTGTAAAACCGTTATTAAAGCTCTCTATCGCCAACACACACATACATACACATGTTAACAACCGGCAATAATAATAATAATAAGGAACTACAGTGGTTGATAAAAGTATTTAGTCCAGAGCATAAAATAATCTTTTGAAAGCATTGAAAGCAAATGAAATTGAAAGTAAATTGAAATAATTTCTCAGTAGAACTCAATTATATGTTGATTGGTTTACAACTGTAACTACTTTTAAGCGAAGTAATTTGCATTTACAAAGCCTTTAAACAAATGCGGATTCTTTGGATTTTCTTTTTTTGACAAACAGGTTGAGGATAGCCGACCGTCTCGGCTTGAAGTAATTTGCAAATGGTTCTCGAATGTTAAACGAGACCTTCGAAGACCTTCCAATCCTTTCGCTCTTGGATTCTAAGTGATAGTGCTATAACTGGGAACGATTAAATCTTACCTTATAGAAGACGCCGTAGTCTAGTAGATAGTGTGTTGGCTTTTATTAGACGTAAAGCCAGGTTCTTTGGCTATTGCCTCCCAACAGATTTCTGGCACAAACTCTTGAAGTAAATAAAATTGTCATTAAAAGTTTTTTAAGAAAAATCAAACGTTCGGAGCAGACTTTAAACTGTAGGACCCGACACTTCTGTATAAAATTAACACACCTAATATAAGTGGTGTAAGAAACTAGGTCCATAACTCTGACTGAAGGATTGTAATAACCAACTACGTTATGCAATTTCTGTCAATAAATTTTGAGATTTTCAATAATTATTTTCTTAAGGTTTCCTAGTAACGCATAATAACAAAGAAGATGTTCATTTTCGTTATTACGATCTCTGCAGAAATTATTGTAAAATATTCCCAAATTTTAGGTTGGATTTCCCAGAAAATTTCGCAGAAGTCATTGTAAAATATTCCCAGATATCAGGTTGGATTTCCTAAGATGGATTTTAGGCTAGGTTCGGTTAGCGAGTAGGTTGGCCAGACATATGGCCCAGTATGCATCAAGCCCCCTTATCATAATCCATTAGTGTTGAGTTTGAACCACTCCGAGCATTGAATTACATTTACCAAATCGCTTAGCGGCACGTTCGCTGCCATGCCCAGATCTTCAAACGTTCTGTCATCCAAAAACCGATAACGTTTGTTGTGAAGTGATGGTCACTAGTTTCCCTTATCTTAAGGCAGCTTCTGCCGAGACATTGCCAATAGAACAGTGTCTAGTAAGTATTCTTGTTAAAGTTCTCAAACCGTTCTCTAGTTAAACTCAAAAAGTTTCTTTGATATCCCACTATCCACTGCTGGACATAGCAATTTTGAACGTCGACAACCCAATAAAGATGAATTTTATTTTGTGTTCAGATATCCGGAAAATACCAGGATTTATAAATTTTTGCATGAAACAATATCGCTATTATGGCCTGAAATTGAGTTTGATTGTTACCGAACTCTATAAAGTTGTATTCACGTTTCTTTGAGATTTTTTTTTTACTGAGAGAGATAAAATAAATTTTCAAGCAATTGCCAGACAGAAATGAATTCGTTTGATTACAAAGTCTAATGGGTATTCGATTATTGTTGTGGATGTTGCAGTTGCATTGTGTTTATGACTAAGCCAGCAGGCCATTATCGTCACGTCGACTGACTATGGTGTTGCATGTGGTGCTACTTTTTATTTTCATATACAGTAGTCGCTTACAATTTAGAACCGCTTTGTTTTTGAAGCAAATCTAATCTATAATTTTTATTTTAATTTCTGGACGTTTTTTTTTTGTACACGCGTACCACATTTCCCAAATAAGCTAACCACAAAATACCTAAATGCGATAAAAAAAAAAAAATAAAATAAATACGGAAAAACGTATATAATTTGGTGATTCCCCTTTTTAGTTTTGCAGAATAAAAAGAATTTTGGGGGACTTCTTGTGTTAAAATAGCAAAAAAAAAAAAATTTCTAATTTCTGGATGTTCTAATTTGTGAACTTCGACTGTATTTTCTTAAATTTTTTTTTTTATTATTTGTTTGAGAATATTTTCTTTAATTTCATTTTTAAATTTGTACAACAAAACTTAACAGAATTCCTAATACTGTAACATAATTTTTGCTTACCAGTGTAAATTAAATTGTAAGAAAAAAAAAATGTCAAATAATCTCTGGCAACGCACGTAGAGTTTTTTTGTTTTGTTTTCGTTATTATCGCACAGCAGCATTTTCTTTTTTTTAATGCAATTACAAAAGAACATAAGAATACTTCTCATTACAAATACACTAACAACTAGAGAGCAACACTATAAACATACTGTGCTTGTGCGTGTGTTTATAAACATGCATATGTGAGAGATAGCGAGAGAGTAACGAAAGGAATACTTGTTTGCTTAAACAAATAAAAACAAACCACGAATAATAATAACAACAACAACAATAACAACATCGATATACGAACAGGCACACACACACACAGAAATTTACAAATTCTGTGGTTGTCTCTTGTCGTCATCATAATCACTAGCAACAGTAACAACAACAGCACCAACAACAGCAATGGCAATAATAACACAAGCAAAGTATTGCATCAGTATTCTTCGCATTGCTGAAATATGTATGTACGACGCCATACAGTCTGTGTGCTCTTTTGATTATGATTTCTTAGTAAATTATACTCTTTTTCATTATGACTCTCGCTGTTATTGTTGTTGTTGTTGTTATGGAGCAGAATATTAGAGAGAGAGAGAGAGCAAAAAGTACCGAGTTTATGTAGTCAACATAAGTTTCGTGTAATGCTTATAACACAATGTATACGCGTGTGTCTATGTATATGTGTGCCTGTGTTAATATTGCACAAGTATTCTTATAACTTAATTAAAAAAAATAGACAGACTGCGTAAGAGACAGAGAGAGAGAGAGAGAGAGGGAGAGAACATGAGATAGCAAGAGTATGATGCTTAATTAAATGATAGAAATCTAGAAACCAAAATTATGTTGAAAAATATTTCTTCTTCTTCGTTTTTTTTTGTGTCTGCTTCTCTATTTTTCTTTTTTGTTGCTGCAACATTTTTCTTTTTATTTCGGTTACCAAATCGTTTGTATAAATACTTGCTTAATGTTTGTGTATGCGTACGTAAGTACATATGTATGTATGGCTATGTGTGTCTGTGCATTTGTTTAGATAAATAACTGATTATCATAATTAAGTCAATATAAGAGATATTCTTACTGAGAGAGAGTGAGAGAGAGCGAGAGAGATATTTTCTTGCAACTATGTATTCCTTCTTAGTGAATGTGTTTAATTAATTGTGTAGCATACTTGTGGGGGCATACGTTAAGTGTTGTAGTACAGAGAGTGTAAGTGTTTCATGTGGTTGCCAAGATAAAATGATTATTTTTAGTAAATAATTGCATTCATATGGTCTTAAGCAACATAACACATACAAAATATAAAGACTTTACGTTCATAATTAATAAAAATGTAGCATAAAGGCTCATATAATAAAAATAAAATATGTTTATGCACAGTTCAAGCCTACGATATATAGGCTGCTGAATATTAAACTATTTTTCTCGTGAACATGTAGATTCTGTGTAAATAAAATTAGAATAACCGAATCTACCTGCACGTATGGGAAGAAAAATGGTAACCCTATCATTCTAGAATCTACTATAGTTTACCAATTCAGTAGCTGAAAAGTGGAAACTTAGAAAAATATTTACAATCCAATAAAAAGATCGTTAAAGCAACTAAAAGAACACAATAAAAATGGCAGAATTGTTTCAACGCAAAGGAGGAAGTCAGGCCTAAATCTTCGGTATTACTTTTAAGTTGAAACTGCCTCTAGCTTCTCAAAGTAAAAAGATATTTTTGAAGAATTGCAACATCCGGAATGGTTTGAGAGTTTTGCAAGACTTTCTATTAAGACTGAATCTTCATGGTGACAAATGACGTCACCACAAACATTACATTTTCAAAAGCTTTCAAGAAATTATTGACGACAATGACTGAATTGCGAAAATTCTGAACTGTGGCATTAGGAATGACTTGAGACTATTGCAAGGCTTTTTGTTAAGTTTAATTCTTTATTGTGACAAATGACGTCACCACAAACACTACAGTCAAAAGCTTCCATTAAATTATTAACGAAAATGATTGGTAGGACCATACAATTTAGAAAACATATTCCGAACTATTCTCAAGTCAGAGATTTATTCTATTAGAGTATGTAGGAGACAATGTCTCCGGAAGAAAATGGAGAAATATGGTATCCATGGGCTTTCGGATACTTGTAGATAGTAAAACTGTCATTTCGTAAATGATTATGTGTGGTATTGAGCCTTCCTGATATGTTATGGAAATTGTAAGCTAACGAAAAACATGGAAAATATAGAAAATTATTGTTATCGAAAGTATTAAGTTATCGATAAATTTTAGTTCTCTATAGAAATATTTTTGATAACTAAAGCTTTATAAAATAAAACTTAAAATTATGAGCTAAGCAAAAAAAAAATTCATAGAAAATTTTAATTATCGAAAATTATAGTTATCGATAACTAAATTTTTTCTGAAGTCGCTGTAGGTAGTAAAGCCAGGGTTCGAGCCCTTGGACAGACATCAAAACAAAATACAAAAAATATTTCTTCGGAGATTTCCTCTAACTTTGCGAGAGTAAATAAAATTGCCATAAAAAGTTTCTCAAAAAAACTATAGGTCCTGGCGTTTATGTATGAAATTAACACACACAACATAAGTGGTGTGAGAAACTAAGTCAATAATCCTGACCGAAGGGTTGTAATAGTCAATTTACGTGTGTTATAATACGTTATGAGGCTTCAACAATTTTATATCGAACTGGGCTTAACTAGACATTAGAGCCTGGATTTTAATGAAGTAGCGGACTATCAGTTGTGTCAACGAAATATGTTGCTTACTGGCATAGTTCCGCCAGAACGTCCAAACCGTTTCTAAAATGTGAATATTAAATTGGCCGCCAGCGTTGTCTAGTGCAACACTGGTTTGCTGCTGTCTTTAGCACCAACAAAACTTTAAACAGTTCCTCGAGCATAAGCGGAAGTTAATGTAGTTAAAAATTGTCTTAATTTACGTTTCTTTCGTATAATGCAACCACAAATGATTGAAATAGTGATTCCAAGAGTATAATAGCAAGTAATTTGGTTCGCATTCGTTTAATTTAAATGAATTCAACAAAGAAAACCCCTTTCATGCCTGACAGAATGTGGCATCGTTCGGCTTAATGCATACAAACTAAACGTGATTTGGTGCGTAAGGCAACTTGTGGCGTTGGCTGTAGTGTTTTTTATTTCTCTTCTTTCTCTTTTTCTATTCTATAACGGTTTGGTTTTTATGTTTAGCAACGCATTTTCAATGTTCCATTCATTATACTTGTATTTAGCAACACATAAATACACACACACACGCATATGTAGAGAGAGAGAAAGGGAGCGATAGTGAGAAAAAAAAACAAGTAAAGATTACAGTTAAAAAATAAAAATGTGTGCGTGAGACAAGCAACTAGAAAATGTTAACAAAATTTACAGAATATTACGAGCAACAAAAGTAACAGAAAAAAAAAAAAAACAAACAAAACAAACCGAATGCTTTTGTTCAATACACTTGGATTAACTGGAATACGTGTTATACTCTTAGTATCACTCTATCACTCTCTTTCACTCTCTCTTCCACACTCTGGCTTTAATGTTTTGCTGTGTTCGTTTGGTTTTGTTTCCATTCGAGTATGTTTTTCAACCATACAACTGGCAACAGTTTAAAGGAAAAAAAAAATGCAGGAGTGTGCGTGTGCATGTTTTTGTGTTTGCATGTGCATGCAAATGCAAAATGTGTTGAGTATTGCCGTTCGTTGTTTTACGCATTTATGCCTCGGCTGTTTTTGGTGCTGCTGTCGCTGCTGGCTGCTGCTGCTGCTATTAATGTTTGTCTGGTTATTGTTGTTATTATTGCCTGCCTCAGCATGGCGATGTTGTATTGCTTGTTGTCATACTTGTTTGCTGCTCTGTTGTTACAATAAAAATGTTGTTTTCTACAGATTTTCAATTTGTTTTCCTTTTTTATCTCACTCTCTCCCTCTCTCTCTCTGTCTTTCTGTCTCTAGCTCTGAATTTTGCCTTTTGTTGTGTTGTGTTGTGTTGTAAATTTTTTGTATTGTTTCTGTTGCATTTAATGATGATGATTGCATTTAAGTGCTTGGCGTTGGTGTTGCAAACAACAATTGCACCAAAGAAAACAATAGCGCAGTGACAATAAACAACAACAGCAACAATAACAAAAAAGGAAAAGCAACAAACGAATGTTAAAAGTACACAATAAATGCTAAAGTAAAATGCATTAAAATTTGTTGTTATTATTGTTGTTGCAGTTGCATTGAAATTTTGTAGGAATGAAGTGCCAAAAGGTAAGGGCGCAACACCCTTTGTGGTACAATATTCAACAATACGACGCCTTTTTTGCTACAGTCGGATGGTAAAAGCTTTTATTAACTTATTCCTGGTGTATTGGCCTTCAGGGCATGAAATTAAAGGAAAGTTATTCCCTCAAATATTCGATTTTTAATGTGAAGTTAGATTGCATGGCTCTTTAATGCAAAACCTCCGCTAATATTTATTAGATCAGACAACTCTGTAACTTATTTAAAGATCGACATTTTGAGCAAAACTTTGTTGGCCATACATTATTCAAATCCCCTCTATTTGTGTAAAGTTAAGTTGGATTATGTTAAATTGACTGTCGTCTCAAAGCCCATGGCTTTCTTGGGACACCGACAGTACCTATTCTGCCATTCATCGTGTATTAATTATGTATTTGAAGATAAATTCGTATTTCAAAACATGTGTGTGAAGATAGATTTTAAAATCTATCTCCCCAGACGTAAACCAAGTCAGTTAAAAGAGCTCTGTTATGTTACTAACAGAACTCTGTTAAACATTTAGTTTGAGGCTGGGAAAGAATAAAACGAAAAATTAAATAAATTCCTGGATAAAATAAGAAAAAAAAGCCATAAGTTGATAAAATAAACCCTTTAGTTAAGCACTTTTACAAAATATTGCGTTATAAAGACTACAATAAACAGATAACCACACATTCCCGAAAGCTTTTGTAATCCGATAAATAAATCAATATTGTGGGAAAACTGAGCTGGGTGGGCGGATAAAGGAAATCGTTTTTAAAGCATTGTACGCCCCTTTAACTAACCTAATCGCCCGAAGCCATAACAGAGCGAGTTTTCACATAGATTTCAGATTTTAAAATGCGTACCAAATTTATCACACTGCACGTACCAATTTTTTAATTTTTCACACCGTATGTACCACTTTCTTCACACCGTGCGTACCACTTTCTTCACGCCGTGCATACCAAATATTTTCACACCGTGTATACCAATTTCTTAACACCGTGCGTACCATTTTCTTCACACCGTGCGTACCACTTTCTTCACACCGTGCATACCACTTTCTTCACGTCGTGCATACCAAATATTTTCACACCGTGTATACCAATTTCTTAACACCGTGCGTACCATTTTCTTCACACCGTGCGTACCACTTTCTTCACACCGTGCATACCACTTTCTTCACGTCGTGCATACCAAATATTTTCACACCGTGTATACCAATTTCTTAACACCGTGCGTACCATTTTCTTCACACCGTGCGTACCACTTTCTTCACACCGTGTATACCACTTTCTTCACGTCGTGCATACCAAATATTTTCACACCGTGCGTACCAATTTCTTCACACATTGCGTACCAATTTTTTAAGTTGTAATGAACTCATCCCAGGTCAGACTTCAAAACGAAAAATATTTCTTCGGCGACTTCCTCTCAGCAGATTTCTGGCAAAGACTCTGAGAGTAAAAATTGCCATGAAAAGCTTCTCGTTCGGAGTCGACTTTAAACTGTAGGTCCCGCCACTTCTGTATAAAATTAACGCACACAACATAAGTGGTGTGAGAAGCTAGGTCGTAATCCTGACTGAAGGGTTGTAATGGCCAATTATTCTATTTACTGATTGATTGATAACGAGGGACGTCTGTGAGTTTTAATATTCTTCAAGCAATTGTCGCTGTTAAGAAACTTATGGCGTGGAAAACTGAACGGTACTCACTGTAGTCAGCAGTCAGTACAGTACATGCTTCGCTGGCTGCTAGGCTGCGTCTTTAAAAATCGTCAATTAGAATGCAATTGGTGCAGAAAATAAAAATTCCTGAAAATTGTTTTCTCTCGCATGCAACAAATAAATTTTTGAAGTTTTTTTTCTTCTTTATTACGGATTTTCTTTTGTTTCTCCTATTGTTGTTGTTGTTGTTGTTGCTATAACAGAATTGTTTAATCTTTTGTGTTTTGCAATATTTGAACTTTGCACTCATATTTCAAGGAATTTTTACTGATGTTTTGGACTCTTTTTGTGCTTTTCTTTCGTTTCATTTTCGTTTCAATGCAAGTGAATATATTCTGTTGCTCTCATAAAACTACAGCCGTTGCCAATAAACCCGGTTTTTGTTTGTATTTCTGTTATTCACTAAAACCATGTTGCCGATAACGAGGAGATTAAAAATAATAAAAAATAAATGAAATCGAAACAAAACAAAACAAAAACTTTCGAATACCCTACGATACTCAACTTGATGAAAACAACAACAATTTCTTTTCTTTATTACAATTCTGCATAAACAATGACAATTACTAGACGATTGTTCGACAGATCTTTCTAACGGAGATCTTCAAACCACAATTTCTCTTTTCAATCATACTGCGTCTTCACACAAAGCAGACTGAACTCTAATAAACTCAATTGCCAACGTAAACTGTCTGATGAATGTTTTTGAAGGCGAATATTCGTGACTTCGCTTTCTCGAAATCTCTATAAAAGTAAACTTTGTTGTTTCATTATTGTTGTTTGTGCATTTTGTTTGCATTTATTCTTGCGGAGTTCGTTGTTGTATTTTTGTTTACCATTTTTTTATGCTGGTGTTTAGTTGCAATGAACTGTAAACAAGTTCATTATTTTTGTTTTTACAGCTTTTCTTTATAATTTTAATGTTAACCTTAACAGAGCACTGTTAGCTATTTGACAGTATCCATGTGAATGAGCCCACTTGTTTAGGAGCTAATTTTGGGTAGCATTTAAGGTTAATGAGTACTATACCATAAGCAAGTTGAAGTCGCTGTGGTCTAGTGGGTAGTGTATTGGCTTATTAGACAAAAGGCCCGGGTTCGAACATCAGACATCAAAACGAAAAATATTTCTTCGGCGACTTCCTCTCAGCAGATTTCTGGCAAAGACTCTGAGAGTAAAAATTGCCATTAAAAGCTTCTCAAAAATCTGTCGTTCGGAGTCGACTTTAAACTGTAGGTCTCGCCACTTATGTATAAAATTAACACACACAACATAAGTGGTGTGAGAAGCTAGGCCGTAATCCTGACGGAAGGGTTGTAATGGCCAATTATGTATGTATGATGTAAGAGCAGCACACGAGTACCTAAAATTTTACATTTTCGGAATAATAATTTATCCTATGAAGTGTTTTCAGTGGGCTAATTTGGCTAGCAACGATAAATATTTTGGCAAAACGAGCAGCTATCACTAAGACTAAATGACAAAATTTTTCTATTTTCGATGATGTTGCCAGATCTGCTAGCCAGACTTTAAATTGTTTCGGAGAACTATTTTATCGGCAAATACTGTACTGAATGACTTGGCTAAGCTTGGCTATTTTACAATGTTATGGCCGCTGTGATCAGAAGAAGCCTTCATGTAAAGTTTACAGAGGCCATTTTGTTATACAAGCCTGAGCTATCAATTGAACCTGAATGATAATAATACTAGTCTGATGAATGTTCTTGAAGGCAAATACTCATTGTTTAGCCTTCTCGAGATCTTTATAAATGTAAACATCGTTGTTTACATATATTTTTGCGTTGTTTGTTTGTGTATTTTTGTTTACTTGTTTACCATTTTTTTATGCTGGTGTTTTGTTGTTATATTAAGCAGTGCGATAACTTGTAAACAAGTTCATTGTATTTGTTTGTGTAGCAAGCCAAGTAGCAGATTATAAGGCAATAGCTTTGCTTTGTTCATAAGCGTTTTAATTTCATTTTTCTCTCGATAACTTCGTATGTGTGTGAGTGCACTTGATACTGTGTCGCAAGTTGTTGTTGTTTTATTGACTTCCTTTTACAATTTCCAACACCGTTAGTTTTTAATCAAGTTTTTATTGTTTTTTCTCTCCTTTACTGTCTGTTTTTTTTGGAAATTTTTACCAGAATTGGATTTGAGCCCAAATTTGGTGGCTGTGGCAACATGGCAACAAGAAACGACACCATTTTTTATTGTTATCAATATTTCGTTGTTGTTGTTGTTTTTTCAACCGTTTTTATTTTTGTTTTTTGTTTGTTTTTATTCGAAATGTAGCAAGAGAAGCATAAATAAATCAAAGTGGACGACAGTTTAGAAAAACGAATATTTTACGCGATTTCTGTTCTATAAGTAAATGGCCGATTGTGAAAACTCATTTCCCCAGCAATTGTTAGAAGGGGAACCATGAACCTACTAAAGCATTCAAAAAGGTAGATATTAAGGGAAACCAAAAAATATTAAATTTACATGCCATGAGACAAAGGCATGGTGGTTAGAATGCTATACTGGGTTTAAATTTATTCGCTAAAGACAGCTCAATCATCAAAACATGTGCGAGAAGATAAATTCGAATTAAAAAATCAAAGGCGCAAACCCACACTTTTAGCAGAGTCACGTCTTGCCTCTAACAAGATAAAATTCGCTATTAACAGAGCGCTGTTAACTGTTTAACAGTGGCAATAAGTATTTTAGTGTGAAGATAAATTTGAATTCGAAAATCCAAGACGCAATCCATACATTTGGCGTTAGGTTAGGTTAGGTTAGGTTAGAGGACGTGCACCTGTCGGTCAAGACAAGCACAGTACCCGTAGGTCGAAATTGACCCATGGTACATTGTCCTTAGGGGAGGAAGGAAAAGGAGGATATAGGAAAATAGGGAAGGGGAGGGAGAATGGGAAACGGAGGAATGAAAAACAACAGACACAAAACAACAGAGGTTGAGAGCGCGACTACACTTATGAAGCCCTAGCACCTCTCAACCAGCCCAAGCTGCTAATGAATCTGTGGAGAGCCTTGATGTAGGCTCTCGACACAGAACTCAAGTTCGCAACCTCAACCTACCAAGGGCTGGGCAGTTGCAGAGGAGATGTTCGACAGTCTCCAAATCCTCCTCATCGCAACATACCCTGCAATAGTCCGGCTGGGATCTGGAACAGCGTCAGCGACCTAATCTCGCAGTGCCCCGTGATAAAACCGACAAACAACCTTAAGCTGGCCTTAACCAAGCCCAGCAGCCACTCTGTCCTCTTGCTCTTGCACAGCAGGCCATAGACGCCTAGAAACAGAACAACCCGATCCGTTCCCCCAACGTCTCTGCTCATCCCTCCTGACCCATCCATCGATGAGGCCATAGATACAAATACATACATTTGGCGTTAATAGAGAAAAATTTCCTGTTAACAGAGAACTCTTAGCTGTTTAACAGCATTCATCTAAGCAAGCCCACTTGTCTAAACAAGGCTAATTGTGGGATATACTCTAGGTCTATGAGTACCATAGTATAGACTAATCAAGGTTCCAAGGCTTCTTAATACAATCAGCAATAAATTGCTTAAAATTGACTGTAAAAATATCAATTTTTCGATTGAAATCTGATCTGGATCTGGAATGGCCATTTTCGAACATATAAGAAATAGTACACTTACAGGACTATATGCAAATGCTAGAACAAAGGAGTCCTCTTTTCAATTGTGGTAGTGGAATAGCTGAAATAGTTTTGAGATTCCTGCAAATTTATTTGCATTTAATAATGATCACAATGAAAATTAAATTTTATGTCAATAGTTTCAAATAATTAGAAAGTGTAAGAATTATCTACTTATTGCCATTGTTAACAGAGCTCTGTTAACTGTTAGAGGCAAAAAAGTGTCACTGCTAAAATTAGGGGTTTAAGTCTTTGGTTTTTAAATTCAAATTTATCTTCACAGACATTCTTCCATTAATAGAGTATAAACGAGATAGAATTTCATAAATTTTTTTTTAAAAACAACCCCGCTAAAGATACAGTAGCGAGCACAAAAAATGCAACACTGTGCCATATGATCTTTAATAAGATCTGTTTCCAACTAACGGCAACTAATTTATCTATTTTCGTTTGCTGTTAATTCTTTCAATTCAATAAGTTTTCAAAGTAACCAAAGTTTATTCCAAATTCTGCTTTAAAAAGTTAAATATTTTTGAATTAGTGAAAAAAGTGCAAATTTTTAGCGAGCAAAAAAAAAAATGCAACATAATAAAAAAAATAGTTAAAGTAAGTTATTTATTTAATTATAATTGAAAATTTCTTAAATAAGTTATACAACATGTGTTTTGTAATAGAAGCAGCTCTCAGCTCTCAGCTGACAGCAAAACTGCAATCATTAAAGCCTTAGAAGAAGGAACATCCGTGCGTGAAGTTGGACTCCTCTTTGGTGTAAATCAATCAACCGTATGTCGGATCAAATCTCGATTTTCCTTGAGAAATAGTGTGGAAAGGAAACCAGGTAGTGGTAATCCTCGAAAAACTACCTCTCGCCAAGACCGCCAGATGACTGCACTGGTAAATTCGCAAATTTCGCAAATGAGCAAATGGGAGTCTCTATAGGCGTTCACACTGTTCGTCGTAGGTTGAAAGAGGCTAATTTGCATGCGAGACGATCCGCAAAGAAACCTCTCATCAGTGCAATCAATAAAAAGAAGCGCCTGGAATTTGGAAAACGTTACAAGGATTGGTCAAATGAACAATGGGCTAAAGTCTTGTGGAGCGATGAAAGCAAATTAAATTTGTTTGGCTCGGATGGGATAAATTTTGTTCGAAGACCGCCTGGACAGAGATATTCTCCAAGATATCAACTTCCAACCGTAAAACATGGCGGTGGATCAATAATGGCGTGGGGTAAGGAACGATATGTTTAAAAAAAATTATTGATTTTACGTCACGTAGTTACAGGTGCGTTTTCCCGTGATGGGAAAAATCGAAGGAAATATGGACGCCAAGAAGTACTGTGAAATCCTTGGAGAACATATGCTTCCTCATCTGCGGGAAAAAATGCCTCCTGGTAGCATATTCCAACAGGATAACGATCCAAAACACTCAAGTCGCTTAGCTCGAAACTTTTTAAGCGACAATCACAGTCTCCCGATCTAAACCCCATAGAAAATTTATGGGAGCTATTAGATCGGGAAGTTAAGAGGAAACATCCGTCAAATAAGAGGCAATTAGAAGAAATTTTGAAAAGTGAATGGGAGAAAACATCCAATAACACATTAATAGCTTTAGTCGACTCTATGCCTTCTAGGTTGCAAGAAGTCATAAAAAATAAGGGCTACGCCACTAAATATTAATTTTAAGATTTTAAGATTTTTTTGTAAGAATTACTATTTAATTTAAATAAACACAATAAAAATTTATGCTGTTTTTATGCATTTTTATTGCTCCCATGAAATTCGCACTTTATATTCGCACTCTTTTTAATAAATGACAAAATAATAGATCATTAATTAAAAATATTTCCATAATGTGTTATTGATAATAGGTATCTAGAGCTGTAACTGGGGATTAATAACCCAAAGAAATATTTTGAACTGGTCACCATTTTTTTTTAAATTATCGCACTTAAAGATAATTTTACCCAACGTTGCATTTTTTGTGTTCGCTACTGTATGTTCTCTTAAAGATTTGATGAGAGAATGAATAAAACTTTTTGCGGAGATGAGATTTCCTTTCGATTAGAAAAGCATTTTGAAATTTTATTTTTATTTCTTACAAAAATCTCTGATAAATTATTACTGCTGCTGCTGCTGCTGCTCCTGATCCTTATTTTCAGTTTGTTTATCTTTTCAAATAAACAGTTATCGTGGTAATTTGTTATTCTCTTTTTTCTTTTTCTCATTCTCTTTTAGTTTTTTTCATTTTTTCTGGTACAAATAAAAGCGAGTTTCTTGGCTTTTTTTCTTCTTAATTTTTCTCCCCTTTTTTTGGATTTCGTTTTTTTAGTTTTAACACGTCCTGTAACGCACACACACACACACACTCACATACACACGGAGTAATTTTTTTAGTTTTCTTTTACTCTAGTAGTTCATTTCTATTTCTCTGCTCTACTCTACTGTGCTTTTTCTACTGTCTGGGTGTATGTATGTGTGTATGTCGGATAGGAAATGTGAAAATGACAAGACAAGTTTAAGCAAATCAGTCACTGTGTGAACCACTTTTCAAGTGGACGTGATTTGAATTCAATTGAGATGAGAAAATATGAGAGAGAGAGAGAGAGAGCGAGAGAATACCGAACATCAACCGAACTGATATGAAACAGGCAATTGGAAATTGGTGTTACAAAAATGACAAACACACACACACACACACAGCTAAGCTGTGAACAGCAACACCAACAACAAGAATTGCAAGCAAATTTTTTCATATCTTCGGTGTTCTTTAACTGTCTCCTCATTCACTTTGCTTCCCCACTAGACTCCACTTCTTGCCTTGACTTGCCTTGCCACGCCTTTTATGTTTTAATCATTTACTTACAAATGTCCGATGGTATCGTGAAATCATTTTGATTTTTTATATCCTTTTTTGGTTTCCCTTTCTCTATTTTATTTCGCATTTTTTTTTCCTCGTTGCTCGTTCCGTTTTGTGTAGATTTTTATCATCATCTCATCACTTGTGTTTTTTTCTTTCTTTCGATTTTTTATTGGGTTTATGAACCCAGGAAAATTAGAAAAATCATTTGCTAAACAAATAACACGTATTGGCCAAATGGTAATAAAAAAAAAAGACATGAAAACATGGCAATGAATGCAAGGAATTGCTTAAATGAAGGAAGAATAAAAAGAAGAACATATTGAAAGGAAATTACAATCATTGCGTATACGAAGATGGTCAAAGGGAGGGATGAAAAGAGGGCAACTGGGTTATGTTATTGGAATCAATTGAAATACTGACTCCATCCTTTATTAACTAGAAACCATGCAGGCAGAGATACGCTGTGGTTAGTTAATATGAAGGCAATGCTAGGAGGAGGTCGTAAGCTTAACACATTCGTTGCCAAGGACGAGTATATTCGTCTTGATAATTCAAAAGACTGCATTTTAAAATATATTTAAAGTATGACAAGTATATGAAAAGTTTGTTGAAATTGTTGATCCTGCATTCTGGCCACAGGGTGTATTGGTAAGAATGGTGTTAATTTGCCTGGTTCTTTTTCTCAAAAAAAAACTAGCTTCTAAGTTGTCTTTTAATTTTGGAATTGCTTATCAAAATGTTCGTGGACTTAGGTCTAAACTTTCTTCGCTTTATAATAGTAGTTTTAATGTTGAATTTGATGTAATTGCTTTTACTGAGACTTGGCTGGATTGTGATATTTTTGATTCTGAGATTTTGTCTAGTAATTTTAATATTTATAGACGGGATAGGAAGTTAAGGAATGGTGGTGGTGTTCTTATTTCAATTTGTTCTAAATACTCATCTGAATTAATTGACTTTTGTTCTTGGGAGGATAATGAGTTTATTTGCGTAGATTGAATCATTACTGTTATGAGTAATATATGATTCGAGTCAGGTCGAATTTCGCTAATGATCCTAAGTCGTTTTACGACTTCGTTCGAGCTAAACGTAAATCATTTTTGTTTCCCACTGAGATGTTTTACGGGGATGTATCATCCTTTAGTCACCTTGATATTTCGAATATGTTTGCTAACTTCTTTCAGTCTATTTATAGGCAGTTGGACCTGGGCCGGGTGCCCTTATTCAGTGGGAAGTGTCTCTATTCCTAACATATACTCATTTGATGAGGAGTCTGTTCTTGATGCCTTGTCTGCACTGAAACTTACATACTTTCCGGGCCCGGACGGGGTCTCGGCTTGTATTTTAAGAAAGTGTGCTGTTGTCTTGAGTGGTCCTTTGACCTTTATATTCAATAGGCCTCTGAGGGTTGGTCATTTTCCATCTATTTGGAAGAGTTCGTTCATAATTCCTTTGCACAAGTCGGGTAATAGATCGAATATTTCCAATTACAGGGGTATTGCCAAGCTCAGTGCTATTCCCAAGTTGATGGAGAAACTAGTGACGGATTATCTCTTTTTTAATACGAGATCTTTAATATCTCCTTTCCAGCATAGTTTTTTGAAAGGCAGTTCGACTGTCACAAATCTTCTTGAATTTACTAGACATGTTTTCAGGGGCTTTCTTGTCGGTGCTCGGACTGATGTAATTTTTTACAGATTTCAGTAAAGCTTTTGATAGGATTGATCATAGAATTTTGCTTCTTAAACTTTCGCGAATTGGTATTCCTGATATTATTCATCGTTGGCTAGACTCTTACCTCTCCCTTAGGACTCAGAGGGTATTGTTTTTAGGAATTTATTGTCTAAGACTGTATAGGCTACTTCTGGTGTTCCGCAGGGTAGCCATTTGGGTCCTTTACTGTTTTTATTGTTTCTGAATGATCTTCCTTCTGCTCTTTCTGATTGTAATATTCTGATGTATGCTGACGATGTTAAATTATTTTATACTTTTGATGCTGATCATGGCCAGAGTGTCCTTCAGCGAAATATTGATTTGTTTGTTACTTGGTGCAGGATTAATTTAATGGATCTTATCCTGAGGAAGTGTAAATGCGTTGTTTTCTCTCGTGGTGGTGAAATCTCGTCCACTTATGTGATTAATTCTTGCCCTTTGGAAACTGTGCCTTCATATCTTGATTTAGGAGTATTATTGGATATTAAATTGTCTTTTATTGATCATATTAGTTTGATGATTGGCAAGGCTCGAGCTGTTCTTGGTTTTGTAAAAAGATGAGCTAGGGAATTCATTGATCCTTATATAACTAAACTAAAAAGGATATCGAGTCCTTTTGCCCTCCTATTGCCAACGACAAGTATACTCGTCATATGATAATACAAATTATCTTACAAACAATAACACTCAAAATATAAATGGCAACGGGAATGACTTCAAATAATTTATGTTTTGACAGGGAATATGCTAAAGTGGCCTTACTGTCATCAAAATTATTGATGTTCTCTAGGGCGCAAAAACACTTGTGGAAGACTAATAGGAAAAGGGTTAGGAATTTTGAAAAAACCAAAGACACAAACCTACTCTTTTTGCAGTGGCACTTTTTTGCCACTAACAGGTTATATTTTGCTATTAACAGAGCACTGTTAACTGTTTAACAGTGGCAATAAGTAGATAAGCCTTCTACTTTGCAATTACTGCAGACTATTGACATCACATTCTTATTGTGATCATTATTATTTGTAAATACAAGTGTTGAAATGTAAAGGATGGAGAATGGAAATTTTCTCGAATCACAAAATTATTCCAGTTATCCCATTATCACGGTTCGAAAGTGGACCGACTGCATACAGTCGGGCAGGTGTACTATTTCCTATATCTACGCCCCTATTCCATAACGTTCTGAGTACACTTTTAATGATCTTGCATTTTTAAATTCTACGTTCTCTTACTGAAATGCTGTCAAAACTTGGTTAAGATGCGCCCATCTGTTCCTAAGTTATAGGGAAAAATCTACTTAGAATATACATAGAGTCATATGGCGCGTGAAAACTGTGAGAGCTCATAACTCAAAACACACTTAGAATGTTATAGAATTGAGGCGACGATATGTTTCAAAATGATCAATGATCTTCTAGAGAATTTTTCAACAAAAAACAAAAAAAAATGTTAGCTTCAAAGCCAATTTTCGCTTTATTTGTGATTATGTTCCTAATTATATTAAGAGGCCTTAGAATCTTCTTTTGCCTATAGTATTGTACTCATAGGCCTTAAGTGTTACACAAAATTAGCTCCTAAACAAGCCCATTTGTTCAGATAGATACTGTTAAATAGCTAACAATGCTCTGTTAAGGGCAAATTTTGTTCTGTTAAGTGGAAATTTTCCTCTCTTAATGCCAAATGTGACGCTGCTAAAATTTGTGGATTGCGTCTTGGATTTTCAAATTCGCATTTATTTTCACACACAAATCATAAACTAGGCGCTGTGTTCGCCTAGATAAGACATCTTGAACCGCAGGAAATATGAAAGAATATTATCTTTGGCGACTTCCACTTAGGGAGAACTAAAAATCGGTATTCTGATAACTCATTCCGAAACTTCTTTAACTACTTCATCAATGCTGGAATCTAATGATCAATTTTAATCGAATAAAATATCGAATAAACTTCCACGGGTAATAGTGCATAGACTATGTGTCTGGCACATCGAACAACGAAGCGAATGTCTGATATAATTTCCAGACTAATGCACACTTGCCTTGATTTGAACACAATTTACGGTAGTTAAATAAAAACTAGATTTAATCGGATTTCTACAGTTATTTCAGACATTTCTTGCTGAAATAGAAAGCACACCGAAGCCATTTCATAATCTTATCTTTATTTAGCAATTTTCTAAACAGGTTCTGCAATAGATTATATGTTTGCCTATTCAGTAGTAGCCTTCCTAATTAAAAGACTACACAACAGGCAATTTCGCAGTCTCATTATTAGGGTAACACAGTAGCTTGCAGTACCAATTGTAACAACAACAATTGCTTTGTTTGTTATTCCTTCCTGTCTACCCATTTGCGTAAACAAATTTAAACAATTGTTCAATAGACCTTTGTAACGGAGACCTTCAAACCATGATTATTCTCTTCACACAACATTGACTGAATTTTTACTAACTTTATTGCATTCTTTGTCTTGCTTTTTATACGGCAGGGTAAACAGTCTAATCAATGTTCCTGAAGGCGAACGTTTATGATTTTGCCTTCTCGAAATTTCTATAAATGTTAACATCGTTGTTTCATGATTGTTGTTTGTGTATTTGGTTTACATTTATTCTTGTAGTGTTTGTTGTTGCATTTATGTTTACTATCTTTTTATGCTGGTGTTTGTTTGTGTATTTTTATTTATTTGTTTATTACCATTGTTTTATGCTGGTGTTTGTTGTTGTATTAAAGAGTGCGATAATTTGTAAACAAGTTCATTGTTTCTGGTTTTGTAGCTTTTCTTTATAATTTTATTGTTAAACGATGTAAAAGCAAAACACCAGTATTTGGATTTTTTTTTAATTTTCGTAACAATATTTGCCTGTTATGTGGTTTCATTCTTTGAGTTTTCTGTTCAAAGCATGTCGTGTGCTTTCCCTTGGAATTGTTTGTAATTTGAAACAATTGTTTGTGTCACTCCCTATAATTATATTCTCTTTTTTATTATTATTCAGGTCCTCTATTGGCCTTTTCTGTCTCTCTCTCTCTCTCTGGCTCTCCCTGTCTTTGGCTATAATTCTTTGGCAGAATATATTGCGTTCCTTTACATTGTTCCTTTAAAGGCTACTTAATGTTCTTTGTTATTACTCTTGCAGTGTTACTCTATCTCTATCTCTCTCTCTCTCTGTCTCTGTCTCACTCAATCCTTCATGTGGACTATGTGTTTATTTCTACAATTCCTTTGTATGCATTGTTATATGGAACCCAACTCATTCTTTTAACACACACACACACACGTGAGCTCTTTTATAACTTTATTATGATTGTTTATATTTATTCTTATATAGGGGACTTCATTAAGCGTTTTCTATTTTTAAATTTCAATAAAATTTCAAGGACATGCCTACCACGGCTTCTCTGGATGGAAAGCATCTAAAGTGTCCAATTTTCCATAGGTTATATTGGCATTGAAGTCGCCGTGGTCTAGTGGGTAGTGTGTTGGCTTATTAGACGAAAGGCCCGGGTTCGAATCCCAGGTCAGACATCAAAAACAAAAAATATTTCTTCGGCGACTTCCTCTCAGCAGATTTCTGGCAAAGACTCTGAGAGTAAAAATTGCCATGAAAAGCTTCTCAAAAATCTGTCGTTCGAAGTCGACTTTAAACTGTAGGTCCCGCCACTTCTGTATAAAATTAACGCACACAACATAAGTGGTGTGAGAAGCTAGGTCGTAATCCTGACTGAAGGCTTGTAATGGCCAATTATGTATGTATGTTGGCATTGAGGATAGCTGTGGTTAGTACAACTTAAGAAAACCATCACAAGTAATGCATACCACTCCCCACTTAGAATAAGACGACCATGCCATCAAATCGCCCATGCAGAATATCCAATTTGGCATGAGTTGTATGACACCTAGTATCATCCTGTTTAAATTGGATGTCGTTGGTCTTCACATCATTTAAATCAGGCCAACATAGTTGGCAATCATTGCACTAGATAGTCGTCGTTTTCAAAGTAATATGGACGTATGACGCTATCAGGCTAAAATCCACAACAAACACTGGCTTCCTCCATATGCATAAAATGCTCTTGAATTTCATTTGGATTGCCAATGACCCAATTTGCACAATTTTTTTCGTTCACATACCTATTCATATGGAAATGGATGTCATCGTTGAATATGACTTTTGATGATAAGGGTTAGGATCATGTTACGGTACGGAGTAAATGAGCCGGTTTTAAAATGAAATACAAAATTTTTAAGAGCACTCCTGGTGCATTACCGATTTATTTTATTTAATTAATTAACACTTAGCGATGAGCGGTGAGCGGTGAGCGTTTTAAAACAATTTTGTAGGCTTGCTTGCCTTTAACCGACTGACAAATAAATTTCATAATTGATAATTGGTGACTTCAAATTCCTATGTGATACATAAATAGGTACCGTTATAATCAACAACAAGTTCTTTTTTACATATTTCAAGAAGAAAATAATGTGTAATACAAAATATAATTACAGTTAGCGAATATTTGCTATTTTAAGAATTTATGAATTTAAGACTTTAATGGGAAGTATCCCCAATACTAATATGTGTCTAATATTATTTATGAAATTAGTTTCTTTTAGATAAACACTAAATATTAATAAATTAATAACTAAGTAAATAAAATATTTTCATTATCAAGTTGAAATCGGCGGCAACATTCTCCCCCTCGTAAATGAGTCCATGGACGAGTTTACCCTTCATTATTGGCGACGTCTAGTTTTGCTATCTTCACCGTTGGTCGTTGGAAAGTACCATTTTTGGTCTGAACCTTTACCTGACGTACCTGACCATCCTTTGCCATGATTGTATCAATTATTTTGCCTTTTGGCCAACAATGCCTCGGAAGGTTTTCATCAACTATGATGACGATGTCACCGACTTGTAGTGGAGCTGTTTTTTCATGCCATTTACCTCTTCTGATAAGTGTTGGTGCGTATTCCTTTATCCAGCGATGCCAAAACTTATCTGCAAATAGCTTAGTTTGAATCCATCGTTGTCGTAAATCAACTTCTTTGTAGTCGATGGGCTTGAGGCCACTTGAAGAGCCCAATAACAAATGGTTTGGTGTAAGTGCCTCATCATCGCACGATTCTAGTGCCACAAAAGTAAGTGGTCGTGAGTTAATAATGAACTCTACCTCAGCCAGAGCACATTTTAGAGTTTCATCATTAAAATTGACATGAGGAGATATATGATATAACGCAGTTTTTACCGAACGTACAAGTCTTTCCCAGGCACCACCCATGTGGGGCGCGGCAGGTGGGTTGAATTTCCATCTGATGCTTTCAAAAGCTTTTGAGATCTCAGTATGATCAATTTGAGGACTAAATATTTTAGATGCACTTATAAAGTTTGTGCCATTATCGGTGTATATTTCTCTTGGGGTTCCTCTTCGCGCCATAAAATTTTTGATGCACATAACACAGGAACTGGTATCGAGACTGTGGGCAATTTCGAGATGAACTGCTCTTACAGTTAAGCAGGTAAATAAAACTCCCCATCTTTTCTCCTTTCTTCTTCCCACGGTGACGTAAAGCGGCCCAAAGTAATCTATTCCCACAAATGTAAACGGTCTTTCGAAACTTGCTAACCGAGCAGGCGGCAGTGAAGACATTTGTGGTATAACTGGTGCGGCATTTGCATTTTTGCAAATTTGACAAGATTTCCTTACGCTTCTATAGAGTACTCGTAGCTTAGGAATGTAATATCTACTTTTAGTATTGTTGATGACTGTCTCTTGTGACATATCTTCCTGAAGAAATTTAGGACCAGAAAACCATAAGGAGACATCCCATCGTGTTAGAACCTTTGTTGCTAGATCCGCCGGGTTCATTTTGGAGGGTACCCATCGCCATTGCGTTACCTCTGTTGCTTCTAATATTTCGCCAACACGATGCATAACAAATAGTTGGAACCTTTTGGGATCCATTCTTAGCCACCGTAGTACGGTTTTAGAATCGGTCCAAAAATACTTCGCGGTGAAATTTATACGTGAAATATTTGCTACCTTTTTGGCTAGCCTAACACCCAGAACAGCAGCTTGTAGCTCCAGTCTTGGAATGGACATCGGGTTCAACGGAGCAACTTTCGACTTGCCTGCAGCGATAGTTACATCACAGTTTCCTTGGTACACAATACGAATATAAGAAACTGCTGCATAAGCATCTTCGCCAGCATCAGTAAAAATATGTAGCTCAATATGAGTCGCCCCGTTAATGTATTGAGAGTAGCATCGAGGTATTCGAATAGAAGTTATGAGTGTAATAGCCGTTTTCCCTTTTTGCGTTTTGGGTAATAGAAAGTCACAAAGCTCCTCATCCCAATCGATGCCAGATCGCCAGACTTCTTGTAGAAGAATTTTTAACGCAGTAGTGTAGCATGATATTAAACCCAGAGGGTCAAAAATTGACATCAGCACCTGAAGTAGTTCTCTTTTTGTAGGAGTAATTTCTTTAGTACATACTTCACGACGAAGTCTGACAAATTTGAAGATATAAAAAAATGAGTCGTTATTAGGGTCCCAATACATCCCCAAAACCTTTTCTGTATCCCCTAGATCTTTCGGCTTCTGATCTTGGAAATCTCCATCCTGTAGATTATTGACAACCTCGCGGCTATTTGAAGACCAATTTCGAATATGGAAACCTGCGGCAGCATGAATAGATTTTACTTGCGATGCTAATTCGATGGCTTGTTGAACGTTATCTACACTATCAATGAAGTCGTCTACATAATGATTATGTTGAATGGATTCTACTGCCCGTGGAAACTCTTCTTGAATTTTTCAGCATTGAAATTGCGCACGTAATGTGCTATGCATGGAGCACACGAAATACCAAATGTTAACGCCCGCATTACATAACGCTTGGCGTATAAATGTCATCATTTGTTTCCCACCATAGGAATCTCTGAGCGTGCATATCGCTCTGTCGTACGTTTATCTGGTGAAACATCTCGGCAATATCACCGCAAACTGCAACTTTTCCTACACGAAAACTCACTAATACATCAAATAACGATTTTAACAAATCGGGTCCCCTGCTTACAAAGTCGTTAAGAGATGATCCATTAGATTTGGCAGCGGCATCCCACACCATTCTTATCTTACCGGGTTTGTTGGGATTTTTTATAATAAATATTGGGAGATACCACACTCGTTCCACAATTTTCATTATCTCTTCTTTACTTAACTTTACGGCATAACCTTTTTGTAATAAATTATCAATTTGATTTTGCAACATAATTTTTAAATCTGGCTCCTTTTGAAATTTTCTATTTAGACACATGAGGCGCTTGTAAGCGTTATTGTAGCTTTCAGGTAGCACACGAACATAATTTTTCCACAATAACCCAACTTCATAATGTCCATTAACTTTCTTGCATGTGGCCTTCAATATCTCCATTGACTTATTATCTTCTAAAGATAGCAATGACGCTTTTAGTGATTCTTCTATATTGAAACTATCTTTCACCATTTTATGCAAGTCATTGTAATACTTTTCACATTCACAGCGATGAATGTTTAGCCACTCACCTTGGCTAGAGCGTCCACTATAGCCTTGAATTGTCCAGCCTAACCGCTTTTTAATGGCAATTGGTTGATTCCACGGTCCTTCACGGATCTTTAGCGGCACTGCGAGACTCCAGTTATTTAAACCAATTAAGATACTCGGCTTCACCTTTTCATAAGACTGTATGGGAAGTCCTCTTAGGTAGGGATAGTTTTTTACCATATCTTTCATATTTAACGCCTGTTGGGGTAGATCTAAATTCGCAACCGTATGTACACACTGGAGTGTAAATTTGTTACCATTATTTATATTTGCGATATTTAGCGACATTTTTACAGATGCATTTTCTTGACGAGTAGTATTACCCGTCCACCTTAAGCATAACGACTGCTCTTCACCATCAAGATCAAGTAGATCAAAAACTTCTTTTTCGATTAACGACACGGAAGAACCTTCATCAAGAAATGCATATGTATTGATGTATCCACTTCTTTTATAAAGACGAATAGGCAATATTCTGAAAATTTGATTTTGGCCCGTCGTAGAGTGCGAGTTAATTGTTTCACTGATAATGTTATCTGGTTGGGTCGTGTTGTTCTGTCGCGAAGACGAGTTAAATTCATTCGAATATTTATGTAGCAATTTATGATGCTTAATACTGCAGCCATCAATACCGCATTCTTTTCTGACAAAGCATTTACCTTTGTGTTTATTCAAACAATGACAACACAAATTGTTTTTCTTTACTATATTCCACTTTCTATCCAATGAAAACCTTTTGAATTCTTCGCAAAACTGCTACTTTATGCTCATTATTGCACACAAAACACTTCAATTTAAATGTTTGTTGTTCTTCAGTATGTGTATTTATATTACCATTTTTAATTGTAGGCACGACTGACACAACTGTGCTTGCAGCATCAGCTATTTGAAAAATCCAATCACTAAATGTTTTCATTATAGGTAACTTATTATTTTTTGGGTACGTAGCCCAGCTTAATTTATATTGGCTAGACAGCTTGTCAACTAGTTCCTTTACTAACATGGGGTTATTCATATAGTCATTCATTTCGCAGACCTCCATGGTGGAATATATATTTTTTACACACAGTGCAAAATCAATCATCGACTCCAACTTGTCCTTTGGTGGGGGTATTTTTCTCGCCTTTTCAATTACTCGCTCTAAAATATGTTCCGGTCGCCCAAAACACATTTTTAAAGTATAAATTATTTCTGGCACCATTTTAGGTAACATAAGCCTACTCTTTACCAGATCCCTTGCCTTTCCTTTAAGGCAGGCTTGAAGCCGTATTAAATTTTCTGCATTTGAATAACCTGCTAATTCTGTACTATTTTTGAATGTGCTAAAAAACAGCGGCCATTCCTCAGGATCCCCATTAAAATGCGGTAAATCGCGGGGAATTGCTTGGCGTGCAGCCAGTTGTGATGGAGTCGGACCAGAAGCAAAGTTCCAATTACAAGTCATGTTAGAAGGATTTTGATCAAACTCACCTTTTTCACCAATTTGTGATAATAGTTGATATTTTCTTTCGAGAAATTCTTGCTGTAAACGCTGCTGCTCCTCCAAAAATTTTAGCTGTAAATCCACTTGCGTTGCGAAAGTCTCATTCTGTTGCTTTGCTGCTACTTTTTCTTTATTCGTATTAAAAGGGAATGATGATAAGTTAGTAGCAACGGTTGAGATAAAAGGCTTTGAAGCAAACGGTCTTCCTGGAGAGGAGTTGTTGGTATTCGCTTGACTATAAAATGGAAAGCTTATTTTTGTGTTCATAGGTACCGACGATGTTGCAACTGTATTGCTTGATGGTAAAATCCTATTGCCGTTTTCTCCTGCGATCGTACCAGCGCTTTGCCCCGCCTCTCTTAAAGTCGTTGGTGATGACGTGGCCTGCGGTTCCTTTGATAGACCCATAGAATTGGCTGTAGCTGGATTTTTACTTAAGTGACTTGTGGTGCTTGTCGTTGCTTCGCCGTTGTTGGAATTACAACCTTCACAATTCCAGCTGACATCAGCAACTCCACTGTTCACTGCGGCGCAATCATAATGATACCATTGATCACATTTGTCGCATTGTACCATGCGATCATTATCTACTGCATTGCATTTTCTGCAATTATGATCTGTTGTTATGTCTTCGTTTTTAGACATTTTATTTCCACTTTACTTTTTAATATTTTTAGCGTGAAGCTTAACCACGTAGGTTTATTCTATTTTTAATTTTGTCCTTTTACTTTTTAAACTAAAATTGTTTTAAAGAATTGTTACGGTACGGAGTAAATGAGCCGGTTTTAAAATGAAATACAAAATTTTTAAGAGCACTCCTTGTGCATTACCGATTTATTTTATTTAATTAATTAACACTTAGCGATGAGCGGTGAGCGGTGAGCGGTGAGCGCTTTAAAACAATTTTGTAGGCTTGCTTGCCTTTAACCGACTGACTAATACATTTCATAATTGATAACTGGTGACTTCAAATTCCTATGTGATACATAAATAGGTACCGTTATAATCAACAACAAGTTCTTTTTTACATATTTCAAGAAGAAAATAATGTGTAATACAAAATATAATTACAGTTAGCGAATATTTGCTATTTTAAGAATTTATGAATTTAAGACTTTAATGGGAAGTATCCCCAATACTAATATGTGTCTAATATTATTTATGAAATTAGTTTCTTTTAGATAAACACTAAATATTAATAAATTAATAACTAAGTAAATAAAATATTTTCATTATCAAGTTGAAATCGGCGGCAACAGATCATTTGCCAATTGCTTCAGACTATGTGTGTGAAGATAAA
Organism: Sarcophaga peregrina; assembly: GCA_014635995.1. Classification (NCBI taxonomy): domain Eukaryota; kingdom Metazoa; phylum Arthropoda; class Insecta; order Diptera; family Sarcophagidae; genus Sarcophaga; species Sarcophaga peregrina. The sequence continues at coordinate 94,750,042 of CM025789.1, forward strand.
TTTTAAATTTGAAAATCCAAGACGCAATCCATAAATTTTTGACAGTCACGTTTGGAGTTAACAGAACAAAATTTGCCCATAACAAGGCATTGTTAGCCATCCATCTGAAGCAGCCCAAACATTCATCAGACTGTTAACGTTAACATATAAAAGTAAAGGCAAATAAGGCAACTGAGTTAGTAAAAATTCAGTCAGTCTTGTGTGAAGGTGCAGTAATTTTGGTTTGAACATCTCCGTTACAAAGATCTATCGAATAATTGTTTACAATTGTTAACACAAAGGCTATACAGAAAGGAATAACAAACAAAGCAATTGTTGCTGCTACAATTGATACTGGAGGCCGCCGTGTCACCCTAATAATGAGACTACTAAGTTGCTTGTAGTATAGTCTTTCAATTACTGTTAGGCAAACAGATAAGCTATTGATATTGAAGTTTTGGTATGAGTTATCAGAATGCCAATCGTTAGTCCTCCCTAACTGGAAGTTGCCAAAGAAAATTTTCTTTCACATTTCGTTCTGTTCAAAGTATCTTATCTGGGCGAACACAGCGCCTACTTTATTAAGTGTGTGCGCAAAAAAAAAAAATTCGAATTTGAAAATCCAAGACGTAAACCATAAATTTTAGCAGCGTCACATTTGGCGTTAACAGAGCAAAATTTAGCCTTAACAGAGCACTGTTAGCTATTTGACAGTATCCATCTGAATAAGTCCACATATTTAGAAACTAACTTTGGGAAATACTCTAGATCTATGAGTACAATATTCTATGCAAAGGAAGGTTTCAAGGTCTCTTAATATGATCAGCAATATTGTCCTATATAAAGTGTTATGGTATTTTGAAAATTCTCTAGAATTTTATTTTGGAACTTGTAAGAAATAGTATACCACACAGCCTGTATAAGGTAGTTCAGAGGGTCCTCTTTCGAACTGTGGTAGTGAGACAGCTTGAATAATTTTGAGACCCAATTTACGAATAATAATGTCCACAATGAAAATTATATTTTTCATGAATAGTCTGCAAAGTAGAAGACTAATCTACTTATTGCCACTGTTAAACAGTTACTTACTTACTTAATTGGCCATAACAACCCTATTAACGGAATTCGGCCTGCCGCAACACATCCTTCCAGGCGCTTCTGCTTCTTGCGCGCCTACGCCAAATGGCCACACCAATCGATGACAGGGCTTCCTCGATTTGGTCCTTCCAACGGATACAAGGTCGTCCTCTTCGCCGACTTCCGCAGATCCCCGCATCAAATACTCGTCTCGCCGGAGCATCCTCCTCCATTCGAACGACATGGCCGAGCCAGCGCAGCCGCTGGATATTAATACGCTGTACAACGTCCATGTCGTTGAGGAGCTCATACAGCTCACTGTTGTATCGGATGCGAAAATGGACCGAAGATCTTACGTAGGACTTTTCTCTCGAATACTCTCAAGGCAGCTGCATCAGTTCTTAATAGGGTCCATGCTTCTGCGCCATAAAGAAGCACGGGTATGATGAGCGTCTTGTAGAGTCTTAGTTTCGTCTTGCGAGAGAGGTCTCTGCTACTCAATTGCCTATTGAGATCATAATAGCACCTGTTGGCAAGAGTAATCCTGCGCTTGATCTCCAGACTGACAACGTTTTCGGTGGTAACGGCTGAGCCAAGGTAAATGAATTCCTTGACTGTATCAAAAGTATAGTTACCGGCCGTAATTTGTGAATCAATACGCCGCACGACTCTACTTGTCGATAACATATACTTCGTTTTGCCCTCATTTACTGCCAAACCCATCTTCTTAAGACTCCCGTTCAATAGCACTAAAGGCAGCAGTGACATCTCGTTTGGTACACCCTAAGATGTCGATGTCATCAGCGTACGCAAGCAACTGGACACTTTTTTGAAAAATATTGCCATTGCGATGCACTCCCGCCTTTCGCAGAATACTCTCCATGAAGAAGTTGAAGAGGTCGCATGATAAGGGATCGCCTTGTCTGAAACCTCGCACGGTATCAAAAGGTTCGGAGAGGTCCATTCCTACCTTGACGGAACTGCAGGAATTGCTCAACGTCATTCTGCATAGCCTTATCAGCTTCGCAGGTATACCGAGCTCAGACATTGCGGCAAAAACACGATCCCTTATGGGGCTATCGACAGCAGCCTTATAGTCGCCAAAAAGATGGTGTGTGTCAACTTGATTTTCGTGGGTTTTTTCCAGAATTTAAAAAGAATTTAAAATTTTCGAGCGTCATTCCTACATCTGTACATCTCGACTTCCTCACGCTCACGCCTTTCCTGCTCCCTCTTCTTGCATCTGAAAAGGCGTCTCTCATCCCTTCTCCTCTCTCTGTAATTTTCGACAATGGCTCGCATAGCGGCCGACTGTAACGTTTTTCTGTATGCGGCGTATTTTACTGCAGCAGCCTCGCGACACTCCTCATCGTACCATTGAATTCGTTGGGGTGGGCGCTCGAAACCAAGGACTGTTTCCGCACTATTGCGCAAACAGTTAACAGAGCTCTTTTAATAGCAAAATATAACCTGTTAGAGGCTAGAAATTGGTTTGCGTCTTTGGTTTACCTTCATACACGTCTTCAGATCCCTTTCCGCAAATATGGTTGTTGGCAAAACAGTCTGAGTAAATGACAACTCATGCTGCAGAAATTCGTTCTGGCCTAGTACATAGTATGTAGACTTATTAGACGAGAACCTATGGTTCAAATCCCAGCTTTGTTTTGTCAAATAAAACGAGATACAAAGTCGTTGATATTACTTTCGAAAATCTCCTCAAAAATCTTGAATTCGGAGACAACATAAAACTGTAGGTCCAGCCATTCATGGATTAATCTATTGCCAAAGTTGGTCTCTTGATATTAATGCCAAATGTGGCGCTGCTAAAATTTGTGGATTGCGTCTTGGCTTTTTAAATTCAAATTTATCTTTACACACATTATAATAACCGATGAAGTCATAAAGTTAAATAAACAACTTCAATAAAATGGTAGTTCCTAACTGTTAAATTTCTGGGATCCCTGTTGGAAGACCCTTTGAAAATTAAAACTCAAAGCCTTCCACAAAAAAAAAAACCAAAAACAAAAATTAAAAAAACCAAAAGAGAGCAAATTGTGTAAAGTAGTCATAATTTTATAATTTTCCCTTAGAGAAACAAAAGAAAGAGAAAAATGGAGAGAGGGAGAGAGAGGGAAAGGATGCATTTAAATCATTTTCATATTTTTCAACTTTACGTTTTCTTCTTATTTTGTTTCCCTTTCTTCGTTTCTTTTTTTTTCTTCGCTTTAATGCCTATTTTAATAAATAAACTCCATAAGAACACTGTAATTTACGTTAGGAACTACAGAGGTAAGGAAGCTAAAGAAGAGCTAGAAAGAGAGCGAGAAAGAGAGAGAGAGAGAGAGAGAGTATAAGACCGTTAAGTACATTTTCTTTGTATTCGTTAATGGCTGCTCCTTTTGCATCATTTGAAATCATTTTTCATGACGACGATTTTTTATAATTTCAACGGGAGCCTTGAGTTTTTTGAATTTTACTGCCGCCTCGTTATTATGAAATGGAAAAGTTTAACGATTAAATTTTATGAAAGGGTGAATAAATAAATTTTTTGTAATTTTAATGCAAAACTAAGATTAATTTTATTTTTCATAAAAACTAAAGGTTATTACTTGTTTAAGTACATACATTACATTTTCAAATTGAATTTATGAGTTTGACTCTGAGGTCTAAAGGAAGGCTCTACAAATACACGAACCATTACTTGCGGCATTTAATTCTGTTGCTGTTGTGTGTGTGTGTGTGCCAGCCAAAAATGATTATCTTCGGGGCCATGCCATATTTTTATACATGGGAACCCAACACCAATATCTGCTTTTTCTATGCCAACATTTTTTGCGCTCCCTTTTTTTTTAAAAAAATGTGCAGATTTTTTGTTTGTTTTTAAATTATTTCAGGGGGAAAGGCATCAAAAAGTTGGAAATAATTTTAGTTTTTGTTGTTGTTGCTGCTGTTGCCACAAAAATCATAAATTTTTCATTTGTTGCAAAAGCTTTTTTGATGCCACAGTTTTTTTTCTGTGTTTTGTGTTCTGTTTTTTCTTTTTTTGTTTTTGTAACCGCACTTGTACTACTTTTTGTTGGAAATAGTTTTGAAAAATGAAAAAAAAATACTTTTTTCTTTTGGTTATCAGGAGATACAATTTTTATGAGGTGCTACAACAGCAACATAAATGAAACACCAAAAACAGAGAAGCAAAAAATAAAAAAACATGACCCGACAGATAAAGTAATTCAAAAAACCGCCGCTAACAGAAAAAAAAGTAAAAAAAAATGATAAAAAAGGAAACCAAAATTACAAATAAAATAAAAATTATGTGTGGCGTAAAGTATACTTTTAAGCGCCAGCTTAAAATAACAGAAACATTCTTTTATTTCCTTGCACTTTTTTCCTTCTTTTTTTTTTTGATATTTTTACATACATTCTCCTAGGATGTAGGAAAAATAGTTAAAAATACAAGACATTATAAAGAACAACAACAAAAAAATAACGAAAGATGATGTGAAATGTAAAAATTTAAGAAATTAAAGCCAAAAACTATGCAACGGTTTTTTCAAATATTTCGCCTTAATGTTAGGCATCCCCTTGGAATACAAATTAAGATAGAGACACTCAATATAAAAAAAAAATGACTATGACTTCTTGCTTTTCCCCAACCTCTTAACCGATCTAATCCAGGAATTCAAGAATTTCTTGATTAAAACGATCCCGTTTTGCAGCAATGGAGGTTGTTCTAATGCCAACGAAACTCTTAAAAAATATCATTTTAAATTATGAAAATTAATAAAAAAAAGGAAATAAATGATGCCAGCTAGAGACAAATTGAAACCTCAAAATAGGCAACAATTTTTTTTAAATATTTAGCCTTGATGTTAGGCAACACTATAGAGTACAAACTATGGTAAAAAGGATCAATATTGCATTTTCCCCAACGATCTTAATCGATTTAAGAGATCTAATCCTGGAATCTAAGAGTTTCTTCACTAGAACTAATGCCAACAAAATCCTCTAAAAAATGTCCTTTTAAAATATGAAAATTAATAAAAAATTGGAAATAAATGATGCCAGCTAGAAACAAATTGAAAGCCTCAAAATAGGCAACGATTTTTTTTTAAATATTTAGCCTTGATGTTAGGCAACTCTATGGAATACAAACTGCAGTAAAAAGGATCAGTATTGCATTTTTCCCAACGATCTTAATCGATTTAAGAGATCTAATCCTGGAATCTAAGAATTTCTAAACTAAAACGATCCCGTTTCGCAGCATCGAAGGTTGTTCTAATACCAACCAATTGCTCTAAAAAGTCTCTTTTTAAAATATGAAAATTAATAAAAAAAGGAAATAAATGAAAGCCTCATAGTATGTAATGGTTTTTTTTTTCAAATATTTCGCCTTGATGTTAGGCAATATAAAAATAATATCAAAAGCAATACAAATAGACCCCAAAAACTCACAATGAAACAATAATTAGCGCAAAACACAAATACAAATACACGGAAAGTAGAAAGTAATTATTGTTTAACAAATAGGCTTCGTTCTGTAAATAGAAATGCACATGTTTCGAGCCCAAACAATGGCTCTGTTGTTACAAAATAATTAAACAAATGAAAGGGAGAGCAGGGGAGAGAGAAAGAGAGAAATAAAGATATAGGGAATGTGTGTTTATAATTATAAAACATTTGCCACACACACACATACGGTACAGGCAATAAGTACCCATTAGTGCCAGAAAGCTCAACAAAATTTGGTGTTTTACACAGCAGTGTGACAGAGACCAGAGACAGAGAGAGATGGAGAGCGAAATACTTTCAAATGATTCTGAAAACAGGGGGGGGGGGGGTTGAAAGAACAAAAGAAGTGTTAACAAATTATTCAAATTACTTGCTGCATGCCACAAGGCACAACATTTTACAGTTTTAAGGAATTCTGTTTATTTTTTCCTTCTATTTTAACGTTTCAGGCGTTCATTTTACAGTAAGAGACCATGTGTAACAGTATGTGCGTAAAAAAGAGGGAGAGAGGGAGAGAGAGAATGAGGCGAGTGGGTGAGTGTGTCCATGTGTATTTGTAATATTTCGCTTTTAATTAAACAAAATACCAACGTTAATTGCAACAAAATATTCCAAGAAAATTAGAGGAAATGAAAATGAATTGAATTAAAAAACTTAAAATCTTTATGAGGAAACTGTCCGAAAAGATTTAAAAGGAGTGGCCTATAAGGTAATTAAGACCTGCGATAATTGTTGCTACAGTCAGGGACTTCACTTATTTGTCTGTAACGCTGTGTAACTAAAATTGTCCTATCACTTGTTTCGTGTGCAGGGCATCTATAGCTTTCGTAGGTCCCGTGCTTGTGCAACCACCACTGTTTTAAAGTGTGTAACGATAATTCAAACCAAAGACGCAAACCCACACTTTTAGCAGCGCCACTTCTTGTCTTTAACACGATAAACTGCTAATAACAGAGTACTGTTAAATGTTTAACATTGGCAATAATAGATAACAATATAAATCATGTTAATTATCTAACAGCACACTGTTAAGGGCAAATGTGGCTTAGCTAAAGAATTTGGATTGCATCTTGGATTTTCGAATTCGAATTTATTTTCACGCACATACACTTTTATGATTGAAATTGAAGAGTCCTATTGCTCCCACAGTATATAAAAAACTGAGTCATGGTTTGAGTGATTGATTGTTGTAACCTGTTGAAGCTAATCAATGTGGATCATACCGCCTACATCACTAAAAGGATTGCTCAGAGGAACTTATTCTGCATACGGCTACGAAATGATACCAAGTGTGCATTTTGCACTCGATAACGACAAATACTCTATTGATGTTCTTTTACAATTGCGTTTGCCATCGAAAGCTTTTCATTTCGCTGGGATCGTTTAAAATTGTTTCACACTTAGCCATGGGTACTGGCTATCCAGATCTCCACAAATTTCTTACACTCTCAATTCAGTCTTCTTATAGAGAATTTTGCATCTTTCGTGTAGGACATCTGGTAAAAACAATTTTGTTTTTCATTGCTACTGATCGCGTAATATTCCCCTTGTAATTATGAACCTTAGCCTTGTCATGAACGATACTTAATGATCACTTAAAAATTCTTGTTTTTCTTTTTCAGCTCAAATTACATGGTAATCTGCTTTTAAACTGACAGATGCCTGTTGATCGTAGCTGTGTTTCAAGTTATTGCCATGTACTATTTTTCAATTTGACAAGAGTTTACATTATCAATATAATTCGATGATTAAATAAAATAAAAGACAAAAATTATGTTACGTTTTGTAGCTTTAAGAACATTTAAAGTATGAGCACCTAACACAATTCTTTATTATTTACCGTTCACCACTTGATGTAAACAACAACAATTGCTTTTCTTTGTTATTCCTCTGTTTACATCCTTTGCGTAAACAATAACAATTATTAGACAATTGTTTGGCGGATCTTTGTAACGAAAATCTTCTAACCACGATTATTCTCTTCAAACACAGAGCGCCTTCACACAAGACTGACTGTACTTTTACTAACTCAGTAGCCTGCTTTGTCTTGCATTTTATATGGCAATGTAAACAATCTGATGAATCTTCTTTAGTCGCTTTGCCTTTCTGTGGTCTTTATAAATGTAAACATCATTGTTTACATTCATTCTTGTTTACTTGTTTATCATTTTTTTTACGCTGATGTTTTATTGCTATATTACAGAGTGCGATAATTTTTAAATAATTTTTATTTCTATTTGTTTTTATAGCTTTTGTTTATAATTTAAATGTTAAATACCAGTATCTAGATTTATTTTTTTAATTTTTGTAACAATATTTTATTGACATTGTTTCTCTTTATCTTTTAAATTCCTTTGAAATTCAAAATCTTTCAAATGCTTGTCAAATTTACTATGAAAATAAAGTTTCAAAATTTAAAATCGAAATTAGTCCAACAATGCTCGTAATAATGATCATCATTATCATCATTACTGTAGTACTGTTAAATACTTTTCACAAATCTATTTACATTCGCATTTACAAAACACAAACAAAGGAATTTTAATCCTTTTATTCCATTTCATTTCACACTTACTTCATGTCTTTTCTTTCATGCTTCCGTCCAAGGCAGGCATCCATCCGGCATTTAGCATTTTCACTCACATTTGTGTAAGGAATTCTATCTTTCGCCCTCCTTCCATTATAGTTTCTAACACAAAGACTTCTTCATTATGTTTGACTGTTAAATTTACGGTATTTATAGCAAATACAACAACAAAAACATTACGAATAATAATAGCAACAACAGCATTCAACAATTTTTGCAATTTGTTTTCGGAATGTTTATGTCAGATCTCGTCTGCCAGTAATTGTGTGTCAATTTTTCAACAGAATTTAATCACAACAATTTACTTTTCATGGCAGGGATGGGAAATTGGTCTTAACAAATTGTACTAACGTTTACAAAAAATTGTACTTTTTTCAGATCGATTGTATTGAATTCACTTTTTTCTTTTTTAAACTTTTTTATTATAAATTAATAAAAAATATAAATGACAATTCATTTCATTGTGTGTAGTATTAATGTAAATGAACAAAAATCATCGTATATTATTTCTAAAGCACTTTTTTTTTTGTCGGTTGCAAATATCTCCCATACCACCGCATCAAATTTAATGAACGATATCTCATTTTAAAGCTTATATCTAACATTAATGGCAAAAAATAATTAGAAATTGAAAAATTCATATTTTCATTGATAAAAATTATATTTTATATAGAACTGCATGATAATACTGTTGTCATTATAATTATATGTTTTTGTTCAAGTGTGCTAATACAGGGTCGCTTAATAGTAATGCAGTTCTACATAATATATAGTATGTATTAAAATTCATTCTGGCAATACCGCTATTTACTATAATGCCATTTATTACTAAGTCAGTTTGTATATAATAAGCATATTAAGTTGTAAAAAGCTGTTTTGGCAATTATTTTTATGTTACAAAAATGACAACTAACGGTGCGAAATATTCGCACGGGTCATCTAGTAACAGTAAATTTTTCAAATTGTTAGCGCAGTTTTGACAGTATAAAAATTAAGGTCTTTAGTCTTTGCAAAATTATAACACCAGTCTCATCATTTTTGTTCAATAAGAAGCTTTATTTACCAAAAATATTTATACTTAAAACTTAGTAAACCTGCCCTTATTAAAGTAAATATTCGGTCCTTGATATTTTTATAAAGATCTCTTCAGAAGAGTAAGCTGGCCACGATAAAATCTCAATAGATTGTTTACGGAACCATTCCATCCTCTATCGGCTGACATGAATTCTCGCATTGTGCTGGTGTAAAATATATTTTTTCATTATTTTCTCTTAAGAAGGGCAGTAAACTACAGTTAAGAACAGTAATGTACTCTGTACTATACATTCGCGTAGATGGAAACTGAAATTCAAGGCAACCACTTAAACAAATAACCCCCCAGCAATAGATTATATCCCCAAATTTGAATTTCTAAAGTCACGACAAGAGTATCGATAGCCATCTTGGTCTATCTAAGTTCCACTTTTTTTCATCAGAGAATATGACCTGAAGACAATTCATTGTTTGCTATTATTGAAATGAAATGCTGGTGGTGCTATAATTATGAAAAGCACTTTATAATAGGTAAACTTAACTAACAACTTATTTTAATACTTAACTATAAAGGAATAAAAAAGTGAGAGTTATGAGATCTAAATTTTAAATCCCTATTTGTCGTGATAAATTTTGTACCAGCAAACTATTTGTTCTTTTAAAATTGTTGCAACACTAATTAAATGACTTCAATAAATCCCTTGTTTGGATTAAATTAGAGAGACAGTCAAAGGAAACAGTCCATTTGTCCCTTTGATTTTTATTAAATTTTGGTATGAAAATATCCTTTCGACATTTGCAGATGAATTTGGAACAGATAAGATTCCTTTTATAACTCTTGATATGTCAAGTTAGCAAAGAGTTGCCATATGCAAATAAAACGAAAACAAAAATTATACACTGATGCGATAGAATATTTGAGTGATGATAATAAAGTGGAGAACATTTTTCAATAGCGCTAAATAAGTCATTGAGGTGCTATGGTGTTTTTGGCTTCCAAATAGTGCTAAAAAAAAGTACAAAAAAGTACCAACTTTTCCATCACTGTTTCATGGTAAAAAATTCATTGTTCTCTCCCTCTCTTTCTCTCTTGCTCTCTGGTCAAACTAACTGTGTGTGTGTGTGTGCTTTCGTTATCTTTAGTTTTTCTCTTCCTTATGGTTGCCTTTGCTAATGTATTGCTTTCAAATTGTTTTTAATTAGAAAATCCATGGACAACGTAAGGAGACTGTAAAAATAGATCACAATAACAGTAAATTCATTAGAACTCATTGAAACAATAAGAGAGAAAGAGAGAGAGAGATTGAGTGAGGTGGAGTACGGTTAATTCAACAAGTGAAGTGATTTAACTCACCAAACGTAACATAAATTCAAACCCACATAAAACGTTTGCCATGGCGTCCCATTAAATAGAATTTCAATATCAGTGTATGGCTTCCTTTCTGAATTATTTTCCATAATTTTTTCGTTGTATTTTACGTTGTATTTCAATGATAACTTGACGAATATTGTTTTTGAAATACTTAAGCATTAGGAAATTATCCTCGCATACGAGTACTTATAGTTTTTAACCTAGTCTACCAAAAAAAGGTATATCGGCGTCAAAACAATGGATTTTGGTGGTCCATTTTAACATTACTTGTTCTCTGGACTTCTTATTCGAATATAAATAAAAAACGGAATACACGCCGTAGTCTCGAAGTCTGGATAAACACCCATGGTTTGAGACCCAAAGACTTTACGAGTAAATAAATTTGCCATGAAAAGTTTCTAAAATCTATTATCCGTAATCGTCATTAAATTGTAAATCTCACCATTATGCATAACACTAACACAAACAGAATATGGGTGATGTGAGAAGCTAGGTTGTAATCTTTTCTAAAGGCTAAAGTAAGTAAATTAATGAGTGTAGCTTGTGCTATTGTCTTGATGAATAAAAAAAAACACAAATGCTGTGTAGGTCATTACGTTAGGTTAGGTTACAGGACATGCACCTGTCGGTCAAGACAAGCACAGTGTGGGTCATTGAACCCGCCATAGTCTCGAAGTCTAGACAAGCATCCATGGTTAGAAACCTAGCTTAGACGTATCGAGCAAAACGTATCGTCTTTAGTGAAACTACATGTCGTCCAGTCGGTTCTTAATCTCCAATTGTAGGCCAAAATAGCGTACTACACTGATGGTAACGATTCTCCAGGGTAGTTGTCTAACAAAAACAAACCAATAATACATCTCCAGGCCATAATGTGCAACAAACTGTCAAGTTTTTCAAACAATCCCCGGATGAGAAATCATAAAAGCCCGTTAATCTAGCATGCAATCAGCATTCGAATCCAATGTTGAAGTCAATTTAAGTGGGAATTTACTCTTAAAAGAAAATGAAAATTGCTTCTTATATTTCCTTTTTCAAAAGAAACTATTTTGTTTGCCGGGAAATTCCATTAAAAAACTTCAATTTGTTGTTGAGGCCCATAGATAACACATAGTATGTGTATATATGGCCCATATATTGCCCCATTTTACTTGGTAAAGAAATATTTTATAACGCCTCTAAACAATACGCAATAAAACTTGTAAGTGTGGCCTGAAAGTATGCTCTAAAAAATATTTCTATTCCTTAAATCCATCTCAAATACATTCGCGTTTTTCTTCTCTTATTTTTTATTCACAATTTGGTAAAGCAATTGTCTTCTTAATGTACAAAAAATTGTTGTTGTTGTTATTGCTGTTGTTTTCTTTTATAACAGTTACTGTACTCATACATATACGTAAGCACTCATACACACACACACACATACACTATTATTTAACTACTTATGGTCGTTGTTTTCATTTTGCCACCAACCAACCAGCGATAGGATCTCAACCCGCGAACATGTTGAACTGTAGGACACATGTTTTCTGGTGTGCGTGCGTGCGTGTGAGTGTGTGTGTGTTGGCAACATGTTCTTAAATGTCTATGTTTACATGTTGTATAACAATTTACTTTTGTTGTTGTTGTTTTTTCTTTTTATTTTGTTTACAGACGCATGAACAGCAGCAAGAGTGTCACTTTTGATGGATTTTTATTGTTTTACATGCGTGTGAAAAACGTTGAAAAAACCAAACAAAACAAACAAAAAGGAAGAGGGAATAAGAAAAATAACGAAGAACTAAACGAAGTTTCAAATGAGCAATCGCCTCATATCCTATATACACATACACACACATACATGTCGTAACATTTTCTTAAGTTTAAACAGGTTAGTTGCGTGAGGGAATTCACAAAAAACTGTTTTCAGTCGCAATAAATGTTGCAACGGTCGTATCAAACCATGGGATACACTACACACTAAAGATAGCAAATGATTGAATATTGCAGCATGAATTCGAGTAAGACGGTTACATTAACGCAACCAAAAATTAAAAAATTATTTTTTGCTTTAAAATTGTTGAATTTTTAGTCAATAAACTATCAATATCCCTCAGGGTAAGATCATCTTCGGGTTTTAACCCGCATAAGGCACGAACACCATCATTACAAAGAGCTTAAAAATGCGTTCAGTTGTTGTTGTCGTCGTTTCTTTTTTTTTACATTTTTTTTTTGTATATCAATTATACACCCAAAGAAAAATTACAATAGGATTCACTATTTTCTAATGAGATTCATGAATAACAATGAGAAATGATCTTGATTTTTGAAAGAATATTTGTCAAGTTAAATACGCCGTCTTTAGCGATTTGGCGCTGTACATTTTTCTATATTTTCCACTACGTAAGCACATTATTAGGTTACACTTGAAATTATTACTAACAATTTTCCTCTGGGTTATACACATAAATACAATCTGATTTGGAGGAATTTAAACTTGAAACTGCAGCTTATTTCGTTTACTCACCGAAGATTATTTCGAATATATTGCAACGATTTCAACATGAAAGATAAAGATAGTGATGCACAGACAAAAATTAAAGTTCCGTGATGATCTTTTGTATGCTCGACTCGATGAAGCAGAACTTTGTTACGTTTTTACCTTTTAAATACGTTTAAAATATGGACTTCTAGCTTGAAAATACAATGAAAATAAATTTGGTTTTTAGTGTGAATTACAATTTTGTGTAACACTGTTCACAACTTGATGTTAACAACAACAATAGCTTTTCTTTGTTATTTTTCTGTTTACGTCCTTTATGTAAACTCAAACATACATACATAATTGGTCATTACAACCCTTCAGTCTAGATTATTGACTTAGTTTCTCACACCACTTATGTTGTGTGCGCATTAATTTTATACATAAGTGGAGGAACCCACAGTTTAAAGGCGACTCTGAACGACAAATTTATATTGAGAAACTTTTCATGGCAATTTTTACTTCCAGAGTTTTTGCTAGGAATCTGCTGAGAGGGGATCGCCGAAGAAATACTTTTCTTGTAGATTTGTTTTGATGTCTGTTCTGGGGCTCGAACCCCGAACACTTTACCTACTAGACTACGAGGACTTTGTGTAAAAAATAACAATTACTAGACAATTGTTTGATAGATCTTTATAACGCAGATTTTCAAACCACCAGAACCCTCTTCAAATACACCGCGTCTTCGCACAAGACTGACAGAACTTTTACTAACTCAGTTGCCTGGTTTTCCTTGCCTTTCAATAAGCATTCGAATGTTTGTTACATAAAATCTGATATTCGATTTTAACCGAAAACCATACACCGAAAACCGAAAACCATACATACATATTGGCTGGAAATTATTTTTAATATTCTGGCCATTCCAAGTACTTTGTTTCCTTTGAATATTCATGGGTGGCTTTAGTATTGTAGCACATCTAAGACTTTCGTCTACATAGGTGTGTAGGGTGTAATAATCTGGAAGAAAGTAAAAAAAAAAAAATAGAAAAAAAGTAAAACAAACTGGAATATTAAAGGATAACAAAGTTTAATTAAATTCCTGGGCCATTTGATAAGTTTAACGTCAAACTTTTATTGGGAACATGACACTCTTTGGCTATTTGCCTGCTAGTCTGCCTAACTATGTGTCCGTCTGCTTGTCAATCAAGCAAACAAGTGGTCACTAGTCACTTGTCAATTGAAAGTTTGTCAAGAAAAGAATTAAATTGAAAATAATCAAGGATGACAATGTAGGACAAGAAAAACAAAACAGGACATGAGCAACAGGAGTAGGCTAATCAATGGGGAATACCAAAATGAAGGTGATCTCAAAACAATCAGCATTTGTTTGATTCGTATGTGTATTGATGATGAATTAAAAATATTTTTCTTGCCACAGTATTTACCCTACAGGAGACTGCAGCTGTGTGGACAATTTAAGCGTTTGGAACAGACACCATTTCAAAGACGTGAGTAACGTCATTATGACAGCCAATACTGAAGTCGATGATAGAAGAAGAAATCAAGAACATCGTGTAAGGCCAAGTTAATCTCAATTGAACTGCTACAGCCTTAAATCATTTAAGTCTGTGAGGTGTGTGCAGATAAATTCGAATTTAAAAATCCAAGACGCAATCCATAAATTTTAGCAGCGCTACATTTGTCATTAACAGAATAAAATGTCCCCTTAACAGAACAAAGTTTACTCTTAACAGAGCACTGTTAGCTATTTAATAACATGCATCTGAACAAGCTCACTTGTTTGGGAGCTAATTTTGGGAAATACATTTGGCCTGTGGGTACCATACTATATGCAAAGAAAGGCTTCAAGGCGTCTTAATATAATCAGTAATCAGTAGTCCTATATAAAGTAGGGTGTGGTATTAAAAAAATTGGATTGCAAATTCTCTAAGAGATCATAGGCCATTTGGGAACATTTACAAATTCGTATGCCTACCCTACTATATGCAAATGATAGTACCAGAGGGTACTCTTTCGAACCGTGGTAGTGGGATAGTTGGAATAAATTTGAGATTCGGGAAAATTTATTTACAAATAATAATGACCACAATGAGAATTTTATGTCAATAGTCTGCAATAATTGGAAAGTAGAAGAATAATTTACTTATTGCCACTGTCAAACAGTTAACAGTGCTCTGTTAATAGCAAAGTTTTCGAATTTATCTTAACCCACATAATATAAGCTTGACTTACCTTGTCTAACAGCTATGTACTGTTACAAGCAGTGGAATTTTGAAGCTGTTATATGCCTATGGCAAGTTTGAATGCAAAACTAAGGCTATAAGTTGGTAAATTTTATTTGAATTCCAATTATCGTCCGTGATAAAACTGCCTTTGCAATGGAGCGTATGATTACTAATTAATTGCAAGCCATTCAATATCAATCATACGTTATGAGGTATTTATGATGAAGAGCTCTGTGAAGCTCAAAATCCGTTTGACAACTAAAAAAATCATGATTTTTTAGTTGAGAAAATTTCTTTCCTCCATCGCCACCAACCATCCTGTACATTTCAACATTTTTGTTCATAAATAATACTGGTCAGATCACGGGAATTATATTTTATGTTAATAGTCCGCTATTATAGCTAACAGTGCTCTGTTAATAGCAAAGTTAATCTGGTAAGAGGCAAAAGTGGCTCTTCTAAAATTTTGGGTTTGTGTCTTTGATTTTTAAATACGAATTTATCCTCATACACATGCAGTCTTCAAACTAGAGTTTGTATGAAGAATATCATGTTACAAGTCCAAGCAATCGCACATATAGAGGGCTTTCCTTCCTGCCATCTTGCTTGTGTAATTGGTCATTACATTACTCTTTAGTTAGGACTGCAACCCACCTTTCGAGCCACCCATGTTGTGTGTGTTAATTTTTTCCATAAGTAGCGGAACAAACAATTTAGATGTCCAGTCCGAAGGGCAAATTTTTAAGCCAGTTTCCAGGACATGGTTTTTGCTAGAAAAACTGCTAAGAGAAAGTGGTCGTAATAAACATTTTTTTTGTATTTCGTTTTGTTTGAGCTGTGGTTTGAACCACGGCCTGTTTAAACAGCCAAAACATTACTTCATTAACGAATATGGATCGTTCAATAGCCGAATGATACGGAAAAATGGTGTAAGCCGATTAGAAAATGTAGACGCAAACCTGACTACGAAAACTTTGCGATGAGGCAATGAAATGAAAAAATATTAGTCGCCATAGTCAGCTAGGTAAGGTTGGCTTATTAACTTAAAGCCCGGGTTCGTATCCCAGATCAGACATCAAAACGGAAATATGAAAATATTTCTTGGGCGACTTTCTCTCAGCTGATATTTGCCGAGAACTCTGTGAAAACTAAATTAAATTTCCATGAAAAAGCTTTTCAAAAATCTGTCCCTCAGAGTTGACTTTAAACAGTAAGACCCGCCACTCACGCATAAAATGTGAGAAGCTTGGTCGAAATACTGACTGAATTATGTGTGTATGTATGTATAAGGAGAAACGTATTACAAGCATTGTCTTACAGGGGATTCCTTAGAGCTTAGATGCTACTCTTAGATATGCCGCTACTCCTGGATCTGCGGCATTTCGGGTTTACAAAATCAGACACTAAAATCCTACCAGTCAGCAACCGAAATAGAATAAGTTAAGAGGACATAAATGGGTTTTGGAATTGAATAAATTATTATATCTATCTCTCTCTATCTATCTCTCTCCCACATTTTAATTTCGTTAAACTACTTTACTTACTTGAATTTTCCATTCTTTTCCATTTGCTTCAAGATATTCAAGGCATTTAAACTCTGGATTTCATTTAAACAGCAAACCAGTTTTACTCTTTCTCTCTCTCTCTCTCTGTCTCTCTCTTTTTTTTTGTCGCTTTAAGTTGTATAAAGAAAATGAGAAACAGTTAGAGACAATCAAATGGAATATTTCCACCATATGTGACACTCTACTAATGTTTCATTTTCTTTTTTTTTCACCCATAAACACATGGAAAAAGTTTTAAATTTAAAAACACAACCAATAAACTCTTAAGACACACACACACACATACATACACACATCAATCTCTTTTTACTCTACTATACAATAAGTATGGTGAGTAACGCATAACCTCTGGTGCTCTCAAGGAATTTATATTCATGTAAGCGTTTGTGTGTGTGTGTGTTATAAGTAAAAATTATTGTGTTGCATTCAGTCCTTCCTTATTCGTTTCGATTGTTTGCTCGTTGGTATTTCTTCTTCGGTTTTTATCTTGAGAACAGAAAGTGTGTGTGTGTGGATGGGTGGATGGGGTGTATGCTCGTGTAAATGCTGTTGTTGGATGTTATTTTATTACTCACAGTGAGTAAGTGCCTGAGTGTCGTGTCAATGTGCAGATGTATGGGTGCAGAACATTAGTTGTAAAGTTATTGTGTTAAAACCATTGTGGATGAGTGGGGGGTGAGAGGAGAGAGAGAGTGAGAATGGAAATAAAATGACAAATTCTAACATCAGTTGATGTGACAGATTTCTTGCTTTTGTATTCCTTTTTAACAGAAAACAAAAAATAAAAAATAAACTTCTTCTTGTTGTTGTTGTATGTTGTTCTGTGTTGTTTCAAATGTCAAGCAAACAAAATGATTTTGAGTTTTACAAATCAACTAAAAACAGTACAGCACAGCAACAATAGAAAACAACAACTAGAGTGTCATTCCTTTTGCTTAACAAACTAATGGCAACAGTGGTAGTAGTAGTAGCAACAGCTGCTTGTGCTGCAGCTACTACTCCAATTGCGGTTGTTTTACTACTTCTACCTAACAACAGCTGCAATATTTGTTTCTCTTGTTGTTGTTGTTGTTGCTGCTTGTTGTTGCTTTTATTTTATCATAATAAATGAGCATCTTCAGTGAGAGAGTACAAAGCAATGGCGAAGACGAAATGGTTTTCTTTTGTTTTTTTCAATTCATTTCTCGAACAAGTGACTGCGAAAACATTGTTCGTAGGTTGGTTGGTTGTAGGGGGCTGCCATTAAAATATGGAATTAAATGTGCAGGATGTTGATTAAAACTAAAGACACTTTCGTCTTTTGATTTCTTTTGTTCGTTTTTTCTTTTCATTTCCTTATGCTTTCTTTTTATTAAGCAAAGTAATTAAAAAAAAAATTTCAAGTGAAAGAAATTAGTAAAATTAGGGATTTAAGTTTATATTGCGTCTTGCATTAAATGCATTCAATTTTTCAATTTAAACAAAAGCAATTAAGAAATTGAAATTTGCTAAACAAGTTGACAAAAATACACAAACAATACTACAATAATAAATGTAAACAACGATGTTTACATTTATAAAGATTTCGAGAAGGTAAAATCATGAAAATTCTCCACCAAAAACATTCATCAGAGTGTTTACTTATCTGAATAAAAGATAAGGCAAAGCAAAGGCGAGTGGGTTAGTAAATGTTCAGTCAGTCTTGTGTGAAATCGCAATGCATTTGAAAATCTCCAATTGTCTAGTAATTGCTAGTGTTTATGCAAACAGATGTAAACAGAGGAATAACAAACACTACAATTGTTGTTGTTTACATAAAGTTAGGAACAGTGGAACATAAAATTGTGCAAAGAATACATACATACATAGGATAACAACGTAGCTGTCACTTATGTTGTGTGTGGCAGGAGCTACAGTTTAAAATCAACTTCGAATGACAGATTTTTCAGAAGCTTTTCATAGCACTTTTATTTACTTTTCTTAGAATTTTTGCCAGAAATCTGCTGAGAGGCAATGGCCGAAGAAGTATTTTGTTCATATTTTCGTTTTGATGTCTGCCCTGGTATTTGAACTCGGGCCTTACGTCTATGGCGACTTCAATAAAACTAAATAAGAAATTGAAATTTGATAAACAAGTAAACAAAAATACACAAACAATGCTGCATTAATAAATATAAATAACGATGTTTATATTTATAGAGAGCGCCCTGGTAGTCTACTGAGTAATGTGCTAGACTATTAGCGTTAGGATCGTGGGTTAGATGCCCACCAAAGGCTCTGGTGTGTGTCACTACACCGAGCATATGGTCGAAGTTACTTAGCTCGCTTATAATTAGAATATAATTTGTAATTGCATTGTATTGTAATAAATAAATAAATAACTAAATAAATAAAATAATATATTCATAGAGATTTCGCCTTTAAGAACGTTAATCAGATTAGTAATTCTGCTATATAAAAGGCAAGACATAGCAGGCAACTGAGTTAGTAAAAGTTCCGTCAGTCTTGTGTGAAGACGCGATACGTTTGAAAATATTAATCGTGGTTTGAAGATCTCCGTTACAAAGATCTATCGATCTATTGCCTAGTAATTATTATTGTTTAAGCAAAGGGAATAACAAAACAAAGTAATTGTTGTTGTTTACATCAAGTTGTGAACAGTGTTACACAGAATTATGCAAATAACAAAGAATCTTAATTAAAATTCAAGACAAATTTATTTTTCATTTATTTGCAATCTATGAGCTTTTATATTAAACGTTTTTAAAAGGTGGATCCAAGCGATTTAGATCTTGTACGCAATGCCTTTACAATTTAAATAAACCCCAAAAGAAAATACCTGCAGGGGTTTAACCAAATTATTTCGGTGGCTAGTCCTCATCACCAATGTGTCTTCAAATTTCTCGTGCGGAATATCTAATATGACATGAGCTGTCCAGCTTGTAGCAGCCTCTTATTGAAGTCACAATTCCTCGGTGTCCACTTATACAATTCAAGGCCAAAAGAAGATAGTAATTATCGGCATACAGTGTTTGCCATTGACAATGATGTCGTCTGGCTTTCAAAGAACTATGAACTGATCAACGCTTGTCCAAAATCCACATTGAATGACTTTTCGGATTGCATTTTAGGCTCTTAAACTCATGTTGACTGGTATGTGGCCCAAATTCAATCATTTTCATTTTCATCCAGTAACTGAACATTATTTTTCGATAAAAATTTTCATCATTGTCTAACGGTTGTCCATGTTTAACACGCTAACTACGAGATAACTCGTAGTTTGGCGCCATAGAAGGGAACGCAATCTGCGAGTTATCTCGTATTCGTTAGTCAACGTGTTAAATACATTCTGTGAGAGTTTTTCAAACGTTTTAAACGATCTTCTTTAATACGATTTATTTTTTAATGTTTAAAGACTATTTTATTACTGCTTTAATCCTTTACTGGTATTTTAAAATTTCAAAAAAAAAATTTTTAATGCCAAACCATGTAAATCAATACGATTCGTTCGCTCTAACTCTGCCCCCCCCCTTTAAATTATTTGGAAAAATATTTTGAAATCTGATACGATTTCAATACAATTCATCTCAAGGCACACACACACACACAGAAGCCGCCACAAATACAACCACACAGAAACAAAATTTTTAATTATAAAGTTTCAACAGCAACAACAACAACAGCAACATTATGAACAACATCATCGTCATTATCATCATAATGTTGGGATTTAAAACAAAAATTTTAAAATTTGTAAAGCCATGCTACAGTCGGTATCTTAAATATTTTGAATGGTTGAGGGCGAAATGGTGTGTGTTTCCTTAATAAATTATTTCTTGGGCATATTGGTGGGAAACTGTAGTCCCTAGTGGATCGAAAAAAGTTTTCTTTTACGACGGAAACATGGTCAATTTAGTTAGGAGCAGCAATCTTTCTTAAAATTTGAAAAGAAAAGTACAAGCATTGTCCGTCAACAGTTTTGGAAAGACACAGGCCGCCTAGACCAAAACAGTAGAGTATAGAGATATTAAGCTCGCAGCATAGTAGATCACTTTTAAGCTCAAGAAAATATTGGCAGCTAAGAAGCGACTGGTTTCACACAAAAGGAAGTGCAGCCCTTGCGCTGACCAACTTCTTCCTTTCCCTGATTTGGCGGAACTTGGTTAGTACAGGGACTGCGTTTCACCCGTGGCATCACAACGGGTCGCCATGCGTGCTCAAGTGAGCTTTGTGATATCAGAGCTACCACTATGACCTAACCTAACCTAAGAAAATGGAGCTCAAGAAGAGGTTGCTGCATGAACTCATACAGACATACCTAATTGGTCACAATACATCCCTTCAGTTAGGGTTAATTTTATCCTCCGGCGACTCCGAACGACAAGTTTTTGAGAAGCTTTCTTCATGACAAATTTTATTTGTTTTACTTAATTGGTCATTACAAACCTTTAGTCAGGATTAAAACCGAGCTTCTTACACTATCCATGCTATGTGGGCTAATTTTATCCACGGATGGCGGGACCCAGAGTTTAAAGTAGACTCCGAACGATAGATTTTTGAGAAAATTTTCCTCGCAATTTTTTGTTTACTCTCGCAAACTTTTTGCCAGAAATCTGTTGAGATAAAGTCACTGAAGAAGTGCTTTCATATTTTCATTTTGATGTCTAATCTGGGTTTTGAAAGCAGGCTTTTAGTCTAATAAGCCAATACACTACTTACTCTAGACTCCGACGACTGCTCTGCTCTGCTCTGTTACTCAGTTTAATGCCTTTAAAGTCGTATGTAAACTTTGGCCTGGCCTCGTGCAATATTTATTGCGGTGTAAAGCTGCCCGGATGATTGTAAACATAAGATCTATTGTGACGATCTTCACCAATATGCGTACATACTTAATTGGCCATTAACAATCCGATTAACGGATTTCGGCCTGCCACAAAACAACCTTTCAGGCGCCTCTGCTTCTTGCGAGCGTACGCCAGTTGGTCACAACAATTGATGACAGTTCTTCTTTGACTTGGTCCTTCCAACGGATACAAGGAATCTTCTTCGCTGACTTCTGCAGATCTCCGCATCAAATACCCCTCTCGCCTGTGCAACATTATTCATGCGAACGACATGGCCGAGCCAGCGCAGCCGCTGTATATTTATCAATAAAGGGAAATCCCAATAATGACTCCTGCTCCGTTAATCCTGTATTCCTGACCATCTTTAGAATGTCGTTCGATGTCTGTAAGGCTTACTCTCTATCTTATTTCTAATAAATGCCCCAGTATTTTCTCTTCTCTCTCATCGCTGCATATTGAACTTGAAATGATTCCTTTTCTGACTATGGAAATATTCCTGAGGCCTCATTTACCACCATTAGTCTAAGGCAAAAGTTAAATGTCTTCCCCTCTTTATTCAGCAAAAGTGTAGTTTGTCTCAAGCCCAATTCGCCGGAGAATTCGCCTTCTGCCGTGTATACTTTGCCATATTTTTCTTTCCACACTACAGAAAAGTACAGATCCTGCCCGAGGCGTGTTGATAATTCTAATTTTCGGAAACTAAACTGCCTGCTCATTTAATTTGAATTTTCCTATAATCTATTATATTTAAGTTTTTTAAGGCCTTAAAATATGCTGCGATTTTTTTTAATATAAACAACACCTAAGTATAGGCTTTAGAAAATCCCACGAAATCTTCCTGATGAGAATGGCCGCTTACTGCAATTGCTTTACACTTGATTTCTTATAAAATTGGTTACCCTTACTACTCTCGACTGTCTATAGGGCTTTTAAAATTCGTCTGGTGTGGTTTCGTTGTTAAAACTTTAAAAATTTTTGTGTTTTTTCCTCTTCGTTAACCCATGTTATAGAGTTTTGTATTGAGAATGTGTTTGTTGTTGTTGTTGTTGTATTATTATTTGTATTTTCCGTTATAATAAGTAATTAATAACTGTCAAAACTCTGTCAATTTATGAAATGATTTATAAACACACACACACACACATACACACACTTGCACTCTTTATGCTCATGAGACATTGTAAATGAGAGGAGGCAGCAGGGCTCATTGAAATACAAACAAAATTTGAAATTTTCTGCTTCTTTTTTTTGTTTTTGTTGTTGTTGTTGAAAATATTGTTTCAAAAACCCAGATGCAAAATTGATTTCTAATCATAAAGTTTGACAGTCTTTTTAGTCTCAATGGAGGAGCAGACCAAAACAAAAAATTTTTTTCAAAAAAAAATTTTTTTTTTTGGGGAAAATTGTTGTGAATGGCATGCCATTTTGGATGGGATTGCGTGTCATAAAGTTGAACATTTTTTTGTTCTGTGCATAGAACGTAAAAATGTCATCCAGAGGTTCTTAGTTAAGATACTAAAATCTCTGACAGAGAGATCAGAAATGAGATCAGCATCAAAACGATGAACTAGAATCGACATACAGTAGCGAGCATAAAAAATGCAACACTGTGCCATATGATCTTTAATAAGATCTGTTTCAAAATAACGGTAACTAATTTATCTATTTTCTTTTGCTGTTAATTCTTTCAATTCAATAAGTTTTCAAAGTAACCACAGTTTATTCCAAATTCTGCTTTAAAAAGTTAAATATTTTTGGAATTAGTGAAAAAAGTGCAAATTTTTAGCGAGCAAAAAAAAATGCAACATAATAAAAAAAATAGTTAAATTAAGTTATTTATTTAATTATAATTGAAAATTTCTTAAATAAGTTATACAACATGTGTTTTGTAATAGAAGCAGCTCTCAGCTCTCAGCTGACAGCAAAACTGCAATCATTAAAGCCTTAGAAGAAGGAAAATCCATGCGTGAAGTTGGACACCTCTTTGGTGTAAATCAATCAACCGTATGTCGGATTAAATCTCGATTTTCCTTGAGAAATAGTGTGGAAAGGAAACCAGGTAGTGGTAATCCTCGAAAAACTACCTCTCGCCAAGACCGCCAGATGATTGCACTGGTTAAAAAAGATCCACGAAAGACCGCAGTGGACGTTCCTAATTTCGCAAATGAGCAAATGAGAGTCTCTATAGGCGTTCACACTGTTCGCCGTAGGTTGAAAGAGGCTAATTTGCATGCGAGACGACCCGCAAAGAAACCTCTCATCAGTGCAATCAATAAAAAGAAGCGCCTGGAATTTGGAAAATGTTACAAGGATTGGTCAAATGAACAATGGGCTAAAGCCTTGTGGAGCGACGAAAGCAAATTTAATTTGTTTGGCTCCGATGGGATAAATTTTGTTCGAAGACCGCCTGGACAGAGATATTCTCCAAGATATCAACTTCCAACCGTAAAACATGGCGGTGGATCAATAATGGTGTGGGGTAAAGAACGATATGTTTAAAAAAAATTATTGATTTTACGTCACGTATTTACATTTGCGTTTTCCCGTGATGGGGTAGGTTCCTTAACTCAAAAATGCACGCCAAGAAGTACTGTGAAATCCTTGGAGAACACATGCTTCCTCATCTGCGGGAAAAAATGCCTCCTGGTAGCATATTCCAACAGAATAACGATCTAAAGCACTCAAGTCGCTTAGCTCGAAACTTTTTAAGCGACAATGATGTCAATGTTTTGGATTGGCCATCACAGTCTCCCGATCTAAACCTCATAGAAAATCTATGGGAGCTATTAGATCGGGAAGTTAAGAGGAAAACATCCGTCAAATAAGAGGCAATTAGAAGAAATTTTGAAAAATGAATGAGAGAAAATATCCATTAACACATTAATAGCTTTAGTCGACTCTATGCCTTCTAGGTTGCAAAAAGTCATAAAAATATAGGGCTACGCCACTAAATATTAATTTTAAGTTTTTTTTATTTTTGGTAAGAATTCCTATTTAATTTAAATAAACACATTAAAATTTATAAACACATTAAAATGCATAAATTTTTATTGCTCCCATGAAATTCGCACTTTATATTCGCACTCTTTTTAATAAATGACAAAATAATATATCATTAATTAAAAATATTTACATAATGTTATTGATAATAGGTATCTAGAACTGTAGGGAATTAATAACCCAAAGAAATATTTTGAACTGGTCACCATTTTTTTTTAAATTATCGCACTTAAAGATAATTTTACCCAACGTTGCATTTTTTGTGCTCGCTACTGTACATGCCTGCATAATTTGTCATTACAACCCTGCCGTAAAGATTATTGACTTAGTTCCTCACACCATTTATGTTGTGTGTATTAATTTTATGCATAAGTGGCGGGACCTACAGTTAAAAATCGACTCCGAATGACAGCATTCTCTTCCATAAGTTCTGTGTCTGCTTTGTACCTAAAAGGAAGAGGAGAAAAACTATCGTTCACCTTATGAATGAGAGCTTGAATCTTCTGATGTGAATGCATGTGTGTGTGTGAGGATAAATTCGAATTTGAAAATCCAAGACGCAATCCATAAATTTTAGCAGCGCCACATTTGTTGTTAACAAAGCAAAATTTGCTCTTAACTGAAGAAAATTTGCCCTTAACAGAGCACTGTTAGCTGTTTAACAGTATCTATCTGAATAAGCGCACTGGTTTAGGAGCTAATTTTAGGACATACGTATACTAGGTGTGTGAGTACCTTGTCAGACTCAAAGGAAAGTTCCAAAGCTTCTTAATATACTCAGGAACATAGTCAGTACATAGTCTCTAGAAGATCAGTGGCTATTTATGAAAATCTAAGAAACAGTACACCTACCCGTGTATATGCAAAAGGTAGTACAAAGTATCCGCTTTCAAAAAATGTTAGTGGTGGGATAACTGGAATAATTCCGTCCTCGATTTCCATCAACCATCCTCTACATTTCAACACTTTTGTTCACAGAGAACAAATGATCAGAATAAGAATTAAATTTTATGCTAATATTCTGCCATAATGGCAAAGCAGAAGACTTATTGCCACTGTTAAACAGTTAACAGTGCTCTGTTAATAGCAAAAGTTTACCCTGTTAGAGGCAAAAAGTGGCGCTGCTAAAAGTGTGGGTTTGCGAGTTTGATTTTTCAAATCAAATTTATATTCACGTACATTGAGAATGAGTGGTCTTAGCCCTTTATTCGTTCTAATCTATGACTGAACTCAACGGAACAATGGCTGCCGCAATTAGGAGTTGAATATTATTGAAGGAGTGACAATTTTACAAGTACATGCACATACATTCTCTCTTCCATTGACAGTTATTGCTGTAGAGCAAAATATTTTCAAGTACGCTTCATACACTCACGTGACTGAGAGGCATTTCTCATTACTCATGCTGCTCTAAAAAGTAAGCCGCTTTGTTTTGTTTTTTTTTTTGTTTTTATCTATGCGAGCTAAAGTTTGGAAAATCTTCCAAAGACATTGGTAGCCCGGTCTACCAAAGTGCACGATTCGCCGCAAGACTAACTCTCGGCTTGCTAAGCGCATACGTACTAAAAAACCAACCTCATCACACACTTTCAACCATTCGCCCCCCCCCGGGACCACGATTAAATATTACTTCGGGGGGGTGGTGATACAGCGAATGCTGCCTTCAAATTCCGTTGACCTTGCTCTCTCAGCCAAACTTTGCTGCGTAAATACACTCCGTGCGAAAACACATACTGCGTTCCAATTGTCACATGAGATTAACATCAAGTTAACTATATTGTCGGGCGTTACCTGGAATCCTATTGATCTCTCCAGGCAATTTCGTTGAACAGAATATCGCGGGCAATTAAAGAAAACATGCTCCGCCGTCTCCCTTTCATTACGGCATTCTGGGCATGCCTCATCCAGGTCATGACCAAACTTATAGAGATAAGCCCTATAACATCCATGGCCCGTTAGCAACTGTGTCAGGTGGAAGTTCATCTGGCCGTGTCTTCTTTTTGTCCATACGCCTATGCTCGGTATGAGTCTGTGGGTCCATCTTCCCTTCCAATTCCACTGACCAATCCTGCTGCCATCTATCCATAGCATCATCAGTTAGTTGAACAGGGTTCGAAAAATCTGTTCCTCTCTTTGCGTAATATTTCCTCCTCTCTATATCCGCTACTAGCTTTAAGAGCATCATCCCCGCATTCACTAACGCTGCATCAGTAGACACCGTTCGAAAGGCAGAAATCATCCTGTAGGCCGCTTCTATTCCTGCTCTATAGGTCCTCTTCTCCATAGCCCCAGCCCATACGGGGGCTGCATATATAGCAATCGCTGTCACTACCTTCATCAGTAGCCGTCTCCTCTCCAGTCTTGTGTCTCCTAGGTTAGGCATTAATCGGGCAAGTGCACATGCCCGTTCCGTGTTTTTTTTTTTGTTTTTTTTTTGTCTTGAGCTGGAGGTGGTAAATCTTCTAAAGATACTTTTGTTCCAACAAAAGCATGCACGATTCACCATCCTTGGTGCCTACGTACTAAAACCCACCCCCCTACACACACATCAACCACTCTCCCCCCGCGGGACTGCCGTAAGGTATTACTTCGCGGGGGGCTGGTTAGCTCGAAAGCTTTATCACTTTATATCAAATTTCGTCTTCGTTCCTCCAACCTTCGAAGTACTATCATTACTTCGGCCATTTTCTGGCTGTATTGGCTCCATAGCGTCCTAGAATTCAACAGCTCCTCCATGAGCGGGTTTGGTCCTAATCTAGTTTCTCCGGGCCATCTAAACCTGGGGCAGCATGTTAGAACATGCTCCGCATCTTCCTCTTCGTCTACACAGTTTGGGCATATAGGGGAAGTATCATGTCCAAATCTGTGCAGGTACTTCCTAAAACATCCATGACCAGTTAGGAACTGGGTCACGTAATAATTCAGCTCGCAATGATTATTCTCCATCCAAGGGGTTATAGAAGGGACAAGCTGAAATGTCCATCTTCCCTTTAAACTGCTCTCCCATCGTGACTGCCATTTGTGCATGGAAGTCATTCTTTCCTCCGCTTTTATAGCCGCTGTCCGTCCTGGACTCTCAAGACGACGGAAGTATATGCGCCTCATCTCATCCGCCAATATGTCTATTGGTATTGTCTTTGCCAATACCAATACCGCTTCATCAGACACTGTCCTGAAGCCACTTATCCGTCTAATCGCGCTTAGACGATACACCGAGGACAGTATTCTCCTTGTCGACCCCACGGAGAGTGCCTCCGACCATATGGGGCAAGCATATAGCATTATCGACGTAACTACCGCTGAAATTATCCTCCTCTTGAATGGACCTGGTCCTCCAATATTTGGCATCATCCTCGCCAGTGCTCCCTGCGTTACAGATGCCTTTTCGCCGATGTATTTTACGTGCTCCTTGAAGTTCAACCTGTCGTCAATAATCACTTCCTAGGTATTTTATTGCCCTCTTTGATTCGATTTCTGTGCCTCCAACGGTCACTTTCATCTTCTCCACTATCTTCCGGCCGCTTATCAAAACGGCTTCCGTTTTATGTGCAGCAAGTGTCAAACCTGCCTCATCCAGCCATGCACCAACATTTCGAATTGCTGTGTTAGTTTTTTCCTCTATATCCTGTACGGTCTTAGCTACCGAGACTATGGCAATGTCATCTGCAAAGCCTACAATTGTAGTCCCGTTTGGCAATCGCAGTCGAAGTACTCCATCATACATTATGTTCCATAGTAGTGGGCCAAGTACAGAGCCCTGCGGGACACCCGCCGTCACTACGTATTCCTGCCGTCCTTCTCCGTTAGATATATTACCTCCTTTTCCTGAAAGTAAGTGTTCAGAATCTCATTAAAAGTATGGCGCAGTACCCATGTTAAAGAGGGCTCTACATATCTCGCCGCCCCCCATTCGCTGAGTTTAACGCGGTTTTAACGTCAGTTTGACAACAGCCGTATTCCTCTCCTTGGTGCCAAATCTCCATCTTTCGCCCTCTATTGCATCTCTTGCAATGTCGACTACCCTCCTGATCGCGTCAACAGTGGACCGTCCTTTCCTAATCCGTATTGCAGGTCCGAGAGAGCTCCTCCTGCCTCGGCACGCGTCAGTAGCCGGTTGTATATTATCCTCTCCAGTATTTTTCCCATTGTGTCAAGTAGACAGATGGGCCGATATGACGATGGTTCCCCTGGTGGTTTACCAGGTTTTGGAATGAGAACCAATTTCTGCTTCTTCCATCTACGTGGAAAAACACCCTCGACGAAGCACTTGTGGAACACCTTGGCGAACATATCAGGTCTGAACCGATAGCCGCCTTAAGTGCCCTATTCGGGATTCCATCTGGCCCCGGTTTTCCTATCTCCATTCCATTGCATGCTGCGAGTACCCCTCCTCTTGTTACCTCAGGGATGGTATGATTGGCATCCGTATCCCTACTTATAAAGTGTAGGGCTGCCTCTGTGGAATAATGTACTAATGATTCCCCGTAGCAAAACTGGACAGCCTAGTTAGGCTGTTGCTGAGGCGATTCTCTTGCAGACGACTCTGTAAGCCGTCCAAAAGGATTTATGTCAGCTTCTGGCATATCCGCTGAAAGATAGTTTCTTGCTCCTTTTAATGGCTCTTCTAAGTTGATGCCTAAGAGCCTCATACGAAGCCCGTTCGCTTCCCCTGTCGCTCTTCCTCTAGTACGCTGGGCCCTTCTTCTCGCCTAAAGCATGCCGACCGCAGATTCCGAATTTCTTCATTCCACCAGTAGCAGGGGAGCGTCCCCTACACACAGTCCTCCAGGCATTGCAGCATCACATGCACAGCGCCACAGGAAGGGAAGCGACCGTTTCCAAGAGGCAACGACCCCTGGTGTTAGTATATCTACTACCCCATTCGGTCGCCCAAGCATTAAAATCTCCTGCAATAATGGCGGCAGTATTCAGGCGCACGTGTGACGCCATCCTGTCGAGCATATGTTGGAATTCCTCCATTGACCATCTCGGGGGGGCGTAACAGCTATAGACGAAAACTCGCTTTATCCTGGCCATAACGAAACCGTTCCGTGTATGAGTATGTTTTTTTTTTTTTTTTAGCTATGCGAGCTAAGGTTGGAAAATCTTCGAAAGACCTTGGTAGCCGGCCTACCAAAGTGCACGATTCGCCGCAAGACTACTCTCGGCTTGCTAAGCGCATACGTACTAAAAAACCAACCTCATCACACACTTTCACCATTCGCCCCCCCCGGACCACGATTAAATATTACTTCGGGGGGTGGTGATTCAGCGAATGCTGCCTTCAAATTCCGCTGATCTTGCTCTCTCAGCCAATCTTTGCTGCGTCAATACATTCCGTGCGAAAACACATACTGCGTTCCAATTGTCACTCGAGATTAACATCAGGTTAACTATATTCTCGGGCGTTACCTGGAATCCTATTGATCTCTCCAGGCAATTTCGTTGAACAGAATATCGCGGGCAATTAAAGAAAACATGCTCCGCCGTCTTCCTTTCCTCACGGCATTCTGGGCATGCCTCATCTACGTCATGACCAAACTTATAGAGATAAGCCCTATAACAACCATGGCCCGTTAGCAACTGAGTCAGGTGGAAGTTCACCTGACCGTGTCTTCTTTTTGTCCAAACGCCCATGCTCGGTATGAGTCTGTGGGTCCATCTTCCCTTAGTGGAATTGGACCAGTCCTGCTGCCATCTATCCATAACATTATCACTTAGTTGGACAGAGTTCGAAAAATCTGTTCCTCTCTTCATATCCTCCTCTCTAAATCCACTACTAGCTTCAGGGGCATCATCCCCGCAATCACTAACGCTGCATCGGTAGACACCGTTCGGAAGGCAGAAATCACCCTAAGAGCAGATCTCCTGTAGGCCGCTTCTATTCCTGCTCTATAGGTCCTCTTCTCCATAGCACCAGCCCATACGGGGGCTGCATATATAGCAATCGCTGTCACTACCTTCATCAGTAGCCGTCTCCTCTCCTGTCTTGGGCCACCTAGGTTAGGCATTAATCGGGCAAGCGCACATGCCGTCGCCGCACATTTTTGGCCGATGTACGACAGGTGTTCCCTAAACGTGAGCCTGTTGTCAGTTATCACTCCCAGATATTTAATCGCCTGCTTTGATGATATGCGCTGGTCACCTACCGTTATGGTAATAAATTCTATCTTCTTCCTACTGCTTACAAGGAGTACATCCGATTTGTGATCAGCTAGTTTGAGACCTGTTTCCGTGATCCAGCTCCTTTACTATGCCAACTGCAGTGTTACATGTTCTCACCAAATCATCCAGATATTTACCCCTTATCACCAGGCAATATCGTCTGCGAAACCAATGATTTGTGTACCTCTAGGGAGTCTTAGCCTCAGTACACCATCATACATCACATTCCATAGTAACGGGCCCAGCACGGAACCTTGCGGGACCCCTGCTGATACCGCGTATGACTTCCTGCCATCATCCGTGTCATATAGGAGCACTCTATCTTTAAACCTTAACGATTTCCAATAAATAGTTCGGTACGTTCTTTCCATCCAGGGCAGCTAACGTGACATCCCACTCCGCAGAGTTGAATGCGTTTTTGACGTCCAAGGTGATGATTGCGCAGTATTCCTTGTCGCCTTCCATCCAGCGGTTACCGCTGATAGCATCCTTTGCTATAGTCATAACCATTTCCATTGCATCTATTGTGGAACGTGATTTCCGGAAACCAAATTGACGCTCCGATAAGCCTTCTTTGCCCAGAATGCTTCTAATCTCCTACAAATTCTTCTCCAAAAGTTTTCCAGCCGTGTCAATCATACAGAGCAGGCGGTATCCCGATGCATCCTGCGCATTGTTGCCCTTCGAAATGAGGACCAGTCTCTGCCTTTTCCATATCCCAGGGAACGTCCTCTCTTGAATACAAGCATCAAAAACTTGTCTAAACAGCTCAGTGTTATTCTCAATAGCCGCCTTAAGCGCGATGTTTGGGATCCCGTCGATCCCCGGTGCCTTATTGAGTTTCATTTCTCTGCAGACTGATTCCAATTCCCGACTGCTGGCTTCTGGGATTTCCTCCGGTGACCGCATGTCTCGCACAGAGTATGTAATTTCGGCTTTGCGCGGAAAAAGCTCCGCGACGATTGATTGCAGCTTAGCTGCACATGTCGTTGCTGGTGGTCGGAAGCTGTTCAGCTTTCTCATCACCACCTTATATCCAGTTCCCCAGGGATTCTCGTCCACATCGGCGCACATTTCCCTGTAGCACCTTCTCTTGCTATGCGCAATTGCTCCATTAAGGCTCGTCCTACACCTTCTATATCTTTCCCGTAGATCTGCAAATTCCTCACGGCCTCTGGCCCTTTGGAACAACCGCCGTGCGCGGTTACATTTACGCCTTAGATCTGCTATATCCGCGTTCCACCAGTAAACGTGCTTCTTCTCAGGCAGGTGGCGCCTTCTTACCATAGATGCGTTACAAGCCTCCGTTATGGCGCGCATAAGTTCCGTCGCTTTGTTATTCGCATTTCCGGATAACCGAGTGTTCTCCAATGTGAGGACAAATGTTTCCTTATCAAAAGTGGAGTGTTTCCAAAGAGGGTTCGGTGGGGCTGAAGGAACATTGCGTTCCGTAGAGCGTTTCCGGATCTCAAAATGATAGCCTGGTGGTCACTATGTGTATAGATGTCAGACACCACCCTGGTAGATAAGGTCGCCAGGGAGTCGCTGACGAATGTCAGATCAATTTTAGAGCAGCGTCCATTTCTCGAAAAAGTATCCTTGTCACCACTATTAAGTAAAACAACCTCTAACGTTGCAAATGCGTCAAGTAGGCATTCTCCTCTTGGGTTCGTATAAGCCGAGCCCCACTCTACTGCCCAAGCATTGAAATCCCCAGCAATTACCACAGGCCTCAGGTTCCTCGATTCATTAACGATGTCATCTATTCTGCATCTAAAGTCTTCTATTGATAGGCTAGGGGGAAGATAACAGCTGAGGAAGTGTACCCCATTAACGGTACATTTCACAAAGCTTTCCCACCTGTTGTCGATATTTCCCACTGGGAATTTTCCACAGGACCATATCGAGGCCCTGTTGCACTTACTGACTATCCAACGTTGGTTTCCAGGCGCTCTGTAATGCTCGCTCAGTATTGTCAAGTCTATCTTCTGCTCACGCACCGTCTGATTAAGAAGCTCCTGCGCCGCTTCACAATTATTCAAGTTCAACTGCAGGATTCTCATTTACCTGCGTATGTCAACTTCCGTCGTGCAGCCAGGTAATGTGCGCACTTATGTCCACCCGTGATATGCTTCGCGTCAGCATCCGGATCGCCTGTACAGAGAAGGCAGTGAGGGTCGCGACCACAGGTCTTGGCAAAGTGACCTTGCCCTCCGCACTTGAAGCAGTGTTTGGACCAGTCGCTATTACTGCGACACTTTCCTGCCACATGCCCAAACTCCAAGCACTTGTAGCATCTCTTCGGAGTTAGTTTCCTCAATAAGCGGCAAACTGTCCAACCTACTCGCAGTTTACCAACCTCTTCTGCCCTGCTTGCCAGCCTCATAGGGATTGCGATTATCGCCGTTCTAGTTCCCCCTGGAACGTTTCTGATCGTCTTGAGAGCCGTCGGATGTATTTCACCGATTTGGTCCCTCCACGCGGTGATTATTTCGTCCTCGGTTGTTACCTCATCCAAGTATCTTAGTTCGAATGTAGCCTCCTCAGATATTGTTCTGACCTCTATCTCCTCGGCCAATAAGCTCCTTAGCTTAGAACGGTGCATCTCCGTAGCCACCTCGGTTGATCTTCTAAACTCCAGGAGGATTTCGCCTCTCTGCGTCTTCTTCACCAGTTGGACATCCTCACCAACTGATTTAAGCTCTGGGGCATTCCTCACCTTTCTTAGGATGTCGGCAAAAGATAGGTTATCGGTTGGCTTTATTATTACTGCTTCCGGTCTTGGAGGTTTCTTGCGCTTCCTAGTTTTCACGATCCAATCGTTGCGTTCTTGGGTGTCTTCTTCTGTCGCTGCAGGCACTACCATAGCCTGGTTCGTGGTAGCTGCTGGTTTCGCCGTCGAGTCACTAGCCCTAGTCTCGGCGGCAGATTTAGTTTGTCCACGAGGACGGGCTGTCCTAGTCTTCTTCAGTGGTGTTCCCCTAGGTTTTTCCAATTCATCTCTCTGCCTCTTGGAAATACAGGGTATCTGCTGTTGCAGGATCGTCTGTGTGCTTCTATCTTTGGATTTGACCTTATTCTCTTGCTCTGCTCCTTTATCCTTAGCGGCCTGCTGGTATAGTGACGATATAAAAGCTACTAAATCACGCATCACTTGGTGTATGGACCTTCTTCCTCCGCCCATCATCTCTACTAGTTCCGAAATTTTATCGTCTAGCTTGGTGAAATCATCCACCTCCTTCTCAGGAGCTTTGCTCCTCTGTAACTCCGGTGGTGACGAGAGAGATCTCTCGCCGTTCTGCTTCAGCGGTGGTGAGTGGAGCAGCCTCGAAGCCCTCCGGAAAGGATTCAGGGACGGACTGTCCTGCCGAATCTCCTTTGCACTCTCGGTGCCGGCTGGAGAAGTAACGCCTATAAAGTTTTGATTTATTGTTTCAAATTCCATTTTATTGGGTCCCAACTTGAAGCCGTTGTCTTGGATCCGTTGTGTAGTTTTTTATGCTATTTTGTGTACATATCGGGTAGGTTTGAGTAGCGGACAAAATCTATTTCGTAACCCGACATCTTAAGAGGGCGTGGCAAGTAGTTAAATTTTAATATTTATGCACATACTGATCGTAGATGAATAAAATTCCCTAGGTTAGTTCGTAGAGTTGATATCGACCATTTCACACAAAAATGGGCATTACAACCCTCCCCCCTTTAATGTTTAAACTACTGAATCGATTTTCGTTTGTTCGAAAGTTTATCAAGTTTAGATGGTTTAAAAAAATAATTCGATATACCAAAAAGTAGGCGTGGCAAGCTTTTAAAATTGAATATCTAGGAACATAGTGATCGTAGACGCATGCAATTTAGTGGGTAAGTTCGTAGAGTGGATATCGACAAACTCACCAAAAATGGGTATGTCAATCCTCCCCCTTTAAGAGATACCTAGATATCTATAAGTCGGCTAATTTGATGGTTTATAACTACATACATATGTAACCTGTATGTCTGTTAGTTTTTGTTTTGCAACTATTAAAACTACAAATTCATTAGCATTTTATGCAGCGCATTACAATAAATGTAAAATGTGATTTTCATACGTAATTGGTCATTAGAACCCTGGTTTCTCACACCTCTTATGTTGTGTGTGCTAATTTTATACATGAGTAGCGGGACCTACAGTTTAAAGTCGACTCCGTACGACAGATTTTATAAGAAATTTTTGGCAATTCGTGGCAATTTTATTTTTACTCTCAGAGTTTTTGCCAGAAATCTGCTGAGAGGAAATCGCCTAGAGAAATACTTTTCTTGTATTGTGTTTTGATGTTTGGCCTGGGACTCGAACCCTGGCTTTTATGTCTAATAAGTCAACACACTACCTACTAGACTACGGCGACTTCCAATGTGACTTGGTTTGGGCAATAAAAAAGATTACTTTTGGATGGGACTTAGTTCGCCGGGTCATCTAGTAGATTTATAAATTGTAAGATTAATTGCCAATTGGGTTATTTTTTGTTTTTATACAAATTTCATATTTTAACTATTTAAAGAGTTTCAATTTTATAAGACCTTCTTTCTCTCTCTCTCTTCCCTAGCATTTGTTACTCTCTTTCCCTCTCTCTCTCTCTTTCGCTTTCTATCTCTGTTTGAATATTTAAGTTGTAAGAACAAAATTGTGAAATACAATATGAACAGCAGCAATAATAATAATAACAACAGCAACAGGAAATTTAATTGCATAACTAAGCACAATTTTCAAAACTACAACAACAACAACAGCAATAGAAAAAATATGAATTTACCTTTACACAAATATACACCCATACACCCATACACACATACACACATAATAATAATGAATTTTGTAAAGCAAATATAAATATGCAGTAGTCCATCTAGTAATTTACTGCCATTTTATTACTTCTGTAACTATGTGTGAGTATGCCTGTGTGTGTGCAAAATTCTTATTCTCTTCTTCTGTTTCTGTTTTGTTCTGTTTTATTGTTCCACTCTCTGCCAATAACTTGAGCTTATAAATGTAGAAGAAGAAGTATGTACGTGTGTGGGTGTAAGTGTGTAAATTATTATTCGTTTGCCAACACTGTGTGTGTGTGTGTTTGTGTGCATAACTTATGAGAAACGAATACAAATTCAATACAAAAGAGATGCTTATGCTTTGGTATATGCATTCAAGAGTATACAATTATAGGGTTTATCACGTTCAAATTTCTATTGCCAATTGGGTTGTGCGTAGAAAATAAATTCAACTTTCAACAGGTGTTTCATAAGAAATCTTGACGATCAGTTCAAAAAACCAGTCGCAAAACATGCCTAAACGAATCGGAAATGTCCTATAATCCTGCTCAGCTTTGTAAGAATTTCGCTTCAAACAAAAATTGTTTGTTAAAAGCATGCGGCTGCCAGGCAAACTAACAGACCATTTACCAGCACTTATGCTCCGCTACCTCCAAAACATAATGCGGAACCTAAGTGCAGACAGGTCTTGCATGACAATTTGAAGTAGAGACTCAAACCCGAAATACCCTTAACAGGCACTTGCCAACAGACAAGAAGGATAAAATTTCTAATGATTTAACAAATGAGGTGCAATGTAATGTTTTTTTTTCCTTTGATAAGCGAACAAAATAAATGATATTCAACACAACCTAACATACACACCCACAAGCACATACTTACGCAAGTAGAAAGAAAAAAGGGAATGTGTATGCGAGAGAGTAATAGAGAGTAAACAATGCAAAATAATAATAATAAGGAATGCAAGGTTTACTATATGCAATGCTATGCAATACTTGTGTGTTTTGTTGTTGTTGTTGTTATTATTATAGTTCATATTGTTTAAAATACTGAGAGAGAAAAAATAAACAAAAAAACAAAAAGCAATTGAAGAGAAATACCACACATGTGTGGTAAAGGGGTGTAGGTGTAGGTGTTTAAATAAATACTTATTCAACATAAAATAACTTTTTGCTGGCTTTTGTTACTTATGCTGCTCTCGTTCGTACATTCTTTCGTTTGTTCGTTCGTTCGTTTGTTTGTTCGTATTTTATGTTGAAGGGCAGCAGGCAACACAAAACATTTTCAGTTAAAATTGGGTCGTCGTCGCTTCTAATTACTGTGTGTACTGCCAATGCAATGAATCAATAAACGAACCAGTGAACCAGTAACTGACTGAACAAGTGAACAACTGAACGAAAGATTGAGTGAGTAAGTGAATGTATGAGAGTGTGTGTGTGTGTATAGAGGGAACTGCAATGAACTAAATTTTGTTTTACAAGACACAGTAAATCTTTCATTCTTCATTTGCTGACGTTATGTGTGTGTGTATGTATGTATGTGTGGCCATTGGATTTATTTGGGGTATCTCTGCAATAATTTATGCATGACCGGCCAACCGACCGACTGACTAAGTGTACCACCATCAGTTGTATGCTTTTGGCTACGTATGATTAATTTTAATTAAAATTTATTTGCAAAATTTTCTAAATTTTGCATGTGCTTGTCATGCCATGCCATTCGTTATTTTATTGATTTCTCTAAGGGTGTGTGTGTGTGTGTGTGTGTGTTTTAAAGCTTAAGTTGTTCTTCATTTTATTTATGAAAGACATAAAGAAGCGAGTATTGCTTAAAAGAAAAGACTAAGAATTCTGGGAAGACTTAAATTAATTTATTTGTTGCCGCCGGTTCACATATTGCAACAGAGATTGTTCAAAGAAAATATTTTTTGTTAAGGCATTGTAAAGTTTTGTTTCCTTTATGAAGTTGCTCTTCGAATTTCTTCTTGTAAAGTTCCTATTTGATGTGGTCATTTCTTAGAATAAGTATTCAAGGAACCATTATATTGAAACTATTTTCGTTAAACTCGTACCAATAAATTCGAACGTGTGTGAGGATATATTCGAATTTGAAAATCCAAGACGCAATCCATAAAATTTAGCAGCGCCACATTTGTTGCTAACAAAGCTAAATTTGCTCTTAATTGAACAAAATTTGCCCTTAACAGAACCCTGTTAGCTGTTTAACAGTATCCATCTGAATAAGCGCTCTGGTTTAGTAGCTAATTTAAGGACATACGTACACTAGGTGTATGAATCCCATATCAGACTCAAAGCCTCTTAATATACTCAGCAACATAGTCAGCATGATCGTCCAGAGTATCCGCTTTCGAAACATGGTAGTAGTGGGATAGCTGGAATAATTCCGTCCTCTATTCCCATCAACCATCCTCTACATTTCAACACTTTTGTTCACAGAGAACAAATGATCAGAATAAGAATTAAATTTTATGCTAATACTCTGCCATAATGGCAGAGCAGAAGACTTATTGCCACTGTTAAACAGTTAACAGTGTTCTGCTAATAGCAAAAGTTTACCCTGTTAGAGGCAAAAAGTGGCGCTGCTAATAGTGTGGGTTTGCGAGTTTGATTTTTCAATTTGAATTTATAATCACGTACATTGAGAATGAGTGGTCCTAGCCTTTTATTCGTACTAATCTATGACTGAACTCAACAAAACAATGGCTGCCGAAATAAAGTGTTGATTATTATTGAAGGAGTGAAAATTTTAAAAGTAGAAATATTTTCAAATAACAGAGCTCTGTTAGCTGTTTAGCAGAGTGCATCTGAAGAAGCCCACTAGTTTAGGAGCTTACCTGTATGCAAAGGAAGGTTCTAAGGCCACTTAATATAATCAGCAACATAATCACATACAAAGTGATGGGGTATTGCCAAAATTGCTTTTACATACATAATTGGCCATTACAACCCTTCCGTCAGGATTACGACCTAGCTTCTCACACCACTTATGCTGTGTGCGTTAATTTTACACATGAGTGGCTGGACCTACAGTTTAAAGTCGACTCCGAACGACAGATTTTTGAGAAAGTTTTCATGGCAATTATATTTACTCTCAGAGTCTTTGCCAGAAATCTACTGAGAGGAAGTCGCCGAAG
Source organism: Sarcophaga peregrina (assembly GCA_014635995.1). NCBI lineage: Eukaryota > Metazoa > Arthropoda > Insecta > Diptera > Sarcophagidae > Sarcophaga > Sarcophaga peregrina. The sequence continues at coordinate 94,788,818 of CM025789.1, forward strand.
AAATATTTTTTAGTTTTGATGTCTGACCTGGGATTCGAACCCGGGCCTTTTGTCTAATAAGCCAACACACTACCCACTAGACCACGGTAACTTCAGAAAATTGCCTTTAAAACTAACAATTTTTTGCTGGACAATTCTCTAGAAGATCAGTGGCCATATTAGAACATATAAGAAATAGTACACCTACCCGACTATATGCAAATGGTGTTCTCTTTCGAACCGAGGGAGTAATATCCGTCCTCTATTCGCTACCAACCATCCTTTACACTTCAACACTTTTGGTTCCAGAGAACAAATTAAAAATTAAATTTTTTACCAATATCCTGCAATGATTGCAAAGTAGAAGATTATTAATCTACTTATTGCCACTGTTAAGCAGTTAACAGTGCTCTGTTAATAGCAAAGTTTATCTAGTTAGAGGCAAGAAGTGGCTCTGCTAAGAGGGTGGGTTTGTGTCTTTGGTTTTTAAATTCCAATTTTTCATTACACACATACATACTAGTGCATACATAACTGGTCATTACTACCCGTCAGTCTGGATTATTGACCAAGTTTCTCACACCACTTTTGTTGTGTGTGTTAATTTTATACATAAGTGACGGCTCCTACAGTTTAAAATCGACTCCGAACGATAGTTTTTTTTGAGAAACAGGAAATCACCGCAGAAATCCTTTTTGCACTTTCTTTTGATGTCAGGTCTGAGACTCGAACCCTGGCTTTACGTCTAATAAGCCAACACACTATCTACTAGACTACGGCGACTTCATTACACAAATGCACACATTTAATGTTCCTTAACTTTGCTGATAATACATTAGCGAATGTTTGGCTATTGTCTTGTTTAACCAGTTACAAGCATATGCTTGAACACAATAGAGAGAGAGAGAGAGAGAGAGAGAGAGGTACAGAGCCTAATACTTAAGAATACAGGCAGATCAGGGATGGGAAATTGGTCTTAACAAATTGTACTAACGTTCATAAAAAATTTTACTTTTTTCAAATCGATTGTACTAAATCCAATTTTTCCTTTTTTTCATTATTTTTATTATAAATTAATAAAAATATAAATGACAATTCATTTCATTGTGTGTAGTATTAATGTGAAAGAACAAAAATCATATATATTATTGCTAAAGCACTCTTTTTTGTCGGTTGCAAATATCTCCCATACCACCGCATCAAATTTAATGAACGATATCTCATTTTAAAGCTTATATCTAACACTAATGGCAAAAAATAATTAGAAATTGAAAAATTAATATTTTCATTGATAAAAAATTATATTTTATAGAGAACTGCATGATAATACTATTGTCATTGTGATTATATGTTTTTGTTCAGGTGTGATAATACAGGGTCGCTTAATAGTAATGCAGTCCTACATAATATATAGTATGTATTAAAATTCATTCTGGCAATACCGCTATTTACTATAATGCCATTTATTACTAAGTCAGTTTGTATATGTAATATGCATATTAAGTTGTAAAAAGCGGTTTTGGCAATTAGTTTTTATGTTACAAAAATGACAACTAACGGTGCGAAATATTCGCACGGGTCATCTAGTAACAGTAAATTTTTCAAATTGTTAGCGCAGTTTTGACTTCAGTATAAAAATTAAGGTTTTAGGTTTTTGGCAAAATTATAACACCAGTCTCATCATTTTTGTTCAATAAGAAGCTTTATTTACCAAAAATATTTATACTTAAAATACTTAGTAAACCCCCCCTTATTAAAGTAAATATTCGGTCTTTGATATTCTTATAAAGATCTCTTCGATCATTTTTAATTTCAAATTTTCAGCACTGGTAAATTGCTTGTTATTTTGAATATAATCTTCGGACAAGAATGGGGAATTCGTTTGGGAAAACGTTTTCAATAATATTCATATCAGGAGAGCAACCTGGCAACGATAAAACCTCAATAGATTGTTTACGGAATCATTCCATCCGCTGTCTGCTGACATGAATCCTGGCATTGCCCTGGTGTAAAATATATTTTTTCATAATTTTCTCTCAAGAAGAGGAGCAAACTACAGTTAAGAACAGTAAAGTACTCTGCACTATACATTCGCGTAGATGGAAACTGAAATTCGTGGCAACCACTAAAAGAAATAACCCCCCAGCAATAGACTATACCCCCAAAATTTGAATTTCTAAGGTCAGACAGTAGTATCGATAGCCATCTGGTCTATCTAAGTTCCACTTTTTCCAACAAAGAATATGATCGTGAAGACAATTCATTGTTTGTTATTATTGAAATGCTCTGGTGGTGCTATAATTATGAAAAGCACTTTATAATAGGTAAACTTAACAGCTTACTTTAATACTGAACTATAAAGGAATAGAAAAGTTTATGAGATCTAAATTTTAAATCACTATTTGTTGTGATAAATTTTGTACCAGCAAACTATTTGTTGTTTTAAAATTGTTGCAACACTAATTAAATGACTTCAATAAATCCCTTGTTTGGATTAAATTAGAGAGACAGTCAAAGGAAACAATCCATTCGTTCCTTTGATTTTAATTAAATTTGGTATGAAAATATCCCTTTCGACATTTGCAGATGAATTTGGAACAGATAATATTCCTTTTAGAACTCTTAATATGTCAAATTAGCAATGAGTTGCATACACACATAATTAGTCATTACAACCTTTTAGTCAGGATTACGACATAGTTTCTCACACCACTTATGTTGTGTGTGTTAATTTTATATATAAGTGGAGGGACCTAGAGCTTAAAGTCGACTCCGCACGACAGATTTTTTTTTGAGAAACTTTTCATGGCAATTTTTACTCTCAGAGTCTTTGCCAAAAATATGCTAAGAGGAAATCGCCTAGAGAAATACTTTTCTTGTATTTTATTTTGATGTCTGGGATGCCTGGGACTCGAACCCTGGCTTTACGTCTAATAAGCCAGCACACTACCTACTAGACTACGGCGACTTCATTACACAAGTGCACACATTTAATGTTCCACACTTTGCTGATAAAACATTAGCAAATGTTTGGCTGTTGTCTTGTTTAACCAGTCACAAGCATATGCTTGAACACAATAGAGAGAGAGAGAGAGAGAGAGAGAGAGAGAGGGGAACTGATGGAGTCTGCTCTTGGAATTTTATCCTCTTGGGCGACAAAGTGTGGTCTGGGGATAAATCCAAATAAGACGGAGTTCAAAACCGAGCTCCTTACAGAAAACCCCAGCACCTGTACATCCACCTAACTTAGACCCATCTGTCAAGATGGGTATACCACTCTGCCCCTGGAGTACCCCACCACTCCATTGTTCCCTATCTTGTATGAGTATACTGAAACCAGGTAGGAACATAGCCTCAGGCACAATATAATCAGTGGCTTTTTCCGAAAGTCCGTACCTTCCGTCAGGAAAGACGGTATTCAGAACTCTGGAGTAACATATCGAGCGCTGTTTCCTACAACCCGATTCCCTCAGGCATATGGCACTACGCGCTGCACACCGCTTGACATATAAGTCTTGACATATAGTCCCTTCTTCATTCTTTCCTCGGTGTTTGGTTTCCAGTTCAGCTTACTGTCCAGGATAACACCCAAGTACTTGACCTCAGAAGACAACGGAAGCTCCCTGCCAGCTAATTTTGGCAACCTGAAGGTTTCAATCTTGTACTTATGCGAGAACAAAACGAGGTCCGTCTTATTTGGATTTATCCCCAGACCACACTTTGTTGCCCAAGAGGATAAAATTCCAAGAGCAGATTCCATCAGTTCCCCAGCGTTGGCAAAAATTTACCACCCAAAAGAATAGCCACATCGTCGGCATATGCCACAACCCTAAAGCTCCTACTTTCGAAGAGCCTCAGACCAACATTTGCAATCAAGAGCCACAAAAGAGGGGATAGGACACCCCCCGGTGGTGTACCCCTGGTCGCACGCTTGACGACAGAACATCCACCCAGATTTGATCGGATTAGTCTGTTACTCAACATGTGGGTGATAAACCGCACCAGAAAATCTGGGATGTATGTCCCTTAGTGAATTCTCAATAGAAGAAGTGGTAACGTTATTGAATGCCCCCTCTATATCAAGGAAGGCCGACAGTGTGTACTCACCCCTAGCCATATTCGTCTCAACAAAACCAGTCACTTCATGAAGAGCGCTCTCAACAGACTTACCCTTAATGTAAGCATGTTGCGACCCACTCAACAGAGACCTGTCAATGTCTCACACCAATTATGCTGTGTGGATTAATTTAATACATGAGTGGTCGATTTCGAACGACAGATTTTTTTGCTCCTTTTTATTTACACTCAGAAATTTTGCTAGAAATCTGCTGAGAGGAAATAATTTTTTTCATTTTGTTTTGATGTCTGGTCTGGGATACGAACCCTAGCTTTACGTCTAATAAGCCAACACACTACCTACTAGACTACAGCGACTTTTATCTATGAGATCATATTAGAAATAGTTTTAATGGGTAAAAACGTAACAAATATGTTTTCCCCTGAAAAACTGGACATTCTGCCAAAAGCTTATAAATGAATTCCTGATATTTTTTTCGTTTCTATTTTGGATTCGCCCGCTCAAATAGCCCAGACATTGAAAAGTTTACTTGAACCCACACAGAGAATTCTTTGCCCGGTATTTTCACCTGAAGTGTAATTCAGAAGTGTACTTTGGTGGCCCTGTAATTCATTATTCCGACTGTCGGAATAATTTGACTCCGTCTGTTTAGTTCCTTCAGCACTATCGAGCCTTTCTAGATGCCATCTTCTATACATGTTCCACAATTAAGGAATAGAGAATGATGAGGATGCCATTTAAAGCTGCCTTCTATTGGCATTTGTGTTGGCACATTCCACTAAGCTTTCCGGGTATTTGGAAACAGTGCCTCTGTGACGAGTCAGCATCCTCTGCTCCTTGACAGAGAGGGAATCAACACCGCAGCTTGCGAATCTCCTCAAGACCGTGCAAGCCCTGCGATACGACTTCCTCTCAGTGTACATAGCGGAACGTTTCCGCCCCGTCTTTCCCCCCTTGTGAGATGAATCACCTCCTCCCACGCAATGCAAATCCGATGCATTGGTGGGATCCGAAGCATCCCGTCCGACAAGAGAGTTCCTTAAAGGGAAAAACCCCACCTCATTGCTCCCAGTAGCAAATTGGACACGAGTGAAGGGGACCCTTTCGATGACTTTATTGTCACCGTCTTCATCCGATAGTGGGAAGACAGGGTCTGACTCCACGCACATATCTTCCGTCAAAGCGGGGATTGCCAAAGCATTCGCCTCACTAAAGATCTCCTCTACAGTCATGATCTTCATGCCAGCTGGGGCGAGTGAGGGGGAAAGGAGGTCAATCATGCCATAGCCCCCGCTAGCATGACAAGGACTTGGTAGAAAACCTAATACTCACTGAGGCGCCCAGGTATCAGTGAGGCTCCGTTATAATACAGTCAGATTAGACCCCCGACTGCAAACCATCCGATAAGCACGGGTCGCTTAACACTTCGGATTAGGGGTATAAGAAATATACGTGATCCGACGGTCCGAAAAGAGCAAATACGACGTCAATCCGGAGCAAAGTTTTCCCACGATATTAGGGTAACCTTTAGTCATGCACTCCAATCCACTCTGGGTCACAGAGTGGATCGAAGTACACTTAAGCCCCCACATCGCGACAAGATTGTAACCCAGGTGGAGGTATGCAAATGAAACGAAAACAAAAAACTTATACACTGATGAGACGGATTATTTGAGTGATGATGATAAAGTGGAGAACATTTTTCAATAGTGCTAAATAAGTCATTGAGGTGCTATGGTGTTTTTGACTTCCAAATAGTACTAAAAAATGTACAATTGTACCAACTTTTCCATCCCTGAGGCAGATACACAGACAGACAAGTCAGTAGCATATAACATAAGCAAGGCAGAGAAGATGAGAGAGAGAGAGAGAGAGAGAAAAATGAAACAAAGACTAAGAAAAATTAAAACTTTTGAAATAAAAACATGATGAAGAAAGTTTTGCCAACAACAACAACAATTGTTTTAATTATAACAACTTACAGTTCTACCTACTCACACACATACACACTTAGACAAACGTATTCTAAAAATATTGCTTTTTCCTCTTCCTTTCACTCTCTCTCTCTCTTTCGCTCTCTCTCTCTCTCTCTCTTTCTGGTATGAAATGAATTGTTTTATGTTTTTCGAGAACTTGTATGAGCGCCTTGGTTGTATCACTTCATTTTTAAAATGATAAAAAGAAAAAACTGTCATAGGGAGCGGGACAGAGGGAGGAGGAGGTAGAGAGACGAAGCTAAAGTAGAGAATGTAGAAAATTCAGCATAAACTAGCGATTAAAATAAGTCACATTCTGTAAAATTAATATGAAAATGATGAAAGAAAAGAAAAAAAGAAGAAGAAAAAAGAAAACGGAATATGAACCCAGAACAGCAACTGATTGTAGCATGTAAAACCAGAATTCGTATAAAAGCTTACAAGCTGCTTAATAAAACAACAACAACAATAGCCTCCTTATTATTATAAATTAAAGCAAAACGAAAAACAAAAGCAAAAAACAAAAAAGAAGAGAGAAAAGGAAACATTACAACGCTGAAACACTGAAGCATATTGTCTGAAATCTAAGAAACTTGTGTAGACCAAAAATAAACCAAAAACTGCTGCATTAAGTCTTTCCATTTTTTCTTTTCTTTTTTTACAAATTTCAACTACAAACAACAACAATAACAATAAGAAAAATCACAAATAACGGGAATAAAATCCTCTTATTAATATACGTCTAGTAGCATACTTAGTGAAACACAACTGACAGTAGACACTAGGAAAAATTCATCGTTTTATTCGCGCATTCACACATACAGTAGTTTACCGATTTAACGAACTTATATGTTGTTAGGCCAGTTCGTAAAATCGAAAAGTTCGTTATATGCGGTACTAATTTTAATGTGGACTTTTAGTATGAGAATCATCATAAATATTATTTCTAAAGCACTTTTTATTTGTCGGTTGCAAATATCTTCCATGCCACCGCATCAAATTTAATGAACGATATCTCATTTTAAAGCTTATATAGAACATAAATGGCAAAAAATAATTAGAAATTGAAAAATTCATATTTTCATTGATAAAAATTATATTTTATATTAGAACTGCAATATAATACTGTTGTCATTATGATTATATAGTTTTGTTCAAGTGTGCTAATGCAGGGTCGTTAATTGTAATACAGTTCTACATAATATAATATGTATTTAAATCCATTCTGGCAATACTGCTATTTACTATAATGCCGTTTATTATTAAGTCAGTAAGTTGCAGCTGTATGTTTGAATGGTTTTATAGTACTTCTTTGAATACAATGTTAGCTTTTTGCCTGTACGAATCCTTAATACAAACAAAAATATCTTTAAACGTACGCTCTCGAGAAAAGGCCATGTGAAAAGACCGGTATTATTACCAGAAATACAATCCTGCCTTTTGATGGGTTTGACCCTGTGCTTGGTTTATCGTCATAGCAAAGGCAACTTTCACAGGGAATTGTTTTTGTGTCATTCGGAAAGGCACAGTTGGATCAGAAGGTATAAGTTTGATTCGGGTTATGAGTACAGCTTTATCGTTATGAGTAATTTTTGGCTGATATGCTGCTGTGCTCTCCCAAGTTTATTACGATTAGCCTGGTACCATTTATTAACCCGTGTTACTACACTTCATAAAACAAACAATGCCAATGACAATAACGACATTACCAAAATGGCTTTTACAACTTTAAATATTACTAGCAGATTGTACCCGGCGTTGCTCGGGTTATTAAAAACCGGTTTCGAAACTGGCTTGTTAAAAAATGTAATTTTTCAAATTATTCGGATACCGGTTTATCAAACAACTCAGTTTTTTGAATACTCTAAGTCCTAAATATAAATCTATGCACTTTACCCATTTTTCGTCCCTTTTCCCCTTTCTGGATCCTTTTTGGTCCAACTTTTTAAACAGAACAACTCCAATAGATATTTGGCAATCTTAACCAAGCTAAATTATAAAAAAAAGCTTTTTAAACCCATACAATACAGTATTTATGCATAAAAGTATTAATTTTCGCCCAAAAAAGTCCGATCTATATCCCAAATTTCAAGAAAATCGGTTTAAGCGTTCAGGCGTGATTAGCTAACAAACAAACAAAGAAAAAAACAGACTTACAGAGAGATTTATAATATATATTACAATTAAGTGACTTGATCTAACGCATTTGATCTAGCAACTACTGCAAAGTATTGCTAAAACAGCTTTTTACAACTTACTGACTTAGTAATAAATGGCATTATAGTAAATAGCGGTATTGCCAGAATGAATTTTATTACATACTATATATTATGTAGAACTGCATTACTATTAAGCGACATTGTATTATCACACTTGAACAAAACCATATAAACATAATGACAACAGTATTATCTTGCAGTTCTATATAAAATATAATTTTTATCAATGAAAATATTAATTTTTCAATTTCTAATTATTTTTTGCCATTAAGTGTTAGATATAAGCTTTAAAATGAGATATCGTTCATTAAATTTGATGCGGTGGCATGGGAGATATTTGCAACCGACAAAAAATAAGTGCTTTAGAAATAATATATATGATGATAATTCATATTCCATTAGTACACAAAAAGAAGAAATTTGATTAGCAAAGTTTGTTTTTTTTTTTGGTGTAGAAATTTTAATTTTTTATTTATTGCTTACTCTCGGAGTTTTTGATAGAAACTTGCTGAGAGGAAATCGCCGAATAAATATTTTAATATTTTCATTTTGATCTCTGACGTGGGTTTTGAGCTCGGGCCTTCAGTGTAATAAGCCAACACACTACCTACTAAACTAAAGTGTGGAGTCTGAACCATGGCCTGACGTCTAATAAGTCACTACCTACTACAAAACTAGCACAACATCTTGTATTCTTCCTTACGACAAATTATAAAATTATTCTGGCCCATCGACATGGGCAAGTGTTTCGAGATGGGCATGTGTCTTCATTGTTACAAACAAGTGTTGTTGATCAACATGCTGGACGTTGCTTACTTTGCCATGAATGTCTACGCCAAAGTTCTAAATCACATTAAATCGGGAGACCTAGAGAAATATCTTAAAACATGTCGTCCTTCTGTTTTGGTGGAATTAAGAGCAATAATTACGATTAAGCTTCTAATGATTTTACAAGAGCTTCCTATTAAAACAGCAAATCAAAGATTTTATTGCTACTCATAAGGCTCTGCCCATGCATATTCATAACTTTTGAAAAATACTGAGAAATGCTTATTAATGATTCGATTGACTCGCAAATCATACAATAAACTTTACAGTCTTAGTTGTTGTTGCATCTACAAAAACAGATACATAAGCAAAAAACACAGAGAGAGAGAGAGAGAAAGCAGCAAGCAGAGCAAATACACAACCTTCTAGTACGTACTTTAGTGTTCGTAAGTAATTCACATTTATTTTATGCTTCGTGTATTCGAGTTGAGTTATGGAGAGACGAAATCAACAAGAACATCATACGAGTTGTTAAGAACGCAGTAAGTATGATGAGTACTTCAAACTTTGAATATGAATAGAAGAGTTTCGTGATATTAAAATAAGTAAGAATGCGTATACGTCATAAGCGGCGTATACGTTATGGTATGTAATGATTCATCTCGCCATAATATTACGCATACGTGCTGTTGTACTAGCACTGGAAGAATTGCATATTGAGCCTTAAGTAAAATTACAATTTTTGATGAAAATTAAACGAATAAGAATATTTACGAGACTTCTTATATTTATGCGGACTTATCTATGGGTTGCATTCGAAATAATTCTCGAAAAAAACTAAAGTACCTCCGATCCATGTTTATATCAAATGTTTGCCACAATACGACTTGTTGCCAGCTATCGATCCCTCTAAGGTTTGAATTTTATAAGATCTGGAATAATTTTGGCCAACTCCTGTTAAAGAAAGCTGCTGATTTTTTTGATAAAATCAGCAACAGGATGCTTACATAGCCATGAGGATTATTTCCTTCATGCTTCAATGCTTATCTAAACTTATCAATACTTGAGAATTTGTTGTCTTCGCTTTAGTGCTATCTAACGCGACTGTGTGTGTGCGCCAGTCTATAGCAGGCGGTGTTCCACACGGCAGTATTCTGGGGCCAGTTTTATATTTAACATGTACCTTGGATATGCCATGGAGCATGCATACCTAGATTTCCAGCTTTATTGAAGACCCTGCTTCTATTAGCACTCCTAAATGTCTCTCGGCATTTACAGAAGTACATTCTCCAACTAGAGGAGTGTTTACATTCTTGGAGACATAAGCTTAGTGAACATAAACGTGTTCATGTGCGTTTTACGTTACATAGAGAAACTTAATGGGTCCCTATAATACTTTAGTCAAAGGATTGCGACCTCACCTAACTTCTCACGCCACCCCGATCAATATTTCAAATGCTTAAGCGATTAGGCAAATTAAAAATCATTCCGTTTAGCTGCTATTTCTCTGCGAATCATTATTTCGGTGGTGGTGGTTGCCTCAATAATATTTGTTAAAGGAAATCAAAATAAGAGAGAGGGAGAGAGAAGAGAGTGAGGGAGTGAGAACCAGAATAGTTTTTATTTCCACTATTGTTATCCATGTACACCAAGTCAATGTATGCTCAGAACTTACGAGTACATTCAAACAAACACAGTCACTCACATACACATCCATATACATACATATACACTGACGCGTGCCGAGACAGGAGGAGCTCTCTCGGACCTGCAATACGGATTTAGGAAAGGACGGTTCACTGTTGACGTGATCAGGAGGGTAGTCGACATTGCAACAGATGCAATAGACGGCGAAAGATGGAGATTTGGCACCAAGGAATACTGCGCGGTTGTCACACTTGACGTTAGAAACGCGTTCAACTCAGCGAATTGGGGGCGGATTTTCAGAGGCCTCTTTAACATGGGTACTGAACAATTACTTTCAGGACAGGAAGGTAATATATCTACCAGATGAAGGAGAGCAGGAATACGTAGTGACGGCGGGTGTCCCGCAGGGCTCTGTACTTGGCCCACTACTATGGAATATAACTGTACTGATGGAGTACTTCGACTGCGATTGCCAAACGGGACTACAATTGTAGGCGCTGCAGATGACATTGCCATAGTCTCGGTAGCTAAGACGGTACAGGATATAGAGGAGAAAACTAACACAGCGATTCGAAATGTTGGTGCATGGCTGGATGAGGCAGGTTTGACACTTGCTGCACATAAAACGGAAGCCGTTTTGATAAGCGGGCCGGAAGATAGTGGAGAAGATGAAAGTGACCGTTGGAGGCACAGAAATCGAATCAAAGAGGGCAATAAAATACTTGGGAGTGATTATTGACAACAGGTTGAACTTCAAGGAGCACGTAAAATACATCGGCGAAAAGGCATCTGTAACGCAGGGAGCACTGGCGAGGATGATGCCAAATATTGGAGGACGAGGTCCATTCAAGAGGAGGATAATTTCAGCGGTAGTAACGTCGATAATGCTGGATGGTTGACCCATACGGTCGGAGGCACTCTCCGTGGGGTCGACAAGGAGAAGATTGACCTCTGTGCGCGGTCCAAGCGCGATGAGCGGATAAGTGGCTTCAGGACAGTGTCTGGTGAAGCGGTATTGGTATTGGCAAAGACAATACCCATAGACATATTGGCGGATGAGATGAGGCGGATATACTTGAGAGTCCAGGACGGACAGCGGCTATAAAAGTGGAGGAAAGAATGACTTCCATGCACAAATGGCAGTCACGATGGGAGAGCAGTTTAAAGGGAAGATGGACATTTCAGCTTGTCCCTTCTATAACCCCTTGGATGGAGAATAAACATTGCGAGATGAATTATTACGTGACCCAGTTCCTAACTGGTAATGGATGTTTTAGGAAGCACCTGCACAGATATGGACATGATACTTCCCCTATATGCCCAAACTGTGTAGACGAAGAGGAAGATGCTGCCCCAGGTTTAGATGGCCCGGAGAAACTAGATTAGGACCAAACCGATTCATGGAGGAGCTGTTGAATTCTAGGACTCTATGGAGCCAATACAGCCAGAAAATGGCTGAAGTAATGATAGTACTCCGAAGGCTGGAGGAACGAAGACGAAATTTGAGATGATGTGATAAAGCTTTCGAGCTAACCAGCCCCCCGCGAAATAATACCTTACGGTATTGTGTTAATAGAGTGGGGAGAGTAAATAACAGAAATTAAAATGAATTTTTTTAATTGTCAAAGACAATAAACATTTCAATCGATAACACAGCGCAATCAGGATCGTTTTTACTATAGAAATCCAAGTTTTCTGTGTATAAATGGCTGTCGCTTGAGAACTAATGATGGAATTGTTTTCTATCCATTTTACTGCTTTAGCTCCAAAGTATCTTCTGAGCAGAGCTACTGTTATCGTTTTGAGTCTTTTTCTGATCTCTGAAAGCCGTTCTTTATCTGTTTAGCCAGTAAGATTTACTTGTATTGTATTTACATTGAAAATATCGAAAATTCTCGTTATTGAAAATTAAAATTATCGAAAATAATTAGTTATCGATAAATTTAATTTTCTATAGAAATACTTTTGATAACTAAAGCTTGACTAAATTAAATTTAAAATTGTAAGCGAAATAAAATATATATAGAAAATTTTAGTTATCGAAAATTATGGTTATCGATAACTAAATTTTTTCTCATAACTAAAGTTTTTTTGTAATGAAATTATAACCTAATGAAAAATATAGAAAATTATAATTATTGAAAATTTATCGAAAATATTAAGTTATCGATAAATTTATTATTATATAGAAAAATTTTTGATAACTAATGTTTGATTAACTTAAACATAAAATTGTAGGCTAAATAAAATATAATAAATTTTTGGTTATCGATAACTAAAATTCTTCTGTTAACTAAGTTTTTTTGTTTTGGAAAATTAAGCTAACGAAATTATGGTAATATCGAAAATTATGTTATCGATAAATTTAATATTTTATAGAAATATTTTTGTTAACTACTACTTGTGAACTTGAGTTCTACTACTAAATTGTAGAAAATTTTAGATTATTGAAAGCAATAGTTATCGATAACTAAATTTTTTTGGGTAACTGAAGTTTATTTTTATTAAAGATGTAAGCTAACGAAGGTGTAAGCTAACGAAAAACATGGAAAATACAGGAAATTATAGTTATCGATAACTAAATTGTAAGTGAAGCGCATTTCTTAAGCACATGTATGTATTTCAATTTAGAAAAAACGAATTTCTTAGAAAAAAATTTTTCGTTTTAATCGCGTATAAAATGACTTCACAGCAACAACAATAATGAAATTCCAATATACTACCATTCAAACGCTTTACAACATGAACAGGCACTGAACTTGCGACACACAGAGTAGCAACTGCATTAGTAATGACATAGTGGTGGTGGTAGTGGTAGTGGTAGTAGTTGTAGCAGTGACTTATGCATTCAATACTTATGCTGGTGAAGTATTTTATTTTCTTCAAACGCTCTCCTGTTGGCTGCATAGTTGATGCTGCTGCATTGTTGTATTGTTCTGTTGACATTTAACAAACGTAATAATTTTTTTTCGCTTCCTTTTGTTTTTTTTGCCACCAAAAACAAATTGTATAAGAGTGTGTCTACTTCTTTCTCTTTCCCCTTTATCTCTCCACCAGCAAGGCCTTTGTTGCCGTTATATCTACTCACTGTTGTTAAATTATTTATAAATACCAGTGTATGAGCGTGTGCATGTTTGTGTTTGTGTGTGTGTATTAGTGTATAAATAAATGAATGTAAACAAACAATAAATAGCAGTAGCAGTAGCAACAGCATAAGCATCAGCAGTCATAGCAGATGTTGTGTTTATTTATTAATATCAATTAAATTTACAACAATTACATTAAAGTCATGCTCATATACTCTCTTTCTCATGTCACATGCACACACATATACCAACAAGGCTTGCACTACTGCTTTTATTCATAGAACTATTGCCAAAGCAACACATACTCATAGCGAATGTACATTCATTCTAGACTGTATGTGTGTGCCTGTGCATGTGTGTGTGCTGAAGTTCTACAAATATTTTAAAAACAATTGTTTAAAGATGACTATTACTGTTGCTGTTGCTGTTGTTGTTACATAAAGGGAGCGGCATTCGAGTAAAGCTGAATGAGATAGAGACGGAAGAGAGAGAGAGAGAGGGAGAGGCAAATAATATTATAAACAATGTTAGTAAAAATATACGAAATATTTATTCTCTTTTATTTTTTTTATTTTACTTGCACTCTTATGCACATGCATACTCATGCATTCTTACATTCTCACATTGACATAAACAAACGAAACAAAACAGAAAACAACAGAAAAAAGAAAAAACAGAAGAAAACAACAACAATAACGCAGAAAGAAAATATTTGTTACTGTGGCAGACAATCAGTCAGTGTCAGTAACATGCAGTTCAGTTGTGTTTCATGCTGTAAAAATAATTGTTTTCTCCCTCTACCACTCTTTTCCACTCTCTCTCTCTCTCTCCTCTGTGTTTGTTACTCATTTGAAATTGTTTATTTTTATGCATTTTTTAGTTGTTATTTATATGTATGCATGTACAGATGTATGTATGTATGTGTGTGTAAGAGAGTATTTATGTTCACAATATATCCTATAAGGCAGCAAATACATGTACAGGCATATTTCAATGTGTTATTGTGTATCTGACTGTAAGAGGGAGAGAGAGAGAGAGATTGTGTTTTATTTTCATAGGCTTAAACAGCAGCAAACAAAGAAATAGCAACACTTTAGTAGCCATGGTAGTAGAGTCCTACGAGTTGGCGATGACTTCCGCATCCGATTCCACAGTGCGCTGTATGAGCTCCTTAACGACATGCACGTTGTACAGCTAATTAATTTCCAACGGCTGCGCTGAATCGACCATGTCATTCGTATGTTGGGGCATGCTCTGTCTGGAAAGACAAGTATTTGATCCGGGGATCTACGGAAGTCGGCGAAGAGTACGACCATTCCATTTGAACGACCAAGTCGAAGAAGCCTTGGCATCGATTGGTGTGACCAAATGGCGTAGGCGCGCAAAAAGCAGAGCCGCCTAGAAGGATGTACTGCGGAAGGCCGAAATCGGTTAAATGGGTTGTTATGGCCAATTAATTAAGTAGTAGGTTACATAAGGTTTGAAGCACTGTATCCACAGTTTCCCGCTTTCATCCAATGGATTTATCAAAAAGCAAGGCAAAGCTGAGTTAGCGAGTGAGTTAGTAAAACTTTAGTCAGTCTTGTGTGAAGACTCGGTGTATTTGAAGAGAGTGATCATGGCTTGAAAATCTTCGCTACAAAGATCTGTGAAATAATTGTTTATGCCAAGTCTATAAATAGAGGAATAACAAAAAGAAAAGCAATTGTTGTTGTTTACATCAAGTTGTGAACAGTGTTGCACAGAATTGTGCAAATAATAAAGAATTTTAATTAAAACTAAACTCGAAATTTATTTCTTATTTTATTTGCAATCTATGAGTTCATATTTTAAATGCTTTTAAGAAAAAGAAAACGTTGCAAATGTTTTCTAAATAGTGCGGGGGCCTTAACGATGCCTAGAACATACCCCAGAAAAACTTGACATTCCGCCCGAAGCTTGTATATGAAGTCCTGATACATAAATACATACATTATTGGTCTTTACAATCTTTCAGTCAGGATTTTGACCTAGCTTCTCACACCACTTATGTTGTGTGCATGAATTTAATACATGAGTGCTGGGACCCACAATTTGAGACACTTTTCATGGCAATTATATTTACACTCAAAGTTTTTGCTAGAAATCTGCTGAGAGGAAATAATTTTTTTAATTTTGTTTTGATGTTTGTCCTGGGATACGAACCCTAGCTTTACGTTTAATAAGCCAACAAACAACCTACTAGACTACGGCGACTTTTATCTATTAGATCATATTAAAAATAGATTTAAAGGGTAAAAACGTAACAAATATGTTTCCTAAATAGTTTGGGGGCCTTAACATACCCCTGAAAAACTGGACATTCTGCCAAAAGCCTTTAAATGAATTCCTGATATTTTTTTCGTTTCTATTTTGGATTCGCCCGTTCAAATAGTCCAGACATTGAAGAGTTTACTTGAACCCACACAGAGAATTCTTTACCCAGTATTTTCACCTGAAGTGTAATGCAGAAGTGTACTTTGGTGGACCTGTAATTCATTATTCCGACTGTCGGAATAACTTGACTCCGTCAGCTTAGTTCCTTCAGCACTACCGAGCCTTTCTAGATGCCATCTTCCATACATATTCCACAATTAGGGAATAGAGAATGATGAGGATGCCATTTAAAGCTGCCTTCTATTGGCATTTGTGGTGGCACATTCCACTAAGCATTCCACCTTGCATGCAAATTATGTATGCCTGTGCTAATTTTTTCCCCATTTCTGTTTTGTGGAGACTACTATTGTATAGTACAAGTCTATGTGTCACCAGTTGCTCAACTATGAGAAAATCAGTTATAGATGATCCCCTCCCTAGATACCCTAGAATAGGCAGTTTGGTTTCGTTTTCCAATTCTACGCGTATGTATGTATGCATAGAGAGGCCATCATTGTCGGTCGGTGTTGTTCTGTGTTCGTTCTGTGTTCCCTCTTCTCTGTTTTCTAAACTCAAGTGAAAGATTTGTTGTCGTAGAACAAATATGAACATGGGTGTGTGCGTTGTATGCGAGTGTGTGTGTGTAGTAAGAAATATTTTTATTTTAAATAAATTATTTATTTTTTAATTTTGTTGTTGTTGTTATTATTTTAATTTTAATAAAACTAAAAAAAAATATTAAATCCACAGCACAACACAAGATTGGGGAATTAAAAATGAAAAATATTCGAAAAACAGCTACACAGGGAAAGAGAGAGAGAGAGAGAGAGAGTGAGTGAGTGAAAGAGGCAAAGAATCCAGAGAAAGCAAAACATTCTTATTTTCTTTTAAAAGTTTAAAAATGATTGAAAAATTTTTTTTTTTTTAATTTTTCAATATTTTCTAGAGCCAAAACCCCGAATAGAAGAAGTTTAAACAATATTTGGGTCACACATAAATACTGCATCAGGCTTTTGGGGACAAAATTAATTTCTCTTCGAAGGAAACAAAATTGAAATATTTTTATTTGTAGGAAATTATTACATTATCCACATAAACTGATAGAATATTTATTTTATTTTAAAGCTTACAAAGAATACAAATTTGAAAATGAAACATTTTTAATGCATTTTTTGGTTTTTTAATCGTAAAACAAATGTAAACCTTGTAGTCAAAGCTAAAAAGAATAGAAATTGAAAAAATATTACAAGAATTCATCTTCATTCGATTATAGTTATCGATTACTTTTTTTGTTATTGAAATTATAGTTATCGAAAATGATCGAAAAGATTACATTTCTTGAAATATTTCATATAAAACACAATTCAAAGAGTTTTGTTAAGAAATTTATCATTTTTTTTTATCGATTATGTAGATATCGAACAGTTCTATACAAAAGATTTTCTATTTGATTTAAAAACTTTTCTAAAGACGATTACAGAGTCAAGAACATTTTTCTATGTAATGGTTATCAACAGTTATCGAGAAATTTTCCGTAAAAATCTTAGATTTTTTATATTTTTCGATTCGATAAATAAATTTTTTATTAAACATTTTTCGATAACTAGCAGAAAAGTTTATGGTAACTTACAGGATAGGTTAGAGAACTTGTTCTTGTCAGTTAAGACAAGTACAGTACTCGGAGGTCGAAATTGACCCATTGTACAACATCCTTAGAGAGAGAAGAAAATAGAGTGAATGGGATAAAGAAGGGCATGTAGGTAAGGTGGGCTTACGATAACTTAAAGTTTAATGGAAATTTATCGTTAGCTTTCGACTTAAATAGAAAAAATATTTTAGTTTTCAAAAAACTTTCTATAGAAAATATTAGTTATCGATTGCAAAAATTTTCGATATGTAAATTTTTCGATAACTAAAAACTTTCATAACAAAAATTTTCGATTACTAACATTTTCTGTAGAAATTTTTCCAATAACGAATATTTTTTTCTTAAAATTGTTAGCTAACGCGAAACATAGAAAAATATAGAAAAATAAAGTTATCGAAAATTATTAGTTATCGAAAATAATGAGTTATTGATAAATTTAAATATTTTTGAGAACTAAAATTTAAAATTGTAAGCTTTTTATTTAGCGATAAAGTTCTAATAAATGAAATTTATAGTTATCGATAGAAAAATTTTTTCTGATAGCTAAAGTTTATTTTCTATTTAAATTCTAAACTAATAAAAAACATGGAAAATCTAGAAAATTGTAGTTATTGAAAATATAAGTTATCGAAATTAATAAGTTATCGATAAATCTATTATTAAGCGAAATAAAATATAGAAAGTTTTAATTATCGAAATTTACAATTATCGATAACTAAATTTTTTCTGATAACTAAAGTTATTTTGTATTGATATTGTAAACTAACGAATAACATGGAAAATATCGAATATTATAGTTATTGAAAATAAGTTGTAGAAAATAATGAGTTATCGATAAATTTAGTTTTCTATAAAAATATTTTTGATAACTAAAACTTGATTAACAACGACTTAAAATTGTAAGTTAAATAAATTATAGTAAATTTTAATTATCGAAAATTATAGTTATCGATAACGAAATTTTTTCTGGTAACTAAAGTTTTCTTAGTATTGAAATTGTAAGCTAATGAAATACATACATGGAAAATATAGAAAATTATAGTTTTCGAAAATAATGAGTTATCGAAAATAATGAGTTATCGAAAATAATAAGTAATCGATAAATTTAATTTTCTATTGAAATATTTTTGATAACTAAAACTTGATCAATAACAATTTGAAATGTAAGCTAAATAAAATATAAAAAATTTTAATTATCGATAGTTATAGTTATCGATAACGAAATTTTTTCTGGTAACTAAAGTTTTTTTTCCGTATTGAAATTATAAGCTAATGAAATACACACATGGAAAATATAGAAAATTATAGTTATTGAAAATTGAAGTTATCGCAAATTATTAGTTATCGAGAACAACAATTTTTTATAGAAATTTTCATTAATAAATAAAATTTATTATCTATTGAAATGTAGACAAAATAAAATATAGAAAATTTTAGTTATCGAAAATTATAGTTATCGATAACTAAATTTTTTCTTATAACTAAACCATTTTTGTTTTGAAAATGTAAGCTAATGAAAAACAGGGAAAATTTTAATTACCGATAAATATTTCATAAACATTTATTTGTTATTGATTTTTTACAATCTTTTTTAGTTCTCGATATTGTGAATTCATGATTTTTGAAACTAAAGAATAAATATTTTGGATTTCTTTTTTCTGGAATTTTAAATTGAATTCCTTGCAGGACCTTAAGAGACTGTTTAATAATTTATTTCCATAATAAAAATGACGGAAAAATAAGGGATTGTTGTTGCCATTCGAAGCAACATTTAATGTCACATTAAAATTTCATTTTCAATTCATTTTATTTTTATGTGGGAAAGAAAACAATCCACATGGAATTAATTAAGCTATCGAAGAATGAAAAGGGAGGATAAAAGAGGAAAATTGATTAAAAAAAAATAAAGAATACAATACCACCAACAACAACAACAACAATTACATGTCCTTAAAGGCTTTCAAGCAATGAGCGTAAGAATAAGAAGAAAATTTCTACTCTGCGGTAAAGAGGGGAGCTTGAGAGAGAGAGAGAGAGGGAGGAGGGCGAAGGAGAGTGTGTGTATAATTTAACTCATGAATAATTATGTTGATAACCTTCACATACATCTTGTGCTCGTACGAGCTATAATTTTCTCTTCTCTCATATTTTATTACAATTTATTTTATTGTGTTTGTTGTTATTGCAGTTGTCGTAGATGAGATGAATGCTGTTGCTAGTGCCATTTCTATTACTATTGCTACTGATGCCGATGCTTATGCTGATGCTGTACGTACATCATTGTAGTCATCATTGTGACTTTATTGTCATCACGTAATGTCAACAAAGGAACTTGTCCAGGCAGACACAAACAGCATCAATAATAAGACGAATGAACACAGCAAAACAAAAACAAAGAAAAAAAATAAAAGAAATTATGGGAAGATGACAGGAATATGTACGTATGTATGTCACATACATACGGAGACAGAGACAGGATGCAGACACAAAGAATATATACACACACACACACACACAGGCACACATCTTAACTTGTATGTGTTTAAAGCAATAAAGTTATGAAAAACTAATAGGGTTTGCCTTGTACTAAAGTTTTTCAAATTTTTGCAAACAATTTTACCACCTCTTTATGGTTTACCCTTTACGTGCAGTAAATTTAATACCACATGACAGACAGTCATCTGTTGAAATCTGTTTTCTTCGTCATCATCAACTTCAACCTTCATGCAGTAAAAGTTGGACTTCATTTTTCTACTAGAGAAAAAACTGGGAAAAAAAAAGAAAAGAAATTTCAAAAGGAAAGAAAGACAAAAAGTTTTGATTATTAATTAATATTTTATAAACTCAAATACATTTATGCGAGGGTCGCTACAAAAGGCAAAAAAAAAAATGCCAATTTTATTTTCGTTGATTTTGGCAAATCGCTGTGGACCATTGGATATTGTTGCATGGTGAAGGTATAGGTAGTAAGTACCTCCGCCTAAGAGTATGTAGGCGATTAATGGCCCGGTATGATCGGACAAATTTAATCCACTTGATATTCTAAATTATCTCATTATTTGAAGTCGCCGTGGTCTAGTGGGTAGTGTGTTGGCTTATTAGACGAAGGACCCGGGTTCGTATCCCAGGTCAGACATCAAAATGAAAAATATTTCTTCGGCGACTTCTCTCAGCAGATTTCTGGCAAAGACTCTGAGAGTAAAAATTGCCATGAAAAGCTTCTCAAAAATCTGTCGTTCGGAATCGACTTTAAACTGTAGGTCCCACCACTCATGTATAAAATTAACACACACAACATAAGTGGTGTGAGAAGCTAGGTCGTAATCCTAACTGAAGGGTTGTAATGGCCAATTATGTATGTATCTCATTATCAATATTTAAAGAATGTGTGTCTTGTATTGTCAAAATTTCCATCATAAAGCGATATTTCGCATTACAACCATGTTCTTCACCAAAACTAATGATTTTTTTTTGTGCCGTGGAGGCGTAGCTAACCGCGCCATACAGGAAGTCGTCAAATTCTCCGTGTGTAGGGCCCTGAACCATTAATTGGCCCCCTTGTCTCGTGGGCTGTTGTAACCACTCCGGAACTACGGTGGTATTACTTCGGAGTAGAGTCCTTTTGGCCATTTGACCTCTCATGCTCATATCCGCGTCCGGATTGCGTATCGGAAGTTAAGAAGACAACTAGGTGTCTCCACTATTTTCTCTAGATTGATTCCTGAATGGAGTTCCATTTGACACGTGTGTAAGATCTCTCTTCTTCAGTCTTCGAATGCGCTCCACGTTATTCCTTACTGAGGCTCAATTCTCTCTATTCGCAATCATAACCCCGACAATGGCCACATTGCTTTCATGCTTTTTACTTAATTTTATTTACAAAATTCATCAAAAAAAGGACTAAGTATCGCCCTAGCCTAGTAGATAGTGAGTTGGCCTTTGGTTCATACTCCAGCTTAGACATCTCGTACAAAAACAAGAAAAATTAACAAAAAAAAAAATATGAAATTTTTAGCGGCGACATCCCCTTTAGTAAACTTTTGATAGCAACTCTGAGAAAACTTGTGACAAAGTCATAAAAAAAAACTTCTCAAATCTAAAGTTCAGAGCGATGTAAGCCACTAATTGACAAAATTAACACGTATAACTTGAATGGTGTGAGAAACTAGGTTGTAATCTTAACTAAACGCTTGAAATAAGCAAAATTAAGTTAAAAAATTGTCTTGTCTACGCCTGATTTACAATGCCATTGTTGCCCTGTTTTTTAGGCATGCCAATAAACTCAGCATCTGTAGGAAAAGGTTGGAATTCTTGGACCTTTTTTCACTGAACCCTCTAACGTGCATTACAATAGTGAGACTTATTTTGAAGCCTATAGAGAGATCGTTAGATTTTCGTTTTGGCTTGTGAGAAGCAAGAGGTGGCTTTACTAAAACGTTTGGGTTTGTGTCTTTGGTTTTTAAATTTGTTTGGAATTGTTTTTCTTTGATTTTAGGCATTTAACACATCTTCTTAGGGATATTAATTTCAAACTTCTATTGGACCTATTAGGCACCGTTGAATACTATTTGTGTGTGTGTGTGTTTTTTTTTCCATAAAGAATTTTCTCACACATCCTGCGTGTTTTCGCCAGTGTACGTTTATGATCCTAGTGTATCGCAATATTTCAGAGACAATGTTGCCATTTTTCTATTTGAGAGTTTAAAAAAGATTCTCTACGTTTTTGTTTTCTTTGTTTTTTTTTTTGTTATGTAAACCACGTCCACTCTAGCACTGCTCTACAACTAAACTAGATTATGCTCTGCTACTCTCATTCCACCATATTTGCCCACACTAGCACTGACTTGCTTCAATTTGAAGGTCATAAGGTTGGTTTTAAAGTGACTTGAATTGGTAGTCACAACACATACAGTCAGTCGCATATCGTATATCGCACATCGCATATCGTATATCGTATATGCATATGTAATGTAACACTTAATATGTCTGCTTTGAATAAGAAAGTTTTTCTCTCCTCTTTCGCTCTCTCCCTCTCATTGTGTGTTTCTTTTTATTTTATTTTTTTAACCTTTTAATACCTTTAGAAAGTTAAAGAGAATTATTATATGAATTAGTGAGTGTATGTGTGTGTTTGTGTGGGTATGTGTCTGGTATAAATAATTTGCAATGCATGTAAGTGTATTAGTGTAGTTAATATTAATCATACGTACGGGGTTATGCAGCAGCATATGTTTAAAGAGTGAATTGAAAAGCTGAAGAGCTTATAAATTCAACTCGTTAATCTTGATTGAATTATGAGAAACACTCAAAGTATTGAAAGTGATTTAAATGTAGAAAATAAATCAAGGCGGGAATTATGTTTAATACTTAAAATAAAAATAATTTTCAATTTAAGATGAATAAAAATAAAATATGCCCAGAGCATTCCATTTGACCAGAATAACCAGTAGAACTGCCTTTAATGCCTCAATAACAAAGCACTTTTCAGGGAAACATTACTGACATGCCTGAATGGCCACTGTAATCCAGTAGTCAGGATTACAATTTAGCTTCTCACACTACCCGTGTTGCCTTTGTCACTTTTATCCATGAGGTAAACGCCAAACGACAAATTTTTGAAGAAACTTTTCATGGGAATTATATTTTCTCTCAGTACTGCTTGTGTCTTCTTATTGTTCGAGATACCGAAGCTATGATTTGAACCACAGGCTCTTCTACTAGCAGCCAACTCACTATCTACTAGACTACAGCGACTACAAATAGGCTGGGGAGTGCAAATTGACATCTTTTCCAAACTACAGATTTTTGGAGAAACTTTTCATCGAAAAATGGTTTGAGAAGCTTGGTTGTAAACCAAACTAAATACGCAAAAATGTCTGATTAAGTAAGCCACGGAAATGAACTATAAAAGTAGGCAATAGAGCCTCTTGTCTGTGCTTATTTTGAGCTTTTAAACTCTCTATTTGATGTTAAACTTTTTAGGAGTCAATTTTCTCGTATTGCAATGTAAATTTAGACACCACAAATGGAGTTTTTCTGTAAACAGCTTTCGTAGACCTATTTTTGGGAAATTACCTGGGATCGCATAAAAAATTTTTCAATATTTCACATAAAACGTTTACTTTCACAGTCAATATCATGGCACTACAACAGTAACCATTTCATCAATTTTATATAGATGCCTTGTAGTAGTTCTGGACCTGGAATATATCTTAAATTAGTTCCTACATAAATAAGTGCTTTGGTATGGCTGCCATTACACCGTTAACTGTGCTCTATTAATGGAAGATTTCGCACAAAGTTGCCTCTTTTAAAAATTTTTTGGTTTGTGTCTTGGATATTCAAATTTAAAATTTTTTTACGAACGCCCTGGTAGTCTAGTGGGTAGTGTCCTAGACTATTAGTTTGAGGGTTGTGGGTTCGATTCCCACCAGAGGCTCTGGTCCGTGACACTACACCAGGCATATGGTGGAAGTTACTCAGCTCGTACATGAATATAATATAATTTGTAATTCTTAAATAAACAAAAATAAATTAAAATTTCTCTTCTTAAAGACTTTCTCTTCTTAAAGAAAAATATGAACACGTACAGTAGCGAGCACAAAAAATGCAACGTTGGGTAAAATTATCTTTAAGTGCGATAATTTAAAAAAAAAATGGTGACCAGTTCAAAATATTTCTTTGGGTTATTAATCCCTACGTGTTATAGATACCTATTATCAATAACATTAAATAAATATTTTTAATTAATGATCTATTATTTTGTCATTTATTAAAAAGAGTGCGAATATAAAGTGCGAATTTCATGGGAGCAATAAAAATGCATAAAAACAGCATAAATTTTAATGTGTTTATTTAAATTAAATAGGAATTCTTACAACAAAAAAAATCTAAAAATTAATATTTAGTGGCGTAGCCCTTATTTTTTATGACTTCTTGCAACCTAGAAGGCGAACTGAAGAGTCGACTAAAGCTATTAATTAATGTGTTAATGGATATTTTCTCCCATTCACTTTTCAAAATTTCTTCTAATTGCCACTTATTTGACGAATGTTTCCTCTTAACTTCCCGATCTAATAGCTCCCATAGATTTTCTATGGGGTTTAGATCGGGAGACTGTGATGGCCAATCCAAAACATTGACATCATTGTCGCTTAAAAAGTTTCGAGCTAAGCGACTTGAGTGCTTTGGATCGTTATCCTGTTGGAATATGCTACCAGGAGGCATTTTTTCCCGCAGATGAGGAAGCATGTGTTCTCCAAGGATTTCACAGTACTTCTTGGCGTCCAGTTTTCCTTCGATTTGAGTTAAGGGACCTACCCCATCACGAGAAAACGCACCAGTAAATACGTGACGTGAAAATCAATAATTTTTTTTTAAACATATCGTTCCTTGCCCCACACCGCCATGTTTTACGGTTGGAAGTTGATATCTTGGAGAATATCTCTGTCCAGGGGGTCTTCGAACAAAATTTATCCCATCGGAGCCAAACAAATTAAATTTGCTTTCATCGCTCCACAAGACTTCATGTCTTCATCATTCATTTGACCAATCCTTGTAACGTTTTGCAAATTCCAGGCGCTTCTTTTTATTGATTGAACTGATTGAGAGGTTTCTTTACGGGTCGTCTCGCATGCAAATTAGCCTCTTTCAACCTACGGCGAACAGTGTGAACGCCTATAGAGACTCCCATTTGCTCATTTGCGAAATTAGGAACGTCCACTGCGGTCTTTCGTAAATCTTTTTTAACCAGTGCAATCATCTGGCGGTCTTGGCGAGAGGTAGTTTTTCGAGGGTTACCACTACCTGGTTTCCTTTCCACACTATTTCTCAAGGAAAATCGAGATTTAATCCGACATACGGTTGATCGGTTGATTGATTTACACCAAAGAGGTGTCCAACTTCACGCATGGATTTTCCTTCTTCTAAGGCTTTAATGATTTCAGTTTTGCTGTCAGCTGAGAGCTGAGAGCTGCTTCTATTACAAAACACATGTTGTATAACTTATTTAAGATATTTTCAATTATAATTAAATAAATAACTTAATTTAATTATTTTTTTTATTATGTTGCATTTTTCTTTTTTGCTCGCTAAAAATTTGCACTTTTTTCACTAATTCCAAAAATATTTAACTTTCTAAAGCAGAATTTGGAATAAACTGTGGTCACTTTGAAAACTTATTAAATTGAAAGAATTAACAGCAAAAGAAAATAGATAAATTAGTTACCGTTATTTTGAAACAGATCTTATTAAAGATCATATGGCACAGTCTTGCATTTTTTGTGCTCGCTACTGTATATTGCAAATAAAATAAAAATAAATTTCGTGTTTAGTTTTAATTAAAATTCTGTTTTAATTTGCATAATTCTGTTTAACACTGTTCACAACTTGTTGTAAACAACAACAATTGCCTTTTTGTTTTTGGTATTCCTTTGTTTATACTCTTTGCATAAACAATAGCACTTATTCGACAGATCTTTGTAATGAAAAGCTTTAAACCAATATTATTCTCTTCAAACACACCTTGTCTTTACACAAGGCTGACTGAATTTTTACTAACTCATTTACCGGCATTACATTAAGCGGGGTCTTACTGTATCTAGAATGTTCGTTTTCGTAACAAGTTCCTTAAATTAGTTCTTAAATAAATGAGTGCACTGTTACTGTAAGATTTTGCTTTGTTCATGCTAAAATTGTTTTGTTTTTGTAATGTTTTGGTTTGTGTCTTGAATATACAAATACAAAATAAATCGTCTTAAAGGCTTTTGAAAGGCTTTTCATAATTTTTCTTACTTCCAATCATCATAGCAAAAATATTATTTTTTTCTCGAAAAACAACGTAAGAACAAGAAATATGAGATACTAGAGAAGAACCAATAATAACAACAATTAAGTAAACCTTATATGAGTACCTGCTCTATAAAATTTACTCCATAGCTACAGCCAAGAAAGGAGCACAGGGGGAGGGGAGAGCGTTAACTGTTCCATCTTAATTTATTGAATTTACAGAAAATAAGAGAAAACAAATTGATTTGTTATTGTAATTGTTAAATGGCCAATTGACAATTGAAAGGAAGAGCATAAGCGGAAGTCAATAGAGGAATGAATGCCAAGCCATAAATACTTCAACGAAATACAGTTGCACTTGAAAATGGGCGGACTAAAGGCAATGGTTTCTTCAAATACAAATGAACGTACCCTGGACTTTCTCCCTACTTCTTTACTTTCTCAAAAGATTTATTTTAACAGGGTGTGTGTATGGGTGTTTCTGTGTCTTGTTTTCATTTGAATGTGTTTCCTACTCCCACTGTTTTCTTACTTCTTCTTCTTCTTCTTTTGGTTTTTCGCTATTATTTTTATTGCTGCATTCATTATTAGCCTATTTAGTTGGCCGTATTAATGTCAATATTTTTTTTATTATGAATGTTCTCTTTCAAGCAGCGAAGAAGACAGACAGAGAGCGAGAGAGAATGCAAGACAATCAAATGAAATTATTTGTTTCCGTTTTCCTATTTTGTACAAAACCGTCTCCATTCAATTTTATTATGAAATCTTTCTGATGCTTTATTGTCCCCGCAATTGTTTATCTGTTGCTCTCTTGTTCCTTGTTTTTTTTTTTATTTTTTATTTTAAACTCTGCAGGAGTTAAATTGTTGTTAATAAAATTCTATTGGCCATAACATAACATAACATAACATACACCATGTACACGTACATGTACATACAAAAATATCATCAGTTTATAAGCTGCATCATAATGGCATTTACAACAGCAAATAACAATGCCGCTAAAGGCATATACAGCCAGCCAGCCAGCCAGCCAGCCAGCCTGCTAGTCATAGATGCCACTTTAAATATTTATGGAGCATCATTCAAATAAATAACTGACAATAGAAACAACAACAACAACAACAATAGCATGGAACAACAATAAAATTTGAATTGTCAATACAAAATCGACAATAAATCGAATCTCACTTACACAAGCTTGTTATGCTCGTAAAGGAGTTAAAAAAAAATACCATAAGCCAGGCAGGCAGGCATTCATTCAACTCTATTGAAAATTTTATAAAAAAACAAAAACAATTCTTAAGACTGCATTCATAGGCACTTCCCATCATACCTTTCCATAGCGGATCAAAATGAGAATAGAGACTATCCAGTAGACTCTTGAGTAGCTTATTGAGAAGACTTTTAAGTACTCTGCTAAGAACAATAATTCCTTCTGATTAGTCTATTGAGTATAAGCAAATGAATATTGAAAAATATGAGAAGAATCGAATCATACTCATAGTTTGTGATATTTATCCCCACACAATTGATCATTACAATCCTTCAGTCAGGATTACGATCTAGCTTCTCCCACCACTTATGCAGTGTGCGTTAATTTTTATACACGAAGACGTGGGTCATACAGTTTATAGTCCACTTCGAGCAATTTTTTTATTTTTTTTTCAGCGTTTTTGTCAGAAAACTGATAAGAGGGAGTCGCCAAAGAAATATTTTCGTTTTGATGTCTGACCTGGGGTTTGGATATGGGCCTTCAGTTTAATAAACCAACACACTGCCTACTAGACTAGACTTATTTTAATATAAAGCAACCTCTACTTAGTACAATGGGTCAATTCGACCTCCGGGTACTGCACTTGTCACAGTTGATAAGTACACGTCCTCTAACCTAACCTCTACTTAAAGTTTGAAGATGTTGTTGTTGAATGCGACTCTCCATAACTCGACGTGTACACGCAACACAAAATAAGTAGGAACCGCGTACGAACACTAATGTACGTACTAGACGGTTGTGTGTTTGCTCTACTATGTTTGTTTTTAATAATTGCAACAACAACTATTCCAGATCACATAAAATTGAAACCTTAGAGAGATTGCTAGCTGGCAATCGGTCGAAATGAATACGCAACCCAGCTTTGAAAACAATTCAACTTCTTTGAGAATTTTCTCTACAACCAATCTCTAGAGGAGTCCTTATAAAGATAAGGAGTCTCGTAGATATTCTTATTCTTTTAATTTTTATTGAAAATTCAATTCTTAATTAAGGCTCGTTATTCAATACTTCCAGGGCTAGTACAACAGTACGCATGGGGAATATTATGCGATATGAACCATTATATCCCATAACGTATACGCCACGTAAGACCTTTACGCATTCATACTTATTTTAATGTCATGAAACCTCTTCTACATACGTGCTCGTATTCAAAGTTTAAAGTACTAATCATACTTACTCCATACTTAATAGGAC
Organism: Sarcophaga peregrina; assembly: GCA_014635995.1. Classification (NCBI taxonomy): domain Eukaryota; kingdom Metazoa; phylum Arthropoda; class Insecta; order Diptera; family Sarcophagidae; genus Sarcophaga; species Sarcophaga peregrina. The sequence continues at coordinate 94,817,873 of CM025789.1, forward strand.
GTATAAGGATGTTGTTGATGACGACTCCTCATAACTCAACACGAATACACGCAACACAAAATAAGTATGAATCGCGTACAAACACTAAAATACTTACATGAAGGTAGTGTGTTGCCCCTGCTTGTTGCTCTCTCTCTCTCTCTATCTCTCTGTCCTTTTTGCTTATGTGTCTGTTTTCTTTTGTTGTAAATGTAACAACAACTAAGCCTGTAAAGTTTAATGAATGATTCGCGAGTCATTCGAATCTTTAAAAAGTGTTTCCCAGTATTTTTCTAAAGTTATGATTCTAAATGAGCAGAGGTTTATGAATCAGACATATTTCGAATGGTATGAGTTCGATGTTAACGTTGCACGCATACTTTCATTGCAACCTGACCATCACTTATAAATCAACGTTACAGTGGTGGTACGTATGAATCCAGAGCCAACTGAATAATCTAGTGACTAGTCTATCGAGTACAGTAATCCTTCGATTTATATCGCTGATGGTTGCAAAAAAAATCGAAAAGATGTAAATGGAATTTCATATTCCTCCTCCTACAAAGTAATATGTTTCCAACAAGGAGCTTAAAAAACTTACAGTAATCCCTCGATTTGCCTCGCTGATGGTTCCAAAAGTAAAGGCGACGTAAATCGAATCACAACGCAAATTGAAGTTAGAGGGAACAAAAAATTTTATTCGAGGCGACGTAAATCGAATGATTACTGTAATCTACCGAGTAGTGTTCTGAGTAGTCCATTGGGTGAGAAACCTACTCCTGACTAGATTATTGAGTATTCCACTGTCTGATCTTCTGAGTAGTTTACTAAGAAGTCGCCTGAGTAGTCTATTGAACAGAAATTTCTTCGAATATATCAGAATCTGAGCAGTTTACTGATTATTATCAAATGTCCTACCGAGTAGTTTTCGGAGTAGTGTAATGAGAGGAGAAAAACTACTACCGAGTAGACTATTGAGTAGTTTACTGAATAGTTTATTGAGTAGTCAACATGTGTAGTTTACTAAGTAATTTACTGAGTATTTTAATATGTCATGGAACCTCTTCTACATACATACTCGTATTCAAAGTTTGCGAACGTATGCGGATGTTCTTGATGACGACCCTCCATAACTCAACACGAATACACGCAACACAAAATAAGTATGAATCGCTTACGAACACTTAAATACTTACAAGAAGGTTCTGGGTTTGCTCTGCTTGTTGCTCTTTCTCTCTCTCTCTCTCTCTCGCTCTCTCTGTATTTTTGCTTCTCTGTCTTTTTTCTTTTGCTGTAAACGCAACAACAACTAAGACTGTAAAGTTTCCTGAATGATTCGTGAGTCCTTCGAATCTTTAATAAGCATTTCCCAGTATTTTTCTAAAGTTATGAATCTAAATGAGCAGAGGCTTATGAATTAAACATATTTCGAATGGTATGAGTTCGGTATCAACGTTGTACGTATACTTTCATTGCAACCTGACCATCACTCATAAATCTACGTTGCAGTGAGTATGAATTAATCCAGAGTACGTAGCAAAATTTCAGTACTTACTCATACTCAAAATTTCGTGAGTGCTTATGAGTAGCGAAAAAACGATTCATTACTGAGCTGTGGTACTATGAGCCAACTGAATAATCTAGTGACTACTCTATCGAGTACAGTAATCCTTCGATTTACGTCGCTGATGGTTGCAAACAAAAAAAATCGAAAAGATGTAAATGGAATTTAATATTTCTTCTACTACAAAGTAATATCTTTCCAACAAGGAGCTTAAAAAACTTACAGTGATCCCTCGATTTACCTCGCTGATGGTTCCAAAAAAAAAGGGACGTAAATCGAATCACAACGCAAATTGAAGTTAGAGGGATCAAACAATTTTCATCGAGGCGACGTAAATCGAATGATTACTGTAATCTACCGAGTAGTGTTCTGAGTAGTCTACTGGGAGAGAAACCTATTCCTGACTAGATTATTGAGTATAAGTAAGAAGGCGCCTGAGTGGTCTATTGAATAAAAAATCCTTCTAATATATCAGAATCTGAGCAGTTTATTGATTATTATCAAGTAACCTACCGAGTAGTTTTCTGAGTAGTGTAATGATGAGAAAAAAACTACTACTGAGTAGACTATTGAGTAGTTTACTGAATAGTTTACTCAGTAATTTACTGAGTAGTTTACTAAGTAATTTACTGAGTAGTTTACTAAGTAATTTACTGAGTAGTTTACTGAGTAGTTTACTAAGTAGTTTACTAAGTAATTTACTGAGTAATTTACTGAGTAGTTTACTAAGTAATTTACTGAGTAGTTTACTAAGTAATTTACTGAGTAGTTTACTAAGTAATTTACTGAGTAGTTTACTGAGTAGTTTACTGAGTAGTTTACTGAGTAGTTTACTGAGTAGTTTACTGAGTAGTTTAATAAGTAATTTACTGAGTAGTTTACTAAGTAATTTACTGAGTAATTACTGAGTAGTTTACTAAGTAGTTTACTGAGTAATTTACTGAGTAGTTTACTAAGTAATTTACTGAGTAATTTACTGAGTAGTTTACTAAGTAATTTACTGAGTAATTTACTGAGTAGTTTACTAAGTAATTTACTGAGTAATTTACTGAGTAGTTTACTAAGTAATTTACTGAGTAGTTTACTGAGTACTTTACTGAGTAGTTTACTAAGTAATTTACTGAGTAGTTTACTGAGTAATTTACTGAGTAGTTTACTAAGTAATTTACTGAGTAGTTTACTATGTAATTTACTGAGTAGTTAACTGAATAGTTTAATGAGTAATTTACTGAGTAGTTTCCTAAGTAGTTTACTAAGCAGTTTATTAGTCTACTGAGGAGTCTACTAAATAGTCTACTGTGTAGTCTTCTCTGTACTAACCTTAGTAGTCTACTTAGAAAAACTCCTCTGACTATTAAGTGGTTTAATGGCCATTATCTTGAGTACTTTACTAGGTAGACTTCTGAGTAGCGTATTAAGTAGTCTACGGAGTAGTTTATTGAGTAGAATGTAAGAAATGCACACAGTAGGCGACAGTAAATGAAAACCTGTATCTAAAGTCACGTCTCAGGAGACAATAAAAAACCTTGTCATAATAAGACCGTGCCTTAAACTCCTTAATGAACACAGTTAAGGCTGGTAAGCTTAATTGCTAACTCAATTGCAAGTATTAATGACTGCCGGGGTGAAAGAGGACTGCTGTCAATGATTGTGTAATTCGCCGCACACTAGATAGCACCCAAAATGGGCAAATGCCAATATTCTCAGATAATACAGTCTCATAGACGTTCTGCTTTAATGGCCTTTTGATTATTTTGTTTAGTGTCTGCTATCCACTGAATACTAGTGCGTACTTTTGCTGTATCGTTGCCAATGGGAATCTTCAAGATGCTACTGGAGCCGTTTACATACTACGCGCTCAAACGCTTTATCAACTGTGTCTAGGGTGCTAGAGTACTGGGCCAATTGTTACTTCGTTACTTACTTAATGGTCTATTACAACTATTTGATCAGGATTGAAACCTAGTTTCTAACGCTGCCCATATTGCATGTGTTAATTTTATCTTATGAGTGGCGACTCCAAACCTAGATTTGGAAAACTTTTCATAGCAATTTTATTTACACGCTGGGCTTTTGTAAGAAGCCTAATGAGAGAAGATGATGCCGAAGAAAGATTTTTTCACACTCCGTTTTGTTCCAGATGCCTGAGCTGGGTTCTGAACCAGTGTGTATGATCTAAACAACCAATACACTTTCTACTGGACTATGGCAGTCATTTCCTCCATAAATTTGATGCCTTAGGTGTGTGTCCTAAAGCATGAATCCATTTCCTGATGATCACATCGGAGTGTTAAGGCTATCAGCTTACTCGTTTCCAAAAATATTACTTTGCCCATGAGTCAATAGCAACGAAATGTAGTTTGGTTTGTGGTTCTAGCCGTAGGCAATGTTTTAAAATGATGCTGCGCTGAAGAAGCAGTGAAATTGGTTTCGATATGAATTATGGATATGCCTAACGTTCTCTCCTAATAACTGCTTAACCAAATAGATAATCGCTTAGTCTTCTTCTTCTTACATTCTCTCATTGAAAAAACTAAAGACAATAAAATTTTAAAATTGAAAAAAGTTCGTCTTTAATGGTCCTCTAACAACAGTTCATTGCCGTATGAGATATTCATGGGGTAAAGGAGAGTGTTGGTTAACGTACTGCTCGTAAACGAGGTAACTGCAACTACAAAAACAACAAGAAAAAATTTTTTTTATTGTCTTTCTAACAAAACAAAAACAACAACAACAAGTTTAGCTGATAAATGCTGCAAACGGCAGGCTTCGAAAGCATTATTCACTCTTCGTCATCTCCAACGATACAAATGCTGGCGAGAAGAAGAAGAAAATAAAAAAAAATAAAAGCGATTCTGTATGTAAAGGTTGACTCATACCAACTACGACGAGTACATACCACGACTATCGTTTACCGTGTCCAACACTTAATTTCCTTTATTAGAACTTTACGTTGTTGCTTTAAGTGCTTTTCTTTTGTGTGTGTGTGTGTGTGTGTGTGTATTGTGTTGTGTTGTGTATGTTGTTGTTTGGATTGGTTTGATCTGGTTTGACTGTTGCTTTGGATTTCTTCGTAATGCCTTTAAGGGGTGTGATATGAAGTTCTTCTTCAACGTTTATTAACTTGAATGATGTTTAGCTAACATCAACAACAACAACAACAACAGTAACACAATACACTTACTTTCTAACACAAACATACATTTACACTTACCACATACACACTGCGTGTATATGTAATTGTGTTTGCCATAGAGAGGCTTAATATTGTTGTTCTAGAGACAGATAATGATGGTGATAGACTCCTGGAACAAGAGATTTTATGGCTAATTGAAGTGTGTATTTATATATATAAGTGTGTGTGTGTGTGTGTGTGTGTGTGTATGTGTATTAGAGAAACGTTTTCGTTAAACTTTAGTTATTTCAACTTAACAACAACAGTGAATGAACAAGTTTAACAACTGCAGCAATAACATCTCGGTAACAGCAATAACGATTACAATTGAAAGTTTTCTTGAACACAACAACAACAACACAACAACAATTGTTTGTTCACGGAATTCAAAATTAAATAAACTTTAGACATACACTCGTGGATATAAATTTACATACAGTAGGCAGGTGTAATAATAATTTTTCTAAACAACGTTTAAGAGCACTTACATTTGGGAAAATAATTTTTGTTTTTGTTTTTGCTATCAATGGCGGGATGTTAAGGACCAATTGAGACAAATACAGTAACCAGAGTTGCCAGTTGATCCATTGTACACATGACGGACGATATGGGCTGTGAAACCTAGGTAAACAACGTGAAATAAAAATTAGTTAGACAAGCCTCTGATGTGAGACATCTAAACACGGTAACAAATAAAGCCAGGAAAGGCGAGCAGAATTTAAAATAAAGAATCGATTCGACATCTCTGAATATTTCATCAAGGAATAGTAAGACATTTGGATTCGGTCATGTTGTAAGAATACCAACGATTCGCTCATCCAATATTGGATTGATTACATACATAATTTGTCATTACAACCCTTCAGTCAGGATTATTGACTTAGTTTCTAACACCACTTATATTGTGTGTGTAAATTTTATACACAGTAAGTGATGGGACCTATAGTTTAAAGTCGACTCCGAACGACAGATTTTTTGAGAAACTTTTCATGGCAATTTTATTTTTACTCTCAGAGTTTTTGCCAGAAATCTGCTGAGAAGAAATCGCCGAAAATTCCTATTTTTATTTTGATGTTTGGCCGGGGACTCGAACTCTTGCTTTAAGTCTAATAAGCCAGCACACAACCTACTAGACTACGGCGACCTCTTGGATTGATTATTTGTTTTAAAAATCCTTTAAGGATTTGAAATAATGATTGGCAGCAAAAGCTGTAAAGCGTATACATACAATAGAGGTACTGTGAGAAGCTAGTTTAGGTCGCTACACTCTAAATAAAGTGTTGTAAGAACCCATTAAGTTCTCTACGTAACGTAAAACACAAATGTACACGTTTATGTTCATGAAGCTTAAGCTTTTTAAGATGCAAACACTTCTCTAGCTGAAAAATGTGTTTCTGTTAATACCGAGAAGGTTTGTGAGGTGCTAATAGAAGCAGCGTCTGAGTATGACTGTTCAATGGCATATCCAAGGTACATTTTAAATACAAAACATCGGCTTTTATACCTACGCAGCTGCAGTCCTTAGTAGCTTTCCAATATGCTCTCTAGTGTTGATAACATGAGATACCACTGAAGCGAATACAACAGTCTCTGTCTGTATTGACAACGTTACGATTTTTACCAAACACAGCAGCTTTCTTTAACAGGAGTTGCACAAAACTATTCCAGATTCCATAAAATTCAAACCTTAGAGAGATTGATAGCTGGCAACCGGTCGAAATGTTGCGTATTCCCAGCTGCTTTAAAAGCAATTCAACTTCTTTGAGAATTGTTTCTACAACCAATCTCTAGAGGAGTCCTTATAAAGATAAGAAGTCTCGTAGATATTCTTATTCTTTTAATTTTTATTGAAAAATTCAATTCTTAATTAAGGCTCGTTATTCAATACTTCCAGTGCTAGTACGACAGTACGTATGGGGAATATTATACGAGATGAACCATTACATCCCATAACGTATACGCCACGTATGACCTATACGCATTCATGCTTATTTTAATATGTTATGGAACCTCTTCTACATACATACCCGTATTCAAAGTTTAAAGTACTAATCATACTTGCTCCATACTTAATAGGACGTATAAGGATGTTGTTGATGACGACTCCTCATAACTCAACAGGAATACACGCAACACAAAATAAGTATGAATCGCGTGCGAACACTAAAATACTTACAAGAAAGTTGTGAGTTTGCTCTGCTTGTTGCTCTCTCTATCTCTCTCTCTCTCTCTCTGTCTCTCAGTATTTTTTGCTTATCTGTCTTTTTTCTTTTGTTGTAAATGCAACAACAACTAAGATTGTAAAGTTTAATGAATGATTCGCGAGTCATTCGAATCTTTTTCCCAGTATTTTTCTAAAGTTATGAATCTAAATGAGCAGAGGCTTATGAATCAAACATATTTCGAATGGTATGAGTTCGATGTTTACGTTGTACGCATACTTTAATTGCAAGCTGACCATCCCTTACAAATCAACGTTACAGTGGTGGTACGTATGAATCCAGAGTAAATAGTTAAATTTCAATTTCATTGTTGACCTACTTATTCATTCAAAATTTCATGGGTGCTTATAAGTAACGAAAGAAAGATTCATTACTGACCCACATTCATTCCGAACCTTGCAAAAATTCCGAAACACGTTTGAATACAGCTTTCGAACATGGCCTTTTCTATTAGGGGAATAATTAAGTGAAATGTTAGCGGTGGCGACGTCAAATTCAAGTAGCCAGAGTGTTCACTTATTAGACAAGAGACCATGGTTCAAATCTCTGCTTAGACATCTCAAAAAAATGAAAAATCAAGAAAACATTTCTGTCATCATATGCCCCACAGCAGTCTTATGGCAAAATCTTTGGAGAAAAATAAAATTGCCATGAAAAGTTTCTCAAAAATTTATCATTCGGAATCTACTTTTAATTGTAGGTCCACGTAGGGATTAAAATAAACGTAACAGTACTTAACGTAGGTGGTGTGTAGAAGCTTGGTTTTAAACCTGACTAAAGAGAGCCTCGTACGACCATGTCATTCGAATGGAAGCGCAAATTCGGACGGTATGAGTATTTGAATGCGGGAATTAGTGGAAGTTGCTGTAGAGGACCAAATTGAGGAAGCCCTGTTGTCATCGATTAGTGTAACCAACTTAAACACTCTAAGTAGCAGAAACACCTGAAAAGATAATACAATAAACGGATCGTTGATGGCCAATTAAGTAAGTAAGATCGAAAGAGAGAGAGAGAGAGAGAGAGACAGGCGAGGTAGGCGAGACATACAATAGCCTTAAATCTTGGTTAGTTTTTGAGAGCGAAAAGTTGCGCAGTTTGGTGTTACTATTGATTGTCAGAATCCCTATGATTTCTATTAAAGCTTGGCAAATAAAGTAAAGCAGGGACCTAGTATAAAATTAACGGCTTCATTATTTGACGACAACACGATTGCTACTCCGTTAAGGAAAATCATCTTTCCTACGTAGTATTGTGTTACAAGCAGTGAATTTCTAGCTTAAAGGGTTAGCGCCTAACCATTACCGCACTATAGGCGGTAAGTTCCCACGAACATAGTCTAACACAACGTTGCTTTATAAAGCATTTGAACAGTAATCGCTTGACATTTCACAACATCGATTGGCATACGTTTGTTCCTATCAGGAAGGAGAACTTTTTGTTAAGTTTTTTACAACGCAATAATCTTAAATGCTATTCCCTTTTTTCTTCTTCTTTTTTTTTTGGTGTAACTTCCCTTTACCAAAGTAATCTGTTTAAGGCCATGTACTCCGCTATAAAGAACATCTATTTATTGGTTATAAAATTTTGTCAGGCATTAAATTAGTCTCATCTCCAGCTCTCTCTTCCTCTCCTCCTTCATTGACAATAAATTTTGACTTGGCATCATGGCCTATAAAATGTTTCTCCATGCAACACATTGAATGAATAGATTTATGTGGCACGATTGAAACGATATTTAAACAAATTATTTCGCCTTGAAAAAATCCTTCCTTTTCATTCAAGAGCAAAGTTCCCCATCACAGTCAACATCATCGTCATCATCATTATCATCATCATCATCATCTGCAATACATTTCTGCGAGTATTGATGACTGTGAGGTATTGATTACAACGTTTACCTGCAAAAGTCTTTGAAATTTTTTAATGATTTCATGCTAATGTTGTTGTTGTTGCTCACTTAAACTTGTTTAAACTTGTTGTTGTTGTTGTTGTTGTTGCTCTTTCCCTTTCCCATTCCCAGTTTAAACATTAAAACGACGTTTACGATTATTACAGATTTTAAGTACAAACAAGTTAAGAATGAAGATAGTCGAGAAGGGATTCCACGGCGGTGAAAAGAAGCAACGAAAATTAAACGCAAATGCAGTGAAATGTACACTGCGAAGGAAATAAATCAAGGGAATCCATTTGATTCTCTTAACTGAGAACGAAAGAATTCTTTTTCCAACATCCTTTACATTATTTGGAAAGTCCTGTATGCTAGTCGCCTTAGTCTAGTAGGTAGTGTGTTGGCTTATTAGACGTAGAGCCAGGGTTCGAGCACCAGGTGATTACCCCTCAGCAGGTATCTGGCAAAAACTATGAGCATTAAAACAAAATTGCCTTGAAAAGCTTCTTAAAAATCTGTCGTTCAGAGTCGACTTTAACTGTAGGTCCCGCCTCTTACGCATAAAATTAACACACACAACACAAATGGTGTGCAAACATAGGCCAATAATCCTGACTGAAGAGTTTTAATGACCAATTATGTACGATATGTTATCTCTGGATCCATAATGTGTAATTAAAAACCTTGTTTTTATCTCATAAAAAAGTTTAAAATATAAGTTCGTAGATTGCAAATAAAATATAAATAATTCTGTGTTTTGTTTTAATTAAAATTCTTCACTATTATTTGCACAATTCTTTATAACACTGTTCACAACTTGATGTAAACAACAACAATTGCCATATTTGCATAAACAATAATAATTACTAGACAATTAATCGATAGAGATTTGTAGCGGAGATTTTCAAACCATGATTACTCTCTTCAAACACATTGCGTTTTCACACAAAATTGACCGAAGTTCTACTAACTTAATCGTTTGCTTTGTTTTGATTTGCTTTACTTTAGTTTGCCTTTTTTATGCAGCAATGTAAAGAGTCTGATGAATGTTCTGGAAAGTGAATATTCGTGACTTTGCCTTCTCGAAATTTTTATAAATGTAAACATTGTTGTTTACATTCATTGTTGTTGTTTGTGTATTTTGTTTACTTTTATATGTGCTTGCATTAACATATCCTTTCAGATGCTTATGCTTCTTGCTTGTCTTCTACCAAAGGCAATCGATGAAAGGGCTCCTTCAAATTAGTCTTTTCAACGCAGACAAAATTGTTTCCACTTTGCCGATCTCCGCTAATTCCTGCTTCAAATGCCTATCTTTCCGGAAAACACGTAGCAGCCAGTGCAACCACATACATACATAATTGGTCATTACAACCCTTCAGTCAGGATTACGACCTAGCTTCTCACACCACTTATGTTGTGTGCGTTAATTTTATACATGAGTGGCGGGACGTACAGTTTAAAGTCGACTCCGAACGACAGATTTTTTTTTGAGAAGCTTTTCATGCCAATTTTTACTCTCAGAGTCTTTGACAGAAATCTGCTGAGAGGAAGTCGCCGAAGAAATATTTTTCGTTTTGATGTCTGACCTGGGATTCGAACCCGGGCCTTTCGTCTAAAAAGCCAACACACTACCCACTAGACCATGGCGACTTCAAGCCGGTGCAACCGCTGTATGATAAAGGGAATACCGATCCATTGTTTACTATAACTATGTCGGCGCTAGAGGGCACTCTATACCTTTTCTCCAGTGATTTTTAGAGAGATTTTTTTCGTGACAGTGTTAGGAAATTTCGGGCAAGATTAGATGCATTATTCCAGAACTTTTTTCCTACTGTTTTTAAAATTTCCAGCCATAGACAGCGATAGCATCTGGTGCCGATACTGTTGTTGTATTTTTGTTTACTTGTTTATCATAATTTCATTGATGCTGGTGTTTGTTGTTATATTAAGCCGCGTGATAATTTGTAAAGAGGTTTGTTCACGTCATTGTTTAGTTTTTGTAACTTTTGTTTATAATTTTAATGTAAAAGCAAACAATAATCTAGATTTTTTCATTCACTTACTCATAACAATACAGAGTGACTGATATATAATGCTACAAAATAAGGCGCAATATTTTTTTATTTTTTTTAAATTTAGTTATTCAAAGGCAAAAAAATGTTTAGATTTGTTCGAATTGTCCACCTTTGGTAGGAATTATGGTCTTCAAGCGGCCGGAAAAGTCACCACAGGTTGAACGAAAGTGGCGCTGCGATATTTTGGTGCATTCCCGGCGAAGCACCGTCTTGATATGATCGACAGTTTAGTATTTTTCACCTTAGTCTTCACAATGCCCCAGGCGCAAAAGTCCAACGGATTGAGATCCGGAGATTTTGGTGGCCATTGTGCGGTAGAAATGAAGCTAGGAACCTCTTTTTTAAGCCATTTTTGGTTGACGCGTGCTAAGTCCAGTTGGAATGTCCATGGTGTGCGGCCGAAATGTTTGTCTGCCCAGGGCTTCAATTCTAACTTTAAAAAATTTTCCCGATAATATAAGGCATTTATTTTGACCCTTCGGTCGATGAATACGAGCGGGCAGCAACCATCGGCCGTTACGGCGGCCCACACCATTACCATCGGCGGCGCTTGAGTTCTGGTGGCCAATCGCAGGTGTAAATTTTCAGCTGATCTCTTTGGCAAGTAAACCCGATCATTTTGTTTGTTCACAAACTGCTCAATTTGGAATTGCTTCTCATCGGAGAAAACCAAATTCGGTAGCTGGTCACTTTCGTGCAAGCGAAGTAACTTCTTGGCTCTTTCCACTCTAACATTTTTTTGACCATCAGCGAGCTCTTGCACTTTATGGAACTTCAATGGTTTTAGTCCAAGCTAATTTTTTAATATGTTTTGCTTCCGTACTCGCAATATGTTTAGCTTACGAACAATTTTTCTACCACTGCGGCTTAGATTTCGATCAAAACTGGCCTTCACTTTTCGGATCATTTCTGACGTTGTTACCGTTTTTTTTTCGTCCACTTTTTAAACGCGTTGCAACACTGCCAGTATCACGGTAACAAGCAATGGTACGAGAAACAAAAGATTTGTTCACATTTAAACAATGGAGGTCTCTAAAGATAGCCATCTTTGGTTTTCCAGCCAAATATAAAGCAATCACACTATCACACTTGAATTCCATTGCGAATAACTTTTTTTTCTGAATGAAATAGATCAAAACGCTTTTGTAGGCTTGTAAATAATAAAATAAACTATCACTAGAATAAATCTGTCAGCTGTCAGACGAACGGTTTACAAATGATAACAACCTGAAGTTGGTTGCAATACATTTCAACCACCCTGTGCATGCATAATTGGTCATTACAACCCTGCAGTCGGGAGTATTGACCTAGTTTCTAATACCACTTATGCTGTGTGTGTGTTAATTTTATACACAGTAAGTGACGGGACCTATAGTTTAAAGTCAACTCCGAAAGACAGATTTTTAAGCAGCTCTTCATGACAATTTTGCTATTTACTCTCAGAGTTTATGCCAGAAATCTCCTGAGAATTAGATGGCGAAGAAATATTTTCATAATTTCGTTTTGATGTCTGGCCTAAGACAGCCAGAACCATGGCTTTGTGGCTTTCTACTACTACTACTACTAACTACCTACTAGAATGCGGCGATAATATTTTGGAAAATTATTGAATTTTGAAAATTTATCAAAATTCTTGTCAAGTTGTTCTTTTAGTGTAGGTAAAACGGATATTCCTACGATATATGTTTAAGCAGAACACAAGTGTATGCATGTACAGTGTAGTAGCTCGATACTTAAGGTTTTACGTCTACAACAATAACAACAACAAAAATCTCTTTCTCACATATAATTTTCCGGACCCCATTGACTTTTTTTCTGTTCCGTTAATATGAGCTCTTCAATATGAATTTTTATCCTTGGCATGCAGCAATAGTAAGTGGCCCATAAAAGAAAAAAAGAAAACGAAGAAACGAAGAAGAAGAAACGTAACGTAGTGGCAGCAAGGCAAATATCGAAAGGTAAAGGTAAAAATGAAAAAAGAAATGAAAATAAAAAAAATCTGAAATTGTAATCGAAAAGGCATAAATTATTTACGAGCTTTTTTGCGGCATTTAATTTCATTGATTTTCACTTTTTTCATGCACTGTGTGTATATGTATACACATGTCTCTATATATGTATGCAAGCAAGCAAGTAAGTGTGTGTGTGTATGTGTCACAGGCATTTAAGCGAGAGGTTAAGTTGAAAACAGGACTGATTCAATGACGATGTCTTTATTAATTTTTTTTTTTTATAAACTCTCTGCACTCAGTTATAATATAATGGTGTTAGTGTTATTTACGATATACACACACACATGTACGCGCACACACACGCATATTGCTTTACTCAGAATAAAAATTCTCTTTAACGTTAGCAAAAGAAAAAACGAACACAGAAAAAACGAAGCATTTTTTACCACTCACGACGCGTCGTGTTAAATTTCAACTCAAAGAAGGCATTTGAACGGAACAGTTCTTTACACACACACACACAGCCACATTTTATTGTAAATGTTTATGAATGCTTGCTTATAAATAAGAGTAAATGTGTCCATGTGTGTGTGTGTGTGTCTTTGTAACATATTTTTTAACTTGATTGATGGCTCTCTCTCTTTCGTCGTTTCTTCCTCTATGCTTGACAAATTGAATTCTTATAAATTAAGTCACAAAAGGTTTTCGACTCGTTTATACGGACGGCAGTAACAAGTTAAGAAATCGATAAGACTGGCGTATAAGACACACGCGGTCACCCAGTCTATATATGTATGTATGGGTATGAGTGTGTTAGTGTAAATAAAACAATCAAGAAAAGTTTATAAAAATTATAAGAAGACTGTTTAACATCAAACATATAAACACTCTCTCTCTCTCTCTTCCACTCTCTCTTTCTGTTGCCTTCTTATGGTTCGTTCACATGTGTAACATTTTTATTATACGAACAACGAAAGAAGGGAAAAGTAAAAGAAAAAGAAAATTAAGAAGTAAAAACCGAGAGGGCATTAAAATGTTAATGTCGTACGTTGAGATTAAGATTTTCCAGGCATAAAATGGAAATTTCTTTTTCTCTCTCATTGCTCTGGTGGCATGGTCTGGCAAAGCTGATAAGCATTTTGAATTGTGGTGAGTAATTGGCATTAAATTATTAAGACGTTCATATGCATTCATGCGAGGGTTCTCCCAAAAATTATTCATTTTAATAACAAAAAATATGAAAAATAAAAAAAATTCCTTTATTTCTCAACAAAAATTCCTTTTGAAGTCATGCACTAAAGTTCGAAATCGCAGAAGTTTAGTAGCCGGGGCCAGACAACAAAACAAAATTTCGATTTCCTATCAGCAGATTTCTGGAAAAAAAAGCCTGAGAGTAAATACAATTGCCATGAAATGTTTCTCAAAAAAATCTGTCGTTCGTAGTCGACATGAAAGTGCAGGTCCAGTCACTTACTTTCTATAAAATTGGCGTGAGGAACTATGTCAATAATCCTGGCTAAAGGGTTGTAATGATCATTTACGTATGTATGTCTGTACTAAAGTAGCTCTCAAATCACGTCTATTCTCACAAGCCATGGCACTAGGGCTAGCGGTGTAAGGGTAGAAGATCGAAGGCATGTAGTATTAAGTCTTGGTCGTGACGTCATCTGGACTACAGTGGCCGTTCTTACAGGTCACTGCGGAAAGAATGAGGCTCTCATTTAACAACTTCTGCCTTGGATGCGGTGCCCGTATCTTGCAAGGTGTGGGTATAGATTTTTTTTCTTCTTATTAGGTTAGGTTAGGTTAGAGGACGTGCACCTGTCAGTCAAGACAAGCACAGTACCCGGAGGTCCAAATTGACCCAATGTACCATGTCCTTAAGGGAGGAAGGAAAAGGAGGATATAGTAAAATAGGGAAAGGGAGAGAGAATGGGAAACGGAGGAATGAAAAACAACAGACACAAAACAACAGAGGTTGAGAGTGCGACTACACTTATGAAGCCTTAGCACCTCTCAACCAGCCCAAACTGCTAATGAATCTGTGGAGAGCCTTGATGTCGGCTCTCGACATAGAACTCAAGTTCTCAAAGAAGGCCCTGCCAAGGGTCCTCAACCTCAACCTACCAAGGGCTGGGCAGTTGCAGAGGAGATGTTCGACAGTCTCCAACTCCTCCTCATAGCAACATACCCTGCAATAGTCCGGCTGGGATCTGTTCCAGATCCCCGTCAGCGACTAAATCTCGCAGTGCCCCGTGATAAAACCGACAACCAACCTTAAGCTGGCCTTAACCAAGCTCAGCAGCCACTCTGTCCTCTTGCTGTCCACAGCAGGCCACAGACGCCTAGAAACAGAACAACCCGATCCGTTCCCCCAAACGTCTCTGCTCTTCCCTCCTGACCCATCCATCGATGAGGCCATAGAGGTGACAGACTGGGGGATCAGGACCAACCGTCAAATCGCCACCTGAAAGCGAACCTAACCTAGCGAAGGCATCCGCCGTCTCATTGCCCAGTATTCCGCTGAGACCCGGAACCCAGCATAGACGGATACGGTCCGGTCCAAAACTCCGCAACGACTCTTTGCACTCGCGAACGAGCCGTGATTTGCACCAGACCGACGCAATGGCCCTAAGGGCAGCCTGACTGTCAACGAAGATCGTGTAAGATTCCGAATCCGAAGATGGGCCACCAGCTATGGCCTCAATAGCCTTCAGTATTGCGAAAATCTCCGCCTGAAAAACACTGCAGTCATCATCATTCAACCTGAAGTGGAGTTCAAAACCGAGTTCCTTACAGAAAACCCCAGCACCTGTACATCCACCTAACTTAGACCCATCTGTGAAGATGGGTATACCACTCTGCCTCTGGAGTACCCCACCACTCCATTGTGCCCTATCCGGTATGAGTATATTCAAACCAGGTAGGAACATAGCCTCAGGCATAATATAATCAGTGGCTTTTTCCGAAAGTCCGTACCTTCCGTCAGGAAAGACGGTATTCAGAACTCTGGAGTGACCTATCGAGCGCTGTTTCCAACAGCCCGATTCCCTCAGGCGTATGGCACTACGCGCTACACACCGCTTGACATATAAGTCAAGCGGGGTCAGACAGAGCATAGTATCAAGAGCAGCCTGAGGGCAACTTTTCCTCACTCCAGTGATACTCAAAGAGGCAATCCGCTGAACCTATCGATCTATAAACTCATTAAACTTTCACGCTTTTAACCATAAAGAATTATCAGGACCTGATATTGAGGATTTGTTAGTTAGTTCCCGGGCATCACTTTGTGTTGGTCTCAACTAAGGGAATTAACAAAGCCATTTGGCTTAGTGTATCATTCGTAGTGACTGATCGAACAAACTACCATTCTGAATGTGTGTGAAGATAAACTCGAATTAAAAAAACCAAAGACTTGAACCCATACTTTTAGCAGCGCCGCTTCTTGCCTCTAATATGGAAAAACTTTGCAATTAACAGAGCACTGTTAATTGTTCAACAGTGTTAGTAATAGATTATTCTTCTAATTTGGAATTATTGCAGACTATGGACATAAAATTCTCCTTATTATCGTTATTAATTGTGAACAAAATCGTGGTTAATGGGGTTGGAGGGGGTCAATTTTATCAAATCCCACTGCCACGGCTCGAAAGAGATCCTCTGGACTACTATTTACATATAGCCGAGTAGGTGTACTATTTCTTATATCTTCCCAAGTGGCAATTGATCTTCTAGAGAATTTTCATGCAAAAAATTTATATTTTAAAAGCAAATTTTTTCAACCTATCTTTGCCTATAGTAGGTCACCTAGAGTATTTCCCAAAATTAGCTCCTAAACAAGTGGGCTTGTTCAGATGATGGATACTGTTAAAAAGCTAACAGCGTTCTGTTAAGAGGAAATTTTGATATGTTAAGAGGCCATATGTGGCGTTGCTAAAATTTATGGTTTGCGTTTAGGATATTCAAATTCGAATTTATCTAACACACATCCGTTTTCATCTAAACACGATGCTTACTCTTCATCCCCTGGGATCTTGTTTGCTGCAGAAACTACATATCTTTGCCAAGTTTGTATACGATTTTACAAATCCATTCCACTACTTGGAATTTTCCTGTCCTTTTTGAATCAATTGTGAAGTGCTAGATGTGTAATAAGACTTACGTCTGCTTACGAATCCATTCAAATATTGAAACTTATTGGCCAAAATCTCCTGTTGAAATATATTCTGCATTAATTTTATTCCATTAAAACCAGATGAGGCAATAATATTTTCCCCAACTACAGTAGCGAGCACAAAAAATGCAACACTGTGCCATATGATCTTTAATAAGATCTGTTTTAAAATAACGGTAAGGTAACTAATTTATCTATTTTCTTTTGCTGTTAATTCTTTCAATTCAATAAGTTTTCAAAGTAACCAAAGTTTATTCCAAATTCTGCTTTAGAAAGTTAAATATTTTTGAATTAGTGAAAAAAGTGCAAATTTTTAGCGAGCAAAAAAAATGCAACATAATAAGAAAAATAGTTAAAGTAAGTTAAAGTTATTTATTTAATTATAATTGAAAATTTCTTAAATAAGTTTACAACACATGTGTTTTGTAATAGAAGCAGCTCTCAGCTCTCAGCTGACAGCAAAACTGCAATCATTAAAGCCTTAGAAGAAGGAAAATCCACTCGTGAAGTTGGACACCACTTTGGTGTAAATCAATCAACCGTATGTCGGATTAAATCTCGATTTTCATTGAGAAATAGTGTGGAAAGGAAACCAGGTAGTGGTAATCCTCGAAAAACTACCTCTCGCCAAGACCGCCAGATGATTGCACTGGTTAAAAAAGATCCACGAAAGACCGCAGTGGACGTTGCTAATTTCGCAAATGAGCAAATGGGAGTCTCTATAGGCGTTCACACTGTTCGCCGTAGGTTGAAAGAGGCAAATTTGCATGCGAGACGATCCGCAAAGAAACCTCGCATTAGTGCACTCAATAGAACGAAGCGCCTGGAATTTGCAAAACGTTACAAGGATTGGTCAAATGAACAATGGGCTAAAGTCTTGTGGAGCGATGAAAGCAAATTTAATTTGTTTGGCTCCGATGGGATAAATTTTGTTCGAAGACCGCCTGGACAGAGATATTCTCCAAGATATCAACTTCCAACCGTAAAACATGGCGGTGGATCAATAATGGTGTGGGGTAAGGAACGATATGTTTAAAAAAAATTATTGATTTTACGTCAACTCAAATCGAAGGAAAAATGGACGCCAAGAAGTACTGTGAAATCCTTGGAGAACACATGCTTCCTCATCTGCGGGAAAAAATGCCTCCTGGTAGCATATTCCAACAGGATAACGATCCAAAGCACTCAAGTCGCTTAGCTCGAAACTTTTTAAGCGACAATGATGTCAATGTTTTGGATTTGCCATCACAGTCTCCCGATCTAAACCCCATAGAAAATCTATGGGAGCTATTAGATCGGGAAGTTAAGAGGAAACATCCGTCAAATAAGAGGCAATTAGAAGAAATTTTGAAAAGTGAATGGGAGAAAATATCCATTAACACATTAATTAATAGCTTTAGTCGACTCTATGCCTTCTAGGTTGCAAGGAGTCATAAAAAATAAGGGCTACGCCACTAAATATTCATTTTAAGATTTTTTTTTTGTAAGAATTCCTAATTAATTTAAATAAACACATTAAAATTTATGCTGTTTTTATGCATTTTTATTGCTCCCGTGAAATTCGCACTTTATATTCGCACTCTTTTTAATAAATGACAAAATAATTTATCATTAATTAAAAATATTTAGATAATGTTATTGATAATAGGTATCTAGAACTGTAGGGATTAATAACCCAAAGATATATTTTGAACTGGTCACCATTTTTTTTTAATTATCGCACTTAAAGATAATTTTACCCAACGTTTCATTTTTTGTGCTCGCTACTGTATGTACTTCTCATATCAATACACTACATCGTTTAATTTTATAACCTCCCTCGTAGATGTCATAAGAGAGCAAACACCAAACACATATGTAATGAAGACAAGCGAACCAAACAATGTTTGTCAAAATAAATTAGAAATTTCAAAAGAAAACAAAACAAAAACAAAAACGAAACACAAAAAACAAAAAAACGGATTACAATAACAAATTACTGTGTTAAGACAAAAGTAACGATAACTTTAAGCGATAAGTTAAGCCAGTGAAGTTGATTTATCAGCATTCAAAATAGAAAGCTTCAGCCTTTATCGATAACGAAGGCAGCAGAACGAAAAATGGGTTTAAAATGGAAAAAATCTTGTAGATTCTATGAGAGAGAAACAAAAAATTTGAGAACAAAACAATAACAAATCAACAGTCGGATTCTAGAAGTTGTCGGACTGATAATGTTGTTCTTCCTTCTCCAAAGACAACAAACAAACTAAAGCCTCTTACCGTGAATATATGTAAGTAGGTATGTAAAGATAAATATTAATTTGAAAACCCAAGACATAAACCCACACTGTTAGCAGCGCCACTTCTTGCCTCTAACAGTTAAAACTTTGCTATTAACAGAGCGCTGTTAACTGTCATATTACACATCCAGCATTTCACAATTCATACAAAAGAACAGAAAAACTCCAAGTAGTGGAATGGATTTGTAAAATCATGTTCAAACTAGGAAAATATAGTTCCTGCAGCAGACAAGATCATGGCGCCAGTTTTTTTTTGGGATACGCGTGAGACATTTTTCTTGATTGATATGATCAGTGGATTAATTTTCTACCCTCTAACATACTGTAAGAAGAACGAGATGACAACGGATGTGCATTAAGATAAGTAATAATTTAAAAATCTAAGACATGAACCATAAATGTTAGCAGAAAAATTTCCTCTTAACAGAATACAACAGAGCACTGTTAGCTGTTTAACTGAATCCATTAAGACCTTTTGTTTAGGAGCTAATTTTGGGTAATACTCCAGGCCTATGAGTGTCATAGTATATGCAAAGAAAGGTTCCAAGGACTCTTAATACAAGTATCAACATAGTCCTGTATAAAGTTATATGGTATTGAGAAAATTTTTTTCTTGAAAATCTCTAGAAAATCCATGGCTATTAGGGAACCTATAAGAAATATTACACCTACCCTACCTATATCCAAATTGTAGTCCAGAGGTTACTTTTTCGGCACGTGGTAATGGGAGCTCTGAAATAATTTTGAAATTTGTGGAATTTTATTTATAAATTAAGCTGACCCGGGGAACTTCGTCGCGCCCAAAATTGATTTTTTTATTTCCCAAAACACGACTTATAGGGATCTCTTAAAGGAAGAGGGGTGTCATTCCTATTTTTATTGGGTTTGTCGATATTAATTTTACGAACTTGCTTACCAAATTGCATTCGTGTACGATCACTATGTCCCTAAATATTCAATTTTAAGGGTTTGCCACGCCTACTTTTTGCTATATTGAATTTTTTTATGCCGTCTAAACCTGATAAGGTTAGGTTGGGTTAGAGGACGTGTACAATTCTGACAAGTACAGTACCCGGAAGTTGAATTGACCCATTGTGCAACGCCCTAGCTTCTCATACCACTCATGTTGTGTGCGTTAATTTTATACATAAGTGGCGGGACCTACAGTTTAAAGTCGACTCCGAACGACAGATTTTTGAGAAGTTTTTCATGGCAATTTTTACTCTCAGAGTTTTTGCCAGAAATCTGCTGAGAGGAAGTCACCGAAAAAGTATTTTCATATTTTTGTCTTAATGTCTGACCTGGGATTCGAACTCGGGCCTTTCGCCTAATAAGCCAACACACTACCTACTAGACCACGGCGACTTCAAAAAACCCGATAAGCTTTTGAACAAAAAAACGATAATTAAAATCGTTTCAGTAGTTTACGAGTTATAGGTATAAGTTGAAGGGTGGAGGGTTGTCACGACCATTTTGGTGGGATTGTCGATATCGACTCTACGAACTTAACCACCAAATTTTATTCGTCTACGATCAATATGTACCCAAATATTTAATTTTAACGATTTGCCAAGCCCTCTTAAGATTTCGGGATAAGATTCTCAGATTTACCCAATATGTACAGAAAATGTCATGAAAATCCGTCGATCCATTTCGGAGGAGTCTAACCACTAACACCGTGACACGACAATTTTATATGTGGGATAATAATGATCATAATGAGAATAATACACATACATACATAATTGGCCATTACAACCCTTCAGTCAGGATTACGACCTAGCTTCTCACACCACTTATGTTGTGTGCGTTAATTTTATACATGAGTGTGGCGGGACCTACAGTTTAAAGTCGACTCCAAACGATAGATTTTTGGGAAGCATTTCATGGCAATTTTTACTCTCAGAGTCTTTGCCAGAAATCTGCTGAGAGGAAGTCGTCGAAGAAATATTTTTCGTTTTGATGTCTGACCTGGGATACGAACCCGGGCCTTTTTGTCTAATAAGCCAACACACTACCCACTAGACCACGGCGACTTCAATGAGAATAATAGTCCACAATAATTGCCAAGCAGAAGTGGTAATCTAGTTATTGTCACTGTTAAACAGTTAACAGTGCTCTGTTAATTGCAAAATTTATCGTGTTATAGACAAAATGTTGCGCTGCTAAAAGTACGGGTTTGTGACTTTGGTTTTTATCTTCACTCACATAACATAACTTTTTCTACTCTGTCAAGCAGCTATATATTATTACAAGCAACTGTTACATGGCTATTCCAAGTTTGAATGTAAAACTACGACTGTAAGCTTCAGTCAGGCTTACAACCTAGCTTCTCACACTATTTATGTTGTAAGGGTTAAATTTGTCTATAAGTGGTGGGGGACTTACAGTTTTTAAGAAACTTTTCATGGCAATTTTATTTACTTTTCATAGAGTTTTTGCCAGAAATCTGTTGATAGGAAGTCTCCAAAGAAATATTTTCATATTCTCGTTTTGATGTCTAACATGGAATTTGGATTCGGGCCTTCAGTGTAATAAGTCAATACACTACCTACTAGACTGCAGCTACTTCAAGCCTGTAAGCAGGTAAATTTTATTTGAATTCCTATTGTCGTCCATGGTAAAACGGCCTTTGCAATGGTGCGTATGATTCATGTTTAATTGCAAGTCATGCAATAGCAATCATACGTCATGAGGCTCTCATGATGAAGACAGAAAAACTTGATTTTGAAATGGTTTTTGTATTAGAAAAATTGCAATTCAACTTAATTCAACACAAACAAATCTACAAAGAAAGGAAATGTTTGATAGACAGTGGAAAAGGTGCAAAGATAAAGAGAAAGAGAGAGAGAGAGAGAGAATGAGAGTGAGTGTGTGAGCGAGTGGTTGTTAACTTTTTTGAAAAAAACCTGTCGTAACATTTGGCAGACAATTTATTTAACAAATGCAACCACAACTGCTGTTGCTATTGCTATTGCTGTTGCCACAAACCGTTGCCTTTTACGTGCAACTTTATTGATTTCATGGTGCCAGTTGTAGACATGGATGCCACATTAACGTACCTAGTCGAAGTGAAACAAATGTATTGCCCAGCCACTGCTATTGACATGCTTACAGTCAGTGGTTTTAAGGTTTTAGCGGTTAATGTTGCCTGTAGTTGGCATTTTTCTCCATGCAATCCAATTCAATCTCAATACAAAACCAATCCAATACGACGAAACCGTTGAAATTGTAATCGTTGGAGTATTAGACAAATAAAATGCCATTAAATCAATTCATTTCTCCACTCACACAGAACAGAAGAGAACAGAACTGAAATTGAGACACAGAATAACAAGCACAAGTAAATGAACCTCAAACCTTGACTGTAATGCCTTAAATAAATTGTAAACCTAGGAAGTTTCATCGCCTTCCTTCGCCCCTTGTTTAGTTTTGGATTTTGTTTACAAAACAAAATCACTTTTTGATTTAAACGTGTCACTTGCATTTAATCATCCCTTCTTACTTCCAATATCTTTTGGGTCCTCCTTCTATTTCTCTCTCTCTCTCTCTCTCTTTCTCTTTCTCTCACACTCTTTTTTTTTTTATGGCCACTTGTAGTGGTAATCCATACCACAATCAAGTGCCCGGAATTTATTTGTTTTCCTCAATAATTACTTCACTTTTCAATCTTCTTTCTGTCCTCCTCTTCCTCTTCCTCCACCTCTTCCTACTTCAACCTCATCGTTGTCCACAATGTCCGTTTTTTAGTGGCACTAAATGGAAATTGATTATCCAGTCACATGATTAGTGTTGCCAGTAATTAAATGACTCGGAAGAACTAAGAAAATAAACAATTGAACGCAGATAATACAATTCACTTTACGGATAAATGAAAACCAATTTCTTTTAATTGGAAAAAATTTATTAATTCGTACTGAAAAGCCATGTATAAAATTAACGCACATAACACAAGTGGTGTGAGAAGCTAGGTCGTAATCCTGACTGAAGGGTTGTAATGGCCAATTATGTGTGTATGGTATTTAAAAGAATTACATTCAGATTTTTTAAAACCCTTAAAAAGGCCATTAAACCACTGGACTAAGAATCTGGTTACGTTTCTACCCTTTTAACAACGTTTAAAATTAACACACACAACATAAATGGTGTGAGAAACTGCGGGCCTCTTGCGGACGATTGCTGTAGACTGCCTATAGCACTGAAGGTATCGCACTAACCATTTTACAGGCACCATCAGCAACCCGTTTCCTTGCCGTTCGCATCTTCCCTCTTTCTACCCTTCCTAAACCTGCACAATGCACTGCATGAGTAGGGGCCCATCCCCTGAGTGCTGATTTAAACAAAAAGAAAAAAACACAAAAATACGTTTGCAAATAAAATAAGAAATTAATTTCGATTTTAGTTTTTAATTAAAATTCTTTATTATTCGCACAATTCTGTGTAACACTGTTTACAACTTGATGTAAACAACAACAATTGCTTTGTTTGTTACTCATCTTTGGACCTTTTTGCATAAACAATAACATTTACTAGTTACTTGTTCGACAGAACTTGTAACGAGATGTTTCCGCTCGGGTGCTGGGGTAGTTTAGCGGTGTCCAGTGATTACATAAAGAAAATATATTTCCTTGGAAAGTTCTAAACTATTTATTCACAATTATGAAAATACCGTACCTACTAACTATGTTATGGTTATATGGAAGGAAAATTTTGTATAATATTAGTTAATAAGCCCTAAGCCGGTTAAAAAACGGTTTGTCAGGTAACAGTTTCTAGTCTAGTCAACCAAAGCAACAATCAAATGGCCTATGCACAGAATGATTGTGGTTCTAAGAACTCTGGTGTCTGCCCAGTCCCAATTGCCAAAGTTTTACTGGCTGCCAATATGTATCTCACTACTACTGGGGACAACCACAGCGATAGTGGACGGCATAAGATCGACCTACCTTACCAGCAACTCGCCACCAACTGTTTCGATTGCTGAAATCATGCTCGCTTTTATTCACAATAGTAGCGAACACAGATTAAACATGATCGAGCATCAAACATGTTGTGTCCTTCTATACAACTTACCAATGTGAGACCAAGCATCAATTGAATTCTACATAGAGGTCGTACGATAACCGTTATTAAGAATAATAATATTTTTAAAAATAGATCATGAACGCGTCGCAAAAATTGATTTAGATATTTTAGGCTTAGGTATTAATATCATCCAGTGATATGGTGTGGCCAAAAACAAGGTGTGCGTGCGCCTTTTGTCGTCATAAATTTTGTAAGATCTCTTCAAACACATCGCGTCTTCACCACACCAAGAACTTTTACTAAGTCAGTTGCAAGCTTTGTCTTGCCGTAAGAAGTCTAATGAATGTTTTCAGAAAGGCGAATGTTTGTGGCTTCGCTTTCTCTAAACCTTTACAGATGTAACCAGGGTTGGTTATGTTCATTATTGTTGTTTGTGTATTTTGTTTACATTTAGTATTGTGGTGTTTGTTGGTATATTTTTGTTTACATTGATTATCATAATATTTTTATGCCTGGTATTTGTTGTTATATTACGTAGTGCAATAATTTGTAAACAAGTTCATTGTAAATGTTTTTAATAGTAAACGAGGTAAAGGATTTTTTTCTGGTAGGTTAGATTAGATTAGAGGACTTGTATTTGTCAACTCTGACAAGTACAGTATCCGGAGGTCGTATTGACATATTGTCCTAGCTTTCCATGTCATTCGTGTTGTGTGCGTTAATTTTATACATGAGGGGCGGGACTTACAGTTTAAA
Source organism: Sarcophaga peregrina (assembly GCA_014635995.1). Taxonomy (NCBI): domain Eukaryota; kingdom Metazoa; phylum Arthropoda; class Insecta; order Diptera; family Sarcophagidae; genus Sarcophaga; species Sarcophaga peregrina. The sequence continues at coordinate 94,842,965 of CM025789.1, forward strand.
GTCGTCTCTGAATGACAGATTTTAGAGAAGCCTTTCATGTCAACTTTTGCTTTGGCCACATCGTGTGGCACCAGGAGTGGCTAAAACGAACGTAACATGGAGACACACAACAACGCAACAGGCTTGTAAGCGGCGGAGACGGCAAGGTCGGCAATGATGGAGATGATGGGGATAATGACAGCAAGGGAGAGTGGCAATTTGGACCGGCATATGAACAACAGCAGCAGCAAGAGGAAAGGGGAAGCGCAGCAGAACGTCAACTGTCAACGATCGCACGCCTATCTGCTCTCAGAGTTTTGGCTAGAAATCTGCTGAAAGGAAGTCGCCGAAGTAATTTTTTATTTTTTCATATTTTCGTTTTGATGTCTAACCTGGGATTTGAACTTGGCCCTTTCGTCTAATTAGACTACGGCGACTCGATATTTTCTGATACTCAGATGACTCTCGCTCTCTCGTGCTCGCTCTGGATCTCTCGTGCTCTCTCTCTCTCTTGCGCTCTCTCTCTCTTGCGCTCCCTCTCTCTTGCTCCCCCCTCTCTCTTGCGCTTTCTCTCTCTCTCTTTGGCGCTCTCTCTCTATCTTTCGCCTTCTCTCTGACTCTCCCTTTTGCTCTCTCCTTCTCGCAATTGACTGTTCGTGTCCTAAGTGTGCATATGCTTACGGATTGTTGGTATTGCACTCCTGTTAACATGATTAAGGAATTGTAGGGATATTACAAAGCTTACGGCAGTAGCTGTAGGGCTAATATATCCTACCCCATATGGATTGAAAATGGAAAAAATGGAACTCTTTCTTTTAATTTCTTTGACTGCAGCAATCAAATTTTGATTTTACGTTGGCTCCGGTCATGGCTCGTAGACGTAGAAAACGTTGACTAATGTTTTGGCCACAATAACTAAAACTTGACCGGGTATGTGTCGATAACGACGACGATGGCGACGATGACGATGGCAATGTTAGTGGTCGATATGTCCTAAAGTGATGGCAATAGTAGACGACGTGAAACAATTGCCACGATTAAAAGCAACAGCAACAGCAACAACGGCAATAAACAAAAACCCGGGCATTGGTTGTGAAAAGAAAATCAACTCAAGTGTAACGACAACAATTGTAAAACGGAAACCGGAAACTGTTGTACTAACAGCTAACTTCACTTTGGACATTTTTGTCTGTAAATCGTTACGAAATGTGAAAACGAATGTCTCGTAATTGTTACTTTAACTTTAAAATTGTTGTTGTTGCAGGTTGTAGACAGAAAAAAAAATTTTTTTTTATTTTCTGATACTGCTTTCTGCTTCCTTTTCTACTTCAACGTAGTTGTTGTTGTTGTTATTGTTTAGGAGCAGAGATGTAGCAGAGCAACAGAGAGCAATAAAACTGAAATTGAATTTCCAAAATACAATGGCAACCAGGAATCGTTTTATTTTCATTACATTTCTGTTGCCTTAATAGGAGGCCATCAGCAATTTTGTAACGGTTTTTTTATACAATCCTTAACTGTATATGTGTGCATGCAAGTGTGCAAGTGTGTGTGTTTGTGTTTGTGTATAAAAAGTGTTGCTTTTTTATTGCCATCAACTGTAATGATGACTGTTAACTACACAGCAGGTAGTGGTAGCAAGCATTGCAAAGGAAAAACAAAAAGAAAAAAAGAACGCTTGAAAACCTTAAAAACTGGCCAAGTGACCAACTTTAACGTTCACCTGCATTGTTCGGTCGTTGGGCTGAGTTAACTAAAGTTATGCTTTTGACTTTAAACGGTTGGTTACGATGAGAGAGTAAATCATTTGTAGGATTTTTCATGCCATTGGCACACAAATCATACGTTTTAGCCTGCCATACTCTGCTCATCATTCCCGTACTCACTTGCAGTGTTGCATTCCAATTGAATGGCGTAGGATTCCTTTTTCATTTTAATATGTCAGCCAGTCAGTTGGTCAATCAGTCGGTCAGTTTTTGTTATTGTTTACCTATGTATGCAGTTGTCATGGTCATTATTATTATTATTGTTGTTGTATGTTGTGTGGATACGTTATAAAATCATTGTTGCTGTCGTTAATGTCTTTGGCAGCAGTGAGTCGAATCAAACCGTCCGTCCCCTTCATCTGCTGGTGAAATAATTTTCAATTTCATTAAAGAAAACAAATTGTTTTGCACACACACACACACACACATTTACGACCATTAACTACGAAGTGATTTTGATTCTAAAGAATGTTTTACCCCAAAACCCCAGTTATGAGTTACGCGATTTATGGTTTATGGGACGTAATTGTTAATGAATTTACTTGAGAAGAAATAGGAAAATGGAGAAAACCCGTTGGAATTTAGCACGTCTTCCATATAGGAAAACGTCCAGGAGGCTGGCTCAGTCTAGTGTTCTTAGTAATAACGGGGAACAAATATTAGTTCTCCTCTAACCATTGGAAAGTATTTAAAGCAGAGATCATAATTGGTAAGTAAGATTATAAATATCCAACGGAAAAGTGTTTTTTCTTAATGAAATTAGAAATTTAAACCAAAATACTTTTGAACCTTAAACTTTAAAATGTGGTTTTAGTGTGATAATTAAATGATAAGCAGGAATTGGTGAGGTATCAAACACTCTTAGAATATTTGTCAAAGAAAGGTTAAGCAATCAAAATTCTTTAAAATGGGCATCACAACAAAAGCTACTGAACATGGCAAGAGTGTGCAGCAAGATTGTTCACATGAGGATTATAGAAAACCTGCTGACTTTGAAACTGCTATCTCAGCTGCTGGTTTCGGAAGGTTTAAAATATTTTTACTATTGGTAGCATGTCCAGCTGCAATGGCATCGGTGGTTGAAACAGCCGTTGTATCGTACATACTACCCAGTGCAGAATGTGATTTAAATTTTAATCTTATTGATAAAGGCATCTTAAGTGCCATCACATATTGTGGCATGATTGTATCAGCCATAGCTTGGGGCTATTTATCCGGCAAAAAGGGACGAAATCTTAGTAGAGATGTGGTTTGTGTACTTTCTGGAGCCATGAGTCAAAATGTTATACAATTAATGGTTTTGAAATTTTTCAGCAGTTTAGTAATGTGTGGCCCTTTTGCTATCCTTATGTCATATTTAACTGAATTTCATGGCACTTAATATCGTCCATGGATTATGATGCTTATTGGCATAATGTTTTCAACAGCTTCGATTGGATTGCCCGTTCTGGCTTTATTTATTTTACCAAAGTTATGGGATTTTCAAATTTTTAATATGAATTTTCATTCGTGGCAAGTTATTTTGCCATTTGCTGTATACCAAGCCTGATAAGTGGTAGTCTTTTGACTTTGTTTCCCGAAAGTCCGCGGTTTTTAATGTCACAGGGCCGAAATGCTGAAGCTTTAAAAGTATTTCAGAAGATATGTGCCATTAATAAAAGGAAACCTCAAGAACAATATCCCACAAAACATCTAATTACTGAAAATCCCAAGCACAAAGACTTCGATCCGCCAGATAATATAAGCATAGCTAAGATAGAAGCTGCAATTATTGACAGTCAACTTAATAAGAAGACTATCAACGATGCAAGTGACAATAATAACAGCATAGGACCTGTTCCTTCAAAACTGCCTACTGGTCTAAAGGCCCCCGTTCCTAAAACCCTACCTAGGATTATTTATAATTGTAAACATTTTAAACTTTTTTATATTACTGGGACAAATACAATGCGTTTGTGGTTACCCCAACTGTTTGCTTCATTGCATGAGTATGAACAGTGTTCAATAAAACCCAATTGCTACAAAGTTCCGATGACATTGCATTGTGGTTATTACACCTTGCTTACCTAGTGGCCGGTTCATTAATCAATGCTTTGGTCAATAAATTCATACAAGTTTCTGGTCTTGTAATTTCTGGTACATGTGGCATTGCCCTATATTGGTCTTCATCCGCCTTAACAACACTGATTATTACAGCATTGTTTGTTGGTATGGGTAGTATCTCATCGACATCGGCTATTGGAACTTCAGTAAATCTATTCCCAACGTCTTTAAGAACCATGATTGTTTCACTGTCAATGATGTTTGGACGCATGGGTTCAATTACGGGCAATGTTTTATTCCCGGTGCTAATGTCTTTTGGATGTGTTCCACCGTTTGTTATGGTCGGTGCAGTTATGTTTATTGGTGCTATTTTATCCGCTTCACTGCCAAGTACAACGAAAATTCAACTTAAGTAGATAGAATTTTGTTTAACTTTTTGTTATTTATTATATTAAGAATATCAGTATTTTTATTTTTCTTTGCTTTTATTTCTTTTGGTTTTTAAGTATTATTTAATTAGTTGTTTTACGTGGGTGCCTGTTCCACAATACTCTTCGCACAGGGTGAAATAGAATGCGTCTACCAACGCTGCTACAACTGAGTATCAATTCGAAGCCATGTATTTGGACATGACTTTCCCCTTGTTTAAAAGCGAAGACTATCTAAAACTCCTTCCGATCTTTGGGTCATGGCACCCGGTTGAGAACCAAGCCTAACTAGACTCTTCCCTTGATTTGGATCCAAACCACAGCCACCACGATTCTACCAGAACGGGCCACACCAACAGCAAGGTTGGAACCGAGATTCCAAAGGCTCCTGACTAATGTGGTACCAAATATAAGTCTGCGGTCAAACCTCGTAATCAAATCGATTACTACCAGGTAAACTCCAAACAGTTCGGTACTAGTGGCCCACGACAACACAATAAACATACATCGACATAAAGGACAACACTTACCGTACTAACATAGGACAGTGTCCTTATGGAAGAGGCTTTGGCCACATGGTGTGGCAACAGGAATGGACAAAGCGAACGTAATAGGAAGACACAAAACAATGCAGCGGGCTTGGTAAGGGCGGCAATGACGGGGATAATGACAGCAAGGGAGAGTGGCAATTTGGACCGGCTTATGAGCAATAGCAGCAGCAATAGGAATGGCGAAGCGGAGCAGAAGAACCATCAGCAATCGATTCAAAACTGTCAACGATCGCATGCCTATTTGCTGATAGCGGTACAATGTTTGTAAGGCGAAGGACTCTTGCGATATACCCAGCAAGTCAGACTAAAACCAAGTGCCTTAAGAGTGTCACCTTATTGCCCGCTTGTGAATAATAATGAATGTGTGTAAAAATAAATTCGAATTTGAAAATCCAAGACTCAAACCATAATGTTTAGCAACGCCACATTTGGCATTAACAAAACAACATTTCCACTTAACAGAACAAAATTTGCCATTAACAGAGCACTGTTAGCTGTTTAACAGTATCCATCTGAACATACCCACTAGTTTAGGACCCAAATTTAGGAAATTCTCTACTAAAATAAAGGTTCCAAGGCCTTTTAATATAATCCGCAATATAGCCTCATATAAAGTGATATGATATTGAGAAAATTGGCTTTAAAAATATAAATTTTTTGCTTGAAAATTCTCCAGAAGACCACAGGCCTACCTTTTGAAGGGTTTGACCATGTGCTTGGTTTATCGTCATAGCAAAGGCAACTTTCACAGGGAATTGTTTTTGTGTCATTCGGAAAGGCACAGTTGGATCAGAAGGTGTAAGTTTGATTCGGGCTATGAGTACAGTTTTATCGGTTTGAATAATTTTTGCGCATATAATGTGCTGTCCCAAGTTTATTACGATTAGCCTGGTACCATTTATTAACCCGTGTTACTACACTTCATAAAACAAACAATGCCAATGACAATAACGACATTACCAAAATGGCTTTTACAACTTTATAGAATATTATGTGGAATAGCATTACAATTAAGTGACTTGATCTAACGCATTTGATCTAACAACTACTGCAAAGTATTGCTAAAACAGCTTTTTACAACTTATTATGCCTATTATATATAACTGACGTAGTAATAAACGGCATTATAGTAAATAGCAGTATTACCAGAATGGTTTTGAATCCATATTACATTTTGTAGAACTGCATTACTATTAAGCGACCCTGTATTAGAACACTTGAACAAAAACATATAATCATAATGACAACAGTATTATCATGCAGTTCTATATAAAATATAAATTTAATCAATGAAAATATTAATTTTTCAATTTCTAATTATTTTTTGCCATTAGTGTTGGATATGAGCTTTAAAATGAGATATCGTTCATTAAATTTGATGCGGTGGTATGGAAGATATTTGCAACCGACAAAAAAAGTGCTTTAGAAATAATATATATGGTAGTACACCTACCCGATTATATGCAAATGGTTGTCCAGAGGTTACTCTTTCGAACTGTGGTAGTCGTATAGCTGGAATAATTTCACCGCCTTTACATTTCAACACTTTTATTCGTAATGAGAATTATATTTTATGTCAATAGTCTAAAGTAATTTCCACTGTTAAACAGTTAACAGTGCTCTGTTAATACTAAATTTGTCCCTGTTAGAGCTAAAAGAAGTGAGGCTGCTAAAGGTATGGGTTTAAGTCTTTGGTTTTTTAATTCAAATTTATCTTCTCACGTTGATAATGAATTTCTTGAAATTTTTTTTTCTAATATTGTTGATTGCAGCAGCATTAGCTAGAGCAGCTATAGAGATTGTAAATTTCTGAACGTTTACCAGGAAAAATTGCTCCGGATGTATCCTTTCAACTGGGACAGCATTGCAAGTGACAGTATTGCAAGGCTCTGCTGGCTTGATTTTCATTAAAAAAAGGACTAAGTATCAGCCTAGTCTAGTAGATAGTGAGTTGGCATTTGGTTCATACTCCAGCTCGGACATTTCGCACTAAACAAGAAAAATTAACAAAAAATGTGGAATTTTTAGCGGCGACTTCACCTTTAGCAGTCTTTTGATAGCAACTCTGAGAAAACTTGTAAAAAAACTCATGAAAAAGCTTCTCAAATCAATTGCTTAGAGCGCTGTAAGCCGCTAATTGACAAAATTACCACGTATAACTTGGATGGTATGAGAAACTAGGTTGTAATCCTAACTAAAGCGATGCAATAACCAATTAAATTAAGTAAATGTCTTCTCTAGAAGCCGCCCTAGCCTATTAGGTAGTGTGTTGGCTTATTAGAAGTAAGGCCCGAGTTCACATCCCATCAAAACGATAATATGAAAAAATATTTTTCGGCGACTTCGTCTCAGCAGAGTTCTGGCATAAACTCTAAGCGTTAAAATAAAATTGCCATGAAAAGTTTCTCAAAAATCTGTCGTTTAAAGTCGACTTTAAAATGTAGCTCTAGCCGCTCATGTATAAAATTAACGCACACAACATCGGTGGTGCGAGAACCAAGGTTGTAGTCTTAACTACAGGGTTGCAATAACCAAAATTAAGTTAAAAAAGTTTCTTGTCTACCCCTGATTTGCAATACCAATCCTTGCACTTTTAAGGTTCCCGCCGTCAATTTGCCACTTTGTTAGGCATGCCAATGAATTCGAAATTGCTACGCATGACTTTTGTAGGAAAATGCCAGAATTCTTGACTTCTGATTTAGTGCTCACTCTTACCGAACCCTCTAAAGTGCTTTACAATAGTGAGAAGCCAGTATAGAAGCCGTGAAGTCGCCGTGATCTAGTAGGTAGTGTGTTGGCTTATTAGACAAAAGGCCCGGGTTTGAATCCCAGGTCAGACATCAAAACGAAAAATATTTCTTCGGCGACTTCCTCTTAGCAGATTTCTGGCAAATACTCTGAGAGTAAAAATTGCCATGAAAAGCTTCTTAAAAATCTGTCGTTCGGAGTCGACTTTAAACTGTAGGTCCCGCCACACTCATGTATAAAATTAACGCACTTAACATAAGTGGTGTGAGAAGCTAGGTCGTAATCCTAACTCAAGGGTTGTAATGGCCAATTATGTATAGAAGCCGTTAGATCTCCGGCTTGGCTTGTGTCGTTTCAAACTCAGACTACCTAAAGCTTTTAAAGCGTTTAGTACTGATGACCCTTTGGAGCACATGTCATAGGCAATAAGAAGAGAGAACTGAATAAAGGCGACTGACAAGCCCCTGAAGGTTTGCGGGGTAATCTGGGTAATCTGTTTAACTACAACAAATAAAACAAAAACATCCTTAACCACTTAAGTAGAAGTGAATAGTTTATTCGGCAATTTAAAGTTTTTTAAAATTGTTTCACAAGGCAATTTGAAATCATTTGCAACCGTTTAACCACAAAACCATCATCATCAGCAGCAATAACAGGAACCGAAAACTGTTTTATGATCACTGGCCGGCCCCCTTGGTTTTAAACCAGAAGAAATCAAAAAGTTAAGAAATCCAGTAAATCCCCAGTAAAATTGTGTGTGACAACAAAAAAACATCTTTACAGCTCTCCTGGGGAGACATTGAATTTCGTTTTAAATCTCATTGTGTTGCATTGTGTTGTTGCAGTTGTGGAAGTGAATTGTTGTAACCAAAATTGTAATTGATTATGCCACATGCCAACCAACAAGGAGAGTATCATTCTTGGATTTTATTTCAAGTCAAATTTTCTTTAAAAATTCTGATTTTTTTTTTTTGTCTTTCTTTCTGTTTTTGATTTTCGAATGCCTTAAAAGGATGCCTTCTTTGCTGACTTAATGTCTCGTTTGTTTCTCGAATGTTCGAATGCCAACCAAAACTAATATTTTCCTTTTGATTTTTGTTTGTTTTTTTTTTTTTGGTTTTTTGGTTTTTGTCGTTTGCTTTGTATGTGAACATTTCAATTATGATTGGCTTTGGCTCTGGCTTTGATTGAAAAGTAATCTTGTGGTATAGTTTAGTTATTTTTCCAGAATATCTTGGACGTTTATGGGTATAGAACGTTAGAATGTAAGTTACAGCACACATTATACAGTCGTTACAAATGGTTTGTATCCACACTAACTTATAGCAGACGTTGTAGGGTTTAAAGCATTATTGTCTTCATCTTCTAAATGATTTACTGTAACAGGTTCTAGAGTAACAGGGTTGCCATTTGTCATTGGCTTACAAGATGCTAAAATCTGGTCAGACGATCAAAAAGTTTAAGCAACACAATGAAAGCATCACGATTAAGTTTGATTTCTAAAGTAATGGATTCAATGGGGCAAGAGGGAATTATTGTAGTTCTTGGTGATTTTAATCTTCCTCATTTATCTTGGAATTTTTCACCTGAGTCTGGGTCATTGGTGCCATGTTCTTCAGTTCCATTCTATGATGAAATTCTGTCCGCTATGTGTGATCTAGGTCTTTTCCAAGTTAATGGTGTATTTAATTCAATGGGGAGAATTTTGGATCTTGTGTTTTTGGAGGATCCAAGTATTTCTTCTTTATTTCGCATTGATCCTATATCTATTCCCGAGGAAAGTTATCATACTACGTTATTACTTTCTATTGAAGTTGATCTTTGTTTACCTCCTGTAATTGATCGCTCATTTGATAATGAGAGGCGTTTTAATTTCCATCATACGGACTTTAGTCGTTTGAATACACTTCTGTCCTCTGTTGATTGGTCGTCTGTACTTATCTCGCCACCGTACGACTCTCTTTCACTTGACAGGATCTTGGGTTGGCTTTTATGATGTATTATTTAAATGTTTTGGGAAGTGTGTTCCATTGGTAAAAAGTCGTTTGGAGCGTTCTGGTCCTCCATGGAATTCGGCTAGACTGTCAAGGTTGAGGAATAGGAAATCGAAGTTATTTAAAAACTTTGTTAGATCAGGTTCTGATATTGATTATGCTCTTTACTCTAGGGCGCGTGCGGATTATCGTAGATTGAATCATTACTGTTATGAGGAATATATGATTCGAGTCAGGTCGAATTTCGCTAATGATCCTAAGTCACTTCGACTTCGTTCGAGCTAAACGTAAATCATCTTTGTTTCCCGCTAAGATGTTTTACGGGGATGTATCATCCTCCAGTCACCTTGATATTTCGAATATGTTTGCTGACTTCTTTCAGTCTAGTTATAGGCAGTTGGACCTGGGCCCTAATCTGAGTGGCGGGTATCCTTATTCTGTGGGAAGTGTCTCTATTCCTAACATATAACAGGAGTCTGTTCATGATGCTTTGTCTGGACTGAAACTTACATACTTGCCGGGCCCTGACGGGGTCCCGGCCTGTATTTTAAGAAAGTATGCTGTTGTTTTGAGTGGTCCTTTGTCTTTTATATTCAATAGGCTTCTGAGGGTTGGTCATTTTCCATCTATTTGGAAGAGTTCGTTTATAATTCCTTTGCGTAAGTCGGGTAATAGATCTAATATTTTCAATTACAGGGGTATTGCCAAACTCAGTGCTATTCCCAAGTTAATGGAGAAATTAGTGACGGATTATCTCTTTTTTAATACGAGATCTTTAACATCTCCTTTCCAGCATGGGTTTTTGAAAGGCAGGTCGACTGTCACAAATCTTCTTGAATTTACTAGACATGTTTTCAGGGGCTTTCTTGTCGGTGCTCGGATTGATGTAAATTTTTACTGATTTTAGTAAAGCTTTTGATTGGGTTGATCATAGAATTTTGCTTCTTAAACTTTCACGAATCGGTATTCCTGATACTATTCATCATTGGCTAGACTCTTACCTCTCCCTTAGGACTTGGAGGATATTGTTTAGGAATTTATTGTCTAAGACTGTATATGTTACTTCTGGTGTTCCGCAGGATAGCCATTTACTGTTTTTATTATTTTTGAATGATCTTCCTTCAGCTGTTTCTGATTGTAATATTCTGATGATATTCTTTTGATGATAATCATGGCCAGGCTGTTCTTCAGCGAAATATTGATTTGTTTGTTACTTGGTGCAACATAAATTTAATGGATCTTAATTTGTGGAAATGTAAATGCATGGTTTTCTCTCTCCTTAGTGTAATCTCGCCCACTTATGTGATTAATTTTTGCCCTTTGGAAACTGTGCCTTCATTTCTTGACTTGGGAGTATTATTGGATATTAAATTGTCTTTTATTGATCATATTAGTTTGATGATTGGCAAGGCTCTAGCTGTTCTTGGTTTTGTGAAAAGATGGGCTAGGGAATTCATTGATCCTTATATAACAAGAGTACTCTACATTTCACTTGTTAGGCCTATTTTGGAGTATGCGTCTGTTATTTGGAATCCATACCATCGTTGTCATAGTGAATCAATTGAGTCTGTGCAGTGGCAGTTTTTATTATTCTGTTTACGTGGCTTGTAATGGGATTATGCCAATGGGCTTCCGTCGTATGAGGATAGATTAGCTTTGATAAAACTTCCAACTTTGGAACGTAGAAGGTCTGTTTTAGGGGTTTGTTTTATTTTCAATCTGGTTAAAGGTGATATCGACTTCTGAGTTTTTGCTTTCTAACCTGAATTTCAGCATTCCTGCAAGATTTTCACGGCACTATCGTCCTCTTTCCTTAGATTTCTATAGATCGAATTATGCCTGTAATTTTCCTTTTCGTAGATTATGTAATGATTTTAATTCGCATTATGACTTTATAGATTTTAATTGTAGTGTTTGTAATATAAAACGTAGCTTGTATTCTCGCAGTAATTTATAAATTATTGTATAAAAACGTATTTTTGTTCTTGTCTTAGATTATTACGTTTTATTGTTACCTTATTCAGCTTGTGATTAAGTTCTGTAGCTGTTTTATGTTCTCGTTGCTATAACTTTTCTCTTACCCGCTACAGTCCGGACTGTAGTGTGTACGTGTCCTTGCGTAATGGGGACGAGCACTCCGCGGTCGGGTGAGGGTGGGTTAGTGTGTGGCCGGGGACGTTCGAAAGTTATTATTTGAAATCAAAATAGAAACTGAAACTGCCAAAGGCAAATAAAACCCAACTATGCAAATACAACGCATTAATAGTAAGAGTAACTCAAAATAAAGTGTCTGGAATGGAAAGTTATCCTGAAAACTTAGTGGACTCGTTTGTATGAAGAAGCTCAGCATAATTCAAATGAAATGAAAATGATAATAACATTCCAAGGTCTCGGTCTACGAGGCAGTGGCAAATAATATCTTGCCTGGTACGACAACAGGTATGGTAGACATTCTTCGGATAAGCCCAGCTTTAAACAAAGCTCTTTCTGCATAATATTACCGTTGCATTACTTACTTACTTACTTAATTCGCCATTAACAACCCGTTTATTGTTCTGCCTGCATTAACAAATCCTTCCTCTGCTTCTTGCTCGTGTTCTTCCCCTGGCAATCGATGACAGGGTACACTATTACCCCTGCTTTACTTATTTACTTACTTACTTAATTGGCCATTAACAAATGTTTTAACAAATCCTTCTTGCTCGCCTTCTTCCAATGGAAATCGTTAGCAATCGATGACACGGCTTCTTCAATTCACTAGACAAGGCACTATTGCCGTTGCATTACTTATTTCCTTACATACTTACCAAATTGGCCTTTAGCAACCATTTTATCGGATTTCTGTTTGCTTTAACATATCCTTTCAGACGCCTCTGCTTCTTGCTCGTCTTTTTCCCATGGCAATCGACAGCAATCGATCTTCAATTTAGTCTTTCCAACGTAGACAAGTCCTGCTTCAATGCCCATCTCGTCGGAATATCTTCTTCAATACGAACGACATGGCCAAGTCAGTGCAGCCGCTGTATGATAATGAGAATGCCAATGCATTATTTACTATAACTACGACAACGCTAGAGGGCACTCTATACTTTTTATGCAGTGATTTTTAGAGTACGAGATCAGCAGCTGTTACCATTCAATGTCTCACATAATATTTCCGACAATGTTGGGAAATTTCGAGAATACTGGCTGCTCGATATGACAGCCAGGGAAGATCACATCCATTATTCCCAAAAAAAAAAAAATTGTTTTCTTTCCTTTTTAAAATTTACCAGCTACAACCAGCGAAAACGTCTGCTGCCGATACTGTTGTTGTATTTTTTTTTACTTATTTACCATTTTTCTGCTGGTATTTGTTATTATATTACGCTGCGCGATAATTTGTAAACAAATTCATTGTTTTGTTTGTGTAACTTTTGTTTACAATGTAAAATCAAAATACAAGGATCAAGATTTTTTTTCATTTTCTTAACAATATGACGATCTCAAATACAGTTTAGATTGTCTAATTAGAACTACGAACAGATATATTCCCACCTCACAGTACAGGTATGTATTGGGCCTTATTGATATTCCATAGAAGAAGCTGCAAAGAAGATGATGGCGCAATAATCGAAGTTAGGATGGAATTTTCTACTTTAGTTACCACCATTAGGCACTTGTAAGCTTCGAACTGGATATGTAAAATAATTTCATTGAAATGGCTGCCTCGGCTAAGCCATGAAGTAGCCTATACGATTGGTCCAATTTTGCTGCACATTATCGATTGTGTGCAGCTGTATTTCACCAATAGCTTCACGAATATTGCCCCTTAAAGCGTCAATTGTCTCTAACTTGTCGGCGTAACACTTATCTTTGACGGCACCTCACAAATAATAGTCCAACGGTGACAAATCGCAGCTCCGAGGTGGCTAAATGACATCACCTCGGCGGCTGATAATGCGATCTTCAAAAATAGGGCGCAAAACATTGAGGCTGTCCTGTTGAAATCAAATGTTGCCGATATCCTTCTCTTCAATTTTTGTGAACAAAAGTTCGTTCAACATGACCCGCTGCACAAAATCGATAATGTGCATAAAAATTGGACCGATTCAAATTTGAGAAAATATTCAGTGGTTTGGTTTTTAAAGCATTTTCAAAAAAAAAATGTATTTGGCGGACCCTTTATTTAATTAAGTTAACATTGCATGGGCAAGTTCAGATACAAACTGGATAACCTACTGGACTCCAACTTAGTTTCTCACACCAGCCATGTTATGGGAGTTGGCACATGCATTTTACAACAGATTTCTGGGAAATTTTTTTTTGGTAATTTCCCTAAGCTGTTGGATTTATTTCAAAATTTAAAATTTCCTTTTGGTTTTAAAAGTTAAAACGAAAAACAAAAACAATTTATGCTTTGGTCAGCATTTAAGTGCAAAACGAAAAACAGAAATTTTGGGCCAACGTCTTGGCTACTAATCGGAGGTTGAGAAAATTTAAAAATAATTTCTTGTCTAGCCGAAGAAACAAAACTATGGCTTGGCAAACAATAACAACAACAACAACAAAAATCCAAAGTTACCGAAGCAAACAAATTTTAAACAAATTCTCAACACTCCATCCAAAGATGTTTTTCATTCAAATAAAAACAAAAAACAAAAACAAAAAAATTAGGAAAGGATGACCAGAAAAAAAGACTCCAAAAACAACGTTACACATTCCATGGATGCTTGTTGGCCTCTTAAGCTGTGACTAAATGAAAGAGATTGAAAGAATAAAACAACAACAATAAAAACAACAACAACAAGAAAAATAACTGTAAACCAGTGTTTCTCTGTTAATATTTATAGAAATGTTGATGTTGTTGTTGCTATTGTAGTAAAAAAAAAAAAACAAAATGAAGAGTTGCCAAGTGTATGCTGTTGGTAACACAAACCAAATAAATAAAGTATCATGACGATGACGATGATGATGATGATGATGAGTCCTTTGTGGTCCACAGCTATACATTCCTTTCGCTTCGTCTCTAGCTAAGAAATAAGTGAACAACAGATGTTGCACTTCATCATCAAAATGTGGCTGAACAAAGCAACCAAACAGCCATAACCAGAGGCCATACTTGCCATATTTAATGACTCTTCATTCATTCCTTTACTTTACTCATTCTTACTCTCTTACTCTCTTTCTCTCTCTCTCTGTTTCTCTCCTACCAAGATAACTGAATGTGGGTAGGTGTGTATGTATGTCACAACGCTTTACTTTAAATACTTTTCATTTACAGTTTCAAAAACACCACAAGCATACATACATACATACTCTTTAGGTTGAACATGCGGTTTTTACTTTTCAACTGCATTAACCCCCCTACCCCTTTTATTCTTTTCTTTCTACAAGATTTTATGCATTTTAAATAAAAATCTGTTAAGAATTGAACAAAAAAACCAAAACAAAACCTAGATAAAAGGACAAAGAGAGAGAAGAATTGCAATGACTTTTACGAGAAATCGTACAATTGTGCTTACAATTACTCATACACCTACCTACCTACACACTCTCATTGATATTAAAAACTTGAAAAGGCCTTTTCAGTTTTAAACACACAAGGACAAGGAGAACTCCCGAAGAGAGAGAGAGAGAGAGAGTGTGTGTGTGGGGGGTCTAGCAAAAATAAATCAATTTCAAAAGCCACATTATCTTTCTCTGTCTCTTGTCTTTTTGTTGCAAAATTCTTTTCAGACCCTGCGAACATGTGAGAAAAAAGAAAAAATTACTCTCTAGCCTAATATGATATTGAATGCATGAAATAAATAACTAAGAGCGAGAGGCAGAGAGAGAGAGAAAGCGAGAGAAAAAACGAACCTGTTTTTAAGAATACTGAATACGAGTGTATTCGTATTAGTTAAACAGGCTATTGTGATTAGCACAGCAACAATAGCAATCTCAACAGATAACTATCATGTTCAGCAGTTTAAATATGGCAGCTTGTGCATGCACAAACATGTCTGCATGTATGTGTCTGGCTGTGTGTCTTCTATGCAGTCAGCAAATATAAACAACCGTTCAGACACAACAGAGAATACAGTGATGGTGTTCGAAGAAGCCACAGGTTTTCCTTTAGAGCGGACAGTTTGAATACTGACAAGCACAACAGAATTTTGTGTTTCTCATAAAACAAAAAAATCCTTAACCCTCTAGTGCCCAAGACTGCCTGTAGACGGCCTAAATTCAATGCTTATTTATTCGCTTAATTTTGTTTTTTTTTGTATTTTCATTAATTCAGGAAAGTCCAAAAATTATTTTTATTGTATTTGCACACAAAATTTTTTTTTAAATTTAATTTCTTTTTAAAACAAATCAAACGCAGAAATATTTTTTGGACACTAGAGGGTTAATTTTAAAGGTGCAAAAAGATTTTGAATTCCTTGAACTTAAAGTAAAGTTGTTATCGATAAATAGTTTCTTTTAGAAAATTTTAATTTAATAGAAAAACAATACAGATGTGTACGAATTAATAGCACAGTAATAACCAATATAATGTAATCCTAACACAACATAGTCTTATTCAACTTCTAAGTCATTAGTCATCCTTTAAGTCAGGACACTTATAACCTAGCTTTTCACACCACCCATGTTGCATGCATGTATATATGAGTGGTGGAACTTACAGCCTAGTCTGCTTAGGAAGGATATCGCCTATCTAATATCTTTCATCTAATAAGTCATTATTTTCCATTTTACGATTATTTTGCCTTTAAAACGTGAAGAACATGTAGAAATAGTTTAAAATGTGCAAGATTAGGCGTTCTAAAGAATAGGGCCTACCCTACCGCTTGCTAAGGCGTATTTTGTTTATGACGCGACTGCAATAAGTACTTAATTGGGGTCTTTACAACCCTATCAGCCATATTTACCTCCTAGCTTCTCACTCCACTTATGTTGTGTACGTTAATTTCATACATGAGTGCCGGGACCTACCGTTTAAAGTCGTTTCCGAATGATAAATTTTTGAGAAACTTTTCATGGCAATTTTATTATACTTTTCGCAGAGTTTTTGTCAGAAATCTGCTAAGAGGAAATTGCCGAAGAAATGTTTTTTCACAACTTCGTTTTGAAATCTGACCTGGGATTTGAACTGTGGCCTTACGTCTAATAAGCCTTAGGCGACATTTCCAATGCCGCGTTTTTGAACAAAATCTTATTCATCTCCTGTAACTCAAATCTTGGGCGGTGGTTACTACAAGAAGCAAAATTTGAACGACGATGACTGTCTAGAAGTGTTATTTCTTTAATGCCCCTAGACGAATCACTATCATCAATTCATAGCAATTTTTGTTTTGATCTCCAATTGTAGATTCTGAAATGAAGCGCATGTGGCTTTAAAAACTCGACATCTTGAGTCAGGCAACAAGACCAATGTAGGCTTTATTGCATAAGAAGCTTCCAAAAAGAATAATTTCACAAACAGTTGGCCAGCAAGATCTTGCTTAAAGAACGCATCTAGGCAGATAGTCTCTTAAAGGTGAAGCACAATTTTGAGAACCAAGTTATCGTCCGGTTATGAGCGAGAAAATGTTGGTAAACAAACTAAAAAGGAAGGAGGTTGTACAATGGGTCAATTTCGACCTCCGGATACTGTGCTTGTCTTAACCGACAAGTGCACATCCTCTAACCTAACTAAAAAGGATTGAATCTAGATAATCCAGAACATTGGATAACTATTTACTTAAGAACCTGCCGTGGATACCTAACATGACAAATATATTTACGTGGCAACAAGATAATCAAACAGAAATCAACGAACCTGAGAAGCCATTACAATAGATTTTTCATTTTAGGAAAGATGGATTGGTTGAGTGCTTCTTTTTTTCGTCATACTCCCTATAGGCTGGTTTCAAAATGAAAGAAATTTGCTTTTGAGCAGTTGAGGTTGTTAAACTCGCTGAAATACTTTAGAGATGCCAGATTATACAACCCCTGCATGGCTGTTGCAATTAAGATGGCTTCAGGTGGCATTCCGAAGACGAATGTAGGTTCAAAAACTTTCCATCACGTCAGGTTTTCGAGCAAAACCTAATATGGCGGTAACAGTTTGCATGTAAATCCGTTTAATTTTTATAAACCTCGACCGCCATGCATATTGAATCCGCCATTTTGAATTTTTTAAATCTGAATCTGTAGATCTGTAATCAGCGAAACCCTCAAAAATTTGATTCATTTTTAAGGACCTCCGTAATGTGTTTATATTTCCCTTGCAACCCTTGACATAAACCCACCTTCGGAAACACCTTGGGCCAATTTATTTGCACAAAAAAGTCCAAATTTTCAAGGCTGCATTATCTATGCGAGAGTAAGGACATCTATTGTGACTCCCACTCTTTGATGACAAATAAAAGTTTGGCAATAGCTCGTAATGAAGCCCGCTCGAGCCTTCCTTCATACCAAACTCTTGCAACTTTCTACTCTACACTGTAATTTTCATATGTTTGTAGGCATCCAATATGAGTATCAGCATGAGTATGAGTGTGCCTATGCATATGTATGCTTGCGTTTTATTGTTTAAACATTTAAAGAGATAGGTTTTGTTGTTGTTGTACTGTTGTTGTTGTAGTATTTCTTAAGGATTTTTTCTATTCATTCATTTCATTGAAAGGAAATCTTGTGTGCAGTTCTTTTAGGGTCTCTTTCAAAAGTGTTGCTCTTTTTTTTGTCTTTTTTCTCTACTCAGGTGCCTAAGCTTTTGTTCCTTGTTTACGATATAGAGTACTCTCTCCCACACGTACGCACACACATAGACAGACACATGCATATCAACCATTAACCACTTCAAATTGAAACGAAAAACAAATTTCGAATAAAACGAATAACTCAGGCTGGTCTTCTTTTGTGTCTGTGTTATGTATAGGGTTTTTATGGGTAGAAAAAGCGATTAATCGGGTTTTTTTTTTTTAACTGTAAATTGTTGAGCTATAAATTGAGGTTTGAAAAAAAACCCGGTTTAATACTGGTTTTCGATTAATTTAAAAAATCAGTGTTTGAATCCTTAGACGTATTTTCCGCTTTCAATATTAAAAAGAAGGCTTTCTAATCGGTTTCCATATTCAAAAACCGGTTGTGAATTAATTGCCAAATTAAGAAACCAGTTGCGAATCGGGTTTCATATAAAAAATCTGGTTTCAAACCGGTTTCCATATTAAAATATCCGGTTGCGGATTGATTGCCATATTAAAAAATCAGTTGTGAATTGGTTTTCATATTAAAGAATCTGGTTTCAAAACGGTTTCCATATTCAAATAACCGATATTAAACCAATTTCCATATTAAAAAGACCGATTTCGAACCCATTTCTATATTAAAAATACTGGTTTCGAATCGGTTTCCGTATTAAGAAATCATGTTAAACTAGTTTTGATATTAAAAAGAAAAACGATTTCATTGCAAGCTTTCTATTAAAAAAAAACGATTTTGCACCCGTTCCATTAAAAAAGCAGCTATTCAAAAACACAATGGATCGGCTCCATATTAAAAACAAATTCGAACCGTTTGAAATTAACAACTGATTTCGACCGTTTTCCATATTCAAAATTATTTTGCGAATCGGTTTCCGTATTAAAAACCCGATTTCAAACCGCTTTCTATAAAAAAAACCGATTTTGCGTTTCCAATCGCGCTTTAAACATTCCATATTAAAAACCGATATCGACCGTTTTCCATATAAAAACCGTGTTGTGAATTATTGTCAATAAGAAACCATTGCGAATCGGATTTATATTAAAAAATCTGGTTTCAAACCGGTTTCCATATTAAAATAACCGGTTGCGATTTGATTGTCATTTTAAAAAACCAGTTGTGAATTGGTTTTCATATTACAAAATCTGGTTTCAAACCGGTTTCAATAACCGTGATGTCTTAAGAAAACCGATTTCGAATATAATTTTCGCTTAAATAGAGCGCATAAACAGAAATTTTTTAACAGCGATGCTGCTGTATAATTCAATTCTTCGGCTAACCCTGTACTTTCTACAACATTCTGTTTTAGTGTGTTTAGGTGAGAGCAAAATATTTCAATGTATATGTGTACTGTGGGTGCGTGTGTGTGTGCATTTGTTTACAATCAAACATTACATGCGTGTATTCGTTTATATTTCAAAGCAACATTGTTGCTCTGTTTAAAATACCAGTTATTCTCTCTCTCTCTCTCTCTCTCTCTCTCTTTCTCTCTATAATGCTTTTGTTTAGTGTGTGTTGGATCTTATGTTTTTTAATTTTTTTTCTCTTCTTAGTTGTATCAGTCAAAAGAATTTGCGTGTGTGTGTGTGTGTGTGTATTTTTCTTTATGAGTATGCATTTGTACAAATGTATGGCAAAAGTGAATGCTTATGGGCTTTTGTGGGCATTTTGTATGGGAATTCTTTTGATTTTTTTTTTGTTTTTATTTTATTTTCTTTAGATTTTCTTTTTTTATTCTTGTTTTCTTCTTGTCTTATCAATGATTTCTTT
The DNA here is from genome assembly GCA_014635995.1 of Sarcophaga peregrina. Classification (NCBI taxonomy): domain Eukaryota; kingdom Metazoa; phylum Arthropoda; class Insecta; order Diptera; family Sarcophagidae; genus Sarcophaga; species Sarcophaga peregrina. The sequence goes on from CM025789.1 coordinate 94,862,953, forward strand.
AATTTGTCTATTTTTAGAAGAATAATTGTGCAACAAATTGCTGGATTTTCAATTTAAATTCGAAACATCTTTTGGTGAGTGCACTTTTTATTTTTGATTTTCTTTAAATCCTTGTGGAAAAAATATCCTGGAAATTATTACCCTATGAACGGACATTCCGATGGTAGTTCTTCTTCTTTATTTACACATCCGCATTATATGTAGGCATACGTATGGATACATTTAATATTAAAATGATTAGCTCCTGGTTCTCAGTGGCGTGAAGGAGAATATTTTCATCACTGTACCCTGTCTATTCCTGGATGTTTTTCAGCTTTTGTAGTTAATCAGAGTTAATAAAGAATTCAAACAATTTACTGGCTTTACTTCACTTAGAGTCGTCTAAAGTTTAATGAATTTATTGTAAATTAAATTTATTGTTGGGTCCTTCTTCAAGCGCTTTATATTTTTAAATTCAAATGAAACAAAGTGTATACAAAACCTACTGACATCATTGCGTGTTTGTGGAATATAACGTCGTTTAAATATCTGGCACAGCTTCCCTTTCCCAATTCTGCATAACTCTGGCATATAAATCAGAAGGAATTTATCCCATAGCAGGGATTATGTTGATTATAAAGGCCGCTGTCGTTTATAATTTATTTGAGTTCATATGGGATTTAAGAAAATTAGTCTAACGTCGTTTTTGCCTTTCAAAAAACGTTTCAAACATGATCTCGTAGATTGCAATTGAAAAAAAAAAAAATATTTTATTGTTTAGTTTTAAGTTAAAATTCTTTATTATACACACAATTCTGTGTGCCATTGTTCACAACTTGATGTAAGCAACAACAATTGCTTTTCTTTGTTATTCCACTGTTTATACCCATCGCATAAACAATAACAATTACTAGACAAATGTTCGATTTGAAACCAAACCACGATTACTCTCTTCAAACACACAGCATCTTTACACAAGACAGACTGAACTTTTACTGAGTTAGTCGCCTGATTTCCCTTGCGTTTTATATAGCAACGTACAGTCTGATGAATGATCTTGAAGGCGAATATTCATGACTTCGCCTTGTGGAAGTCTGTATAAATGTAAACATTGTTTTTCTTTTTTCAATAAAAACCAACACTCAGGGGATGACCCCTATTCATGCAGTGCATTGTGCAGGTTTTGGAAAATAGGTTATAGGAACTAGGAAAGAGGGAGTAGTGTTAATGGACATTCGATTTAAACTCACCAATATCGTAATTGATGGGAAAAACTCTCGCAGGAAGATCATTCCACAAGCGAACAGTGCGGGCAAAAAATGAATTCTCCCTGTAATGCATTGTGCGGATCACTGGACAATCAACCACTAAAGGATGTGCTATGTGAGAAGCTCGAGTACCACGTAAAAATATGTGGTTATCATGAATCAAGCCCCTTATCTCTCCAGAACACCTCCCATTATTGTATCGATAGAACAATGAAACACACGCCACATTGCGACGATGCTCCAACGAATCAATAGAGTTGGATACCCTATTGTCATTAATAAGCACCTTCGTCCTCTCCTGTACGCGGTCGAGAAGCTTTAAAATAGACTTTGGAACACCGGCCCATACATGAGAGTTGTACTCCATCCGGGGTCGCATAAAGGGCCTGTAAATAGTAAGAAGGTCGAATGGAGTGAAGTATTTCCTGCACCGTTTCAAAAAACCAAGGCACTTGAATGTTTCCTTCGACACTCGAAACCCGCCTAACTGCCCTGGCTCGAAAGAATATACTAGGCATAGTAACTTATACTCTTTCGAGTTCGGGTAGTGGTTGAGTGCTCGCTGGCAGGTGAGAGCTACCTGCAAACAATCTAGTCAAAAGGTTCGCCTTCTCAATCGAGTCAGTAAATGTTTTGTCATTCATTATAAGAGTTGGAATCGAACTAGTATTATTCCGTAAACTCTTAACAAATGACCAAAAAAGGTCGAGTGTATTATTTTGGTGCCCATCAACACACGATATATGTGTTGCTTCATTCACTAGTTGAGCAAGGTGAACAACTCAACGCGGCAAACAACTCAACGTATTGGCCTTCAGGAGTTGTGCAGCTCGAATGGTGGAGCCAGAATGAATTATGAACATTGAAATCACCAGCAAAAACAATTTGACTGTTCGGATAATCCTCCAGGATCCTAGTTATGGAGTCAGAAAGAAAGTCGAAGCCAGATATGGTAGCCTCTCTTTCCGCGTTTGGACTTCTATAAAGGAACCCGAAGTGCAAAAGATGTGCCCTGATTTTGAACTTAACCCAAAGACAGTTAAATTCTGCATCATAGAAGCCAATTTATTGCTGGCACTGGTACACAACTTCATTGCGAATGTACATAGCAAGACCCCGATGGAAATTAAAAAGGGATAGTAGAAGATACCCAGGGATATGAAAATGCTATGGATCAGCATCTTCTGACACCTGGGTTTCACATAAGGCGAAAACATCCGGCCCATGGACATAAATGTGAGCATAGACACAGAAAAAATTTGGCTTCAGCCCCCGCACGTTACAGAAATCAATGCGAAAGTCACCCGCCATTACGATAAGGAATTATCAAAAATCAAATGCCCCGCCTCAAGATGTTGTTGTTTCATGATTGTTGTTTGAGTAATTTGTTTAAATTTATTTTTGAAGTCGCCGTGGTCTAGTAGGTAGTGCGTTGGCTTATTAGACGAAAGACCCGAGTTCGAATTCCAGATCAGACATCAAAACGAAAAAATATTTCTTCGTCACCTTTCTCTCAGCAGATTTATGGCAAAAACTCTGAGAGTAAAAAAATTGCCATGAAATGCTTCTCAAAAAATGTGTCGTTTGGAGTCGTCTTTAAACTGTAGGTCCCGCCCCTCATGTATAAAATTAACGCACACATACATAAGTGGTGTGAGAAGCTAGGACGTTGTACAATGGGTCAATTCGACCACCGAGTACTGTACTGTCAGAACTGACAAGTACACGTCCTCTAATCTAACCTATTCTTGTGGCGTTTGTTGTTGTATTTTTGTTTACTTGTTTACCATTCTTTTTATGCTGGTATTTGTTGTTATATTAAACAGTATGATAATTTGTAAACAAGTTTGTTTACTGCATTGTTTTGTTTTTGTAACTTTTGTTTACGATTTTAATGTTAAACGATGTTAAAGCAAAATACCAGTTACTAGATTTTTTTTCCTTAATTTATGTAACAATATGATGTGGTTAGTTGACATCCTCTCCATTCATCTCCAAATGAGATGATCAGTTAGAATATCCAATGTGGCATTAGCTGTGTGGGACATAGAGCCTTCATATTGATAATACATGTCGTTGCTCTCCGTATTGCCCAATTTAGCCCAAAATAAGTTGTTAATAGTGCTCATCGTTTAAAGAGGTGCTCTAGCTTTGGTTACTCTTTTAAGTATAAGGACAAATGATAAGTTTGCAGTAACACCATATATTGCCTTTGCATTCATTTTCTCTCTCTCTCTTTCTCTCTCTCTTAAATATTCCATTGCCACTGTAGTTATTTAAATAGGCGTCATTAATTTCTTTAATTAATTTTCTTTATAATTTTATTACCCATTATTTTTATTCCCCACAGGACTTTTCTCTCTCTCTCCCATACTCTCTCTCCCTCCTCCTCTTGCTTGTTGGCTTTTCTAACAGAGTAAAGGCCATCAAACAAATGTTTTCGTAGCTGATAAACGAAATTATTTTTCTCTTCTTGTTATGTTTCGCTTCGTTTCGTTTCTTCAATATCTCCAATCGCGTTAACCCAAGTAAAATTGGCCTCCTTAACATAAAAACTAAAATATGAGTGTATGAGTGTGCCTGTGTGCGCTGTGTATGTGTGTATGTGTTTGTGTGTATACCCTGTAGTAAATAAAGTAGTCGATTGATAAAAATGCAAAATTATAAATTAAATATTCTGCAATTGTAACTACAAATTGGTTTAAATCTCATGCAGATATCAACCAAACATATTGAATAGAAACAAAAGTAAGAATGAAAAAAGAAAAGCAAAATAAGAAAATGTAAGAAAACAATAGTCGCCGTGGTCTAGTGGGTAGTGTGTTGGCTTATTAGACAAAAGGGCCGGGATCGTATCCCAGGTCAGACATCAAAACGAAAAATATTTCTTCGGCGAGTTCCTCTCAGCAGCTTTCTGGCAAAGACTCTGGGAGTAAAAATTGCCATGAAAAGCTTCTCAAAAATCTGTCGTTCGGAGTCGACTTTAAACTGTAGGTCCCGTCACACTCATGTATAAATTTAACGCCCACTTACATAAGTGGTGTGAGAAGCTAGGTCGTAACCCTGACTGAAGGATTGTAAAGGCCAATTGTGTATGTATGTAAGAAAACAATAATAAAACAAAGGAAGAAGCGTGTCGGTAAATCAAATGTCAATCACAGCAAATACGGTTTTTAGGTGGTGCTCAATTTTATTAAAAAAATGGGAAAAACCGAAGTAAATATTGCTAATTTCTAAATAAAATCTATAAAAGTGATATTGAAGTGATAGTAAAATAAAATATTTCATTAAAAATCGAAATAAAACAATGTGTATATACTTAATCTATATTTGTACTAGCAATTATGAAGCGTATTTATCTGAGCACTGCTGGTAAGTATCTTGTATAATCGTAAAAATATGCCTCATTATTTATGTTGTATTTTAACAGATAAAGGTACAGAAAATGATGATAAGGCGCCTGCCAATGTTACCCAATTTGATGTCAAATTCTCTGAAATGAATGCCAAATTATCAGAAATAACAGGTAAAATTAAAACATATTTTAACAGTCTAACAAAATATCACGATTTTCTGTTAAATATTTACATTTCAAGGCAAAATTAAGGAGCTCAAACAGAGCTCAAAATGATATATATTGTCTATCCAAAAAGTAGTGACCGAAAGAAAGCCTTGTTCGACAGGAAAAACGCAATGTGGCAATTAAGACTACTTTTGCAATAAACACCCTCGAGGAGCTGAAAGCTCTCAATGATAACATAATCGATGAAAATCAGCAAATTTATGTGAGTTTTATTCCTCTCGACTTTTATCATTTTCCAAATTTTTGTGCATTTTTGCAGACCAATGCCATGAAATTACAGTACGAGCTCGTTTTGCGCAACCGAAAGGAAACCGGGGTTGTTGCTTTTACCGAAAAGTTGTCATAACCGACCCCACTTTTGAACTTCAAATTCATTAAATTTTATTTTTAACATGAGAAAATAACTTATAAAGCAAAAGTAATAAAATTAAAGTTTTGTTCATTAATGAAAAGCAAAAGCAAAAAATTATTTTCGTACTTGTTTTCTTTCTCTTTATGAAAATATATAAAATTAAACCTTTAATTTAAGGAGAAAATTTGAGTTTCAGACTTTTTTTTTAGGCTTTTGGAAAATCGCAGATTCCTTGATTTCTTGAAGAGCGATTAATTTTTCATACGAAATGTCATTTTCTGTTGCCCATTCTATACAAATGTCAATGGACATGATGACATTATCTACTTTAAGTTTTTATTTTTGTTCAGTTTGTATTGTTTCCACAATATCTTCGTCTGAAGCGTCAATATCTACATTTTCCTTCTCTGAATAGTCTTCTCTGATCCATTCGTTAATTTCATTATCTGTTAAGTTAATATCCGGGGCATAATATCCTGCAACAATTTGGAAATGGATGGTCTAATTGAAGCCTCTTCTGCTATCTGGTACCGTAAGAAAATCAATCGTAGATCGTCTTCGTCAGACACATCGCAAAAATGTTATCCTTTCTTTAGAAACCTTGTGACCTGGTGCTGCCTTTTCATTTAAACTTACTAGAGTTGAATTTGGTAGAAGTCTGAAAGATAGACCAGACTCGTCGCAGTTGTTCTTAGTATTCATCTTAATTGATTTTAGTAGTAGTAATTTCTTCTAAAAAAGGATCTACACTCTCTACCTTATTTGACAGCTTTTTTCCGCATATTTTTATTCTGCGTATACCATGTCGCTTTTTGAAATACCTTACCCATCCAAGGCTAGTATTAAAGGTTCCCGGTTTTTCTCTCAATTTGTTGTGGAAAAATAGGGCTTTCGATTTTAAAATTTCCTCAGAAACCGGAACGTTATTTACTCTCTGTTTTAAAAACCATTTTATATAAAGAGTTTTTCCATTCGTGGGTACTGAGCTGCTTTAAGTGTTATTCGTTTTCCTGTACCGGATTTAGTGTTTCTAGCAAATTTTTGTATCTCATGATAATTTTTTTAATTCTGCTTACTGTGGACTTGATGTCGCCGTGGTCTAGTGGGTAGTGTGTTAGCTTATTAGACAAAAGGCCCGGGTTCGAATCACAGGTCAGACATCAAAACGAAAAATGTTTCTGCGGCGACTTCCTCTCAGCAGCTTTCTGGCAAAGACTCTGGGAGTAAAAATTGCGATGAAAAGCTTCTCAAAAATCTGTCGTTGGGAGTCGACTTTAAACTGTAGGTCCCACCACTTATATGAATAAAATTAACGCACACAACATAAGTGGTGCGTGAAGCTAGGTCGTAATCATGACTGAAGGGTTGTAATGGCCAATTATGTATGTATGTGGACTTGTTAATTTTGTGGCCAATACAAATCTTTTTACCAGATTCTCCAAGTTGCAATTTGCTCAAAATTTCAAGTTTTTGTTTAATTGTTAGAGAAAAATAATTTACATTTTATAAAACACAAAAAGTTGCAATTATCAAGACTGTTTTTTTGAAAAAGTTGCATTTATAAAGACTGTAATGTTAAAAATTTGCCTGTTGCGCTAATCGGGGTGTTGCAGTTATCGGTGGTTGCGCAAATCGAGCTCGTACTGTATCACTGAAAGGGAAATGCCAAAAACTTTAACGACAATTTTATCTCTGCAATTGAATCATGCTATAAGTACTGATGGCACTCATGGCAAAAAGAGTTTGAAGGATTACAAAAGAGTTTTTGATGCATTGTTGGATGCACTTCGGCCTCTCTGTGATGACCCAGACAAAGAATTACGCAACGCCTTAGCAATCGCCTTAGCAAAAAACGGCATTTTCATTACATTTGTGTTGGAAAAAAAAAAACTTAATAATATTACTTAAAAATATTTTACTTTTGAATTTTCTTTCAGTACAAACTTTCGAAAAATAAGTAATTTGTAGTCAATTTAAAAGTCATGCAGAGATGACCAATTGACTACCGCCTAGGACATGCCTATGTTAAAATAATGAGTCGGCGACAAGGAAAAAAAGTCACTTAATCAACTAGTTGTGCTTATTAAAAAACCAGTTTCAAGTTACTTTTGAAATTTGTTTGATTTCCTACAGGGTAATTTCACTATAAAACAAAATCCACATAATTTTTAGGCCGTAAATAAATGGCATTCTTTAGTTATTTATTAGGAAAATAACATACAGCCTCCCTCGCTCCCAATCTCTACACCTTAGATCTCTATATAGTGTGGGCTCGTGTGGGTATGTACATTGAATAGGAATTTTATTGTGTTAATTTTATAACATTTCAAAGGCATTAAAATATTTTTAGTTTTTATTTTTTTGTTATTTAAGCAGGAAATTTTATTATGAAATTAAGCGGGACTCTGAGCTTGTTTTTCTTTATTTTTTTTAAGATTCAATTTAAACAGAAAAAATACTTTTCGAAACTATTTGTTGTCGTTTGTTGCTTTTACGCTTTTACGCAAAAAGCCATATTTCTTGTGGTTTTATTGGGAGTTTATTTTTATTTTTTATTTTCATCAAATAAACTTGAAATGTTTATTGCTGCAAGAAAACATCGAAAACTAAAACATGATTTTCTACTTTGAAATCTCTTTTAAAGTTTTTGTTTTTGTTTTTTTGTTTTGTTTGGTTTTTTAAATAAAATCATGTTTATCCCATAGAAACTTTCTCTCGTAAAGGTCGGTTTGAATAAAAAATTTAATTTAATTTTCAGTTTTGGTCTAGTAGGTAGAGTGTTGGCTTATTAGACGAAAAAAGACAGGGTTCAAGTCCCAGGCCAGACATCAAAACAAAATACAAGAAAAGTATTTCTTTGGCGATTTCCTTTCAGCAGATTTCTAGCAAAAACCCTGAGAGGAAATAGAAAATTGCCATGAAACGTATCTCATAAAATCTGTCGTTCGGAGTCGACTTTAAACTATAGGTCCCGCCACTCATGTATAAAATTAACGCACACAACATAAGTGGTGTGAGAAACTAGGTCAATAATCCTGACTGATGGGTTCTAATGACCAATTACGTACGTTTTATTATCGTACTTCAGTTGTTCCTTTGCACTCAGATGAACTGCTATGTTCTGAATACATTCGTCGCCAAGGACGAGTATACTCGTCTTTAGTATAGTATCCCACACTGACAAGACGAGTATAGTCGTTCTAATCGTCTTTGACAGGGTATCCCGCCCTGACAAAACGAGAAAACTCGTCCTACTTTAAATCTATTTTAAATACAGACTTTTGAATTACTAATTTTCTTTAATGTGTCTCGTTTTATTCCATTTTGTTTATTTTACTCAACTGCATACTTTAGTATTTATTGTTCTACTAAAACGTATGCAAATATGATAAAGGATAATGACGAGTATACTCGTCTTGGGTTTTCTGCTGCTTGTAAATGATTATTTATGATAATATATGTGCTCCTTCCAAGGAATAACAAGATTTTGGTGAACAATAACACTCAAACGAGTGTTATTTTATTTTCTCACAAATAAAATTCGTGGTAAAACCCCTTTTTACTTACTTTCTCAACTGGTAATTACAACATTTTAGCCAAGATTACAACCAAGCTTCTCCACATTGTCCATGTTGTGTGTTGGAACCACGTCTGAGGTAGGCTAGCGTCTAATAAGTCAATAAGCCAATACAGTGCCTATTCGACAAAGCCAGTTTCAACCGAAAGCCTTCATTATCTAAAGAAAACAAGCTCTATGGCCTTGGCTATAGTTAAGGTTATATTTTACCAGTTTTCCGTAAATTTTTCGAGTTTAGTCGTTTCTTTCCTTCTGCCGAATTCTGTCTTTAAGTAAATATTTCCTATGTGGTGTTTTTGAATAAACTAGTTCTTCTGATAAAGCTTATCAGTTTCCTTCAAAAGTCACCGTAGTCGACTAGGTAGTATGTTGGCTTATTAGATTAAAGGGCCGAGTTCAAACTGCAGGTCAGACATCATAACGAGAATATGAAATATTTCTTCGGCGACTTCCTCTCATTAGACTTCTGTCAAAAACTCTGAGAATAAATAAAAAATTGCCATGAAAAGCTTTTCAAAAATCTGTCGTTCTAAGTCGACTTTAAACTGTAGGTCCAGCCGCTCATGTATAAAAATTAAGGCATACAGCATAAGTGGTGTTAGAAGCTAGGTCGAAATCCTGGCTGAAGGGTTGTAATGACCAATTTTGCGTGCGTTAATTTTATACTTGAGCGGGGGAGGGGTCCTACAGTTTAACGTCGACTCCAAACGATATATTTTTTTGATACTTTTTCATGGCAGTTTATTTTTTTTTCACGTTTCGTCTTTAAGCTAACGGCTTAGTATGTTAGCTTATTAGGCTTTACGTCTAATAAGCCAACACACTACCTACTAGACTACGGCGACTTCATCATATTTGCCGGATATCTGACTGTTTTTTTTTTTTTTTTTTTTTTTTTTTTTTACGCCGAGGAGGGGCAAATGTACCTAACCGCACCATAGAGGAAGTCGTCACGTCCTCCGTGTGTGGGGCCCTCACCCACTAAATCCCCCCCTCGTACCGTGGACTGTTGTGTCCACTCCGGAACTACGGTGGTATTACTTCGGAGTGGAGTCCTTTTTGGCCCTTTGGCCGCCTTCATGCTCACATCCGCGTCCGGACTGCGTAATGAAGGTTGGGGAGACTTCTAATTGTCTCCACTATTCCTTCCGTCCAAGCTCCCGACTGGGACCTCGTTTGACACGTGAGCTGGTGCCATCTATGCCGGCGTGCCCGCCTGCTCCGCAGCCTCCAGATCTCTCTTCTTCAGTCTCAGAATGCGCTCCACATAATTCGCCACTGAGGCCCAATTCTCTCTGCTCGCAATCATAACCCCGACAATGTTAGCGGCCGTTATCGTTCCGATCATCGACGTCAGTGCAGAGCGATAGCTCTGCCAGCGTGCACATTCGAAGATAGTGTGTTCCGCGTCATTTATCTGACTGTAGAAGCAGTGTATGCAGAGCGCCTTGAGTTATGCTATGGTCACTTGAAATTTAATAACCTATAACTGACGTCATTTGTCATGGGTTGCATGTGCCTAGCTACTTTAAAATACTACGTAACAGTAACCAAGGTAGCAATTAATTTTAACGAAGGCAAGTTAACTAAAAAATAATTTTTTTTTTTTTTGAAAATTTTGCTTTTCAATGTTTACTTTGAATGCTGAAATTTTAATATTTTGTACCAGGAATTTTGTTCTTTTAATGTGCAGATGAAAAATGCACTTCAAATTGATTTCTTTTTGTTTTATGACATCCTACTCACTGATAATACTGCAGCATAAGGTTTAAGTGCACGAATGCAATCCAATGAATTCAACACGAATAAAACAGCAACAGCGATAGCGACAACGAAAATATTTGAATTATTTTGTAATACGACAACAACTGGGGTGCAAATGCGACAACAAGCTATGACCTCTACTGCACATCATCAACATCATCTTCATCATATCAAAATCATCTAAAAACTAAGGGGAGGGGGAGGGGGGTCGAGTAGTACCACATTAAACCTGGTGAAAGAATCCCTGACAACCGAAAACCATATTAAAGAGAGAAAAATTTTATTTTTTAAACACGAATTCACTTACACAGCAATGCACACACACACACACACACATACTCATACAAATATTTCTAAATGTAGACCGTTAGTCCGTTGTCATTGAAATAGTCACCATGCCAGCCAGTCAGCCAGCCAGCTAGTCTCATTTGTGTCACCAACTGTTAGTGGCTAAAGAGATGAAATTTTGTTTTTAGTATTTTCGGGATATTCATTTCCCCACCCCACCGCCCGTTAATTTTCAAATAGTTTTGCTAAATAAGCGGAAATTGTTGACAGGAAGTAATACGGATGCTCTTTAATTTGAATTCAACACTTTTGTTGATAAAAATCCCGTGTGCATTTTTTTATTTTGTTTTTCTTTTCTTTTTTCCCTCTAAAGTTTCATTTCATTTTTAAGTTTTTTTTTGTTTTTTTTTATTCTCGTTTTGCCGTAATTTTCCCCCATTTGCGTAGTATTTTGTATAACAAATGTGATATGAAATGAAGTGAACTAAACCCACCATTGGTCCACCACCACCACCACCATCATCATCAACAACAAACCATTTTGAAATTTATTTCAGAAGGGTAAGGGATTCCATTTTTTTGTTTTCTCATCTAATTCGGAAATAAAAATTCAAAATTTTTTTTTGTGAATGATAAGTAAATAAATGTTATGCACTGTAAAAAAAAAAAAAATAAACTGCACAGTAAAATGCCATCTTAAGCCGAGGCAGGACGATTCAGAGAGAAAGTACAGAAAAGTACTTTATAGAATTACGAGTCAAAAAGAAAGGAAATCTTCTGCATTGTAAAGTCCCGTTCTCAAGTGAAATGCATTCGACTGAAGCAATTCTTTACTAATCTAACAAAAAAATCTGGCAGGATAATGTCTAAACCAGAGATCAGCAATGAGTAAATGAATCAAGAAAATTAGAATCGAATCATACCTACTTATTTTAATATCATGGAACCCCTTATACTCATATTCAAAGTTTGAAGTACTCATTATGCTTCATGCTCATACAACACGTTATGATGTTGCCTCAATAACTCAACACGGAAACACGAATCCCAAACTCAGTACGAATCGCGTACAGACACTAAAGTACTCACTAAAAGGTTGTGTGTTGCTCGAGTTACTCGAATCATTTCTCAGTATTTTTCCAAAGTTATGACTCTAAATGAGCAAAGGCTTATGAATCAAACATATTTCGAATGCTATGAGTTCGATGTTAACGTTGTAAGCATCATAATCAATATTGCAGTGAGTACGTATGAATCCAGAGTACATTATTAAATTTCAATTTCATTGTTGACTCACTTATATTCAAAATTTCATGAGTGCTTATGACTAACGATAGAACGATTCATTGCTGCTCTCTGGTACTGTGAGTCATGAGTGCTTATGGCTAACGATAGAACGATTCATTGCTGCTCTCTGGTACTGTGAGTTATGAGCGCTTATGAGTATCGGCACAACGATACATTGCTGATCTCTGGTACTGTTAGTCATGAGTGCTAAAGAGCGATTCATTGCCGATCTCTGGTTTAACCGAAACACAAGCGAAGTGAATCCTCCCTTCCGTTATATTAAAAACTTTTGGGTCGAATAATTAAAGGGTATTATAGTGAAGGCGTTCGGCATAAGTCGATACGAGTCATAGCAATATTTCAGAACAACTCCCTTCTAAATTGTTTTAAACTTCCGTTGTTGCAACATGTAACCTGCATCGTTGCAATGTGGCGTGTATTTCTTTGTTCTATCGGTACTATAATGGCAGGTGTTCTCGAGAGATAAGGGGCTTGGTTCCCGATAATCACATATTTTTACGTGATACTCGAACTTCTCGCAGAGCACATCCTTTTGTGGTTGATTGTCCAGTTGATTGTCCGTACAATGCATTACAGGGAGTTTTCATTTTTTGCCCGCACTGCTCGCTTGTGGAATGATCTTCCTGCGAGAGTTTTTCCCATCAATTACGATATTGGTAAGTTTAAATCAAATGTCCACAAAGACTAATCCCTCTTTCCACCTTCCTATAACCTATTTTCCTAAACCTACACAATGCACTGCATGAGTAGGGGCCATCCCATGGGTGTTGGTTTTTATAAAAAAAATAAATAAAAATGTCGTGAAACCGTAGATATATTTTGGTCAATTCGAAAATTTTAAACCCGATTTACGTTTGGTTGCACTATATATCTACAGTTGCACGCCTTCACCCAGGGACCCATTGGTCCATTGTGACCCGATGAAAGCGCAATCTTTTGATAGCGTAACCTTATGATTTAAGTAGCAAAGTTCCTTACCATTACACCCAATACAATAACCCATTATGTTTACATACAAAGTATTCTTTCCAGAAGTTGTCGCAGTCTATTAAGTGTTGTCTTGGCTTAAAAGAAAAAGGATTGTGGTTCAAAGCCTAGCCCAAAACGAAACGAAAAAATTCTTTCGGCAATTATCTCTCAGTTCTCTCAGTTTTCTGGCAGACACTCTGAGCATAAATAAAATTGCCACGAAATATTGCTCAAATATCTGTCGCTCGGTCACGTCAATCATGGATGGTGTAAGAAGCTAAGCTGTAATCCCTGCCAAGCGACTCCGGTGGCCAATTGTGGGGATGTGAAAATTAATAATTAAAAATTCTTTTTTGATTTTTTTTCAGTGTAAAATGTCTAGGCGAATATAGTCTGGTGCATTTGTGTGCCGGTGCCACTATTTTTCAGTATAAACAGTGTTGAATGAATTACTAGGGGCACAAAGAAAGCTTCAAAATTTTCTGAAATAAAATTTCGCAATTATTTGGTTCCATCCTACAAACCATCATCAAACTACCAAATGACACCAAAAATTCTTTCATTTTACGTTGAAACAATACCCGATTCCCTGCTTTCGTAATCAACTGTGATCAAACACCAGACACATGGGAATTGCCAAAGCCCTGCATGGGTTTTGCAAATATGATGACTCGTGTTTGTACAAGAATCTGGGTTTAAAAACGTTCCATTACGTCAGGTTTTCGGGAAAAAGGGATGGCGTTTTTGGCCATTTTTGAGAAAATTGTAGAGCTAAACACTGACGTGCTAGAACCACCGCTATTGTCAAAAATTGACTATCTTTGCTCTTTAAAATGAGCCCAAGGCCGATTTGATTGCATTCACCCTTAAAGTAGGCAGTAGGTTTATATCAAGGATGAAAGAGAAATAGATACACATTACGCAGATCGAGATCCTTAAAAATTAATCAAATTTACTTGGTTATTCAAGGGTTTTTTGGGATCGCTGATTACAGATCTCTAGATTCAGATTTAAGAAATTCAAAATGTCTGGTTCAATATGTGCGGCGGTCAAGGTGTATAAAAATAAATCGAATTTACTCGAAAATTGTTACCGCCATATTGGTTTTTCTCGAAAACCTAACGTAATGGAAAGTTTTTGTTCGTATTGAGCGCACAAAATGCCTTCGGAAACACCTGAAGTCATCTAATTTGCAAAACCCATGCAGGGCTGTGTAGTCTGCCTTTAAGCAGATGGTATCTCTAGAGTATTTTAGTGAGTTCAACAACCTCAACCGCTCAAAAGCAAATTTCTTTGACTTTGAAGCCAGCACATGAACGCATGAAAGAAATCTATTGTAATGGCTTCTCAGGTTCGTTGATTTCTGTAAATATACTGGCCATGACAGGTTTCCACTGCAGGTCCAGGTGTAAATGGTTATTCAGTGTTCTGGATTATCTGGATTAAATTCTTTCTAGTTAGTTTACCAATATTTTCTCACACATTTCTGGCCGATAACTGGACGATAACTTGATTTTCAAATTTTTTTCAACTTTAGGAGACTATCCGCATAGATACGTTCTTTGAGAAAGCCCTTGCTGGCCCATTGTTTGGGAAATTATTCTTTTTGGAAGCTTCTTATGCAATAAAGTCTACATTGGTCCATGAAGCCATATGCACTTCAATTCATAATCAATAAATTGCTGCGAATTCATGGCAACAATTCGTCCAGGGCCATATTGTTACTTAGGGGTTTTTGGACGTTTCGCTGATTACAGATTCAGGTTAAAAAAATTCAAAATGGCGGATCCAATGTGGCGCTTAAGGTTTATAAAAATTAATCAAATTTATTTAAAAATTTTTACTCAAGGGTTTTTGGGAACGGTGATTACATATCTTCAGATTCAGATTTAAAAAATTCAAAATGTTGAATCCAATATGGCGGTTGATTAGATCCATGGATCATGGAACCATTTTATTTGCAGAAAAAATGAGTCCAAATTATTATCCTAAACTTCGAAACCATATGGGAATGTCTAGGGTTTCCACACAAATGAAATTATTGCTATAGTGTCCGCTACGACTGTATATAGATATGAGGGAGTGAGATTGTGCTTGTGTTTGTGAATATTTTGAAATTGAAGTGAACTGAAGTTACCAAAAAAAAAAAAAACAAAAAATCCTTTTTCCAAAAAGTTATTTAATGCTTGAAAATAACTTTAAAATGCACAAATTGAATCAAAATGGAAAAGTTTTCTTTTTCGTAAAATTAAAATTAAAATGTGGCTTTAAAATCACTTCATTCATGTGCAATACCTACGCACGTACTAACAGCACTACAGCATTAACAGCAGAGTAGTACGAGTACAAGTAGTAGCAGTGTTACAGTGTTACAGTATAAGTGCACACACTGGGATTTTACTTTACATTAAATCAAGTTATGTTAGCCTATAAGTAAGTCTACATATTGTATGGATGTGTGAGTAAATAGCAGTTTTCGGTTAAAGCATAGACACAAACGAATACTAACGATGTTGTTGTTGTTGTTGTTGCTGTTGTAACAAACATTACCTATTTGAACGATAACAAGCCGTACCCAAAAAGAGAATTTTTTAAAAACATGCAGAGAGCGAGAGAGAGAGAGGAAGGAAGAAAGGCGAAAAATTTTACTTTTTCTAACACAATGACATTTGAATTGAATTTTATTGTTATTGCTTATGCTGAAGCATAAAAATCATTGCTGTTATGGGTGGGTGTGTATGTTTGTATGTTAAATGCGTAAAGGTTGTAGTGGTGGGTATAATAGTAACAGCCTTAAAACATGTATTTTTACACTCGTTTCTCTATTTTCGTTTTTTTTTTGTTTTTGTTGTTGCTGTGCTCTTTAATAAAACAAAAAAAAAAAACAGCAACAAAAACAAAAACAATAATCAGTGAGTACAATAATAAGAGAGAAAAGTTGTGCCAAAATTTTGTAAAGCTTGTATGGAAACAATGACAATAACAGACAATAACAGAAAACATGTTGAATTCTGTCCAAAACAAAACATAAAAAAAAACAAAAACAAAATGAAAGTTTATTTCTTTTCTTTCTGTTTTTTTTTTTTGTCAACAGCATGCATGAATGATTGTATGACTGACGGTAAGTGAATACGACAATGACTGATCAAATGTCTAAATGTTTATACGGATTTTTTTCTTCTTATTTTTGTGCATAAAAAACAAAAAAAACAAATAAAAATGAGAGTAAAGAGCAGAGAACTGTAGTGAGAGAATGAGAGTAACAAACGACTTAAAAACTTATCAATTGTTAACAATGGCAATGACATGAGATATTCATTTAAACAATAACAACAGCAGCAACGGCAACAGCAACAATGTTTGTTTGATTTTCCAATTTTTTCTTTCTTTCTTTTTGTGCATGTGTGTATGTGAGAGTTTTTTTCTTCTCATTGTTGTGTAGCAGGGATGGAAAAGTTGATGCAATTGTACTTTTTTTTAGCACTATTTGTATGATAGAGCCAGGGAGAGATAGAGAGAGAGAGTGTATGTGTCAGTAATGGGAAATTGGTCTTAAAGGTTCAATTAGTCGTGACTTAACCATAACCATATAAATCAGCTGTTTTAACCAACTTTATGGACATCTTCGATGTTCGATGTTTTCGATTATAGGTGACTTACCATAATGCCATAGTCATAACGATAACCATATGTACCAATTGAATTTTGGTTGTTTAACATAACCATAAACTGAATTTACTTATATTTATACACATTTTTTTTTATTTTTGGTTTATGCCAGCACTGATTGCTGCTAATAGTAAATTTACGGTTATGGATTATGTTACGACTACAGCGTTATGGGTAAAATCACGACTAATTGAACCTTAACGTTCATAAAAAATTGTACTTTTTTCAAATCGATTGTACTAAATTCAGGTTTTCTTTTTTAAACTTTTTCTTTTATTATAAATTAATAAAAAATATAAATGACAATTCATTTTATTGTGTGTAGTATTAATGTAAAAGGACAAAAATTACAATAAATTTTTCAAATTTGACTTCAGCATAAAAATTAAGGTTTTTAGTCTTTGGAAAATTATAGCTTTCAGTCTCATTTTTGTTCAATAAGAAGCTTTATTTACCAAAAATATTTATTTATTTTTTTTTTTTTTTGATTAAACCTGTACTCAGGGGATGACCCCTACCATGCAGTGCATTGTGCAGATTTTTAGGAAAGGTGGAAAGAAGGAAGATGCGAACGGAAACGAGTTGCTGCTGGTGACCATTAGACAGCCTACAGCAGTTTCTCATACCACTTATGTTGTGTGTGTTAATTTTATACAAAAGTAGCGGGACCTACAGTTTAAAGTCGACTCCGAACGACAGATTTATTTGAGAAACTTTTCAAGGAGAGAAAGAGAAGAAATCGCCAAAAAAAAACTTTTTTTTTTATTTTTGATGTCTGGCCTTAAAACTTAGTAAGCCCCCCCCTCATTAAAGTAAATATTCGGTCCTTGATATTCTTATAAAGATTATTTAATATTTCTCCATCAATTCTCAGCCACTCTTCGATCATTTTTAATTTCAAATTTTCATTACCGGTAAATTGTCTGTTTTTTTGAATATAATCTTCGGACAAGAATGACGAATTCGTTTGGGAAAACGTTTTCAATAACATTCATATCAGAAGGGCAAACTGGCCACGATAAAACTTTAATAGATTGTTTATGGAAGCATTCTATCCTATATCTGCTGGCATTGTCCTGTTGTAAAATATATTTTTTCATTATTTTCTCTCAAGAGGAGGAGCAAACTACAGCTAAGAACAGCATTCGCGTAGATGTAAACTGAAATTCAACGCAATCACTTAAATAAATAACCCTCCAGCAATAGACTATATTTGAATTTCTAAGGTCACGACAGTAGTATCGATAGCCATCTGGTATATCTAAGTTGTTTGTTGAAAAAGTTTATGAGGTCTAAATTTTTAATCCCTATTTGTTGTGATAAATTTTGTACCAGCAAATTATTTGCTGTTTTAAAATTGTTGCAACACTAATTAAATGACTTCAATAAATCTCTTGTTTAGATTAAATTAGAGAGACAGTCAAAGGAAACAGTCCATTTGTTCCTTTGATTTTTTATTAAATTTTGACTTCCAAATAGTGCTAAAAAATGTACAATTGTATCAACTTTTCCATCGCTGGTATCTGTGTGTATGTTTTTTTCCTTAAATAAAAATCTATTGTTAGTATATGTAAAGGTTTTTCTTTATTTTTCAGTTTTTTGTTCTTTGTTTCCTTTTTTGCGAGCAAGAAAAACAAATTAAAATAAATTGCAATCACGGTTTGATTAACGCAAATAAATTTATTGAAATTGAAATGAAATCAAGTCAAATAAATTGCATTTTTTATAATCAAACAATAGAGAGGGATAGAGATAGAGATAGAGAGAGAGAGAGAGAGCGAGAGCGAAAGATAAAAATATAAAGAATAGAAAATTGCCTTAACTATTGTATTGTAGGAGATTTTATAACTTTGCGGGTATTGACCAACAAAAAAAAAAACCGAATTTTAATTAAAAAATGAATGAAATAATTACACGGTGCGACAATAAAAATTCACCCGAGTAACTATGTACCTAGTCCACGTTGTCCAGTTAGTTGAGTAGATCACAAAATTACTTTTTTTTATATTTCTGGAACCCTCTAAACTTTTTTATTTGACTAAACTGCTGCTGCTTTTCTTTTTTGGCTTTACGCACAAATTTCTGGATTACTTCAACACTTCTGACCCGATATTCAAAATATTAATGGACCTTTCAAACGGTATACTTATGCACTAATACCCCGGTTTGCGTCGCTAATAAGACCTAAAGAAACGCGACGCAAATCGAAGCACGATTTTCCATAGATTTGAATGGATTTTTATTTAATTGGTTCCGAGATTCATAATTTCGGCTAAAAAAAATAGACTTTTCAATAAAAAATTTTTAATTTTTGCTTTAAATGGTTTTTATTGTTGTAAAAATATAACAATTCAAAACATAACAAAGAAATCTTAAAAAGACACAACTTCTAATTTGCTCTAGATTTAAACAGGAACTTCGAATTTACAGAAATTTAAAAAGACGCATCTTCGAAGCAGACGCAGAAGGAGGTAATGCAAATCGGGGTACTATTCGATTTAATATGCTATGAGGTTTGATCAGATAAACTTGGAAAATTAAAATATTTTTCACATTTTTTCCAGTTTGTCCATTCATAGTACAAAACAGGGATGGAAAAGTTGGCACAATTGTACTTTTTTTAACCCTTTTTAGAAGTCAAAAACACCATAGCACCTCAATGACTTATTTAGCACTATTGAAAAATGTTCTCTACTTTATCATCATCACTCAAATATTCTGTCTCATCAGTGTATAACTTTTTTTTTTTTCGTTTTATTTGCATATGGCAACTCGTTGCCGTGGTCTAGTAGGTAGTGTGCTGGCTTATTAGACGTAAAGCCAGGGTTCAAGTCCTAGGCATCCCAGACATCAAAATAGAATACAAGAAAAGTATTTCTACGGCGATTTCTTCTCAGCAGATTTCTGGCAAAAATCTGAGAGTAAATATAATTGCCTTGAAAAGTTTCTCAAAAAATTTGCAGTTCGAAGTCGACTTTAAGCTCTAGGTCCCGCCGATTATATATAAAATTAAAACACACAACATAAATGGTGTGACAAACTAGGTCAATAATCCAGACTGAAAGGTTGTAATGACTAATTATGTGTGTATGCAACTCATTGCTAACTTAACATATCAAGAGTTATAAAAGGAATATTATCCGTTCCACCACATTCATCTGCAAATGTCGAAAGGATATTTTCATGCCAAAATTTAAAAAAATCAAAAGGACAAATGGACTGTTTCCTTTGACTGTCTCTCTAGTTTAATCCAAACAAGGGATTTATTGAACTCATTTAATTAGTGTTGCAACACTAATTTTAAAAGAACAAATAGTTTTCTGGTACAAAATTTATCACGACAAATAGTGACTTAAAATTTAGATCTCATAAACTTTTTTATTCCCTTATAGTTAAGTATTAAAGTAAGTTGTTAGTTGAGTTTACCTATTATAAAGTGCTTTTCATAATTATAGCACCACCAGCATTTCAATAATAACAAACAATGAATTGTCTTCGGGTCATATTCTTTGATGAAAAAAAGTGGAACTTAAATAGACCGAGATGGCTATCGATACTACTGTCGTAGACCTTATAAATTCAAATTTTGCAATTGATTGCTTTGAATTTCAGTTTCCATCTACGCGAATGTATAGTGCAGAGTACATTACTGTTCTTAGCTGTAGTTTGCTCCTCTTCTTGAGAGAAAATAATGGAAAAATATATTTTGCAACAGGACAATGCCAGAATTCATGTCAGCAGACAGAGGATAGAATGCTTCCATAAACAATCTATTAAAGTTTTATCGTGGCCAGCTTGCCCTTCTGATATGAATGTTATTGAAAACGTTTCGCCAAACGAATTCCCCATTCTTGTCCGAAGATTATATTCAAAATAACAGACAATTTACCGGTAATGAAAATTTGAAATTAAAAATGATCGAAGAGTGGCTGAGAATTGATGGAGAAATATTAAATAATCTTTATAAGAATATCAAGGACCGAATATGTACTTTAATAAGGGGGCGGCTTACTACGTTTTAAGGCCAGACATTAAAAATAAAAAAAATACAAAAAAAAGTATTTTTTTTGGCGATTTCTTTTCTTTTTCTTCTTGAAAAGTTTCTCAAATAAATCTGTCGTTCGGAGTCGACTTTAAACTGTAGGTCCCGCCACTTCTGTATAAAACTAACACACACAACATAAGTGGTGTGAGAAACTGCGGGCTTCTTGGGGCCGATTGCTGTAGGCTGTCTAATGGTCACCAGCAGCAACTCGTTTCCGTTCGCATCTTCCCTCTTTCCACCTTTCCTAAAAATCTGCACAATGCACTGCATGGTAGGGGTCATCCCCTGAGTACAGGTTTAATCAAAAAAAAAAAAAATAAATAAATATTTTTGGTAAATAAAGCTTCTTATTGAACAAAAATGAGACTGAAGCTATAATTTTCCAAAGACTAAAAACCTTAATTTTTATACTGAAGTCAAAACTGAAAAATTACTGTTAAATTTGTCCTTTTACATTAATACTACACACAATGAAATGAATTGTCATTTATATTTTTTATTTAATTTATAATAAAAATAAAAGTTTAAAAAAGTGAATTTCGTACAATCGATTTGAAAAAAGTACAATTTTTTATGAAGGTTAGTACAATTTGTTAAGACCAATTTCCCATCCCTGGTACAAAACTTTAATAAAAAAATATGGGATAAGTGCCAACATTTTTAAAATCGGTTCTATTGTGAAGAGATTGAGTCATCATTTGATCAAATCGGAGAAAAATTATCGACGATTTAAACTTTGGAAATCGGGTCAGAAATGTATGAGTAATCCAGAAATTAAGGGATAAAAAAAAAACCGTTTTCGTAAAATAAACAAATTTAGAGGGTTCGAGAAATATAAAAAAGGTAGTTTCGAGTTCTACTCAACTAACTAAATAACGTAGAATGGGGTGTAAAGCCTTCTATTTAGATTAGTTTAGGTTAGCAGTAGGGCCATCAAAAAACTGCAATGAAAATTTCACATGTGTGTGAAGATAAATTCGAATTTGAAAATCCAAAACAAAATTCATAAATTTTAGCAGCGCCACATTTACCGTTAACAGTAGAAAATTTACCCTTAACAGAATGAAAGTTTCTTTTAACAGAACACTGTTAGCTAATTAACAGTATCCATCTGAATCAGCCCAATTGTTTAGAAGTTAATTTTAGGACAAATACTAGATCTAACGAAAAATATTTCTTCGGCGACTTCCTCTCAGCAGATTTCTGGCAGACTCTAAGAGTAAAAATTGCCATGAAAAGCTTCTCAAAAATCTGTCGTTCAGAGTCGACTTTAAACTGTAGGTCCCGCCACTCATTTATAAAATTAACGCACACAACATAAGTGGTGTGAGAAGCTAGGTCGTAATCCTGACTGAAGGGTTGTAAAGGCCAATTACGTACGTACGTACTAGATCTATGATTACCATATCACACTAAAAGAAAGGTCCCAAGGTCTCTTAATATAATCACCAATATATTCACATACAAAGTGAAAATTTACATAAAAAATATCATTTTAGAACATATAAGAAATTGGTAATCCAAAGGGTTCTCTTTCGAACCGGGGTAGTCGGATAGCTGGAATAATTTTAAGAGTTGAAAAAATTAACCCCCTCCATCCCCACCAACCATATTTTACATCAACAACGCTTTTGTTCACAAATAATATCGATCATAATGAGAATTTTATGTCAATAGTCTTTAATAATTGCAAAGTAAAAGAATAATCCATGAATGCCACTGTTAAACAGTTAACAGTGCTCTGTTAATTGCAAAGTTTACCCCGTTAGGTATAAGAAGTGGCGCTGCTAAAAGTATACAGTAGCGAGCGCAAAAAATGCAACGTTGGGTAAAATTTATATTTAAGTGCGATAATTTAAAAAAAAAATGGTGACCAGTGCAAAATATTTCTTTGGGTTATTAATCCCCAGTTACAGTTATAGATACCTATTATCAATAACACATTATGTAAATATTTTTAATTAATGATATATTATTTTGTCATTTATTAAAAAGATTGCGAATATAAAGTGCGAATTTCATGGGAGCAATAAAAATGCATAAAAACAGCATAAATTTTAATGTGTTTATTTAAATTAAATAGTAATTCTTACAAAAAAAGTCTTAAAATCTTAAAATTAATATTTAGTGGCGTAGCCCTTATTTTTTATGACTTCTTGCAACCTAGAAGGCATAGAGTCGATTATAGCTATTAATGTGTTAATGGATATTATCTCTCCCATTCACTTTTCCAAATTTCTTCTAATTGCCTCTTATTTGACGGATGTTTCCTCTCAACTTCCCGATCTAATAGCTCCCATAGATTTTCTTTGGGGTTTAGATCGGGTGACCGTGATGGCCAATCCAAAACATTGACATCATTGTCGCTTAAATCGCTTGGATCGTTATCCTGTTGGAATATGCTACCAGGAGGAATTTTTTCCCGCAGATGATGAAGCATGTGTTCTCCAAGGATTTCACAGTACTTCTTTTCGTCCATTTTTCCTTCGATTTGAGTTAAGGGACCTACCCCATCACGGGAAAACGCACCTTATTGATTTTAAATAATTTTTTTTAAACATATCGTTCCTTACCCCACACCATTATTGATCCACCGCCATTTTTACGGTTGGAAGTTGATATCTTGGAGAATATCTCTGTCCAGGCGGTCTTCGAACAAAATTTATCCCATCGGAGCCAAACGAATTAAATTTGCTTTCATCGCTCCACAAGACTTTAGCCCATTGTTCATTTGACCAATCCTTGTAACGTTTTGCAAATTCCAGGCGCTTCTTTTTATTGATTGCACTGATGAGAGGTTTCTTTGCGGGTCGTCTCGCATGCAAATTAGCCTCTTTCAACCTACGGCGAACAGTGTGAACGCCTATAGAGACTCCCATTTGCTCATTTGCGAAATTAGCAACGTCCACTGCAGTCTTTCGTGGATCTTTTTTAACCAGTGCAATCATCTGGCGGTCTTGGCGAGAGGTAGTTTTTCGAGGATTACCACCATTTGGTTTCCTTTTCACACTATTTCTCAAGGAAAATCGAGATTTAATTCGACATACGGTTGATTGATTGATTTACACCAAAGAGGTGTCCAACTTCACGCATGGATTCTCCTTCTTCTAAGGCTTTAATGATTGCAGTTTTGCTGTCAGCTGAGAGCTGCTTCTATCACAAAACACATTTTGTATAACTTATTTAAGAAATTTTCAATTATAATTAAATAAAAAACTTACTTTAACTATTTTTTTTATTATGTTGCATTTTTTTTGCTCGCTAAAAATTTGCACTTTTTCACTAATTCAAAAATATTTAACTTTTTAAAGCAGAATTTGGAATAAACTGTGGTTACTTTGAAAACTTATAATTGAAAGAATTAACAGCAAAAGAAAATAGATAAATTAGTTACCTTACCGTTATTTTGAAACAGATCTTATTAAAGATCATATGGCACAGTGTTGCATTTTTTGTGCTCGCTACTGTAGGTTTGTGTCTTTGGTTTTTAAATTAGAATTTATCTTCATACACACAAATTTCATAGATTTGTTGTTCGAAGTCAACTTTAAACTGTAGGTAATGTCGATCATAAATAAATTTAACAAACTCAGAATGGGTGCTGTGTGAAGCTAATCTATAATGCTGACTAAAGGGTTGTAATGGCTTATTAAGCATGTACGTAAGTAAGCAGAACCCTCCTCCAAAGCTAAGTTAAATCCCCCTTTAATTGTTATTACATTTCCATTTCAATCTTGCTTTGGACACTCCCTGCAGGAAAGCTCTCCAGCAAAGTTAAAATTGACAGAAAATTAAAAATTAAAATTTTTCTTTTAGTTAAGATAAGAACCTTTGACACTTCTTCTCAAACTCACAGGAAATACAAAAGTTATGAGAAGCTGTGAGAGAAGTTCTCTGCATACCTTTTGAATGGACTTATTTCAAGATTTAAGGTAAGAAGGCAGTCAATCCTATTTCCTATGCATATTACTCAGCACAGCACTAATATTGTAAAATGATCAGAGAATATTCAGTTTAACTAAAACAATCGGAACACTTATGCGCTGTAACTTGTTTTAAATTTGAATCCTCTGTGCCAGGTGCATACTTGATATACAAAAAATGTTTCAAAAAAAAGCGATGTGAACCTCCTTCATTGAAAGCTGACCAGCAACTGAATGCATTTTTACGCTACTTTTAATGATCATCGCTGATATTCGTGCCCAACGTATGTAAAAAGCCGAAGATGATCATCCTCTGAAGGACGGACATTGGTGGTAATACACATGCTTCTCACAAATACACTCACATTTCACACACACACATTCTCTTTGTGCGAAACGAAACGTAACGAAAGAGAAAGAAAATGTGAGAGAAATGGATTTAGAGCAACATGATGATATGCTTTCTATTGTTGTTGTTGCTGTTGTTGCATAAAACATTAACTGTCATTGTTTTTTTTTTTTTTTTGCCTTGAGCCGGAGATGGTAAACCTTCAAAAGATGCCTTTGTTCCGACAAAAGCATGCACGATTCACCATCACTGGTGCCTACGTACTAAACCCACTCCCTACACACTTCAACCACTCTATCCTCGCGGGACCACCGTAAGATATTATTTCGCGGAGGGCTGGTTAGCACGAAAGCTTTAGTACGCTATCGCAAATTTCGCCTTTGTTCCACAAACCTTCGGAGTACCATTATTTCGGCTATTTTCTGGCCGTATTGGCTTCATAGCGTCCTACAATCAACAGCTCCTCCATGAGCCGGTTTGGTCGTAATCTAGTTTCTCCGGGCCATCTAAATCTGGGGCAGCATGTTAGAATATGCTTCGCATCTTCCTCTTCATTTACACAGTTTGGACATATAGGGGAAGTATCATGTCCAAATCTGTGCAGGTGCTTCCTAAAATATCCATGACCACTTAGGAACTGGGGCACTCGCAATGTTTGTTCTCTAACCAAAGGGTTATAGAAAGGACAAGGTAAAATGTCCATTTTCCCTTTAAACTGCTCTCCCATCGTGACTGCCATTTGTGCATGGAAGTCCTTCTTTCCTCCGCTTTTATACCGGCTGTCCATCCTGGACTTTCGAAACGGCGAAAGAATATTCGCCTCCTCTCATCCGCCAATATGTCTATTGGTATTGTCTTTGCCAATACAAATACCGCTTCATCAGACACTGTCCTGAAGCCACTTATCCATCTACTCGCGCTTAGATGATACACCGCGAGGACAGTATTCTCCTTGTCGACCCCACGGAGAGTGCCTCCGACCATATGGGGCAAGCATATAGCATTATCGACGTTACTACCGCTGAAATTATCATCCTCTTGAATGGACCTGGTCCTCCAATGTTTGGCATCATTCTCGCTAGTGCTCCCTGCGTTACAGATGCCTTTTCGCCTACGTATTTTACGTGCTCCTTGAAATTCAACCTGTCGTCAATAATTACTCCCAGGTATTTTATTGCCCTCTTTGATTCGATTTCTGTGCCTCCAACGGTCACTTTCATCTTCTCCACTTTCGTCCGGCCGCTTATCAAGACGGCTTCTGTCTTATGTGCAGCAAGTGTTAGATCTGGCTCATCCAGCCATGCTTCAACATTTCGAATCGCTGTGTTAGTTTTCTCCTCTATATCCTGTACCGTCTTAGCTACCAACACTATGGCAATATCATCTGCAAAATCTACAATTGTAGTCCTGTTTGGCAATCGCAGTCGAAGTACTCCATCGTACATTAAGTTCCATAGTAGTGGGCCAAGTACAGAACCCTGCGGGAACACCGCAATCACTACGGAGGTTGTGAGTGTGTGTGTTTGCAATTTATGACTGACTGTTAAATTCTTAAATGACAGGGCATTTGTATGCTTAACATACACACACGCGCACACACACACAAACACATGCGGAGTTATAAAAGTATGTGACCGTCAAAGACAAGACACCCTTTTTTAACCATGAAAACATTAGCGATTGCATGTATGTGTGCGTAAGGTTTCTATGAAAGACACACTCCTCAGTACGAGCAACAAAAGCAGAGAAAGAGAGAGAGTGGGGAGAGAGAGATTGAATGCATTGCAATGCAAATGACATTTATGTGCTGAGTTCGTGTGCTTCATTCGGGTTTTTGTTTTTGTCAAGAAAACGTGCGAAAGCATCTTCTGCATGTCTTTACATTAATGGGGGCTGCTATGTAAGGCATTTATTGTTGTTAGTGTTGTTCGTGTTGTTGTATAAATGGCAAACAAAATTTCAATGCAATATTCGTTTCCCTTTACTAAAAAGGTTTTCATCATTACTCTCTCGGTCTCTCGGTCTCTCTCTCTCTCACTGTCTGTTTATTTCTCGCCTTCTTCTATTCTATTTGCTATTTTCTTATTGTTATTTTGTCTTGTTGTTAAGACAAATGCTTCTTCTTTTCCAGTCTAATACCTTCGTCCATTTGCCGAAACCAAAATAAATTATGGGGCATCTGTATGTGTGTGACCTTTTCTATTCAGACAACATGACAGCCTCTACTGGGTTTATCTCTCTGCTGCTGTTGCTTCTGCTGCTATATTGCTTACGTTATGAGCTGTATTTTGTGTCATTTAAAGCACACTTTATGCGTGTCGTCATTTTAATTCCTGTTGTTGTTGTTGTTGCTGTTGCTCCTTTTGTTGTCATTTTCTTTTGTTTATTTTCTTGTTTTGTTTATCCTACTCGTGCCATATGTTTTGTTCGACTAACACCATCTCTACCTCCACGACGAGTACTATTACCATTGCTTAGAGTCCTTTTGTCCATTTGTCCTGTCCATTAACTCTCAACAATTTTGTTTTTATTGTTGAAGTTGAAGTTGAATTTGAGTTTTAAAAGCCTTTTGTTTTGTTTTTGTTTTGTTTTGTGCTGTTCTGTGTGGATCATAAAATTATCTCCCAGGTTTATTGTTTAAAAATCTTCAATTGTTCCTGCTGCTGCTGCTGGTCACAATTATTTGTGAATGAAATTTATTGTTGAACTGCTGCTCATAGTAGAA
This sequence comes from Sarcophaga peregrina, assembly GCA_014635995.1. Taxonomy (NCBI): domain Eukaryota; kingdom Metazoa; phylum Arthropoda; class Insecta; order Diptera; family Sarcophagidae; genus Sarcophaga; species Sarcophaga peregrina. The sequence goes on from CM025789.1 coordinate 94,890,752, forward strand.
AACCAGGAAGTTGAAATATCAACTCAAAGGAAAAGGAAAATCGTTTACACCTTAAACAACCGGTAAAAGGCAACAGGCAGTAGGCAGTAAGCAGTTGTTAGTGATTGTAATTGGAAATGATAAAGAGAGAGTGTGAGAGAGGGAGAGAGGGAGAGAGAGAGACATTTAATGGTAAAACAAAGCACTGAAAGAGACCAAGGTCACCGATCATCTTCGGCTTTTTTACACTCCTCAACATTATTCGTTAAAAAGAGCTTAAAAACGCATTCAGTTGGTGGTTATCAGCTTTCAGTGAAGTAAGTTCTCGTCGTTACTTTTTGAAATTTTTTTTTTGTATATCAATTATACACCCAAAAAAAAAAAATTACACTAGGATCCACTATTTTCCAATGAGATTCACAAATAACAATGAGAAATGATTTCCATTTTTGGAGGAATATTTTTCAAGTTAAATGCACAGTCTTTAGGGGTTTGACATTGTACATTTTCCATTTTCCACTAGATAAACGCCTTATTAGGTTACACTAAACAATTTTACTAACATTTTTCCTCTGGGTTATATCTCTCATGTGTCTCACAAATACACACGCAAATCTTTGTCCAGACGTGTGGTTATTAGCGATTGTAATTGTAAATGTTAAAGAGGGAGATAACTAGCGAGAGAGAGAGATTTTATTGGTAAGACAAAGCTCTGGAAGAGGGAACGTCATAGGCCACAGACTAATTAGCCTGAGGCTAATTGCATTTTCAAGGCCATTGAACAAGTATAATCCTTCAGTTAGGATCTAACTTCTCACAAAACTTATTCCGTGTGTGTTAATTTTGTACATAAATGGCGGGACCTACTGTTTTAAAGATGACTACGAACCACAGATTTTTGAGAAGGTTTTTCATGTTCATTTTATTTATTCTCAGAGTTTTTGACAAAGATTTGCTAAGAGGAAGTTGCCGAAGAAATATTTTCGTTTTGACTGGGGATTTCAACTCGGGCATTTCGTCTAATAAGCCAACACACTCCCTACTAAACTATGGTGACTTGGACAAGTAACGTGTGCACTTATATTCCAGAGCATGAGATAACAACTAAAATTTCAAACGAAAACGTGTTGAAACCTGTCTCTGGGGGAGTTAAAAATACGGAAAATGACCAGAAGGCTTGCACGTATTGTATTGCAGTGCATTCAATGATGATTGTTCGATTGTCCAGCCAACTGCAGACAAGGTGGCCATTGTTTTAGCAAGTAGGATGAATTTTAAAATGACCCAGTAGGAGTTGACTAAAACATGCAATTGGCATTCCTTGTACTATTGCAGCGTTAGAAACTCTATTGAATTTCAGCCTATGGCATGGGATAGTAAAGATCACAGCCAATACGAGATTCATCAGTGCGGCATCAGAATTTAAAAAAAAATCAAAAGAAAAATCAGCGAAACAGTATTCCATGCCAAGAAACAAAAAATATGGGCCTATAAAGCAAAGTAGAAGTGAAAAATGACAATTAAAAAGAAAAAATGAAAAAACAAAACCATTTAAAAGAGAAAGGAAACAGTAAAGTAAAGCCGAGAAAGGTGGGCTTAAATCACAAAGCGTAACAGTCGGACATTTGTTTGAATTATTTGCAACAAATCACGCATGTGAACAGCCAGTCAGTCTGTCAAGTTACAACAGCATAAAACCCACGTCACAACTCCATTTAACGCAACAGAGTAACCTTCCCCCCCCCCCCCCCTGCAACTGTAGCTGCTATTTGCCTTCTTTGGCTACAAAGCCTTGGCTACTAAGGCTCTTCTCGTTTACTCTCCTTGTTTATTGCCGCAAAACATCGGTCTTTTCAATAAAAAAATTCTATGGCAGCGAATGAGTGTGTGCCCCTATGTAACATGAAGATGAGCGAACATGCAGTATAACAGGCACGTAACGGTAAAAAAAAGACGAGCCAAAAGCTATAAAAAACGGGGAACTATTAAATGCTTTTAGGCTTAAATAACAGTCAACCAACCAACCATTGAGAGCGTGTCACATAGTCAAGCATTCAGGCAATAGATAGCCATGCAGGTTGACAGTCAGCAGGCAGTCGGTTACCAGGGCATTGAATTCATTCCCTTGTTAACAGGGGGGGATCTTTATCGAAAAAGGTTTCAATTTCATCAACGCATAAGCCGAGGGCGTATGGTGAATGGCAAAGTTTAAAAAAAAAAGAAAGAAAAATTACAGGCTGCTTCGTAAGGCTATTTACAGCTTTAATTATGATTCATTTTTCTATCTCTCTCTCTCTCTCTCTCTCTCTCTCGCTTACTTTGCATCTCTTTCGCGGTTACTATGTAAGACAACACTTGCATTTTACTTTGGCAAACACTTGCTGACAATTTACGCGGTAGTGCGAAATCTAAGCACAAAAAAGAAGTTATCGCATTCGACATTCTGTTTTAGTAGAATTTCTTGCTTTAAATTCCAAAAAATGTAGCATACTGTTAGGCGTATAAACTTGAATGTGCAATTTTTTTATTTCTCATCCCTCTTTATGGGAACGAAAAGCATTTCAGCAAATTCAGGCTCTACAGGCCTCATGTTAAAAACATTTTTCATAATTAGGTGAGAGGCTTAGTTGGTTCTCGGGTCACTACGGGATCGCAGGCAGTTATGCATAGAGGCATCATGGACCTTATTGGCCAAGACCTATATTGTGGGATTAGTTGAGCAGAATTTTCTCTTGGCCATTTTTATTTCCCATCACTCTTTTTACTGCTTAGGTCCAAGAAATAATTAGGCAGCGATATAATCACATTAGTCTTCTCCAAGGAAACAACCAGCAGCTCTAGAAGTTGACAAAAACTAAACCTTGTTTAAACACCTCGGCCTACTAAAAACCAACTACAAAACAAATTGTGAGGGGAAAGGAAAGACATGGCAAAGCGGGCAATGGAGTCAGTAAATGTTCAGTCAGTCTTGTGTGAAGACGAGGTGTCTTTGAAGAGAAGTAATCGTGGTTTAAAGCTTTCCATTACAAAGATCTGACGAAAAATTATCTAGTAATTGCTACTGTTTAAGGAAAGAATGTACACAGAAGGATAACAAACAAAACAATTGTTGTTGTTCACATCAAGTTGTGACACAGTGTTACATAAAGTTGTGCAAATAATAAAGAATTTTAATTAAAACTAAATACGAAATTTATTTTCATTTTTTTTTTTTTTTTGCAATCTACGAGCTTATATTTTAAACGTTTTTAAAAGATGAAAACGTTTTGAAATGAAATCTCCAAAAATCTTTCGTTCGGAGTCGATTTTAAACTGTAGGCACCGCCACTTATGTAAAAAATTAAGGCACAAAACACAAGTGGTGTGATAAACTAGGTCCATAATCCTAAGTGAAGGGTTGTAAAGACCAATCATCTATAAAAGCTGCTCTTGTCCTTTTGGATAAAAGTCCAGTATTATGACGTAATCGTATATTTAAGAATCCCAATGTCATCGTGAGTTCCTAATAATGCTTTCAGCCATGCAAAGCTTTGCTGCATGTATAATCTCAATGGAATAACTTGAATAACTTTTGAATAACATTTAAAAAATCACCGTAGCCTTTAGCACTGTTAAAAAGCTTTTTCGTATGCTTTAAAAAATTTTAACAACTGGCATGATTTTTTATAAAATTTTGTAAAGTTTGTTAGGCGAAGAAAAAAATTAAAATTGCTATAGCCTCCTAGAAACGGACACATGAATTCACACATATTCGCATTGTTACGGAAATGAAAATTCAAGATATACAGTAGCGAGCACAAAAAATGCAACACTGTGCCATATGATCTTTAATAAGATCTGTTTCAAAATAACGGTAAGGTAACTAATTTATCTATTTTCTTTTGCTGTTAATTCTTTCAATTATAAGTTTTCAAAGTAACCCACAGTTTATTCCAAATTCTGCTTTAAAAAGTTAAATATTTTTGAATTAGTGAAAAAGTGCAAATTTTTAGCGAGCAAAAAAAATGCAACATAATAAAAAAAATAGTTAAAGTAAGTTTTTTATTTAATTATAATTGAAAATTTCTTAAATAAGTTATACAAAATGTGTTTTGTGATAGAAGCAGCTCTCAGCTGACAGCAAAACTGCAATCATTAAAGCCTTAGAAGAAGGAAAATCCATGCCTGAAGTTGGACACCTCTTTGGTGTAAATCAATCAACCGTATGTCGGATTAAATCTCGATTTTCCTTGAGAAATAGTGTGGAAAAGAAACCAGGTAGTGGTAATCCTCGAAAAACTACCTCTCGCCAAGACCGCCAGATCCACGAAAGACCGCAGCAAATGAGAGTCTCTATAGGCGTTCACACTGTTCGCCGTAGGTTGAAAGAGGCTAATTTGCATGCAAAACGATCCGCAAAGAAACCTCTCATCAGTGCAATCAATAAAAAGAAGCGCCTGGAATTTTCAAAACGTTACAAGGATTGGTCAAATGAACAATGGGCTTAAGTCTTGTGGAGCGATGAAAGCAAATTTAATTTGTTTGGCTCCGATGGGATAAATTTTGTTCGAAGACCGCCTGGACAGAGATATTCTCCAAGATATCAACTTCCAACCGTAAAACATGGCGGTGGATCAATAATGGTGTGGGGTAAGGAACAATATGTTTAAAAAAAATTATTGATTTCACGTCACGTATTTACAGGTGCGTTTTCCCGTGATGGGGTAGGTCCCTTAACTCAAATCGAAGGAAAAATGGACGCCAAAAAGTACTGTGAAATCCTTGGAGAACACATGCTTCCTCATCTGCGGGAAAAAATGCCTCCTGGTAGCATATTCCAACAGGATAACGATCCAAAGCACTCAAGTCGCTTAGCTCGAAACTCTTTAAGCGACAATGATGTCAATGTTTTGGATTGGCCATCACAGTGCCCCGATCTAAACCCCATAGAAAATCTATGGGAGCTATTAGATCGGGAAGTTAAGAGGAAACATCCGTCAAATAAGAGGCAATTAGAAGAAATTTTAAAAAGTGAATGTGAGAAAATATCCATTAACACATTAATAGCTTTAGTCGACTCTATGCCTTCTAGGTTGCAAGAAGTCATAAAAAATAAGGGCTACGCCACTAAATATTAATTTTAAGATTTTTTTTTTGGTAAGAATTACTATTTAATTTAAAGAAACACATTAAAATTTATGCTGTATTTATGCATTTTTATTGCTGCTCCCATGAAATTCGCACTTTATATTCGCACTCTTTTTAATAAATGACAAAATAATATATCATTAATTAAAAATATTTCCATAATGTTATTGATAATAGGTATCTATAACACGTAGAGATTAATAACCCAAAGAAATATTTTGAACTGGTCACAATTTTTTTAAAATTATCGCACTTAAAGATAATTTTACCCGACGTTGCATTTTTTGTGCTCGCTACTGTAGGTGTTTTGCTTTTACATCGCTTAACATTAGAATTATAAAAAAAGCTATAAAAACAAAAACAATGTAGTAAATAAACATGTTTACAAATTATCGTACTGCTTCATACAACAACAAATACCAGCATAAAAGAAATGGTAAACGAGTAAACAAAAGTACAACAGCAAATGCTACAAGAATAAATTTAAACAAATGAAATAACGATGTTTACATTTATAGAAATCTCGAAAAGACTAAGCCACGAAAATTTGCCTTCAAGAACATTTATCTGACTGTTTACCGTGCCATATAAAAGGCAAGACAAAGAATGCAACTAAGTTAGTAAAAGTTCAGTCAGTCTTGTGTGAAGAAGAGATGTGTTTTAAGAGAGTAATCGTGGCTTGAAGATCTACGTTATAAAGATTTGTTGAACAATTGTCCAGTAATTGTTATTGTTTATGCAAAAGAGTGTAAACAGAGAATTAACAAAAGTAGGCAATTGTTGTTGTGTTGTTTACATCAAGTTTGTAAGGAAAGTGATTTCAATTTTCTTGTATTTTTGCTTATTTATTGAACTTTTGGTTCAGTAAACTGACAATAGCTTCGCTTCGCTTCGTTCGTATTTCCTTTTGCAGTGGCAAAAAGAATGTTCGATTTTCCCTTACCTTTTCAGCTTCAGCTTTCATTCATTCAAACTCATTCAAACTCATTCAGAGTCTTTAATAGGGTTTACGTCTCTTGTTGTTGATCAAATTTCATTGTGTACGAGGTGTAGGGAATTTTTCTTTTTTTTTGTTCATGTTTTTCTATTTGACCTTAATTCTGTGTCGTGTACAATTCCATTAAAAATGGAAGAAGAAGAAAGAAAAAAACGAATTTTTTCCTTTAACTTTTTCCCGGTATTACCCAATAAGTAGAATTTTTTTTTCGTTTTTTTTTCTCAATTTTTCTTCAAAAAAAAAAGCAATTTCTTTAAAAAGAAATTACGTTTTACGTTTCGTTTCGTTTTTATTTCTTTTCTTTTTTTTTTCATTCTTACTTACTACGTCCTGCAGCCAGACACGTAGAATTAACATCCTTAAAAAATAGTTCTTTAGGACCAAAAACAAAAAAAATCAAGAAAAAATTGCAACAAAATTTCTGTTTTACATCGGTCGTGGAAGCAGGATTTAAAAATGCATAAGAAAACATTTTAAAGAAAGTAAATGAAAAATAAAAGGAAATGTAATGAAAAGAAAAGAAAGGAAAGAGAAAAAAAATGAGTCCCTGAAAAGCATTTTCGTTTTGATGTCGGAACGTACAAAAATGCAACACCCGTAGAAAACTCACACACAACCCAGTGAACATTTTAGGCTTAACATTTTAAGCTTAAGACAACCTGGACTCATGTTCTACTACAATTATTCAATATCCCCCCCCTAGTCTCAAAACAACTCGGAGGTCCTAATGAAGCGATTCAGGCTGCCAATGTCAATCCTCGACAGCTCCCCTAGATCATACGTGTAGTAAATACCCAAGTACTTATTTTCTGCTTTGGCAAAGAGTCAGGCATGTACCTAGTAGTTGAGGAACACTTTCCTCTTCCTCCTCATCTTTGGAGCTTTTTCCCAGCCGCCTCGCATACTTACCCATAAAACAAAATGCCCCATAATGACACCGACAAGAGTTTATGAAGACTCATTGCGCGCCCCTTATCTAGCCTTGGTCAGATTTTAAGAACCATTCTACCCGTATCGGAGTCCACCCATCTATTGTTGATGGAATCGACGATCGCATTACTAATTATGAACTTGCAGGACCTCATAGGGATGCCCGGATTCGAGAACTCATCAGAGAGTACGATGATCGTGCCCCGCCTGGCAAGTTCATCAACTCTGCAGTTACCCGGTGTACCACTGTACCTTGGTATCCATACCTTATGGATATTATATCGTTAACCTACCTTGTTGAAATATATGATACAGCCGTACATCGTCAAGAAGTTCATTACGATAGAATTTAGAGTCTTGACAGCCGCTTGGCTATCCGAAAATATTGCGACATTCCGCTTATAGGGCCTTCCGTCCCCAACAATTCCCGCCGCAGCCTGTATTGCCACCACTTCCGCCTGAAAGGCACTGCAATGGTCTAGCAGTCTTATACATACATAATTGGCCATTGCAACCCTTCAGTCAGGATTACGACCTAGCTTCTCACACCACTTATGTTGTGTGCGTTAATTTTATACATGAGTGTGGCGGGACCTACAGTTTAAAGTCGACTCCGAACGACAGATTTTTTTTTGAGAAGCTTTTCATGGGAATTTTTACTCTCAGAGTCTTCGTCAGAAATCTGCTGAGAGGAAGTCGCCGAAGAAATATTTTTCGATTTGATGTCTGACCTGGAATACGAACCCGTGCCTTTTGTCTAGTAAGCCAACACACTACCCACTAGACCACGGCGACTTCTATATCGTTACTCTACCTTGTCGAAATATAGGCTACAGCCGTACACCTTTAAGGAATTCATTACGTTAGAACTTAGAGTCTTGGCTATCCGAAAGTATTGCGACATTCCGCTTATAGGGCCTTCCGTCCCCAATAATTCCCGCCGCAGCCTGTATTGCCACCTCTTCCGCCTGAAAGACACTGCATTGGTCTGGCAGTCTTATAGACTAGGTTAATCCAACCGATTTCTACAAAATTCCACTGTCAATAGCTCCATTCAGCTTCGAACCGTCGCGACGGTGTAAATTTATACGGAGGCCCTTAGCATTTGGGATACACTACCTTTCCAGTCCACGTTGTCCGGAACCAATATTTTGTATCCCCTCGTAAAGCCGTACCGCGATGTCATGTAGTCACTACTGCCGACAGCCCCAACTTACCTCAGGATCCTTACGTGGCCGATGTCCGAGTCGCGCCATTGTCCAGTCTCCCAGAGGTATTTACTTACTTTTGCAGCCACTCGCCTTTGGAAAATGTCACGCGGAAAAAGAACCAAAATTATCTCCAGGGTCGAAATAGGCACTATTAATGATATTACAGGCGCATCTTTACAAACGCTGTATTAGTTTCGAATTAGCCTTCCTATCAAGAGGTTCCTATCGAACTAGGCATCTATAAGTCAACATAGATCTGATCACCGCTATGTAGATCCAGTGAGTCGTCCTAGGTTCTAGGCCCCATTTACTTCCCAACACTCTGTCACAAGTATACAGGCAATGGAAGTTTTTTTGATTCTATTAACGATGTTCGATTACCAAGACAGCTTGCTTTCCTCGATGAGTCCTAAAAAGTGTGCCTCCTGTTTGAGTTCCAGTTCCGTCCCGTTGAGTTGCAATAAACGAAAAGTCGGTGGCTACCTTCGTTTTAACTAGGTTAACAAACAATCCAGGATTAGATGCCCACACGCAGATATTCCTCAAAGCCAATCCCTGATAGTGTCGCTGAATCTTCCGGAGATCACCAAGGCAATTGCCTCACATCCATTTTGTTCCAGTATCACTAGTAGCTCATTCCTCACCAGATTCCACAAAAGAGGAGAGAATACTCCACCTTGTGGAGTTCCCTTCCTTAGGGCCTTGGCCGTTTTTGAACCCTCAACTGTAATTTGCTCTTTAAGCTTCAAAGATTACAACCTCAATAACGTACTTCATAGGAGTGACAAGCATGCTAAGCAAATGACTTAGGAAAATCGTAAAACATGTTTACATTGATAGACATGTGGCAATCCTGTCATTCTAGAATCGGGCATAAGTACGTATCCTTCCTAATCAACTATTTCGCTGAAAAAAACTTAAGAAATAAAACTGATAAAGGGCAAGAAAATTAGCGAAACCGATTTGGAACATGCTTTCTAACACATCTGTGCTTCATAGGCACAGGAAGCATCATCGCAATGATAATGCAGTATGCGCCAGTATATGTTCTAGTAAACAATAGTTCAACACAATTGAACTTATTATAAAGTCCCAAACCATTTTAAAATTGAAAATTATTTCTAGAAAAGTAATAATTGGCAACCCTATCAACCTAGAACGTGTTATAGAACAGCAATTAGCCATTTGGCTAAAGAAAACCTATGCAATGAATCTGAAAAAGGCAAGCAAATAAAGGAAATTAATTAAAATTATGCTTCTTAAGACATCCCAAATTTCTTGAAGGAACTTAAGTTGCCTTTAAAGCCTTAACGTGAACAACAAAAATGGTACCACGCTCGAACAGCATTATCTTTTGGTTAAAATCAAAACTTAAAGAGCAAAGCCAACCACGGCTACATAAGTTTGTAAAAAATTCTCAAATTTTGCAGTATTTGAGACGAAGATAGTTGGCAACTCTATCATTCTGGAACTTGCCATAGGTGGCAGTGTTTAACTACAAACATTAATGAACGATGAACTCATATAATGCATTGAAAAAAAAAGGAAATGGGAACTAAACAATAAAATGAATAAGGTTTGTAACCCATGATGCCCTCCCTATACGAGTACTATCCGAAATAAATTTTCGATTGAAAGTTCGAGTTTAAGTTCCTAAAGAGTTTGGAATTTATATGTCAGGTGAGCCTTAAGGACCTGCAACTCTGTTTTAGGTGAAACATAGGAAAAGTTTATGGAGGTGCATCACTGATAAGCAATTTTACAGGTAATTTTGCCACACTAAGATTGCAGGCTACGTATTCGATGACATTTCCATTGAGAGAGCAGTTCTATCGACATTTTTCATAATCCGCTTTGCTGGTTCTCGGGTCATTACGGGATCGCCGGCAATTACTGGGGTTGTATAAAGGTAGTGTAGACCTTCTTGGCCTAGACCTCTATTCTGGGATTAGCTGAGCAAAATTAACTTTTGGCGATACTCTCTCAATTGCGTATAATGATAAGTAATCCGCGGCTTGAGCAAGCCATACTATTAGAATGGATGGCATTGTCTCTAGGCATCTACAGAAGACAAAGATTTCACTTCAGGATGTGCAAGTAATCGATGTGCAAGTATCGATATGTAGAAGAAAACCATTTCATAGCTCTTTGGTGCATACTTTTTCTTTCAATGGCAAACCTTAAAGTATGCAACGTTTTTACATGTTCAAATGAAATATGAAATGAAAACATCTTAAACGATTTTAAAATTCCATTACTTTGTTGAAATATCCTGTAAAGAATCATGTCCTCGCGGCTTATAAGTCGGCAACAAAACATTGTTAATAAATCCTCAATTGTCAGCCTTAAATTATGCCATAAAATTTTTATTCTCATCCAATAAAAACTATAGAATTGGAGCAGTAAAGGCTTAAATAAAGCCTTAATCATGTTAATGTTTTGTAAATGAGCGATAAAATTGTGCATTTCTGCCACAATCTTTCTGCCATACTTTCATCATTCTTAAGCCGAAATTTAGCCTTGAAATTGAGGCAATATTTGCATGTGCATACAACAGATGTGCGTGTGTTTCCTTCTTCTTTCACTCTTTGTGTGTGTATGTGTGTAATTTCGTTATACATCTCTCTCTCTCTCTCTCTCTTTCGCTCTCTGTTTGGCTAATCAATTTTTGGCTTTAAGCCAAAAATATTTTGAAAAGGCTTTGTTAAGAGGGTAAGAAAGCAAAGCAGAGCCCAATTGCAGTGATAAACAGAGCGAGAAATAATTTCATAAAACAAAAGCCAAATGAGAAGGCACACGAGTAGCGAGCAGGGGGATGGTATGGGGAGCCAGAGAGGGAGGATGAAGAAAATTAAATTATCTTTTCAATTGCTTGCTGCTGATGATACTGATGATGTTGTTTGTAATCTTTTTCTTTTGATGAAATTCTCGATAAAGAAATCCAAAGAAATATCAGGGCAGACGAATTTAACCAAAAGAAAAGCTTATCAGTCAGTCAGTCAGTCAGTCATTTGTGAATTTTTTTGCTTGTCTGCTGTCCTTTAAATTAATTTTTTTCCCCTTTTTTAAGGAACAAAAACTGAAACAAAAAATTAAATGACCAGGAACACATACATAATTGGTCATTACAACCCTTCAGTCAGGATTATTGACCTAGTTTCTCACACCATTTAAATTCTATACGTGAGTGGCAGGACTTACTGTTTAAAGTCGACTCCGAACGATAGATTTTTTTTGTGAAACTTTTCATGGCAATTTTGCCAGAAATCTACTGAGATGAAATCGCCGAATAACTACTTTTTGTATTTTGTTTTGATGTCTGACCTGGGGCCAGAAGGCTGCTTATAATGCTTTAAAACTGTCAAGCGATTAAATACTATTGAAAACCCCTTTCCAGGGCAGCTAAAGCCTCATCCGCACTGTTGCAAACCTAGTAATTTGAGCACTACGCCAAATCCTGCATAAGACCCATGGAAACCAAGTCCTATCGACTGTAACTTAGCACTCATTAGCCCGAAAGGCATCACATTTTCACTTTAATGTTTGTGCACAACGTATTCATGATGTTTTGCAACAAATGGAGTTTTAAGCAATACAACAATAATGGATGGCAACCCTGCCGCTATAGAACTTGTTGCAAAAGACCATTTACATACTTTAAGCCTTAGTAACAGTTCTAAGCCCAACAAATAAATCCTGTTCCCTTCACCATAATCTCCACCATCTGATAAGCATTTAATTGGTGTTGAAATTCCAATTTAAATTGACATTTTTAATGAAGAAAACAAAAATAGGGAAAGAGGGCGAGCAGAGAAAAAAAGTGTAAATTTTTAATTAAAATATTCCATCAAATGGCAATTTCAAGCATAATGAATAATAAAAAAAAAAAAACGGCAACACCACAATTTAATGCCAATAAATCAGGCATTTAACGAAATACAAACGAGTGGTAGAAAAAAAAAACACAAAGCCTGGCCTGTATTGTGCTCTATTTCACGTGCATATTTAATGCACTTTTCAGGGAATACTGTGTGGCCCCATTTTTTTGTTGTTTTTTTTTCTTGTTTTTCGTTACTAGACGAGCAATAATCCTTAAAGCAACGTTTTACTCGAGCAATGCATGACGAGTGACGTGAAAAATGACAAGAACAGGCTCTTTTGTGTTTTGAGACAAACACGATTTATTGTTTGCCAATGCAAATACCAGTTAAAGAGAGAGCAAGAGACAGAGAGAGACAAAGAGAATTTCAATTAATTTCCATGTAAAATAACGAAATCCCCAAATACGTACAAAGAGAATCACACAATGAAAATGAAACACACACAAAGAGAGAGAGCGAGAGCGGGAGAGCGAGAACAGTTTCAAAAAGTATCCAAACGAACTGAACTTGTACTACTGACCTACATATTGTATACGATTTAAATAAAAGCCTTGTTGGTGGCCCTTTTTAATAACGGTAAACAAATGGCATGAAACGGAACAGAGAGCGACAACATGTTGGGAATGAAAACGAAATATTTTGGAATTGGAAACACAAAAGGGAAATGCAACAGTAAATGGAATTTATTGAGGCAGGACCGGAAAACTAAAGAGTAACAAACAACGCTTACATGGTAAAAGAGTAACAGAGTTCTAGAAAGCAACCTGCGCCAATACACGGACACATGTAATGTGTTGTAACATAATTTCAGGAACATACAACGAATTGCAGAAAAGGAGCTTGCAAAAAAAAACCTTCAAACATGTTGCAAACATGTGCTCAAATAGTTGGCTTGTGTGGTATTTTTTTTGTCTTTTCTTTCCTTCAATTATAAATTGAGTGAGTTTTTCTTTAAAATCAACAACGAAATGTGAACTTATGTGGCTGGCTAATTGCCTCTCTTGGGGCCATAGTGTTGGCAAAAAGCATCTCTGGAGCACCATATCAAACTAAATTTCCATGATGGGGTAGGTTAAGTTGGCTTTAAAAGCCTCTGTGGCTTGTGGCTTATTCGAAGACACCTCCATCTTTAGAAAATCCTATCAGATTCAAATTGCATCACCTCTGTGGCTAGTTCACATCATTTCTATGTGGGATGGCCATGCTCGCTCGCACAGCCTATCGATTGAGACTTGAGCTACATAAGTTCCAGATACCGCCGTCCTATTAAAAATTTATGTTATTGGCGGCTAGATCATATAATTCAGGCCAAAAGAATTTGGAAATCATCGTGAGTGATTGCCCGGCCAACGTCTTATTCACAGAAATATGCACAGATGATACCGCCTATCCAACGTCCTCACTAAATAGTGACTTTTTCGGTAGGAGTGTAATACTCTTGAGTGCCATGTGAATTGATATCGTTCCAGTTCATTCTAAAATTAAAATAAAAATTATTTTTTTTAAACAATTTGTATAAAATGCTATTGCAACATTTGCTGTGCATGTTGCTGGAATATTATAAACAAGAAGCCAATGCTTTATCAATAACAACATGTTGCTTGAATAATAACCAAGACACAAGTGATTTATCAAGAGCAACATGTTGCTTGAATTATAACCAATAAACAAGTTATTTATTTAGAACAACATGTTGCTTGAATTGTAAACAAGAAACAAGTGCATTATCAATAGCAACATGTTGCTAGAATTATAAACAGCAAGTGATTTATCAGAGTAACATATGACTGGAATTAGAACCAAGCAACAATGTTGCTAGAATTATTACTAAGAAACCATTGATTTATCAATAGCAACATGTTGCTGGAGAACCAAAACCTAAAAACAAGTGCTTTAACAAGAGAAAAGAATGGAGTTTTCTGCACTAAAACCAACTCTAAGTAAAATGCTGACATTTATTTAAGATTTTCTAAGCGTTGAAATACGTTTTTCAAATGGTTATTGCATTAAAAATTAAGTCTTACCAATGATCCTTCAAAAGAAACATTTTAAGGCCGCATTTTTTGAATCGAATGTGAACAGCTTGACAGCCCAAAATCAACTCAGAAGAACCGTTACCATCATTTTGATGCCATGTGACAGTGAGTCTGAGAATAAATCCTGGCAAGAGTACAATATTTCCGTTCAAAAGAAGTAGAAATCAGTCAAATGAAAGAATATTCGCCTCCTGGTTGAGAAAAAAATCACAGAAGTTGGATGCGAAATTCCTAGAAATAACACGAGAGGAATAATTTTACGTGTGTACACCTAAGACGGGTAATGAGAACCACTCCATATGGTGTTGAAGATCAATGCTTTACTGTCTATGGTTAAGTGAATAGAAAACAAGTTTAACATGCTGTTTAGGAAACCTTTCGTCTATGTAAAGGAAAACAAAGAGAGGTAAAAACTCTTCTCAAACGAAGTGGCAATTAAAAGCTTGCTTTAGTTGGGAATTACAGTAAGAGCAGAGCAGGAATAATTCAGAATGGTATTCTCAAGCCTAATATATTGTTACGTTTTTACCTTTTAAAATCGTTTCAAAATATAAGCTCGTAGATTGCTAATAAAATAAGAAATAAATTTCCAGTTTAGTTTTAATTAAAATTCTTTATTATTTACACAATTCTATGTAACACTGTTTACAACTTGATGTAAACAACAACAATTGCTTTGTTTGTTATTCCTCTGTTTACACAGTTTGTATAAACAACAACAATTACTAGACAATTGTTTAACAAATTTTTGTAGCGGAAATCTTCAAACCACAATTACTCTCTTCAAACACATCGCCTCTTCACACAAGACTGAATGAACTTTTACTAACTTAGTTGCCTGCTTTGCCTTGCCTTTTATATGGCAGGATAAACAGTCTAATGAATATTCTTGAAGGTAAATATTCGTGGTTTAGCCTTCTTGAGATCTCTATAAATGTAAACATCGCTGTTGTTTGTGTATTTTGTTTACATTTATTCTTGTAGTTTTTATTGTTGAATTTTTGTTTATTTATTTACCATTTCTTTTATGCTGGTGTTTGTTGTTATATTAAGTAGTATGATAATTTGTAAACAAGTTTGTTTACTGCATTGTTTTTGTTATTGTAACTTTTGTTTATAATTTTAATGTTAAACGAAGTAAAAGCAAAAAACGAGTATTTGGAACACATATTTGGATCCTGTAAATTATTAATACATTCCAATAGGAAACACTTGAGAGCATAGCAGATACTAGACAGTGAATTGTCATTGTTAACAGAGAGCAGTATCCTGAAATTTGTTAGCGCAATAGACTTGGGCGAGACACTCTATAAATTTGGAGTTGATTGCGCTCTGTGTTTATATAATAACCGACTTGTTCAACTGCAACGGAAGGCAATGAATTCGAAGAGATGTAGTTACCACAAAACGTTGCTAAAAGCTACAGAAAACCAGATAGAGTGACTTCATATTTAATGGCTTATTCTAGATTCTGATTTAAGATGTTGTTAGTAAGAAGCAGTAATTGGCTAGACATCGCCTAAAATGTTTTCATATAGTGGTCGGGAAGCAATTTGTGATATACACTGAGAGCCATAAGTAAAGCCTACACCCACTATAATTTTAATTTTTCTATTATAAAAAATAGTCGGCATAGTCTAGTAGGTAGTGTGCTGGGTGATTAGACGTAAAGTTAGGTTTCAAATCCCAGGCCAGGCATCAAAATAAAATTCAAAACGTAGTTTTTCGGAAATTTCCTTTCAGCAGATTTTTGGTAATAACTCTGAGAGTAAATAATAATTGCCATGAAAAGTTTCTCGCCAAAATTCATGATGGATCTTCAAATCATGAGACGCAGTTATTTTCGTTCAAGGCATTGGTTTTTCGTATAGCCTACCTAACCACCGCACTGCATTTAAGGCAGAGATCATGTTTGCAGTGTGAAGAGATCTTGTGATATACAGTAGCGAGCACAAAAAATGCAACACTGTGCCATATGATCTTTAATAAGATCTGTTTCAAAATAACGGTAACTAATTTATCGATTTTCTTTTGCTGTTAATTCTTTCAATTATAAGTTTTCAAAGTAACCACAGTTTATTCCAAATTCTGCTTTATAAAGTTAAATATTTTTGGAATTAGTGAAAAAAGTGCAAATTTTTAGCGAGCAAAAAAAAAATGCAACATAATAAAAAAACATAGTTGAAGTAAGTTATTTATTTAATTATAATTGAAAATATCTTAAATAAGTTATACAACATGTGTTTTGTGAGAGCTGCTTCTCAGCTGATAGCAAAACTGCAATCATTAAAGCCTTAGAAGAAGGAAAATCCATGCGTCAAGTTGGACACCTCTTTGGTGTAAATCAATCAACCGATCAACCGTATGTCGGATTAAATCTCGATTTTCCTTGAGAAATAGTGTGGAAAGGAAACCAGGTAGTGGTAATCCTCGAAAAACTACCTCTCGCCAAGACCGCCAGATGGTTGCACTGGTTAAAAAAGATCCACGAAAGACCGCAGTGGACGTTGCTAATTTCAAATGCAAATGAGCAAATGGGAGTCTCTATAGGCGTTCACACTGTTCGCCGTAGGTTGAAAGAGGCTAATTTGCATGCGAGACGACCTGCAAAGAAACCTCTCATCAGTGCAGTCAATAGAAACGAAGCGCCTGGAATTTGCAAAACGTTACAAGGATTGGTCAAATGAACAATGGGCCTTTAGCCCATGTGGAGCGATGAAAGCAAATTTAATTTGTCTGGCTCCGATGGGATAAATTTTGTTCGAAGACCGCCTGGACAGAGAGATATTCTCCAAGATATCAACTTCCAACCGTAAAACATGGCGGTGGATCAATAATGGTGTGGGGTAAGGAACGATATGTTTAAAAAAAATTATTGATTTTACGTCACGTATTTACAGGTGCGTTTTCCCGTGATGGGGTAGGTTCCTTAACTCAAATCGAAGGAAAAATGGATGCCAAGAAGTACTGTGAAGTCCTTGGAGAACACATGCTTCCTCATCCTGCGGGAAAAAATGCCTCCTGGTAGCATATTCCAACAGGATAACGATCCAAAGCACTCAAGTCGCTTAGCTCGAAACTTTTTAAGTGACAATGATGTCAATGTTTTGGATTGGCCATCACAGTCTCCCGATCTAAACTCCATAGAAAATCTATGGGAGCTATTAGATCGGGAAGTTAAGAGGAAACATCCGTCAAATAAGAGGCAATTAGAAGAAATTTTGAAAAGTGAATGGGAGAAAATATCCATTAACACATTAATAGCTTTAGTCGACTCTTCAGTCGCCTTCTAGGTTGCAAGAAGTCATAAAAAATAAGGGCTACGCCACTAAATATTAATTTTAAGATTTTAAGATTTTTTTGTAAGAATTACTATTTAATTTAAATAAACACATTAAAATTTATGCTGTTTTTATGCATTTTTATTGCTCCCATGAAATTCGCACTTTATATTCGCACTCTTTTTAATAAATGACAAAATAATAGATCATTAATTAAAAATATTTACATAATGTTATTGATAATAGGTATCTAGAACACGTACGGATTAATAACCCAAAGAAATATTTTGAACTGGTCACCATTTTTTTAAAATTATCGCACTTAAAGATAATTTTACCCAACGTTGCATTTTTTGTGCTCACTACTGTATTTAGCCAATTGGACTGTAGTCGAGTCCCTTAAGAGCATCACCTTACTGCCTGCCTATGAATGATAATTTAATCTGTCGTACGGAGTCGACTTTAAACTGTAGTGTGAGGTAACTAGGTCAATAGTCTTGCCTGAAGGGTTTTAAAATATATTTGTACTAGTAGCATAACAATAATGTTGTTTTTTGTTTTGACATTTTATACTTTTGGAAATTTATTCAAAAAAAATGAATTGTTTCAGTTGTGTTTACTCACTTTTGGCGCTTAGTGTATGTATGTCGTGATGGCAAGGATCAAGCATTAGGTTAGATTAGTGTGGTAGCTTTGGTATCAAAAGATCACTTGAGCACACACAACTGCCCGTTAGGGCGCCATAGCTGAACACAGTACCTATACTGACCAAGTTTCTTCGAGCCAATTGTAATAAATTGTTCTTATTTGGAGGAAAACAAAATAAAAAAATAATAAAAACTACTTGTCATTTGCCGTAACAACCAAAAGATGATAAACTGTTGGGAGAAAAGATAAAACCAAATAAAGTACTGCTACTACTTATAATGAAAAAACCTTTGGCCAAACTTTGAAGGGTTGCCAAGATCCGTTCCGGCGTTCTAATTCTGCTTTCCTCGTGTCGTTGTTAATTTGATGATTCCAAAAGAGAAACTGCGCGAGCCATATAATCGCTAGCAACAGTCGGCTGGGGAGGTTCTTGTCTCTCTTCATGAAATCTTTATTCCACAGTCATTTTTATATAGACTAGGGTGTCTATACTTCTACTTCTAAACTCTAAATGGACCGAATAGCTATATAAATGCAAACCAAATCCCCAATATAGCTATATATGAGAAAGAGAAAAAACAAGACAATAATACGTAGAGTATTATATTTAATAGGTTATAGAACTTTCCATCTGAATTAGTTTCCTTGATGTTATCAGGAAACAGTGCCTCATTACCCGCGCCTGCCTTTATCCTGATGGAAAAGAATATTCTCAGGATCCCTAACAAATGAATATAATATGCAAAATTGAGGAAAATCTTTTTCAAAATTACTATTTAAATTAGAAAAAAAATAAAGTGTTTTATGAAAAAAATAGAAAATATATTATAAAATATACAATACAATAATTGCCTGTATAATATGCTGATGAGTGAAGTGCTGGCTAATTCAAGTCACCAAGAGGTTGTCGATGATGAGATGATGTGGGATGTGTTCCAATAACCAGCATAAAATATTTTATTATTTATTATATAGTTGTTCAACGCAATTGATCTCATCTTCAGGATGATTGATTGTCTGATTAAATGATGATTAATTTGCCATGCACTGGCTACTGCAAGGTCAATTTGCATCTTTCTGAACATACGCAGTACTTATGGTTCGATCTTCTTTTGCGTATCGTTCCTCTGATCTAGGGAGGATTTCTTTTTTAAACACTGTTTCACTTCTCCACATCTACACTTTGCAAGAAGGAAATTAAATTGTAGATCTGGCTGAGTAGGATGGTTGTATATAATGGAATTATGAGCACGGGTGAATGTGATTCCCTGTAAGTTTCTCTGTTTCTTCGTTTTTATTTTATTGTTACACTTGTATTACTAAAATTTTACTTATTATTCAAGAAGTATATTTTTCGCATTATTTAATGTTAATTAACATTCTTGATTTTCAGCACAATCTTTCTTTTTGTAACTCAAATAAATATTTTACACGTTGTAGAAACTTACAGAGAAAACTCATTTGAAATAATACAACTTGATGTAAATATCAACAACAGAACACTTTCTTTACTCACAGTGTATCGTCCCCCTCACGAAAGCGTCCCTATATTCATCAACGAACTTGATGTAATCATAAACAACATAAATAAAAAACAAGAGATCATAATAGCGGGAGATATAAATATAGATATATTAAGAGAAAACAACACAACAATAACATATCTAAACATGATAATGAATAACGGGCTGCAATGTATGATTAATGAGAGTACACGTGTAGATATTAAAAGAAACACAAGCACGTGTATTGATCATATATTTTTAAGAAATAACAAAGCAACAACAAAAGCAAAAGCTGTAATAATAACAACAAGCATCTCTGATCACTACTCACTTTTTTGTTGTGTATATGAAGAAAATGTAAAAAAACAGAGTCAACCAACATCTTTCAGTCAGGGGCCTCTTTTTAACAATTTTAAAATTAACAAAAAAATACAAGAAACCAATTGGAATATAGTAATGCAACAAATATCAGACCCAAATCAGTTATATAATAAAATGCACGAAATGTTTAATAAAATATACCAAAGTTCAACAAAAAAACAAATATCAAATAAAAAAAGATCAACAAATCCTTGGATTAGTAATGAGATTGTAAAATATTGTGATGCTAGGGATAAACTTTTTAAAAAATGGCGAAATAATCCTAAAAATAAAATATATGAAAAAGAATACAAAAATTTTAGAAATTTCGTTAATAAAAAAATTACTTTTGAGAAAAATAACTATTATAAAAACAAATTTATTGAAAAAAGAAATGATATTCGCGCAACATGGCAATTATTAAATGAATTAATTGGTAAAAAAACAAATGATATTGACAATTTTATAATAAATACTTTCAAAAATGAAAATCTTAGTGCTATTTCAAATAACTTTGCTTTAAGTTTTCATTCAAACGTTAAAAAATTAATACACAATTGTGATATAGAAACAATAAATAATACCCATAATACCGTACTAAACACTATTTTCGTTAACTACGCCAGTGAAGAAGAAATTTACAGCATTTTAAAAACATTAAATATTGGAAAAGGCGCTGGAATTGATGATATACGACCAAAAGACCTCAAGAATAATGCTAGTTTCTTAACACCTATCATCACCAAACTGATCAACTCAAGCTTAGAACAGGCTATTGTGCCAAATTTGCTAAAAATATCGTTAGTAAGGCCAATATATAAAAACGGAGACAAAATGGAATTTAACAACTATAGACCTATAGCTATTTTATCTGTAGTAGAAAAGGTTTTGGAAGAAGTCGTAGTTAAAAGACTTACAGATTTTCTACAAAAGTTCAAAATTATAAATAAAAACCAGTTTGGATTTCAAAAAGGTAAAAATATTAATAAGCTATTAGGCAATTTTTCAACACACATCAATCAATGCTTAAGTAATAGTATGCATGTTCTAGTGCTTTTCATCGATTTCAGCAAAGCGTTTGACACATTATCGCACACTAAAATGATTGAAATTCTAGAAAGGAACGGAATAAGAGGTAATATTTTAAGATGGTTTAAAAATTATCTAGATTGCAGATCGTACTGTGTTAAAATAAAAAACATAATTAGTAATGAAATAGCATATGATTGTGGTGTACCACAAGGTTCAAAGCTCGGCCCAATACTCTACATTATGTACGCAAATGATATGCTAAGACATTTAAATGATACGACCTACGCATATGCAGATGACACAGCTATAATTGTTGCTAACAAAAATATATCAAATGCAATTGAAATTATGCAGAGGCAGTTAGATATTGCAACAAAATGGTCGCACGATAATGGTCTTATCATCAATGCAAATAAAACAAAAGTAATGCACATCAAACCACCTCATCTTGTTAGCTCAGACATAAACCTAACATTTCACAACACAGATTGTATTCATAAAACATCTAACAACACATACCAAAACGACTCTTGTTCAACCAAAATAGAAAAGGTCAACTTATAAAAGTATCTAGGACTCTACGTTGATAGTAGCTTTAAATGGAAAATACATATTGAAAGTCTACAAAAAAAGCTTAGAAAAATCTCATATATATTATTTCACTTGAGCAACTGTGTACCATACAGCGTACTACGTCAAGCCTATTTCTCACTTGCTGAATCATATCTGAGACATGGTATAGCTGCTTGGGGAAATGTTAAATACAACAGCACGTTGCAGAAAACACAAGATCAGATACTCAGAATATTATGGAAAAAACAACAATATAACACCAATACTCATCCAACAGATAATAACACTCATTTCAATATAACAAAAGCTACAAACGTTTTAAGCGTAAAAAACATTTATAATATTACAATAATAAATGAATTTGCCGATAACCCAAATTTTTTGAAACAAATCGATCATACATATAACACAAGAAGAAAATCACAAGGAAGATTTAAAGTTAATCGCTTTCTAAATGAATATGGAAGAAACACTCTTCCAGTAACATTACCAACAATTCTCAATAAAATACCAATTTATATAATAAACAATAGAAACAAATACGAAAAAAAGAAACAAATAAAAAACTATCTCATAAGTTTACAATGAGTAACTAAAGCCAAATATAGAATCTAAAAGAAGAACTTAATTAGAACAAAAAACAGAAAATATGTAAATTTTTGCACAAATATCCTGCAGACAAGCGGAAACATTGGAAAATTATACATAAAATGCCATACAACAATAAAACAAACCAACAACTATCTCTATCTATATTGGTTAGCCTTAGACACTCTTTGAAGATTGCTTAGTTAACCAATAAGGAGGAAAATTCAACTTTCGGGGAAAATCCATAACATGTTGAGCAGCTGATATAATTTATTTGCCTCAATTATTTACTTTGTAATTGATAATGTAAACATTCCTGAAATTTTTAATAAATAAAATAATAATAAATAAAAAAAAAAAAAAAAAAAAAAAAAAAAAAAAAACACTCCCGACTCCTCCAGATCTCGATTAAAAAAGAAAGTTTTAACACGTTTTCTTCTCAAAGAAACTTCAATCTCGAAAATTCTACACGTTGTAACGAGTTACAATCAAAAAGGTAATAGGTAGATAATCGGTACTATAATCAATTACTATATGTCAAATTACTATGATCATGGTATAATACCAAATTTTCCTTTCACCTTTCGTAACTTGAACAGTGTTGACAAATAGCGCAAAAAGTTGTGTTCTATACATTATCAAAATTACAACAGAAAAAGAAAGAAACAATTTTTGATAAAACTAAACATGCGACATAAATGGAAAATCATATTTAAACAAAATACTCATAATAAAAAAAAAAAAAAAACGTTTATAACACAATGTGGGAGAAGTTGATCAGCGCAAGGATCGAATTTATTTATTTCAGTTTACTTTTGAAAACATCAATATGGATAACCCTTTAAAAGCTAATGCAAAATGTAATTCATAAGCAGATAAGCAATTAAAATTTATCAATGTAAAGCAGATCAGAAGAAATTTTCTTTTTTTTCTTTTTGAAAAACTTTGAAAATTCGTTAAAAATTTTTTCGTTTTATTTATTTTTTTGAAAAATCTTTCTTTCATTTTAAATTTCTTTTCTCAAAGCGTTTTTCAACATTATTTTTCATTTAAATTTTGTTGACATAGAACTTTTGTTGTTTGCTGGCTTGTTTGTCATCCTTTTGATGAAGTTTTTCAATGCAAAACTAAATTCTTCTTGTTTAAACAAACAAACAAAGAGAGCAAGCGAGCAAGAGTGGCAGAGAAGGACTTCCGCTTTTATTAATCAACGTTTAGAGATTTCTCTGATGACGTTTTGTTTTTATTGGGTGTTTAACAACACCGGTTATGGCGAATAGCAACAACAATAACAATCATAATAATGATAACAACAATAACAACAAATAATTTCATTTATTAAGTTACACAACTAGAACCACGGAGGCGTTACTCTCCTATTTTCCCATCTCTTGAGGGAACCCTCTGTGGGATGATACTTAGTTAATGGCGGCATCAGTTCGCCATGTCACAGATAGCGTCATCGGACATATGTACCTTTTTGTAGTACTCCTCCGCCACTGCCGCTCTTGGTCGGGGACTGCTTATTGGTTATTCGCAGCTAACCTACTTAGGGTAGGTCGTTCAGTTATCCGCCACCTACTGACCCCCATGGTAGCCTGAAGCTCAGCCCCATGTTCCTATTCACTATCCTAAATTATGAACAATTTAATTTGGTGTCCCTTCCTTCTGTGCGTGTGTGTGAGTGTGTGTGTGTGTGTGCATGCAAGTTAACATAACTAAACCGGCAGTTTCATTAATACTTACAGTATTACACTTACACCTACACACTTACAACTTCTCTAAAGGTTTAGTTGCATGCATATGCTGTTATGGAGTTGAATATTTAATAAAGGGTCCGCCAAATAATATTTTTTGTTTGTTTTAAAAGTGCTTTAAAAACCAATATTTTCTGAAATATTTTTTTTTTTATTTGAAATTATAATCCTTCCGGTTAATACTGGAAAATAATTTCATTCAAATGACTACCTCGACTGGCCAGGCATAGTCTACACAATCGGTCCAATTTGTATGCATATTTTCGATTGTGTGCAGCTGCATTTCACCAATGGCTTTACGAATATTGCCCCTTAAGGCGTCAATTGTCTCTGGCTTATCGGCGTAACACTTATCGTTGATGGCACTCCACAAATCGCAGCTCCGAGGTGGCCAAACGACATCAGCTCTACGGCTGATAATGTAATCTTTAAAAACAGGACGCAAAACATCGAGTGTAGCTTCGGCTTGTGTGACACGTAGCGTCGTTCGAATGAAACCAAATGTTACCAATATCCTCCTTTTCAATTTTTGTGAACAAAAATGCGTTTAACATGGGCCGATAACGATCGCCATTGACTGTAGCAGCCAGCCACTCCATGCTCATTTTCCCAATTATGCCTCTGGACCAAAATCCGCACCAAACAGTGACTCGTTTTGGGTGCGTCGGGTTTTCAATGTATTCGTGCGGGTTTTCTGTCACAATTTTGGTTGTTTACATACCCGCCAAGAAGGTTCATGAGGAGGTTAAAGTCGCGATTATGCGTCTTAAAAACAACAAAGCGGCAGGTCCTGATGGGCTCCACTCTGAATTGTTTAAGACCGGATGTAAAGAGTTGGTAGAGCGCATGCACCAGCTCATTTACAAAATATGGCTAGAGGAAAGTATCACCAACGATTGAAACCTCAACGTCATCTGATCTATCCTGAAAAAGAGAGACCCTACGATATGCGCCAGGGGTATATAAGCCTTCTACAGGCGTATTGTGTGAACGACTGAAGCCGCTCGTCAAAACACTGATTGGACCTTATCAGTGCGGCTTCAGATCTACCGAAAAACAAGTCGACACACATCATCTTTTTGTCGACCATAAGGCAGCCTTCGATAGCCCCATAAGGGATCGTGTTTATGCCGCAATGTCTGAGCTCGGTATACCTGCGAAGCTGATAAGACTATGCAGAAAGACTTTAGGCAATGCCTGCAGCTCCGTCAAGGTAGGAATGGACCTCTCCGAACCTTTTGATATCGTGTGATGTTTCAGACAAGGCGACCCCTTATCATGCGACCTCTTCAACTTCTCTCATAAAGAGTGTTCTCCGAAAGGCAGGAGTGCATCGCAAAGGCACTATCGTTCAAAAAGTGTCCAATTGCTTGCGCTGACGACATTGACATCATAGGGCGAACCAAGCGAGATGTTACTGCTGCCTTTAGCGCTGTTGAACGGGAGTCTAAGAAGATGGGTCTGGCAGTAAATGAGGGCAAAAGTAGAGACGTGCGGCATATTGATTCTCAGATTACGGCCGATAACTATACTTTTGATACAGTCAAGGAATTTATTTATCTTGGCTCCGCCGTTACCACTGAAAATGATGTCAGTCTGGAGATCAAACGCAGGATTACTCTTGCCAATAGGTGCTACTATGGTCTCAATAGGCAATTGAGTAGCAGAGACCTCTCTCGTGCGACAAAACTAATACTCTACAAGACGCTCATCTTACCCGTGCTTCTTTATGGCGCAGAGGCATGGACCCTATTAAGAACTGATGCAGCAGCCTTGAGGGTATTCGAGAGGAAAGTCCTACGTAAGATCTTCGGTCCAGTGCGAGTTGGCGATGATTTTCGCATCCGATTTAACAGTGAGCTGTATGAGCTCCTCAAGGACATAGACGTTGTGCAGCGTATTAATATCCAGCGGCTGCGCTGGCTCGACCATGTCGTTCGAATGGAGGAGGATGCTCCGGCGAAACGGGTATTTGATGCGGGGATCTGTGGAAGTCGGCGAAGAGGACGACCTTGTATCCGTTGGAAGGACCAAGTCGAGGAAGCCCTGTCATCGATTGGTGTGACCAACTGGCGTAGGCGCGCAAGAAGCAGAGCCGCCTAGAAGGATGTATTGCGGCAGGCCGAAATATGTTAATCGGGTTGTTATGGCCAATTAAGTAAGTAAGTACATACCCGCCAAGATCAAAATGAGCCTCATCTGAAAATATGATTTTTTTTTACCAAAATCGACATCTTTGGTAAGTCGATCGCAGGTCCACTTAGCCAAGCGAAAATGCATTAGATAATCAATTGGCTTAAATTCTTGAACCAATTGGAATTTGTATGGCGTCATATCAAGGTCTTTATGCAAAATTCGTCTCAATGATGTCTCCGAAATGTTCATTTGTTGAGAACGACGATGAATTGATGTTGATGGTGCTTCACGCACACTTTCTGCGACAACAGCAACATTCTCGGGTGTAATGGCTGCACTGTTTTTGGCTTTTCACGATTTGGTTTATCGATGAGAATGCCAGTTTCTTTCAGTTTTTTCACAAGATAACGATGACGGAGCTTCTCTTCCTCCAAAATCCGTAAGCAATTTTCGCAGTAATGTCGCAATATTTAACAGAAGGACAAAACAAATTATCTGTCAAATCAAACATGAGCTAAGTCTTATCATTGACGAAATAAGTAATAGTTGAAAAAAAAAATGTTAGATGGCGGACCCGATATTTGCCCAGCATGACTATAGAATGTCATTCAAACTGTCAGTGAATTGAAGAGTAAAAATGGATGGAAAAATTGCATTTAAATTGAATATTATGCATGATTTTTCTTCTTCATCTTCATCTTCTCCTCTTTGTTTTTTATTGCATTAAGTGTTACAACATAATTTATTTTTTGTCTTTGTTTTGTTGTTGTTTTTATTTGTATTTTTTTTTTATAATTTATTTGCTTACATAAATGTCTACTAAAGTAGTGCGATCAATACCGCATGGTTAATGGAAATCCGGTAGGCTAGTTATGAGGGCTGCTCGACTGAAATGATCCCATCAGTCATTATCAAATGTTGGCACCAATGTCCCTCAGAGACCATCTTCGGCTTTTTACCCACATAGACTACGAATATCAACATTGTTCGTTAAAAAGAGCGCAAAAATGCATTCAATTCCTTATCAGATTTCAGTAAAGCAGGTTCTCATCGCTTCTTTTTGAAATTTTTTTGTGTATCAATTACACACCCAAAGAAAAATTACAGTAGGATCCACTATTTTCCAATGAGATTCACTA